>QOVD01000988.1:0-585404 GCA_003521225.1 Tuber microsphaerosporum
CGTCACCGCAACGTCTACTATAGCAGACCTGCGGCGCTTCGACTTACAAGGGGTATCTCTCCGCGAGCAAACCTCTCACGATTGAATCGTGCGGAGAGATACCCCTCATCCGTCGCGCTACGCGCGCCACCTTCTCCCACAAGGGGAGAAGGAAGAAAGATCACACCGGCAAAAACTGCTTCAGCGCCGGCATGAAGAAGATCCCGAGATTGATCGCAAAACCGATGCTCCAGAGGATCGAGCGCAGTGTCGGGCGGTTGCCGAGATAGGTCAGCACGTAGGCGATCCGCACGATCAGGAACAGCACGGCGAGCTCGTCGATCAGCCGCTGCGGCGAATCCCGGAATTCGGCAAGCAGCACCGCGAAGGCGAAGAACGGAAAGGTCTCGATGCCGTTCTGGTGGGCACCAAGCGCGCGCTGCGCCAGCGCATCCTCGAAGAAGGCGGGGTCGCGCGGCCGGGAATTGTCGAAGATGCGAAACCGCGTCCATTTGATCGAGACGATCGTCGCCAGATAAAGCAGCAGCGCTCCCAATACGCAGAATTCCGCGAGTGTCATCAGCCCCTCCCCGCTTGGGCGCGACCCTAGCGAAATCGACCTCATCTTGACAAGTTCGGAGCAACGCGCGACGCAACTGATCATGACGACAATTGCCCCCATCGCAGCGCAAAAGCCCGCCGTCCGGTCCAGCCTGCGGCGTGTCGGCGTGCTCCTGGTCAATCTCGGCACGCCCGATACGGCCGATGCGCCCGGCGTGCGGGTCTATCTCAAGGAGTTCCTCTCGGACGCTCGCGTCATCGAGGACCAGGGGCTGGTCTGGCAGTTCGTGCTCAACGGCATCATCCTGCGCAGCCGTCCCCGCACCAAGGCGCTGGACTATCAGAAGATCTGGAACAATGAGCGGAACGAGTCGCCGCTGAAGACCATCACGCGCTCGCAAGCCGACAAGCTTGCGGCCGCACTGTCTGACAGCGACCACGTCGTCGTGGACTGGGCGATGCGCTACGGCAATCCCTCGATCAAGTCGGGCATCGATGCGCTGATCGCGAAGGGGTGCGACCGCATCCTAGCCGTGCCGCTCTATCCGCAATATTCCGCCTCGACCTCGGCGACGGTCTGCGACGAGGTGTTCCGCGTGCTCGCCCGCTTGCGTAACCAGCCGACGCTGCGGGTGACGCCGCCTTATTACGAGGACGAGGCCTATATCGAGGCGCTCGCGATCTCGATCGAGACGCATCTGGCGACGCTGCCGTTCACGCCGGAGCTGATCGTGGCGTCCTTCCACGGCATGCCGAAATCCTATGTCGACAAGGGCGATCCCTACCAAAGCCACTGCGTCGCCACGACCGAGGCGCTGCGCCGCCGGCTCGGCATGGACGAGACGAAACTGCTGCTGACCTTCCAGTCGCGCTTCGGCAATGACGAGTGGCTCCAGCCCTACACCGACAAGACCATGGAGCGCCTGGCCAAGGAAGGCGTGCGCCGCATCGCGGTGGTGACGCCAGGCTTTTCCGCCGACTGCCTGGAGACGCTGGAGGAGATCGCGCAGGAGAATGCCGAGATCTTCAAGCATAATGGCGGCGAGCAGTTTTCCGCGATCCCCTGTCTCAACGACAGCGATCCGGGCATGGACGTGATCCGCACCCTGGTGCTGCGCGAGCTTCAGGGCTGGATCTGATGGCGTGTCCCATGAACCGCCGCGAGACTTTGGCGCTTCTTGGGACGATCGCCGCGCTGCCGGCCTCAGTGCTGGCGCAGCAGCCGAACGCGACGCGGCGGCTCGGCGTGCTCTCGGTCACGGCCGCGGATGACGCGATCGGGCAGGCCCGCAGCACGATCCTGGTCGAGACGCTCGCCGCCCATGGCTGGAAGGAGCACGACAACCTCAGGATCGATTGGCGCAGCGGCGCCGGCGATCGGGCACGCATCGCGCGCCTCGCCGACGAACTCGTGGCGCTCAAGCCGGACATCCTGCTCGCGGTCGGCACGCCCTCGGTCGAGGAGCTGCGCCAGCGCACCACGACGATTCCGATCGTGTTCGCCGTCGTCACCGATCCCGTCAGCCAGGGCTTTGTCAAAAACCTTGCCCATCCCGGCGGCAACATCACCGGCTTCACCGATTACGACGGCCCGCTCGCCGGCAAATGGCTGGAGATGTTGACGCAGGTCACGCCAAAAGTGTCCCGCGTCTTCGTCGTCTATAATCCCGCCACCGCGCCGTTCGCGCCCCTGATGCTGCGCACGATCGAGGACGCCGCACGGACGCTTCACGTGACGGTCGAGGCAGCGCCGGTTCATGACGCCGGCTCGATCGCCGCGCTGGCTTCGCGGAAGGACGGCGGCCTTCTGGTGCTGCCTGACTTCTTCACCATGGCCAACCGTGCCCAGCTCCTGGCTGCAATCGGTGAAGCCCGCGTGCCGGCGGTGTTCTGGAGCCGCACCTTCGTCGACGAGGGCGGGCTGATGTCCTACAGCACCGACAGCGCCGAGCAGCTCCGCCGCGCCGCTAACTACATCGATCGCATCCTGAAGGGCGCGCAGGCAGCCGACTTGCCGGTCCAGAATCCCACCAAGTTCGAGCTGGCGATCAACCTGAAGACGGTGAGGGCGCTGGGGTTGACCATGTCGCCCTCGCTGCTTGCGCTCGCCAACACCGTGGTTGAATAGGGGCGCCGAAGCTACCTTCGACTGGTGATTCCGGAATTCCTGGGGCAGAATGACGGTGGGGATGTTGCCGCGAGCGATGCGGCTCGAACGGGGCGGGCGCGATTACATGCGGGGATTGTTGCTTGTAGCCGTCGTGGCCTGCGGACTCGCTGGCTGCAACACGACCGGGGACGTTGCGTCGACCATGTATCCGGAAGCGGTGCGGGCCGGCGGTGCCGTCAAGAGCGATACGGCGATTGTCCTGGTCGCAAACGGCGGCAGCGAGACGATCAACTATCTCCAGTTCGTTCACAACGGTTTTCCCGCGATCAATGCGCGAGGGATCAGCCTTGCTCCGGACGGCCTTGTTGCGATTCCGGTCGCGGTCGGAACGACAGGGCTTGAGCTGCAAAACTATACGACGACGGGGCGCCCGGGCACCTATCTCCCGAATGGCGCGTCGATGGGATTCGTGCCGGTGCATACGCCCAAGATCGATCTTGCCGCCCCCGGACTGTATTACGTTGCGACCGTCTTTCCGGGGCAGCAACGCAGTTTCGAGACAAGGCCGACGGCCGTCCAACTGGCGAAGCTGCGAAAGGAGCGGCCCGAGCTCGCCGCGCTGAAGCCGGTGAATTTTACATGGTCCAACTAGGGCACCGGCCGTTGCTAGGTTGCCTCCGTGCCCTTTCAAGGGCTTTCTCACAATACTTATCGGCGATCGTTCCGCCTCCGTACTTCTTGTGGAAATGTCGCTCCGCGCCGACGTAAATGGTGACCGCTGAACCGGTAAGGTCACGTTCCCGACCAATGACAGCGCGGGAAGGGGCTTTCCCGCCTTGGAGGAAATATGAGCGGTTTCGATGTTTTCGCGATTGTTCTGGTGTTGCTGGTCATCGTCACGCTGGTCGCCGGCGTCAAGACGGTGCCGCAGGGCTATGACTGGACCATCGAGCGGTTCGGCAAATACACTCAGACGCTGAGCCCCGGGCTCAACCTGATCGTGCCCTATTTCGATCGCGTCGGACGCAAGATCAACATGATGGAGCAGGTGATCGACATTCCCGAGCAGGAGGTCATCACCAAGGACAACGCCACCGTGACGGTGGACGGCGTCGCCTTCTACCAGGTGTTCGATGCCGCCAAGGCGAGCTACGAGGTCTCCAACCTGACCCAGGCCATCACGGTCCTGACCATGACCAACATCCGCTCGGTGATGGGCGCGATGGATCTCGACCAGGTGCTGTCGCATCGCGACGAGATCAACGAGCGCCTGCTTCGCGTCGTCGACGCCGCGGTCTCGCCCTGGGGCCTGAAGGTCAACCGCATCGAGATCAAGGATATCGTGCCGCCCGCAGATCTCGTCGAAGCCATGGGCCGGCAGATGAAGGCCGAGCGCGTCAAGCGCGCCGACATTCTGGCCGCCGAAGGCCAGCGCCAGTCCGAAATCCTGCGCGCCGAGGGCGCCAAGCAGGGGCAGATCCTCCAGGCCGAAGGCCGCAAGGAAGCTGCGTTCCGCGACGCCGAGGCCCGCGAACGTTCCGCCGAGGCCGAGGCGAAGGCGACGCAGATGGTCAGTGAGGCCATCTCCAAGGGAGACGTCGCCGCGCTGAACTATTTCATCGCCGACAAGTATATCAAGGCGTTCGGGCAACTGGCCGACTCGCCGAACCAGAAGGTCATCATGCTTCCGGTCGAAGCGATGAGCATGCTGGGCTCACTCGCCGGCATCGGCGAGATCGCCAAGGCAACGTTCGGCGAAAGCGCGGCGTCCGCGGCCGCCGCCGCCCGCCGTGGCGGCTCGGTGCCGACGAGCGGCCCCACGCCGCCGGCGGTACCGCCGCGACAGGGGTAATCAAAGCGCATGCGCTTCCGAAAAGTGCATGCGGCAATTCAAAGCGCATGCCCCGGAAAAGTGGGGACCGGTTTTCCGATCAGGGCAGACGCCAGCATAAAGAGGTCGTGTCATGACCGACATGTTCGTATCGCTCGGCACCTGGAATTGGCTGATCTTCGGTTTCATCCTGATGGCGCTGGAGGTGCTGGCGCCGGGTGTATTCCTGTTCTGGCTCGGGCTCGCCGCGTTGCTGGTCGGCCTGATCTCTTTTGCTGTCGCCGTGTCGTGGCAGATCCAGCTCGTGATGTTCGCAATCTTCGCGGCCGCCGCCGTGCCGGTGTGGCGCCGGCTCGCGCGGCCGAAGCTGGACGCAAGCACCAGCCCCTTCCTGAACAAGCGCAGCGAGGCATTGCTCGGCCGCGAGTTCACGCTGGAGAAGCCGATCATCGACGGCAACGGCACCGTGCGCCTCGGCGACACGGTCTGGCGCGTGGCCGGGCCCGATACGCCGGCCGGGACGCGGGTGAAGGTGGTGCAGGTGGACGGTGCGAATCTGACGGTGGCCGCGGCGTAGTTTGTTTCCCTCCCCCCTTGTGGGGGAGGGTGGCTCGCCGCAGAGCGGCGAGACGGGTGAGGGGTATCTCTCCGCGAGTGAATCTCTTGCTTCTGAATTCGCGGAAGCAACCCCTCATCCGGCGCTTCGCGCCACCTTCTCCCACAGGGGGAGAAGGAAGATTGGAGTGCGCGGCTGTGTCCAGATTCTACCTCTTCCACCTCTCCGCAAACCGGTGCAGCGGCATGAACGTCTCGCACAGCTCGCGCCCAAGCGCCGTCAGCCCGTAACCTCCACCGTCGCCCAGCTCCACGAACCCTGCATCGCGCAGCTCCGTCAGCCGCGCCTGCAGCACCGTCGGCGAGGCCTCGTCGCAGGCCGTGCGCAACGCGCGGGAGGTGAGGGCTTGGTCGCGCAATTCCCACAGGATCCTAAGGCTCCAGCGTCGGCCGAGGAGGTCGAGCAGCGCCATGATCGGCCGGCCGGTGCGTGAGCCGCGCACGGTCCGGCTCCCTGATGCTGCCTGTTTCGCCATCCCGGCCCTCTTGCGTGGTGCTACAAATAATGTAGCGTATTGCTACGATAATTGTAGCAACGGAGACAGCTGATGTCCCAGGCCACGCCGCGGATCGCGCCGCTCGTCCCGCCTTATCCCCCGGAGATCCAGGCGCAATTCGACCGCATCATGCGCGGCGCCCCGCCGCTGGCGCTGTTCCGGGTGATGGCGGGCCACGCCCGCGCCTGGGACAAGTTCCGCGCCGGCGGCCTGCTCGATCCCGGTCCGCTGTCATTGCGCGAGCGCGAGATCGTGATTGACCGCACCTGCGCGCTGACCGGATGCGAATATGAATGGGGCGTGCATGTCGCGATCTTCGCCGGGCCGGCGAAGCTCACCGAAGATGAGGTGCACGCGACCGCGCGGGGCGATGCGACGTCACCGTGCTGGTCGCCGGCCGAGCAGGCGCTGATCGCGGCCGTCGATGCGCTGCATCACCGCGCGACGCTGGATGACGCCGAATTCGCCGCGCTGTCGGCGCATTGCGACGAGGCCCAGATCCTGGAGATCATGCTGCTGTGCGGCTTCTACCGCACGGTGTCGTATCTGGCGAACGGGCTGAAGCTGCCGCTGGAGGAGAAGGCTGCGCGGTTTCCGGCGTAGCCCTAACCGCGGTCATTGCGAGCGTAGCGGTGCCGCTCTTGGCTCCTCATCCTGAGGAGCGCGGAACGCGCGTCTCGAAGGATGAAGGCCCGGCCGGTGGCCTCGCCCTTCGAGACGCGCGCCGTTGGCGCGCTCCTCAGGGTGAGGGTCAAGACGGCGCGCCCTACGCCACGCCCGCCCGCAGCAGATCGTGCAGGTGCACGATGCCCACCACCCTGTCCGCCTCGGTCACCACCAGCGTCGTGATCTTGCTTGTGTTCAGCACCTCGATCATCTCGGTGGCGAGCATCGAGGGCGGCACGGTCTTCGGCTGCCTGGTCATGATGTCGTCGACGGATGCCGTCAGGAGATCCGGCCGCATGTGGCGGCGCAGATCGCCGTCGGTGATGATGCCCGCGATTCCGCCGGCATCATCGACGATGCAGACGCACCCCAGGCCCTTGGCGGACATCTCCATCACCGCGTCCGACATCTTGGTGCCGAGCGGCTTGACCGGGATCTCTGCGCCCGTGCGCATGTAGTCGCGGACGAATTTCAGCATCGCGCCGAGCTTGCCGCCCGGGTGGAAATGCGCGAACTCCAGCGCGGTGAAGCCGCGGCCTTCGAGCAGCGCGATCGCGATGGCATCGCCAATCGCGACCTGCATCATCGTCGAGGTAGTCGGCGCCAGATTATGCGGGCAGGCCTCGCGCGCCTTCGGCAACTCGATCACGATGTCGGCGGCCTGTCCGAGCGAAGACGCCGCGTTCGACGTCACCGCGATCATCGGAATCGCGAAGCGCGCCGAATAGTTCACGAGGGTCTTCATCTCCGGCTGCTCGCCGGACCAGGACAGCGCCATGATGACGTCGTCGGTGGTGATCATGCCGAGGTCGCCATGGGCGGCTTCGGCGGTGTGGACGAAGAAGGCCGGCGTGCCGGTCGAGGCCAGCGTCGCCGCGATCTTGCGCGCCATGTGGCCGGACTTGCCGAGGCCGGTGACGATGACGCGGCCCTTGGCGTTGCGGATCAGGTCGACAGCCTTGGCGAAGGTCGCGCCCAGCGGACCGCGCAGGGCGGCGGCGAGCGCGTTGATGCCGCCGCTCTCCGTCTCCAGCGTGCGGAGCGCGGATTCGACGCTGTCGGGAGTAGGGCCGGATGATGGGGTCATCAGCGGTTTCGAGCTCGACATGTTCAGGTCCAGGGAGGAGGGGCGCTCGCCCGTTGGCGCCTGCTTAGCATGGCCAGACCGGCGAGGCGACGAGAGCGCCAGGCCCCGAAACGGGTCATTAACCATAATTGTTTTAACTCCATTAACGATGGTTCCCGCCCGCTGGCGGAGGTCGTCGTGGAAGTCTTTGATTTCGTTGGAGTTCTTACATCGTGGGGGCGCCTCCAGGCACGAGCCGGAGCAAACGCGGGCATTTCCTGCGCGCGGCTTTGCCGTGCCTTGCGCTGACCGCCCTCGGAAGCGCGCCGGCGGCCGCCCAGAGCCTCACGCCCGACCTGTTCAATCCCAACCGCGGCGGCTTTGCCGCGCCCGACACGCTGCCGACGCGCCGCACGGCGGGCGTGCCGCAGGCGCCGTTGGATGCGCTCCCGGCGCTGCCTGATCCCAATGCCGATCCGCGCAAGCGCCAGCAGGCGCCGGCGACCTCGCGCGTCGGCCAGGTGCCGACCTACGGCCTGCCGGCGGCTAACGGCGCCAGCGGCTCCGGCTACGACTCGCTCAACCGCAAGCGGCAGCAGCCAAAGCTCTATCCCGGGCAGCCGAGGCCGAAGCGCCCGGTCGGACCCGGCTCGCCGGTGCCGCCGGCAACGCCGGACCGGACGCTCGGGCCGCCGCGCATCGCGCCGCCACCGTCGGAAACCGCAAACAAGGCGCCGGTGCCGCGGGCGATGGCGGGCACCGTGCCCGGCCAGCCGCTGCGCCGCCGCCTCAAGGCCGACGACGATGCGTTCGGCGCGGTCGGCGACTATGCCGGCAGCTTCCTGATCAAGGGCGGGCTCGAGCTCTCGGCCGGCTACGACACCAATCCCGCGCGCCTGAACAAGCCGGTCGGCTCGCCGGCCTATGTCGTCGCGCCCGATCTTCTCGTGATGTCCGACTGGGAGCGCCACGCGCTGGTCGCGGATCTGCGCGGCTCGTTCTCCGGCTACACCAACAACATGCCGGCGACGATCGACGGCTTTGCCTCGCCGTCGCCGGTCGAGATCGACCGCCCCGATTTCACCGGCCATGTCGACGGTCGTTTTGACGTCAGTCGCGACCTCAAGCTCACCTCGCAGTTCCGGCTGCGGGTCGCGACCGACAATCCCGGCAGCCCGAACGTGCAGGCGGGCCTGCAGAAATATCCGATCTACGCCAGCTATGGCGGCACCTTCGGCTTCGACCAGACCTTCAATCGCTTCCAGGTGGCCGCCGGCGCCACCGTCGATCGCACCGCCTACACCGATTCCAAGCTGACCGACGGCTCGACCTTCAGCAACGACGACCGCGACTTCAACCAGTATGGCGGCATCGGTCGTTTCTCCTACGACCTCAAGCCGGGGCTGAAGCCGTTCGTCGAGATCGAAGGCGACAGTCGCGTGCACGACCAGCCCGCCGACCGCAACGGCTATTTCCGCGATTCATCGGGTGGCTACGCCAAGGTCGGCTCGAGCTTCGAGTTCTCGCGAATCCTGATCGGTGAGATCTCGGTCGGCTATACCGCGCGCAACTATGTCGACCCGCGCCTCAGCCAGCTCGCGGGCTTCCTCACCGCGGGCTCGCTGATCTGGAACGCGAGCGGCCTGACCACGGTGAAATTCGCCACCGACACGCAGATCGCGGAGTCCACGGTCCCCGGCTCCTCCGGCGTGCTGGTGCACACCTACGGGATCGAGGTCGATCACGACTTCCGCCGCTGGCTCACCGCCGTCGGCAAGTTCACCTACGGCACCTACGACTACCAGAACCAGAATCGCAACGACAAAACCTACTCGCTCGAAGGCAATCTGATCTACAAGCTCAACCGCAACATCTGGATCAAGGGCACGCTGCGCCACGACATCCTGAACTCGAACCAGCCGGGGTCGAGCTCGCAGGGGACGGTGATGTTGGTGGGGGTGAGGTTGCAGAATTGAGGGCGGCGGTGCGTCGCGTTTGAGCGTATGCGGCCTAGTTCGGCTCCGCTCTCGCCACCTACTCCGCTGTCATGCCCCGGCTTGACCGGGGCATCCAGTACGCCGCGGCCTATCGTTTCAATTACAACTGTCTCTGGAATGCTGGATCGCCCGGTCAAGCCGGGCGATGACACCGTTTGCTAATCTGGCAGCAGAACCAGCCGCGGTTACCGCGGCAGATCCGTCTTCCCCATCAGGAACGTATCGATCGACCGCGCACACAGCCGGCCCTCGCGGATCGCCCACACCACCAGCGACTGGCCGCGGCGCATGTCGCCGGCGGTGAACACGTTCGGGCGCGAGGTCTGGTAGTCCAGCGTGTTGGCCTTGACGTTGCCGCGCGGGTCGAGGTCGACCGAGAGCAGCTTGAGCAGGCCCTCGTGCACGGGATGCACGAAACCCATCGCGAGCAGGATGAGCTCGGCGTCGAGCTCGAACTCGGTGCCGGCAATCGGCTTGAACTTGTCGTCGACGCGCACGCAGTGCAGCTTCTTGACTTGGCCGTTCTCGCCGGAAAACTTCTGCGTCAGCACGGCGTATTCGCGGACCGCGCCTTCGGCCTGGCTGGAGGAGGTGCGCATCTTGAGCGGCCAGTTCGGCCAGGTCAGGCCCTTGTTCTCGCGCTCGGGCGGGGCGGGCATGATCTCGAGCTGGGTGACCGAGAGCGCGCCCTGGCGCAGCGAGGTGCCGATGCAGTCAGAGCCGGTGTCGCCGCCGCCGATGACGACGACATGCTTGCCGCCGGCCAGGATCTCCTGGACGCCGCCGAGCGGCTCCTCGGAGACGCGGCGGTTCTGCTGCGGCAGGAAGTCCATGGCGTAGTGGATGCCTTGGAGGTCGCGGCCGGGGATCGGCAGGTCGCGCGGGGCTTCTGCGCCGCCGGTCAGCGCGACGGCATCGTAATCGTTGAGCATCTCGCGCGGGTCGACATTGCCGTCAGCGCCGACATGGCTGTTGTAGTGGAAGGTGACGCCTTCGCCTTCCATCTGCTTGACGCGGCGGTCGATGACGCCCTTCTCCATCTTGAAGTCGGGGATGCCGTAGCGCAGCAGGCCGCCGGCCTTGGCGAACTTCTCGAACAGATGCACGTCGTGGCCGGCGCGCGCGAGCTGCTGCGCGCAGGCCATCCCGGCCGGACCCGAGCCGATCACCGCGACCTTCTTGCCGGTCTTGACGGTCGCCACTTCCGGCTTCAGCCAGCCATTGTCCCAGGCGCGGTCGACGATCGCGCATTCGATGGTCTTGATGGTGACGGGGTTGTCGTCGATGTTGAGCGTGCAGGACGCTTCGCACGGCGCCGGGCAGATGCGCCCCGTGAACTCCGGGAAATTGTTGGTCGAGTGCAGGTTGCGCGAGGCCTCTTCCCAATTGCCCTGATAGACGAGGTCGTTGAAGTCAGGGATCTGGTTGTTGACCGGGCAGCCGGGCGTGCCGGGCGCCACCGAGCCGGTGCCGTGGCAATAGGGGATGCCGCAATTCATGCAGCGCGCGGCCTGATCGCGCGTTTCCTTCTCGGTCAAGGGAACGACGAACTCGTTGTAATGCTTCACGCGCTCGGCGACCGGGGTGTACTTGCGGTCATGCCGTTCGATTTCGAGAAAACCCGTGATCTTGCCCATTAAATCCGAAGTCCCTGCCGCTTAAATTCGTCTTCTCTCTAGCCAGACCCTCATCCTGAGGAGCGGCGCACTGGCGCCGCGTCGCGAAGGATGAAAGGCCCCGCTGGTGACCTCATGGTTCGAGACGCAGCTATCGCGCTCCTCACCATGAGGGCTTATCGCTCTACGCGCCGATCGCGATTTTCGGCTCGGCGTCCGCGTTGGCGGCCATTTCGCGCAGCGCGCGCCGGTATTCGACCGGCATCACCTTGCGGAATTTGGGCAGCCAGTCCTTCCAGTTGGCAAGGATGTCGGCGGCGCGCTTGGAGCCGGTCGCTTTGGCATGGCGCGAGATCAGGACGTGCAGGCGCTCGACGTCGGAGTCGAGCAGGTTCTTGAACACGTCGACCCGGCCGTGCGCCTCGAGGTCACCCGAGTGGTTATAGGTGCCGGCGTTGATCAGCTCTTCCGACAGCACCGGCTCGAGCTCGACCATCGACATGTTGCAAAGCTTGTCGAAGTCGCCGGTCTCGTCGAGCACATAGGCGATGCCGCCGGACATGCCGGCCGCGAAGTTGCGCCCGGTCTTGCCGAGCACGACCACGATGCCGCCGGTCATGTATTCACAGCAATGATCGCCGGCGCCTTCGACGACCGCCACCGCACCCGAGTTGCGCACGGCGAAACGCTCGCCGGCGACACCGCGGAAGTAGCACTCGCCCTGGATGGCGCCATACATCACCGTGTTGCCGACGATGATGCTCTCTTCCGGCACGATGCCGCTGTTGGCGGGGGGCTTGACGATGATCTTGCCGCCCGAGAGGCCCTTGCCGACATAGTCGTTGGCTTCGCCTTCGAGCTCGAAGGTGACGCCTTGCGCCAGCCACGCGCCGAACGCCTGGCCGGCGGTGCCCTTGAGCCCGACATGGATCGTGTCGTGCGGCAGGCCGGCATGACCGTAGATCTTGGCGACCGCGCCCGACAGCATCGCACCCGCCGAGCGGTTGGTGCTGTTGATCCTGGCCTCGATCTTCACCGGCGCGCCGCGGTCGAGCGCAGGCGTCGCCTTCTCGATCAGCGTGCGGTCGAGCACCGCCTCCAGATGATGGTTCTGGCGCTCGGAATGATAGATCTTCTGGCCCTTCTCTTCCTTCTGCTTGACGAACAGCTTCGAGAAATCGAGGCCCTTGGCCTTCCAGTGCGCGACCAGCCTGGTCTGGTCGAGCAGCTGAACCTGGCCGATCATCTCGTTGAAGGTGCGGAAGCCGAGCGATGCCATGATCTCGCGGACTTCCTCGGCGACGAAGAAGAAGTAGTTGATCACGTGCTCGGGCTGGCCGGTGAAGCGCTTGCGCAGGACGGGGTCCTGGGTCGCGACGCCGACCGGGCAGGTGTTGAGGTGGCACTTGCGCATCATGATGCAGCCGGCCGCGATCAGCGGCGCGGTGGCGAAGCCGAACTCGTCGGCACCCAGCAGCGCGCCGATCACGACGTCACGGCCGGTGCGGAACCCGCCGTCGACCTGGACCACGATGCGGCTGCGCAGCCGCTCGCGCACCAAGGTCTGGTGGGTTTCGGCAAGGCCGATCTCCCACGGTGAGCCGGCATGCTTGATCGAGGTCAGCGGCGAAGCGCCGGTGCCGCCCTCGAAGCCCGCGATGGTGACATGGTCGGCGCGTGCCTTGGCAACGCCGGCGGCGACCGTGCCGACGCCGATCTCGGAGACCAGTTTGACCGAGACGTCGCCCGTCGGGTTGACGTTCTTGAGGTCGTAGATGAGCTGCGCCAGATCCTCGATCGAGTAGATGTCGTGATGCGGCGGCGGCGAAATCAGGCCGACGCCCGGCGTCGAGTGACGGACCTTGGCGATGGTCGCGTCGACCTTGTGGCCGGGCAGCTGGCCGCCTTCGCCGGGCTTGGCACCCTGCGCCATCTTGATCTGCATCATGTCGGAGTTGACGAGATACTCCGTGGTGACGCCGAAGCGGCCCGAGGCGACCTGCTTGATCGCCGAACGCATGGAATCGCCGTTCGGCATCGGCTTGAAGCGGTCGGCTTCCTCGCCGCCTTCGCCGGTGTTCGACTTGCCGCCGATCCGGTTCATGGCGATCGCGAGCGTGGTGTGCGCCTCGCGCGAGATCGAGCCGAAGCTCATCGCACCGGTGGCGAAGCGCTTGACGATGTCCTTGGCCGGCTCGACCTGATCGATCGGGATCGGCTTGCGCTTCTCCTCGTCCGCGTTCTTGATCCGGAACAGGCCGCGCAGCGTCAACAGCCGCTCCGACTGCTCGTTCAGGATCTTGGCGAAGGCGCGGTAGCGTTCCAGCGAATTGCCGCGGGCGGCGTGCTGGAGCAGCCCGACCGACTCCGCGGTCCAGGCATGGTCCTCGCCGCGGCTGCGATAGGCATATTCGCCGCCGACGTCGAGCGCGGTCTTGTAGACCTGCGCCTCGCCGAACGCGTCGGCATGACGGCGCACCGCTTCTTCCGCGATCTCGGCAAGGCCGACGCCCTCGACACGGGTGTGGGTGCCGGCGAAGAACTTGCCGACGAAGTCCGCCTTGAGGCCGACGGCGTCGAAGATCTGCGCGCCGCAATAGGATTGGTAGGTCGAGATGCCCATCTTGGACATCACCTTGAGCAGGCCCTTGCCGATCGACTTGATGTAGCGCTTGACGATCTCGTAGTCGTCGAGCGAGCCGGGCAGGCGGTCCTTCATCGCGATGATGGTTTCGAACGCCAGATAGGGATTGATCGCTTCGGCGCCGTAGCCGGCCAGGCAGGCGAAGTGATGCACTTCGCGCGGCTCGCCGGATTCGACGACGAGGCCGACCGAGGTGCGCAGTCCGACGCGGATCAGATGATGATGCACGGCGGCGCAGGCCAGCAGTGCCGGGATCGGCACCCGGTCGCTGCCGACCATGCGGTCGGACAGGATGATGATGTTGACGCCCTCGCGGACGGCGGCTTCCGCACGCGCGCAAAGCTCGTCGAGCACCTGGTCCATGCCGGCAGCACCGAGACCGGCGTGGAAGGTGGTGTCGAGCGTGCGCGACTTGAAGTGCGACTCGGCGACGTCGGAGATCGAGCGGATCTTTTCGAGGTCCGCATCGGTCAGGATCGGCTGGCGCGCTTCGAGACGCTTGGTGGTAGCAAGGCCCTGCAGGTCGAACAGGTTCGGCCGCGGTCCGATGATCGAGACGAGGCTCATCACCAGCTCCTCGCGGATCGGATCGATCGGCGGGTTGGTGACCTGCGCGAAGTTCTGCTTGAAGTAGGTGAACAGCGGCTTGGCCTTGTCCGACAGCGCCGAGATCGGCGTGTCGTTGCCCATCGAGCCCGCGGCTTCCTCGCCGGTGGAGGCCATCGGCGTCATCAGGATCGAGATGTCCTCCTGGCTGTAGCCGAACGCCTGCTGGCGATCGAGCAGCGACAGGTTGGAGCGCACGCCGGTGGTCGGCACCTTCGGCAGCTCTTCCAGCACGATCTGGGTCCGCTCCAGCCACTCCTTGTAGGGATGGCTCCGGGCGAGCTCGGCCTTGATCTCGTCGTCCGGGATCAGGCGGCCCTGCTCGAGGTCGACCAGCAGCATCTTGCCGGGCTGCAGCCGCCACTTGGTGATGATCTGGTCCTCGGGGATCGTCAGCACGCCCATCTCGGACGCCATCACGATGCGGTCGTCTTTGGTCACGAGATAGCGCGCCGGCCGCAATCCGTTGCGGTCGAGCGTGGCGCCGATCTGGCGGCCGTCGGTGAAGGCGATCGCGGCGGGGCCGTCCCACGGCTCCATCAGCGCGGCATGATATTCGTAGAAGGCGCGGCGCTTCTCATCCATCAGGGGATTGCCGGCCCACGCCTCCGGAATCATCATCATGACGGCGTGCGGCAGCGAGTAGCCGCCCTGCACCAGGAATTCGAGCGCGTTGTCGAAGCAGGCGGTGTCCGACTGTCCCTCGTAGGAGATCGGCCAGAGCCGGTTGATGTCCTTGCCGTAGAGCTCGGAGCTCACGGAAGCCTGGCGCGCCGCCATCCAGTTGGTGTTGCCGCGCAGCGTGTTGATCTCGCCGTTATGCGCGATCATGCGGTAGGGATGCGCCAGCGACCAGGCCGGGAAAGTGTTGGTCGAGAAGCGCTGATGCACCAGCGCCAGCGCGCTCTCGAAGTCCGCCTCGTGCAGATCGGGATAGTACTTGCCGAGCTGGTCGGCGAGGAACATGCCCTTGTAGATCACGGTGCGGCACGACATCGAGCAGGGGTAGTAGCCCGCAAGGCCGCGGTCGCGGCGCTGGTAGATCGCCTGCGAGATCGACTTGCGCAGGATGTAGAGCCGGCGCTCGAAATCGTCCTCGGTCTTGGCGGTGCCGTTGCGGCCGATGAAAACCTGCATGCAGGCGGGCTCGGTCGGCTTCACGGTGACGCCGAGCGAGGAATTGTCGGTCGGCACGTCGCGCCAGCCGAGCAGGGTCAGGCCCTCTTCCTTGATCTGGTCGGCGATGATGCTCTTGATGACGTTGCGCCAGGCGGTGTCGCGCGGCATGAACAGCGCGCCGATGGCGTATTCGCCCGGAGCCGGCAATGCGAAGCCGAGCTCCTTGGCCTTGCGGCTGAAGAAGGCGTGCGGGATCTGCACCAGGATGCCGGCGCCGTCACCGGCGCGCGGGTCGGCGCCGACGGCGCCGCGATGCTCGAGGTTACAGAGGATGCTGAGCGCGTCCGCGACGATCTCGTGGGACTTCTTGCCCTTGATGTTGGCGATGAAGCCGACGCCGCAGGAATCCTTCTCCAGGCTTGGATCGTACAGACCTACAGCCGGCGGACGCGAATTGTGTTCCTGAATCGGATCAGTCGTTTTCGAGGCGACCGTCGCCGACAGTTCTTCTGCCACGATGTTTGCGCACTCGAATTGCGACCCGTTCATTGTTCCAATCCTCTCCATGCGGCAAGCTGCCTCACCGCTATCTTCGGCGCACCTTGGGCGTTCCGCGGCACCCGCCTCTGGGTCACCGCTCGTCCGCTGCGAGCCGCATTTTCTTAAATTCAGGCCAAGGCGTTCTTCGTCCCCGAGAACGGCTTTGCCTGTTGCCTTCCTGGCGCTCGAAAGCACCGACTTTCGTTGCAATCCGTATGCCGGAACTGCAAGCAAAATTGAGACAGTCTTCCTGTCCTAACCATCACCTTGCCAAATTTTTGTCTATCACACAAGCGCGCGGAAGTCCCGATTCCCAGAGTGTCAATCAGCGCTTTCCGCATGGCACGCGGCCCCGGTTTTGAAGCAAACGCGCCCTGATCCGGCCCTGCCGACGCCGAAATCCCGAATGAAGCTTCGGATCAGCCCTTCGAAAGGCGCGCCACGCCGCAAGAAGCGAAAGAGCGCGAGGCATTCGGGGGCCTGACAGGAGCGCGTCGACCATGAAGTTTTTCACAGGATGTGTGGCCGCTGCCACGCTGGCGCTGGTGGCAACGGCCGCCGAGGCACAAGTTCCGGCCAACGGCGCTGCGCGGGGCGCCTATATCGCGGTCTCGGATTTCGACGGACCCTATGGGCCGCCGGAAGCCGCGCCGCCACCGCCGCCGCGTTACGGCTACGGCTATGGCTACGAGGAGCGTGGCCCGGCGCCGGCGCTGCTGCCGTCGATCGAGGTCTACGCGGTGCTGCGCGACAACGGCTTCTCGCCGCTCGGCATCCCGCGCCTGCGCGGCAGCGTCTACACCATCGCGGTGATCGACCGCCGCGGCGACGACGGCCGGCTGGTGATCGATGCCCGCGACGGGCGAATTTTGCGCTTCATGCCGGCCGCTGACGCCTTCGGCATGGCCCCCAGTGATGAGGTGCCGACGGTTGCACCTTACCGTCCGCAAAGCGCGCTGCCGCCGCCGACCATGGTCCGCAGCGGCCCGCCGCGTCCGCCGGCCTCGATCCCGCATGTCGCCAGCCGCACCGTGCCGCTGCCGAAGGCCGCCCCGCGCCGCGGCGAGGCGCCTGTCGCCGCCACCAAGCCGGCCGCGCCAGCTCCGCAGCAGGCACAAGCGCCGCAGGCGCAGCCCGCCCAACAGACCGCTGCCGTGCAGGCAAAGCCCGCTGAAGCCGCACCGCAAACCGCCGCGCCAACCGTCGGTCAGGCCAAGCCGGCTCCGACGATCATGCCGACGCAGGAGATGCCGGCGGCGCAGGGGCTGGACTAGCGCGCGCTCGCTTGACGCGACTGCGCGCCACGCGCTGGACCGAGACCTGAGCAAAAAAAGCGCCCGAAAAGCTCGGGCGCTTTTTCATTGCGGCGATCGCGCGCTCAGCTGCGCGGATACCCCGCGGCTTCCAGGATCAGATTCGCCACCTCCTTCGGATGCGACACCAGCGAGAGGTGGCCGGCATCGAGCTCGATCGTCGTTGCGTTCATGCGCTTGGCGAGGAAGCGTTCGAAATCCGGATTGATGGTGCCGTCGTTCTTCGACACCGCGTACCAGCTCGGCTTGGTGTGCCATGCAGCTTCGGTGGTGCGGCCGGCGAAGATCGAGGCGGCCGTCGGCCATTGCACGGCGTAGAGCTCCCTGGCCTGCTCCGGCTTCACGCCATTGGCAAAATACTTCAGGAAGGCGTCTTCCGAGAGTTTTGTGTAGCCGTCGCGCTCGACGATGCCGGCGCGGGCCGGGCCTGCCGGAAACTGCTTCGACAGCGCGACGAAGTCTTCGTTCGCATCGGGCGCACGTGCGGCGACGTAGACGAGGCCGGTGACCTTCGGGTCGTTGCCGACCTGGCTGATCACGGTGCCGCCCCAGGAATGCGCGACCAGCACGGTCGGGCCATCCTGTTCGGCCAGCGCGCGCTTGGTCGCCTCGACGGAGTCCGCAAGCGACGACAGCGGATTTTGCACGGCGGTGACGTGCAGGCCCGCGGCCTGGAGGATCGGGATCACCTCCGACCAGCTCGATCCGTCGGCCCAGGCGCCGTGCACCAGCACGACGTTCTTGGCTTTCACCGTCTGCGGCGTCTGCGCGTGAACCAGGCTGATAGGGGCCGCCAGCAGGCTCGCGGCGACGAAAAGGCTGCGCCAAAGTGACATGATCGTGCTCCGTATTGTTTTGCTGCGATGCCCAAAGGACGGAGCGCGTGGTCGCGGCGTTACGTGTCCTCACCGTTCTGTGATGCAATGCAAAACGAAAAAACGCCCCGGGGCACCGGGGCGTTTTCGCAACTTGGCGGCTGTCGACGTGCTTAGGCGGCGACCGAGCTCTCGATCACCTGCGCCTTCGGCGCGCTGCTATTGATGGCGATCTGGCGCGGCTTCTTGGCTTCGGGAATCTCGCGCACGAGGTCGACGTGAAGCAGCCCGTTCTCTAGCGAGGCGTCCTTCACCTGCACGAAGTCGGCAAGCTGGAAGGCGCGCTCGAAGGCACGTGCGGCGATGCCGCGGTAGAGCACTTCGGACTTCGAGTTCTCGTTGGCGACTTTCTCGCCCTTGATCGTCAGCGTGTTTTCCTTCGCGACGAGGGAGAGCTCGTCCTTGGCGAAGCCGGACACCGCAACCGTGATGCGGTAGGTGTTCTCGCCGGTACGCTCGATGTTGTAGGGGGGATAACCGGGGCTGCCGTCCGAACCGGCCTGGTCGAGCAGGCTGAAGAGGCGGTCGAAGCCGACGGTGGAACGGTAAAACGGAGTCAGGTCGTAGCTACGCATGGTCTAGTCCTCCATTGAGCGACTGTTGGTAACCCGCCCGCCAATCGGGCCGGGCTTTAGTCTGTGTGCAGCCTGATGTTCCGGTTCCGAAACACTGGTAGCGGCCTGCACCATGGTGATATGGGTTCAGGGGAACGGCGTTCAAGAGGGCGGCAAGTTGCGCCTTTTCGGCGCTCCAGCCCCTTGATTTGCAGCATTTCTCGCCCAATGACGCTGATCTCGATTCCGTCCAATCCCGTTCCCGAAGACGTCGTCAGCGGCACCATCAAGACGCCCGATGGCGCCGAGCTGCGCTTTGCGCGCTGGGCGCCGCCGGCGAACCGCAAGGGCACGGTCTGCGTCTTCACCGGACGCAGCGAGCAGATCGAGAAATATTTCGAGACCGTGCGCGACCTGCGCGACCGCGGCTTCGCGGTGGCGATGATCGACTGGCGCGGGCAGGGCCACTCCTCGCGCCGCCTGCGCGATCCGCGCAAGGGCTATGTGCGCGACTTCTCCGATTTCGAGATCGACGTCGAGACCTTCGTGCAGCAGGTGGTGCTGCCGGATTGCCCGCCGCCCTTCTTCGCGCTGGCCCATTCCATGGGCGGCACGGTGATGCTGCGGGTGGCGCATGCGGGCAAGCGCTGGTTCGACCGCATGGTGCTGTCGGCGCCGATGATCGACTTGCCCGGCCGCGCCACCTCGTTTCCGGCGCGGGCGCTGCTGAAGACGATGCGCCTGATGGGGATGGGCGGTCGCTATGTCCCCGGCGGCAGCGACCACATCACCGGGCTCAATCCCTTCATCAACAATCCGCTGACCAGCGATCCCGTGCGCTATGCGCGCAATGCCGCGATCCTGGAGGAGGATCCGACGCTCGGGCTCGCGTCACCAACGGTCGCCTGGGCCGATACCGCCTTCCACGCCATGAACACCTTCAAGGGCAAGAACTACCCGTCCCAGATCCGCCAGCCGATCCTGATGCTGGCGGCCTCCAGCGACACCGTGGTCTCGACCGCGGCGATCGAGGAGTTCGCCTATCATTTGCGCGCCGGCTCCCATCTCGTGATCGCCGGTGCCAAGCACGAGATCCTCCAGGAGCAGGACCGCTACCGCTCCCAGTTCTGGGCCGCCTTCGACGCCTTCGTGCCGGGCACGCCGCTGTTTAAGTGAAGGGCAGTGACGGTGCGCTCCCTCGCCCCGCTTGCGGGGAGAGGGTTGGGGTGAGGGGGAGTCTCCGCAAGGAAGGTGAGAGTTGGACTCGTGGAGAGTCCCCCTCACCCGGATTGCATCTGTCGATGCAATCCGACCTCTCCCCGCAAGCGGGGGAGAGGTGAGCAGGCAGCGCGCTACAGCGTCTTCAGATACTCGATCAGGTCGTAGCGCTCTTGCTCCTTGAGCACGCGGCCGATGGTGCCGTCCTTGCCGGGGCCTGGCGTGCCATCGAACGAATGGCCGGCATTGCTGTTGCCGAAGGTCTCGGTGCCATCAGACGCTCGCGTCGAGAAGCGCGACTGCCCGGTCTTGCAGCTCTCGCCGTCGACGACCGCGAAGCCGACCTCCTTCGGATCGTAGTCGCGACCACCACCCATGCAGAACGATTTGGGACGCTCGGCCGCGGGGCTCAGCATCCAGTAGAGCGAGGGCACCGATCCGTTGTGCAGGTAAGGCGCGGTGGCCCAGACGCCGTTGAGCGGGCGCGCGCGATACCAGGGCCGCGGCTCCTTCGCCTCGGGCGGCTGCGGACCGGGATTCGGGCAGTTCTTGCGCTCACCCCACCAGGCCTGCTGGACCTTCGGGTCGATCTTCGCATCGTCCATCGCCTTGCGGCTGACGATGTCGACGAGCACCATCAGCCCGAGCGAGTACGGCATGTCGGTCGAGGAGACATCCGGCAGGTTGCAGCTCCACCAGGCATTGAGATTCTGCGTGGGATCGAGCTTGAGAAAGCCCGGGACCTGAACCGTCCGGGTCTCCAGCACGCTGGCCTGAGCGGGATCGGTGCCCATGCCCTTGACGCTTTTCTGGACCTCGTTCAGGAATTTGTCTTTGCCGATGGTCTCCCAGCGCGACGAGGACCAGATGCTCTGGTCCGGAAACTCGGTGTCGAACACGGGATCGTTGACCGGCCCGAGATGGCATTCGACGCAGATCTGCGCGTAGAGCTTGCGGCCGTTCTTGACGCGCTCGCCATCGATCTTCCAGGCATTGTCGCCGAAGATGTCCGACGGCCATTTCGGCGATGTCAGTCCGGAGAGCTGCTTTTTCGGATAGGGCGCCGACCCCTTCAGCAGATCCTCGATCCAGTTCAGATTCTTGATATCCATCGACGAGCGGAACAGCGTGTCCTTGGGGGCATTGTCGGACAGATTGAGCAGCGCCGTCACGCCCAGCGCTTCGCCGGCGTTGCGGATCAGCGGTTGTTCGATGGACGCGTCATATTGCGCGAATTTGAGCCAGGGCACGGTCCAGATCGGCGGGAAGCTGACCGGCGCGTCCTTGGCATGCAGATTCTTTTCGAAGCCGCTGAGGCCGCTGAGCGTCATGTCCTGGGCGAAGACCTGATTGCCGATGCGGTTGAGCGCGTCGAGACGGCCGTATCCTTCCTCGGTGTCCTGCTGCTTCTCTTCCCGCTTCGTCTTCTCATTGAACCTCGTCTTGCCGTCGATGGTTTTCGCGTAGGTCTTCTCCCAGTCGATCAGGAACGTGCTGATCGTGCGCAGCTTCTGCTTCAGCGCATCGCGATCCGCATCGCTGGCGGAGGGGCCGAGCACACGGTCGGCGAAGCGCGTAAAGCGACCCGGCACGAGGAGCGTGTAGGCGATCGACAGACCCGTCGTGACCTCGAGCTTCCTCAGGTCGGTCATCGCCGGGCCGCCGTCGAAACGGATGTCGATGCCTTTGTAGTGGATCTGGCCGGTGTGGCAGGCGGCGCAGGTCAGGCCGATCCGGTCGTCGCCGACCTGACCGGTCGCAGGATCGGGTACGCCGGTCATGCGAGCAAAGCCGACGGGCAGGCCGTCGACGTTTTCAGCCTGGGCGCCCCAGTTAACCGGCGGATCCCAAAGCCGCGCCGGCACCGGCTTCGTCTTGTCGTAGACGTTGGCATAGCCGAACCGGCGCAGCGTGGCGTCGTCGGTGTTGATCGTCTGCGGGCTCGGGATGAAGCCGAAGCGCTGGAGATGGTCGCTGTCATGCAGCATCCCGGGCTTTGCGAAGAAATGAAGCCGCGGCTGCTCGAGCGCCATGAACCAGCTGTAGGGCACCGGGAAGGTCGCGGTGCCCTGGCTGGCGTGATGAAACCAGTGCCGGTCCTCCAGCGCCCAGTTTTGCTCGAGCCAGTACGCGGCCCGCGGTTCGACAAGCTTCGGCAATGGCGGCGCCACGAGGTCACCGAGGATGCCGGGCAGCATCGGCTGGAATTGATCGGGAAAGCGCAGCGCGACGACGCCAAAGACGAGGAGCGCGGCGACTAACCCGCCGGCAACGCGCAATATGAGTGAGGGCGGTTTGACCGGCTGGCTGACGACCCGCTGCGTGATCCTGTCCGGGAATTTGCGCTCGTTGAACAGCGTACGCACGTCGGCGATGGCGAGATAGCGGTTCTCGCCTTCGCCCTTGCCCATGATCTTCAGCAGGATGGGCCATTCGAACTGCATCAAGATCCGGTAATACCAGCGCGCAGCGCTCCCGGCGCGCTTGAGATTGTCGCGCATGTAGATCTGTATTTCCGACGCGTTGATGCCGGGCTCGGTGCCGCCGCCGTTGGGATCGGTATAGTCCCTGCCGAAGCTGGCCAGGCGGGCGATCTGATCCTCGTTGACCTTGCCGTCGACGCCGAGGATGCGCGAACCGGCGCCGCGCTTGTCCAGGGGGCCGCCGCGCAGCGCATCGAGCTGTGCGCCCGAAAAGATGCTCTTCAGGATGTGACCGAAGCCGTTGGCGATCAGTGCGATGCAGCGGGTCTCGACACGGGCCACCGTCTTCATCAGCCCCTTGTCGCCGCTCGCATTCGCGATCGTCTGCGATAGCTTGCCGATCGGGACGGTCCCGCCGTCGACGAAACCTTCGCCAACGAGGCCGCGCAGGAAAGGGCAGGGATTGTCTGGCGAGACCTGGATCGAGGGATCGAAGGGAGGCTTCGAGGCGGGGTCGTTCATGGCCCAAAATCCTGAAAACGGCGAATCGTGAAATGAAGACGCGCCGATAGAGCGCGGAAAGTCCTAACAAACCGACAGCAGCTTATACTACTTCAGCGTGTAGAGAAGTGTGGCTGAATTCACTGTCCCGTCAATAAAAGCCGGCCCGCGGTTTGCGAAGGGACTGGATCGGGACCGAGAAGGCCCGCCTGTCAGGACTCGGCCGCGCGTTTGACGTCGCTTTGCACCAAGGTCAGCTTGCTGAGCGGCACGCCCGCGTTCAGAAGCCCCTCGCGGTAATGGGCAAGGTCCTCGGGCCGCTTCCAGTGGAAATTGCGCAAGTGACGATCGACATTCAGCGTCGGGTAGTTGCGCATCAGCACGCCGACGGCCTCGCCAGCCTCATCGTCCCGGCCCAACTGTGCCAGCGCCGCGGCACGGATCGCCAGCGCCTGCATGTGGTTCGGGTTGATGTAGAGCTGCTCGCGCGCCCAGGACAGGGTCGCGTCGTATTGCCCCAGCAGATAATGGCTGAAGGCGTTCAGCGCGGCCCATTGGTAGCGCGGGTCGCTGTTGTCGCGCTGCGCCGCCATCGAGAACAGCTCGATCGCCTCGCGGTGCTCGCCGATGACGAAATGGCAGATGCCGAGCACGCCGCGTGCGCCGTTGTCGTAGGGGTTGAGCGCGACCGCGCGCTTGGCGGCGTCCATCGCGGCCTCGTAATGCGCCTCCATGGCATGCGCCCAGGACAGGATCGAGAAGGCGAAGGAGGAGCGCGGGTCGAGCCGGACGCTGGTCTCGGCGAGGGCCATCGCCTCGGCCCACATCTCGCGTGTGCCCTTGACCCACCCGAACTGGATGCTCTGGATCTGGATCGTGGCGAGATAAGCGTGCGCGATTGACAGTTTGGGGTCGAGGCTGATGGCTTCGCGGAACAGGTCGACGGCGGTGGCCAGGTCCTCCTTGGTCTGCCGGTAGTAGTGCGACAGCCCCTTGAGGAAACGGTCCCAGGCGGTCACGTCGGTGGAGAGCCGCGCCGGCGCCGAGGCCTCGGCACGGACGATCTCGGTGGCGATGGCGGCGGACAGATTGGTGGTGATCTCGTCCTGCATCGCGAACAGTTCGCCGATGTCGCGGTCGTAGCGGCCGGTCCAGAGCTGCTCGCCGGTCTCCGGCGCGACCAGTTCGGCGGTGACGCGGATCTTGGCTCCGGCGCGCCGCACCGAGCCCTGGATCAGATAGGTGGCATCGATCTCGCGCGCGATCAGGCGGGTGCTGGTGTTCTTGCCCTTGAACGCGAAGGTCGAGTTGCGGCTCAGCACGCGATAGAAGGATTGCAGCGACAGCGCGTGGATCAGATCCTCGGTGAGGCCGTCGGAGAAATATTCGTCCTGGGCGTCGCTGAGATTGGCGAAGGGCAGCACACCGACGATCGCTGTGCGGTACTGCTGCGACAGCACCGACGCCTCCCGGAGCTCGGGCGCGAGCGCCGGCGCACCCTCGGGCATCCAGGTCCAGACCCCGATCGGGTCCTTGATGTTCTTGAAGCGATGGTTGCCGGCATCGACCAGCAGCGCGGTCAGGTGCTTGCTCGCCTCCCGGTAGGCCTTGGCCGAGATGGCGAAGCCGCCGGGGCTCGCCACCGCTTCGAGGCGGACGGCAATGTTGACGTCGTCACCGAATACCTCGTCCTCGTCGGCGATGACGTCGCCCATGTGGATGCCGAGGCGAAACTGCATGGCGCGCTCGGCAGGCAGGTGGTGGTTGCGCTCCGCCATCAACGTCTGCATCGCGATCGCGGCCTCGACAGCGCCGACGATGCTCGGGAACTCCAGCAGGAAGCCGTCGCCGGTGTTTTTGACGACGCGGCCGCCATGGTTGAGGATGATGGGATGGATCGCGCTGCGATGGGCCTTAAAGGCGGCATGGGTGCCGGCCTCGTCGCTGCCCATCATGCGCGAATAGCCGGCGACATCGGCGCAGACGATGGCGGCCAGACGTCTTTCCATAGTCCGGAGCTCCAAGGGATCGATGACCGGCCCCCGCGTGGCAGTCGCCTCGAATCCCGCATTTCCAAGAACACTGCCTTTATAGAGCAGATAAGGCCGAGCGAAAGCATGATCCGCATTGCAAATTTGAGGTAAATTCTCCGCAATCCTGGCGGTGGACGGCGGCGGCCGAACCGAATAAGCCCGCCTTTCAAGGCTGACGGGGGCACCTCACATGCTGGGCATTCACGAGATCTGGCTCTTCATCCTGTCGGGCATATTGCTCAACATCACGCCCGGCCCGGACTCGGTCTACGTGATCGGCCGCAGCATGCAGATGGGCTGGCGGGGCGGCGCCGCGGCCGCGCTCGGCATCAGTTTTGGCTGCTTTTTCCACGTTGCGGGCGCGGCAATCGGCCTTTCGGCGCTGCTGATGGCCTCATCGACCGCCTTCTCGATCCTGAAGCTGGTCGGCGCGGCCTATCTCGTCGTGACAGGACTTCAGATGCTGTGGTCGCGCCCGGCGCTGGCCGCAGCCATCGACGAGCCGGAGCGGAGCCCGCTGCGGCGGGTCTTCCTCCAGGGCGTCTTCACCAACGCTCTCAATCCCAAGGTCGCGCTGTTCTTCCTGGCCTTCCTGCCGCAATTCGTCGCAGCCGATTCCCCGCATAAGCCGCTCGCCTTCCTGACGCTCGGCCTGATCTTCATCTTTACGGGAACGTTGTGGTGCCTGGTGCTGGCGGCGTTCGCGGCAAGGGCGGCCCACCGGCTGCGCAAGTCTGAGGGCGCGATCGCCTGGGTCAACCGCGCGCTCGGCGGCCTCTTCATCTATCTCGGCATCCGCGTCGCCATGCTGGAGACGCGATAACTCATTCGAACGAATGACTGGTCCGGCATGCAGTCGGCCCGATAGAGGCCGCGCGGGGAGGTTTCGATGGTTGGTGGAAGCTGCCTATGCGGAGCCGTGCGTTTCGAGATCGATCAGGTGCGTGCGCTGACGCATTGCCATTGCGCCAATTGCCGCAAGCTGACCGGTGCCGCCTTCGCCACCTACGCCCATGTCGATGCCGACAAGTTTCGCTTTGTTGCTGGCGAGGACATGACGGTGGCTTACGAATCCGCGCCGGGGAGCTTCCGCCATCGCTGCAAGACCTGCGGCTGCCTGACGCCGGGCAAGGCGAGTTATCTGCCGACCGTCAGCATTCCCGCCGGCCTGCTCGATGACGATCCCGATGTCAGGCCCCGCCTTCACGTCTTCACCTCGTCGCGCGCACCGTGGTGGACGATCCAGGACGATCTGCCCCAGCACGAAAAATGGGTGTCGGGATACGAACCCAAATCGTAGGCCTCAGGCGAACTCCTTCAGCAGCGCGCTGCCCGCGAGATAAACGCCGAGCAGGATCATCGCGATCAGGAACCAGCGGCGAAACGCTTCCGCCGGCATCCGCGCCCGCACCGACTGGCCGACGAACATGCCGGCAAAGGCCATGGCCATGCCCACGGCGCCCGGCACGGCATTCGCCGGCGTCAGCAAACCGCCGGCGGTGAGATTGAAGGCGAGCGCCAGCGTCGCGGTCGTGAAGAACACGCCGAGCGCCTGCACCAGTTCGTCCTTCTCCATGCCGATCGCCTGCATGAACGGCATCGAGGGGATCACCTGCACGCCTGTCGAGGCCGAGATCACGCCGGTGATCACGCCGACCACGCCGCCGACCCATTTCTCGTTCTGCGGCGCGACGTGGAACTTGAATTTGCTGAGCCCGATGATCGCGTAGATCACGAGCAGGATTCCGAGCACGATCGTGCCGTAACGGGCATGCGGGCCGGTCAGCGCGCCGGCATTGAGCCAGCATCCGATCACGGTGCCGATCATCAGCGGCCACAGCCGCCGCAGGATGTCGCGCAGATAGGGGCCGGCGAAGGTCTGCCAGATATTGGTGACGATGGCGGGCACGATCACGATGGCGATCGCGCGGCTCGGCGCCATGTTCACCGCGAGCAGGCCCATGGACACGGTCGGCAAGCCGAGCCCGACCACGCCCTTGACGAATCCGGCGATCAGGAAGACGGCGGCGATGAGGATGAGGAGCGGGTCAATCATATCTTGCACATTGACCGAAGCCGCGCGCCGGCACAATCTGGAGGTTACGGAGACAGCCTTCGTTCCTGGCGGAGGCTGAGGAGAATCCAGCCATGCGCTTCGACCTCGTCGACCTCCAGCTCTTCATCGCGGTTGCCGACCAGCGCAGCATCACGCGCGGCGCCGAGCGATCGAATCTCGCCTTGGCCTCTGCCAGCGCGCGCATAAAAGGGCTCGAGGACGCGCTCGGCGTCGCGCTGCTCAAGCGCGGGCGGCGCGGTGTCGAGCTGACCGCGGCGGGCGAGAGCCTGCTCGATCATGCACGGGTCGTGATGCACCAAGTCGACGCCATGCGCGGCGATCTCGCCGGCTTTGCCAGCGGCGTGCGCGCGAGCGTGCATTTTCTCGTCAACACCTCGGGGCTGTCGGAGCATCTGCCGAAGGCGCTGGCGGGCTTCCTGCGCGAGCATCGCGACGTCGCCATCGACATCGAGGAGCGCGAGAGCACCGATATCGCGGCAGCGATCACCGCGGGGGCGGCCGATCTCGGCTTTGCCGCCGAGCACGCGCTGCCCGACCATATCGAGCGCTTCGTCTTCAGCGAGGACCACCTGACGCTGGTGACGTCCAAGCGCGGCCCGTTCGCCGGCCGTCGCCAGATCGATTTTCAGGAGACGGGGGATTGCGAGTTCGTCGGGCTGACCAGCGCCACTGCGCTCCAGATGCACATTTCGAAGCACGCCGCCCGGCTCGGCATGCGTCCGCATTACCGTGCGCGTCTGCGCGATTTCGACGCGATCTGCCAGATGGTCGCCGCTGACGTCGGCATCGCCCTGGTGCCGATATCCGCCGCCCGCCGCTGCGCCAAGCTGATGCCGCTGGCCATGGTCCGCCTGCGCGATGCCTTCGCCAACCGCAAGCTCGTGATCTGCGCACGCAGCTTCAAGGCGCTGCCAAGGCCGGCCAAGATGCTGGTGGAGCATTTGCGGGCAGCGGCGGTGTGAGGGCGGCTTTTTGATGTGAGCCTACGCTGCGGCTGTGCGCACAACTGCGCTCCCTCCCCCCTTGCGGGGGAGGGTGGGGGAGAGGGGTAGCCCAGGAAAAGGTGTGTCTGTTGCGAAGAAGAGAGATCGATGGAGTCCCCGTGTGGACCCCTCTCCCTGGCCCTCCCCCGCAAGGGGGGAGGGAACGCACCTACCTCGTGGAAGCGTCACGACTCAAGCCGTTGATCACTTCGCCGTCTCGACGCCGGCGTCCTTGATCACCTTCGCCCACTTCGCGGTCTCGTCCGCGATGAAGCTGCGAAAATGCTCCGGCTCGTCGCCAATCAGCGTAGCGCCTTGGGCGGCGAGCTTTTCCTTTACGGCCGGATCCGCCATGGCCTTCGTCGCCAGGCCATGCAGCGCGGTGACGATCTCCTTCGGCGTGCCCTTCGGCGCCACCATGCCGTACCAGTTCTCGATGCGAAGATCGGCAAAGCCCGCTTCCGCGGTGGTCGGCACGTCGGGCGCGGTCGTGGAGCGCTCGGCCGAGCCGACTGCGATGGGCTTCAACGCGCCCGCCTTGACCTGCGGCAGCAGCACGGGGAGATCCAGGAACGTCATCTGCACCTGCTGGCCCAGGAGATCGTTCACCGCGGGCGCCGCGCCGCGATAGGGCACGTGGACGATGTCGATCTTGGCCGTCAGCTTGAACAGTTCGCCGGCGAGGTGCGGCAGGCTGCCGGGGCCGGAGGAGGCGAAATTGAGCTTTCCGGGCTGGGCCCTGGCGAGCGCGATCAGCTCGCCGATGTCCTTTGCGGGCACGTTGGTGGCAACCACCAGCATTTCCGGCACGGTCGCAACCAGCGTCACCGGCGTGAGGTCGCTCGCCGTGTCGTAGGCGACCCGCTCCATGCTCGGGCTGATCGCGAGCGCGCCGGCTGAGGAGATGGCGATGGTGTAGCCGTCGGGCGCGGCCTTGGAGACCGCGTCGGTGCCGAGCACGCCGCCCTGGCCGCCGCGATTGTCGATCAGCACCGGCTGCCCTGACAGCTCCGACATGCGCTGGCCGATCACGCGGGCAATGATGTCGTTGGGCCCGCCGGCCGGGAACGGCACGATCAGCTTGATCGGTTTTGCGGGGAAATTCTGCGCGGAGGCGAGGGCGGGAAACAGGAGCAGGAATGCGAGGAGGAGCTTAGGCCAGTTGTTCATGCAGGCTCTTTTCATGCACGCTCCTTGGGGCGTTTATCCGTTGAGCAGTTTCAGTGCTTCTTCGTGAACTCTGGCGTCGCCGGCCGCGATGATGCGGCCGCCGCCCTGGGCCGGCTTGCCTTCCCAGGTGGTGACGACGCCGCCGGCGCCGGTCACGATCGGGATCAGGGCTGCGATGTCGTAAGGCTTCAGCTCGGTCTCGACCACGAGGTCGACGTGACCGGCCGCCAGCATGCAATAGGAGTAGCAGTCGCCGCCATAGCGCGACAGCCGCGCGCCCTGTTCGATGCGGCTGAAAATGGCGCGGTCGCGTTCGTTCATCAACAGCGGGCTGGTGGTATAGCTCGTTGCTTCCGACAGCGAGGCGCAGCGGCGGACCTGGAGCCGGCGCTCGCCGGACGGGCCTTTATAAGTAGCCGAGCCGTTGTCGCCGGAGAAGCGCTCGCCGATGAAGGGCTGGTGCATCATGCCGTACACCGGCGCGCCCTTGTGCAGCAGCGCGATCAGCGTGCCCCAGATCGGAAAGCCGCCGATGAAGGATTTCGTGCCGTCGATGGGGTCGAGCACCCAGACATAATCGGCGTCCTCGCGCTCATTGCCGAATTCCTCGCCGACGATGCCGTGCTGGGGGAAGCTCGCCTTGATCAGCCGGCGCATCACCGCCTCCGCGGCGCGGTCGGCCTCCGTCACGGGGTCGAAATCCTTGGTCTTGCTCTTGTCGTCGATCGACAGCGAGGTGCGGAAGAACGGCAGGATGGTTTCGCCGGAGGCGGTGGCGAGCCGTCCGATGAAGGCTGAGAAGTCGATCACCGTCACGGCGCATCCTCAAAACGAAAGTCGGGTGAAGCTCGCTCCTGCCTAGCTCAATTCGCTTCTCGCGTGCAGCGCTGAGTTGGTTTGCTCCCTGGTATTTTGGATGCCGCAACCGGCTGCCCATCCCAGTCATATGCTGGCCAAATATCGATCATAGAGTTGAAAACTTAGTTCCGAGTATGCCTTGTTCGTATGCAAACGGTTATCAACCCATTGAATTTCCTTATCAAAGAAACTGAATCTGGGTTTCGCTATAAGCAATTGAGCCATGTGCATATTGCATGGGAAACGGCTCAAAAGCCCTTGCACTTTGTGCGTCGCGGCCGCATATTGTTGCGGTGCGGTAGCGCTCTGCGTTACCGCTGCCCTCCTTGGGCGTTTCCTCCCTAGACTTGGGCCGCTTCTTCATCAGAAGCGGCCCTTTTTTCTTTGAGCCTCGATCTTCACTTCGAGCGCGCGAAAACGCGAAGCGAAGATTCGGCGCACGATACGCTGGCAGCTTGATCTGATGTTTGATCGGCGACGCGATCGCGCGGCGACGGCTCGCGTCTATTCAGCCGCGGCCTGGAACGGGCCGAGATCGCCGAACGGGATCGTCGTCGCCAGCACGTCGGCGAGCACGCCGAAGTCGCTTGCCACTTGCGCAAAGCGCGGACTGCGCTCGCGCCGCCGCTCGTCCATGTAGATCGCGCGGTTGAGCTCGAGCTGCACCGCGTGCAGGCCGCTTGCGGGGTTGCCGTAATGCTCGGTGATGAAGCCACCGGCATAGGGCTTGTTGCGGCCGATCGAATAGCCGAGCCCGCCCATGGTCTCCTCGACCCTGTCCGGAAGCAGCGGTGTGCAGCTCGTGCCGTAGCGGTCGCCGATCACGATGTCGGGCCGCCGCGGCTCGTCCCTGCTGACGCCGACCGAGGGCATCGAGTGGCAATCGACCAGCACCACGGTGCCGAACATCTGGTGCACCTTGTTGATCAGCCGGCGCAGCGCGCGATGATAGGGCTTGTAGAGCGTCTCGATCCGCGCCAGCGCATCGTCGACCAGGATGCGTTCGCGATAGATCTCCTGGCCGTCGCCGACCACGCGCGGGATGGTGCCTAACCCGCCGGCGACCCGCATCGAGCGGGTATTGGCAAAGCTCGGCAGCCGTCCGGTGAACATGCGGGGATCGAGCTCATAGGGCTCGCGATTGACGTCGACATAGGAGCGGGGAAAGTTGACCCGCACGGTCGGAAAGCCGCGCTCGCTCAAATGGCCGATCAGCTCGTCCATGAAGGAATCTTCGGACCGCCGCAGCGTCGTCAGGTCGATCCTGGAGGCGCTGAGAAATTCGTCCGGATAGGTCGAGCCGGAATGGGGCGAGTTGAAGATGACAGGCGCGCGCCATTGCGCGGGCTCCACGATCTCGAAGGCGGGCGACACGTCGCCGTCAAACCGGGTCATCTTCTCAGGCTTCGTCCCTTCGCGCCGCGGGATCCGGGTCTCGGATCGAATTGATTCGGCCGGTGGAGCGGCTCTTATGTGTCGTCATTGTCTGGAATCGCAACCATTCTGCCAAGCGAAAAGATGTGATCGGCGCTGGAACATGTCTTAACCGTGTGGGCAGGGAAGCGGGGATGCGCCGACGCGGCTCGATTGATTCGTGCCGCATTCGGGTTCACAAGGGACCGGCAGCGCAGCCAGCCCAGGGTAAAGATTTTCACCCCAAATTTACCCTCTGTCGGGCTTAGTAACCTCTGCTGATATCCTCTGGGGATTTGACGTTTCCTGCCATGCCCAAAATCCTGCTCGCCGAAGACGACAACGACATGCGCCGTTTCCTGGTCAAGGCGCTGGAAAACGCTGGTTTTCAGGTCTCGTCCCATGACAACGGCATGGCCGCCTATCAGCGGCTCCGGGAAGAGCCGTTCGAGATGCTGCTGACCGACATCGTGATGCCGGAGATGGACGGCATCGAGCTCGCCCGCCGGGCCTCGGAACTCGACCCCGACATCAAGATCATGTTCATCACCGGCTTCGCCGCGGTCGCCCTGAACTCGGATTCGGACGCCCCCAAGAACGCCAAGGTGCTGTCCAAGCCCGTGCATCTGCGCGAATTGGTCAGCGAAGTGAACAAGATGCTGGCGGCCTAAATCGGCCCCCTTCGGTCCTTGCACCGGCTCCCCTGAGCCGTTATAGGGACCCGACCCGATCTAGAGACATCTAGGGCGCGTAGCTCAGCGGGAGAGCACTACCTTGACATGGTAGGGGTCACAGGTTCGATCCCTGTCGCGCCCACCATCCTTCGCTCGCGATAGCGAGAGAAGGATGCCACGCCGAAGCCCAAAGGGCGCAGGCGGGCTGCCGCCGCAAACTTCGGCCAGGCAAGCCCAAACAATCCGCGATTGCGAAGCGTGCGTGTAGCCCGGATGGAGCGAAGCGCAATCCGGGGCTATCCTCTCCGACGCTGTCCCGGATTACGCTGCGCTCCATCCGGGCTACGATTCTGGATCGCAGCTATTTCAGTTCCGTATTCGCGACCGGCAGGACGGAGGCGACGGACCAGCCGTTCGCGTCCCGCACGTAGGTCTGGCTGATCAGAAACGTATTCTGTTGAGCTGGCTTGCCGGGAAGACCGCGCGTGAAGACGATGGGAACGAGGACCTGCATGACCTCGTTCGAGATCACGGCGACGTGGAATTTCGACATGTCGGGTTCGAGGTGCCAGGTGCCCTCGTAGTAGCCCTTGAAGCGGTCCGCGACCGCATCACGGCCTCTGGTTTCGATGCCTCTCGCAAATAACAGCGTGCCGGGCGAATTCCACAGCATGGCCTTCACATCGTCCGCGTTGTGCGCATTCTGCGCGGCAATGAATTTTTCGAAGATGGTTCGCGCCTCTGCATCATCTGCCGCGGCCAGCGCCGGCCCGGTGGACCAGGCGGTCGCCGCGAGAAACAGCGCTGCGGCAATTGCCGCAACATGACCGCGCCGTGCAAATCGTCGTAGCCTGATGGAGCCGCGGGACATCTTGGAAGGGGGCATGATCATCTCTCTTTTGGATGACAATAATCATACCATTGATCGCCGCGCCGGCTTCTCAGGATCGCGCGAGCGGCGGTCACCGTTGCATCACGGATGCGTTGGTTCACGCCACGTCCGATACCGCGGACGTGGCGCACCGTCGTCACACCGCCACTCGCCTCACGTCAGCGGCAACAGATGATCCGGGATCGGCACGGGTGCGGCCGGCACCAGCGATGCGACCGAGACGTGCGGCCAGGTCAGCCCGGCGAAATCCAGCATGACCTTCTGTGAATACTGGATCTGCGTCGTCGCCACCCTGACGTGGCCGCCCTTGAATCCCTTGTTGGGCACGAACGGGATCGCGGCGACGAAGCTCGGAACCAGCGGCACGTTGCTCCTCTGGCGCGGTTGCAGGATCACCGGCGGCGTTCCGGGCGGCAGGGCCGGCACGTCGATGTCGTAAACCACCGTCTCGATCCAGAACACTGCGTCCATCTGGAAGGCGTTGGCGTTCGAGCCATTGCCGCCCGGCGTCGGAACGGGCAAGCCCTGAAGGAACGCGATGTTCGCGGCGCCGCCGGCAAAGCTCGGCGCCTGCGGATGCGGGCCGGGCGACGGGATGGCCGGCAAGGGGCCGCCGGACAGCGGTGTGCCGGGCTTCGTCGAGGTCTCGATGACGATGGTCTGCGTGATGGTCTGATGCGCGATCTGATCGCGCAGCACCGTGTTCGGGTCGGTGATCATCGCCTGGGTGAGCTTGCCGGAAGCCATCAGTGCGGTCAGATCCTGAGGTAGCCTGCGAGTCGTCTTGTTGGTCGCGGTCTGGTTCTGGAATGTGATCTTGTTGCCCGGATTGCCGCCGATGAACGGTGTGATGTCGATGGCCGCGATGGTTGGCTTACCGGCGACCGGAGGCAGCGCGGTGCCTTGCGCAGTGATCGTCGTGCCGTGCGGGATCGACGCCATGCGCGCAACGGTGAACGGCTCGTGCGGAATGGTGGTGGCCGGCACCGCCAGCCAGATGCCGGGTTCGAAGTGAATGCCCACGGGCGTTCCCGTGGTGATGTCGTTGATGGTCTGGAGGTACGGCACGCCGTTGAGGAACGCATCCGCCTGCTGCAGCGAGCCGCGATTGGGAATCGAGCCGAGATTGTTCGAGAACGACATCGTCTCGTCGGTGAGATTCAGCTCCAGCACGTTGTCGTCGGGGTCGGTGGTGTTGATCGGCCCCGGCATCGGCGTCGGCGTGATCTTGCTGTCGGGCCGGAAGATCGTATTGAACCCCTGTCCTGTGAAGGTGCCCGTGAAGGCCGACAGCGGACCGAGGATGGGCGGCAGGGTGACCGGCGGATGCGCAGCTCGGGCGGCGGCCCCCGCGGCGGGCAGCGCGGCGTCCCTGAACACCTCGTCGACCTCGTGGATGGAGAAATTCGCGGTCTTGGTGAATGCACTGGTGAGTGGTTTGGGCTCGTCCATGGTGATCCCTCGCGGTGCTGCAACTGTCGATGCCGGCATTTCCCCGGGCCGGCTGTCCGGGCAGGTGAGTCCTGCGCTATTGCGCCTCGTGATCCCGATCGCGTCTCGTGATCCGCCCGATGCCGGGCATGACAACATCGTTCACGCGTGCTCATGCGCGCGTGCCGACTACGAACATTGATCGGCCCTACGTTGTTGGCCGGGCCGGATACTGAACGGATCTGCGTGAATCGATCGTGATTTTCAACTTGCGGTTCGGGCAAATGTGCGGTCGGGAAATAGCCGAGCCCTGCGAACTGAGTGAAGCATTGCTTCCTTCTCCGTGCTCGAAAATGAGATCATCAAAATGGATGTCGGGCGCCTGGCCGGCTTCGGTTATGCTGGACTATCATACAACCTTAAGATGGTCGCAAATGTGTGCCAGGTCACAGGGCCAAAGAGTCGCAGCAACGAGAGACGAGCGAGGCTGCCCATGAGCGTTTCCGTCATCGAGCAAGCAAAAATCCAGGCGAAGGTGCTGGTGCCGCTGGTCAAGGCATTGCAGGCCGAGTTCGGCGAGGCGCGCGCCAACACATTGGTGCGCAAGGCGCTCGGCGATCTCTATCGCGGCTTCGGCGAGGAGTTCTGGAAATCGAAGAACGAGACCGAGAACAAGACCGATCTCGGCAAGGCCGTGTCGTCGGCGTTCAAGACCTATGCCCGCGACGATGCCCTCGCCTATAACGTGATCGCGCAGACCGAAGACGCTTTCGCGTTCGACGTGACGCGATGCGCGTATGCCGAGTTCTACAAGGCGCTGGGCGAACCGGAGCTAGGCTTCCTCCTGGTCTGCACCGCCGATTTCGCGACCGCGGAGGGGTTTGGTCCCGACGTCAGGCTCACGCGCACGCAGACCATCATGCAAGGCGCCAGCCATTGCGATTTTCGCTACCGGCGCGACGCCGGGGGATCACAGTGAAGGGAATGCAAATGATGCGGGCAAGCTGCCTTGCCATGGCTGCGCTGGCGCTGATGGCATCACGCGCCGATGCGGCGATCATCGACTGGCAGGCCGAGCTCCAGCGCTGCCGCGTGCTGCGGCAGAACGTGGCGCCGCTGCTTCAGGCCGGCGAGGGGATATCCGCCGTCGGCCGCTCCAACAGATCCGTCCGTCGCTGCATCTGGATCCAGCGCATGGCGGTGCGCAAGAAAATCCCTGGCGCGGAGGTGTGGTAGCAGGCGCCCGTCAGGTGGACTGGCTCTTCTGCCGGAGCAGCAGGTCCTTCAGTCCTGTCGGATAGAGGCTCGGTCCGCCCTGCGGAGCGGCGTCTTGCGTCGATCGACAGTCTTGCGGGCGTCGCCTCAGCCGGCGGACACGCCCGGCTTGAACAGGGCTCCGACCGGCAGCTTTTCCTGGAGGTCATACGAACTCGGCCGGTTCTCCTTGACCCATCTTTTTTCGGCGTGGGATTCGAATGGCGGCGGAATTTGCCCCTGAATCGACCAAAGGTCGGCCGGTAGCTCGTCGATGGTGACCTCCCAGTCGTATCCCCGGTCCTTGACGTAGGGCGCGATCAACTTGTCGACTGCTTTCACCCACCATTCCCTGATGACGGGGCCGGGCATCGTCCTCGCCATGTGGTCGATCTTGAAGCGGACGAATTTCTCATGCGAAGCTCCGCCGACATAGACCGAACCTGCGGCGACTTCCTCGAAGATCATCACGGCGTAGAATTTCGGGATGGGAATCCTCGCATACATTGCGGTGACCTTCTCTGCGAATTCCTTCTTGTCATGAGCCGAGTAGGCCCCGACGGGGTGATAGACTTTCCACAACGGCACTCGAGTTCTCCTTGACGTTGGCTGGTTCTTAGGGAAGCCCGCGCAGCATTTGGTATGATGGGGATAATATCACTGACTGCGCCGTCGGCTCTTCAGGATCTGGCGATCCGCGGTAACCGCTGAATCACGTCTGCGTTGGCTCAGCCTTGTTGGGGCCGCCACAGCTGGGCGAGCCGGAGCTCGGCTTTTCTCCCTTGTCTGCACTTCCGACTTCGCGACTGCGGAAGGGTCCGGCCCCGACGTCAAGCTGACGCGGGCGCAGACCATCATGCAAGGCGCGAGCCATTGCGACTTCCGCTACCGGCGCGACGCGGGGGGATCACAGTGAAAGGAATGCGAACGATGCGGGCGACCTGTCTTGCAATGGCTGTGCTGGCGCTGATGGCGTCATGCGCGGATGCAGCGGTGATCGACTGGCAGGCCGAGCTCCAGCGCTGCCGGGCGCTGCGCGCGAACATCGCGCCGCTGCTTCAGGCCGGCGAGGGGATATCCGCCGTCGGCCGCTCCAACAGGTCCGTCCGTCGCTGCATCTGGATCCAGCGCATCGCGGTGCGCAAGAAGATCCCCGGTGCGGAGGTTTGGTAGTCAGGCGCCCGTCAGGCGGACTGGCGCTTCCGTCCGGAGCAGCACATCCTTCAACCCGTTCGGATAAAGGCTCGGCCCGCCCTCGACGTCGAGCTCCGCAAGATCGAACCAGCGTGCGACGATCTCTTCGCCGTTATCCTCGCGGAAGTCGATGCGATCCTGGCCGCTGAACGCGCCGTCTGGAAGCGCGACCTCCGCAATGAACATCACCTCGTGCCCGGTCGATCCCTCGTGCACAAAAATGTTCTCCATCACCAGCGGCTCGCCGATGATCGTGATGTCGATGCCGAGCTCTTCGTTGAATTCGCGCACCAGCGCAGTCCGCCAGCTCTCGCCAAACTCGATCTCGCCGCCGAGCGGGCGCACGCCCTTGATCCGCCCCGCATCGTCACGCACCTCGGCCGCCAGCAGGCGCCCGTCCCGCCAGTGCAGGCCGAGCGCGACGACGCGGATGTGAGGGTGGGGCCGCCATGTGGACATGGGGGCATCGTTATCGTGCCCGCCGCCGCTGCGCAATGCGCGGTGGTGAGGCCTTGTCGGGCTGGATCCGCACTGCCTTCGGCATGCAAATGCTTCGCAGCCTTGATCCGTGACTCGCCGCCTGCCATTGTCCGGTCCTCCATTAGGGCGACGAGCCTGGTGAGATACAATTTGCGGCGTTCGGCGAAACGTGTCGCTTCGCCGGACGTGACGAGAAGGCAGGTTTTCGAGATGAACAGCGTGAACAAGCCCGGCGGCAACTATTTGCCGGTGATCATCCATGGTGGAATTGCGTATGTCAGTGGTCAGCTGCCGCGTCGCGGTGAGGACCTGCTGTATGCGGGCAAGGTCGGCGCAAATGTCGATATCGCGGCCGCGCAGGAGGCCGCTGCTCTCTGCGCCGATCTCTGCATTTCGGCCATCAACCACGCAACAGGCGGAGAGGACAGAATCGTCCAGGTCCTGCAGCTCGTTGGATACATTGCTTCAGCGCCCGGGTTTACCCAGCAGTCGCAAGTCATGAATGGGGCCTCCGACCGGCTGATCGAGCGCTTGGGCGATCGCGGTCGTCACACGCGCACGTCTGTCGGCGTCGCCGAGTTGCCGCGGGGCGCTCCCGTCGAGCTGAGTATGATTGCCGCTGTTCGGTCGTAAGAAGCGGTCTTATCAGACGAGATATTTCTTCACCGCCGCCTCGTCCCACGCGATCCCGTTGCCCGGCTCCTCGCCCGGCAGGGCAAAGCCGTCCTTGATCTTCAGCCGTGTCGCCAGCACCGCGTCGGCCCAGTCGACATATTCCAGCCAATGCGCGGTCGGCGTCACGCAGAGCAGGTGCGCGCTGACCTCCGAGAACAGGTGCGTCGACATCTCGATGCCGGCGGCATGTGCGAGCGCGGCGGCGCGGAGCCACCCGGTGACGCCGCCGATGCGCTGCACGTCGGGCATCACGTAGTCGCAGGCCTCCGCGGACAGCGCTGATTGCATCGAGAAGGCGCTGTCAAAATTCTCGCCGATCTGGACCGGCGTGCGGAGCGCATCCGCAATGCGCGCGTTACCAGCGTAATCGTCGTGGCGGATCGGCTCCTCGATCCAGGTCATCCCCTCGTCGTCGAGCATCTCGCCGCGGCGGATGGCCTCGGTCACCGTCAGCGCCTGGTTGTAGTCGCACATCAGCGTGACCTGATCGCCGACGGCCTTGCGCACAGCGCGCACCACGGCGAGATCCTCCCGCGCATCGGGCCGGCCGACGCGGATCTTTGCTGCGTGAAAACCTTCGGCCAGCAGCTTGTGGGCCTCGTCCACCGCGGCGCCCGCCGGCATGATGCCGAGCCCCTTCGAATTGTAGGCCCTGACCGGCTTCGGCGCGCCGCCGAGCAGGCGCGCGAGTGGCAGGCCTTTGCTGCGTGCCAGCGCATCCCATGCCGCCATGTCGATGCCGGATTGCGCCAGCCGCTGCAGGCCGGCGAGGCCGAGCAGGGTGAAGCGCTGGGTCAGCTTGCGCTCGATCTCGAACGGCAGCAGCTCGTCGCCGGCGACGAGCTCCGACATTTCCGTGACCATCGCCGTCAGCGGCTTCAAGGCCGACGGCGTGATCGAGAACAGATAGGCATGCCCCACCGCGCCCTGGTCGGTCTCGCAGTCGATCAGCACCAGCGGCGCCTTTGCGACCGCGCCGGTCGAGGTCTTGAGAGGCAAATTCATCGGCACGATCACGGGGCGCGCATTGAAGCGCCTGATGCGGACGGTCTCGGTCATATGGAGGATCTCCCGGCGGAGTGAATGCAGGTTCATGCCGATCTTAAACATTCGCCATGAAACGAAAAGCCATTTGCTGCGACCCACCATGAAATGGGGTTGCGCGGCCTCGCATTTGCGGGCTCTGTGCCGCCGCAAGCTCTTGCCGCGAATTCCCGGGATTTGCGACAAGATCGCACACGACGGAGCCACAGGGTGAAACAAGAGATCTCCGAAGAACAGCGCAAGAGCGGCATCCTCACGGGGGCCGTGATCGCCTTGCTCCTGCTCGCTTTGCCGGTCGCGGTGTGGCTGGACCTGACCGACCTCAGCAAGACCGCGCTGCGCCGGCAGGCCGCCGACCTCAACTCGGTGATCACGAGCGTGCGCAGCTACTATGCGTCCAACGTCGTCGGCCGCATCCTGGCTAACCCAAACGGCACCACCAGGGTCGTGCACAATTACGAATCCGTCCCCGGTGCGATCCCGATCCCGGCGACGCTGTCGCTGGAGCTCGGACGGGTGATCGGCGCGCAGCAGGAGAACATCACCTACCGCTTCGTCTCGGACTTCCCGTTCCAGAACCGCGCCGCGCACCAGCTCGACAAGTTCGAGAAGGACGCGCTCGACGCGCTTCGCAAGGACCCCGAGCAGAAGATCGTCGAGACCGAGACCTCGCTGTTCTCCGACAAGGTCCGGCTGGTCGCGCCCGTCACGATGGGCCCGGCCTGCGTCAGCTGCCACAACAGCCACCCCGAGAGCCCGAAGAAGGACTGGAAGGTCGGCGACATCAGAGGCATCCAGGAGGTGATCATCGCGCAGCCGATCGCCGCCAACATCTTCTCGTTCAAGTTCCTGCTGGCCTATTTCCTGATCGCCGCGGGCTGCGGCCTGTCGTTCCTCTCGCTCCAGCGCCGCCAGGCCGGCCGCATCAAGGGCATGAACAAGGAGCTCGAATCCGCCAACGACTTCCTGGCTTCGCTGTCGATGAAGATCTCGCGCTACATCCCGCCGCAGGTCTACAAGAGCATCTTCAGCGGGCAGAAGGACGTCACCATCCACACCGAGCGCAAGAAGCTGACGATCTTCTTCTCCGACATCCAGAATTTTACGGCGACCGCCGAGCGGCTGCAGCCGGAGCTGCTGACCCAGCTCCTCAACGAATATTTCACCGAGATGTCGGCGATCGCGCACGAATATGGCGGCACCATCGACAAGTTCATCGGCGATGCCATGCTGATCTTCTTCGGCGACCCCGAGACCAGGGGCGATCGCGCGGACGCCGAGGCCTGTCTCCAGATGGCCTGGCGCATGCAGCAGCGCCTTGCCGAGCTCAATGCGAAGTGGCGCGCCTCCGGCATCGAGCAGCCGTTCCGCTCGCGGATGGGCATCAATTCCGGCTATTGCAATGTCGGCAATTTCGGCAGCAGCGACCGCATGGACTACACCATCATCGGTGCCGAAGCGAACCTCGCCGCGCGGCTGCAATCGATCGCCGAGCCCGGCGGCATCGCGCTGAGCTACGAGACCTTTGCGCTGGTCAGCGACATCGTCCGCGCCCACGCGCTGCCCGCGATCACGATGAAGGGCATCAGCCGCGAAATCATTCCCTATTCGGTCGACGCGCTCAACGACGCGGCGGCGGAGAAGAGCGGTGTCATCACCGAGCGCGCGCCCGGCCTCGAGCTGTATCTCGACCCCGCCGTGGTGAAGTCAGGCGATGCCGCGCGCGTTCGCTCGCTGCTGGAAAACGCGCTGGCTTCGCTGAAGCCGGCGTGAGGGTGCGCGCAGACTTGCGTGACTCCTCTCGCGAGTGCGCCGTGTGGCACTCTCGCTTACCCTCCCCTGGAGGGGGAGGGTCGATCGCGCGTAGCGCGAGCGGGGTGGGGTGATCTCTCCACGCGGGCAGTGTTCAATGAGGATAGACCGTCACCCCACCCCGTCTCATGTCTCGCTTCGCTCAACATGAGCCGACCCACGGGCGAGCTACGCTCGTCCCAGCCCCCTCCAGGGGAGGGTAAGCGCCGACCTCTTACAACGCGAAAGGTGAAGTCCCGCGTTAGCGGGTAAGTGGGCCAGGAAAAGGTGCGTCTGAGTCGGCCTACCGCGCCGCCCCTTCCGTGAACGCGGTCTCGATCACATCGCCGAAGGGCTGCCAGGAACGGCCGTCGAATTGGACAAGCCGCATCTGCTTGATCGGCAGATAGCTGTTGGGCGAGGTGCTCATCCTGATGTTGGGCAACGCAACGGAGGGTTGCTGATCCCTCAGCGAAGCCGCCTGACGCATGATGTTCTCGCGCGACAGGTCGTCGCCGCATTGCTTCAGCACCTGCGTCAGCGCCTCGGCTGCGCCGTAGCCGTAGACCGCGGCGCTGTTGTTGGTGCTTTCGACGTGATGGTACTTGTCCATGAAGGCAAACCAGTCCTTCATGGCGGGGTCGTTCTTCCATGCGGGGTCGCTCGGATCCTTCAGGAAGGCCGCCGAGATCACGCCGGACGAATTCTCCAGGCCCGCGGGCGCCATCGCGTTGGCGATCGAGGCGGAGGCGTCGTTGACGATGATGACCGGGCGCCATTTGAGTGACGCCGCCAGCTTGATCACCTTGGACGCCGTCGACGGCACGCCGAGAAAGACGAAGATGTCCGCGCCCGCGCGCTTGAGGATCGAGACATGCCCTTCGAGATGCTCATCGGCAATGTCGAAGGCGATGTCGACGAGGACAAGGCGGTTCAGGTCGCCAAGACCTTCCTGGATGCCCCTGTAGAGCATGCGTCCGAACTGGTCGTTCTGCCAGAGCACCACGATCTTCTTCTTGGGGTAATAGGCCTGGATGTAGTTGGCATAGATGCGCCCCTCCGACCGGAACGACGGCTGCCAGCCCATGGTCCAGGGAAACGCCTTGGCCTGGCTCAGCTCCTCGTCGCCGGATGCGACGAACAGCTGCGGGATTCTCTTCTCGTTCAGGTACCAGCGCGTGGCGATATTGCCGGGCGTGCCGAACGAGCCGAACATCAGGTGCACGTCGTCCTTCTCGACCAGGTTGCGGGTCAGCTCCAAGGCGGTGGCCGGATCGGAATTGTCATCGCGCGTGATGAAGCGGATCTTGCGGCCGTTGATGCCGCCGCGCGCGTTGACCATGTCGAAATAGGCGGCTTCCGCCTGGCCGATGGCGCCGAATTCCGAGAGCGGTCCCGAATACGGCATCACGTTGCCGATGCGGATTTCATCGCCGCTCGCGGGTTGTTCGGCGTGTTGCTGGGACATCGCGCCAAGCGACGCGATAGCGATCATCGAAACGAACAGCATCCTGCCGATGACGCGCATGCTCGATACCTTGATATTGGCCCCTCCAAGAGGTCGGCTCAATCCGCACCAAGTCCGCTTGATCTACGTCAAGCGTTTGTCAAAGCTGTGGCTGCGTGGGCGCTCAGCAAACGACAGGCGTGCTGACGCGCCGTTCGTGTTGAGGTCAGTCGCTCCGTCATCCTGAGGTGCGAAGCCCACGATGCAGCGCATCGCGGGCGGAGCCTCGAAGGATGAATGGCCCCCGCTACAACCGAGCGGAGACGGCCGGGCCGTCGCCCTTCGAGGGCCGCTGAAGAAGCGGCCACCTCAGGGTGACGGTGCTAGCCTCATTGTCGCGGCCGGGTTCGTAGGGCCCGACCATGACGCTGCGGGAGCTTGGAGTGCCCGCGCCCACTACGGCAGCTCCCGCGCCTCGAGCTGATGCACCAGCAGCAGCGTCGGTTCGGCGAGGCTGTCGCCGGAGCCGTCGAGGCCGAAGGCGGCGGCGATGCCGTCGCGGCTGCGCAGCAGCGTGCTGCGCGGGCAGTGGCCGGCGCCGCACAGCGTCTTCTTCAAGGTCTCGCCCTGCGCCACGAGGCTCGCGGGATCGTTCGCGGCCCAGGCCAGCACGATCGGCGCATCGACGTTGAGGATGCCGGGGAAGACCGACCGCTTGTCATATTGGGTGGGGTCAGTGCCGAGATAGGCCTTCTCGCTGTCGCTCGCGTCCTTGCCCGCGCGGTAGATCCAGGACACCAGCACGACGGCGGCGACATCGGCGCGGTCGGTCTGGAACTCGGGATGCGCCAGCAAGGTGGCGACATGGAAGGCGCCGGCGCCGTAGCCGACCGCGACGATCTCGCGGGCATCGCCATTGAACAGGTCGATATTGCCGTGGACCCAGGATAGCGCCGCCGCGACGTCGGTTGCACCCATCGGCCAGGTCGCCGCAGGCGCAAAGCGATAGTTGACGCGCACGCCGATCATGCCGTTGCGCGCGGCAAAGCACATCGCCTGGTCCTGGACCTCGCGGGACAGGTCCGGCGCGCCGCGATCGCCGGTGAAGGTGTCGCCCCCCACGAACACCAGCACGGGCCGGGGCGTATCCGCCTTGGTCTCGCTGCTGGTGGCGACGTCGAGCACATTGGCCTCGCTCTCGCCGTAGCGCAGCCCCCGCGAGAAGGAGATCTGCTCGCACAGCCGCGCAGTGCCACCGGCGGTCGTGTCGTTGTCGGTGAGGCCCACCCGGACGAGATTGGACGGCCCCGTGAGCCGCGCGGGCAACGGACCGTGTGCGGAGGCTGCCGTCATGCCCAGGATGAGGAAGAAAGCGAGATAATTCTTCATGTTGGTATGTTGGTGCCGGCCCTGCGTGCCCGATATGGGCTCGCGCATTTGGCCCGTCTTTTCAATTCGCCTTATTAGTTAGTTCGTCTTGAGGCGATTTCACGGCACCCGGTTTCTTGCCCATGTTCTTGCCCATGCGCGGTTCAATTCCCCGGCTGGAACGTGCAGTCGGCCCCGCTCCCGTCCTTCCGGCGGATGGCATTGGGGTCGATCGTGCAGCTCAGCTTGCTCAGGCTCTCGAAGTTCGATCCCGCCGCACCATCGGGCGGAATGCCGGCGAGCGCTTCGGTCGCGAAAATTTCATTGGCCGTCGAGCCGTTCACGGTCCTGCTCTTCTTGCCGAAGGTCAGCTCGCAATTGCGTAGCGTGATGTCGACATTGCCGGTGCGGCAGACGATTCTGTCCACGGTCACCACGATCGGCTTCTTGTAGGGAATCTCGGCATTGGCGGCGAACAGCATCGCCACCGCCTTCCTCTCGGCGCCGGTCAGGTTCGGCGACAGCGGCGCGATCACGCCCGCGAGCGCCAGCGCCGTCGAGCCCGAGACTTTTGCAGGCGTTGCCGCCGAGGCTCCGGCGGCGTTGAAGGCGCCGGCAAAAGCGAGCGCGGCGACGATGCGAGCCCAAATCCTGGATCGAGCCCTTGTCGTGAATGTCATTCGCGTCGCTTCCTCTCCGGTCACGGCTTCGCCGCCGCAAGGCGCCCCGAGCCTATGACAGAATTGCTAGTCCGGGCAGAGCCATGCGCTTCCGGCTGCTGGTCGATGGCCTTGATGATCGCGGCCGCCGCCGTCTGACCGGACTGGAGAGCGCCTTCCATGTAACCGAAATAGGCAAAGCAGGTGTGCTCACCGGCAAAGAACAGGCGGTCCTCGAAGCCCTTGGCCAGCAGCGGCCCGGCGCGGCAGACCTCGCCGGGGGCGGGACAGGAGTAGCCGGCGGCGGTCCATTCGTCGCGCGGCCAGGCCATGAACTCCGGCTGATCGGCCAGATGCGCGACATAGCCCTTGTAGACGCTGCCGATCTGCTGCGCATAGAACGCGTCGACTTGCGTCTGGTCACCGGGCCGGTAGTGCTTGAGAGCTTCCGCCGCGACGTCGGCGCCGGCGAACAGGCTGAGCTCGACCGGATGCTCCGGCGGGGCGATCTGGTTGTCCGTCCCTTCCCAGGTGACACCGAACTGGTTCGAGATGGCGGTTGGGGCGAGGCCCTCGCCGATCCAGAAGCGCTTCTTGAGCGGGCTGAGATATTTCACCGCCGTCCCCATCGTGACGTAGTAGTCGTGCGGCAGGTGGGGCGTGATCGTGATCTTGGCGTTGGGTGAGTCCGGCCACAGGCTCGGGGGTATCGCGAGCACGGCATAATCGGCGGCGAAGGGCGCGCGTGCCGTTCCGTCGCCGGAGGGGCTGAATTCTAGGGTCACGCCTTCGCTTTCGATGCGGATGGCGCGCACCGGCGTCGACAGGTGGGTGCTGGCGCCCTTGTCCTCGATGTCATGCGCGAGACGATTGGCGAGCTCCTGATTGCCTTCCGAGCAGCGCAAAGTCTCGGTCTGGGTGAAGAAGGCGTCGATCTGGTTCTTCATCCGTCCGCCCGCGACGACGGCCAGATTGGCGAGAAGGCTCTGCTTGGTGGTCGGCTGGCCGGCGTCGTTGGAGAACTGCTCCTCCATGGCGTGCTTGGTGAGCTTCGAGCAGTCGAGGCTGGCGATCCACTCCGCAATCGTCCTGGCGTCGAGCTTCCTTGCACCCTTGGCGCGCCAGGGCTTGTCAGGCTTGACCCGGCCGGCCCACCGGCTGAGCTTGCCGAAAGCGTCGTCCATCTCGTGATAGACCCGCTTCATCTGGCCGTCGGAGAGCTTGTGGCCGTCGAGAAACACCGGCATGTCGAGCTCGAGCGCATCGAAATTGGTGTCCGAGGTGATGACGGAGAGGCCGAGCTCGAACCGCTTGGCATATTTCAGCCAGAGCGGATGGTTGTAGCCGATCAGCTCGCCGCCGGCCTCGACGATCCCGCTCGGCTTCTTCTTGCTGAGAACACGGCCGCCGAAGCGGTCGCGTGCCTCGAACAGCGTCACCTCGCAATGCGCGACGAGCTCGGAGGCCGCCATCAGGCCGGCGAAGCCGCCGCCGATGATCGCGACTTTCGGGCGTCGCACCGCCAGCGCGCGGAGCGCGGTGGGTGAGCGGATTGTGGGCGGGGTGGGTTGAAGGGCGAGCTTGTCCTTGACCCGCCGCTGGCGCTCCGCCCCCGAAATCCTGGGCCCGTAACGCCGGTGCAGCCGCGCAAACAGCGAACGCATCGCGAGCTTCCCTTGAAAATGTCTTCTGCCGGGACGCCGCCGTGCCGCGCCCTGAAATGCTGCAACATCGGTTAAAAATAGACCGGCCGATAGAAGCGAGATTAACTTACAATCTTGCGGAGAGTCGAGCGGCGGCTTCTCTTCCCCCCGAAATCTTGCCCCTGGCTGGCAATTGAAGGGAAAATCCGCGAACCGCGCGACGATTGCGCGGCGCGGCTGTTTTGGTCCGACGTGTCAAACATTTGGGGCGCGCGACCGCGGCCGCATGCCAGCCGCGCGTTCTACTGTGCATGGGGTTGTTTTCGCAGTTTTAGTTTTGGGGGGGGCCGGTCACGCCTGCTTCATCGTCCGGAAGGTGATCGAATAGCGGCGTGCCTCGACCGGTGGGATGCTGTGCTCCCATTGCGACCGCGCCTCGCCGTCCATCAGGTAGAGCGAGCGCGGCAGGGCTTCGAGCGCGTGGCGCTGCCATTTGTCGCCGCTGCGGCGGCGGAAGCGGAATTTGCACGGCGAGCCCAGCGACAGGCCGAGGATCTCCTTGAAATGCGGCTTGTCGCGGTGCCAGCCGATACCGACGCCGGTGTCATATTCGGTGCACAGCACCTGCCGGACGCTGCCGTCGGCGAGGCCCGCCCAGGCCTCGACCTGCCGCGCGACGGGCAGGACCCAGTTCGGGATCGGCTCGGCCTCGGCCAGCCGTTGCAGCGAATAGTCATAGCGATAGCCGAACGACGCCACCCGGCGGTTGCCCTCGAAGGCGCCGAACTGGAAGCGCTGGAGCGGCAATGCTGCGATGCGGCCGATCAAGTCCTGCTCGACGGCGGCCTCGACGAAGTCATCGGTATAGCGAAGCCCGGCAGGACCGGCTTGCGGTTCGGCGAACAGACCAAGTTGCGTCATTCCTCGCATTTCCGTGATGGAACCTATTGGCGGCTGAAGCGACTTACATAGGACACGGAAAAAAACGTGCGAGGCTGTCATGGCAGAGAAGCATACCGCCGATCCGGCAGAGATCATGCGGGCGACTGGTCATCCTGAGCTGGAATATGCCGCCGGCTGGACCATCGCCGGTCTGGTCACCATCGGCACCATCGTCGCCGCCTGGGTGTTCGCGATCTAGGCTATCGGAAACTGGAGCTCGAAGGCCGCGCCCTCGTCGGTCGGCTTCAGCTTGATCGAGCCGCCATGGCTCGCCATCACCGCGCGTGCGATCGCCAGCCCCATCCCGGTGCCGCCTTGGTCGCGGCGCGTGGTGAAGAACGCATCAAAGATCCTGTCGCGGTTCGGCGCCGAAATCGGCTCGCCGTCATTGCTGACCGTCACAAGCAGGGTCGTCCGCTCGTCCACCGCCTCCAGCCTGATGGTCCTCGCCCTGTGCCGCATCGCGTTGTCGGCGAGATGCGACAGCACGATCAGCGCCTTCTCGCCGGACATGCCGATCGTCCGGTCGAGGCGGCCGCTGGCCTCGATTGAGCTCGCCGGAAACCGGCTCCGGAGGTCGGCGATCACGGGCGCAAGCTCGGTCCGCTCGTTCTGCGGCAGGCTCTCGGCGCGGGCGAGTTCGCGCAGCCGCTGCGCCATCGCCTCGAGCCGCTGCGTGTCCGACAGGATGTTGGCAATGAACGTCTTCTGCTCGGCGGGCGTCAGGCCTTCCGGCTTTCCTTGAAACGAATCCTGCAGCAGCTCGGCCGCGCCCTTGATCGAGGTCAGCGGCGATTTCAGCTCATGGGTGAGGTGGGCCGAGAACGTCGCGATGTAGTCCGAGCGCCGCGCCAGCTGCTCGGCCATGCCGAGAAAACTGTGCGACAGCTGGGCGAATTCGCGGGTGCCGTAATGCCGGAGCGGCCGAAACGCCTCGCGATCGCCGCGGCCGATCCGCGCGGCGCGGTCGATCAGCTCGCGCATCGGCAGCGTGATGGTGCGCGAGAATACGAGGCCGATCGCGATCGTGCCGAGGATCACGGCGAGCCCCGCCAGCACGAACTTGGCTCGCTCCTGGTAGAGATGGTCAAAGATGTTGCTCGGCGTCCGCGTGGTGTAGATCACCCCGGCGACGCGGTTGTTGACGATGACGGGCATTGCCGAGAACACGTGCACGCCGAGGCCGCGGCTGAACGAATAGATTGGGGGCGGCGGCCGATCCGGGACGCGGTTGCGCAGCGTGGCGCGGTACTGCCCGTGCAGCGCGTCCGCGACCTCCTCGATATGGGCGAGCGATTGCCCGACCTCGTAGCGCCCGGCGATCACCACGCCCTGCGGATCGAGGATGCGAAAGCCCGCCAGCGTCACCTTCTGGGTCTCGCGGATGATCGGCGTCAGTCTTGCGCCGATCTCGACATAGGCTGGCTGCGCCGGCTGCGGAGCAGCTTGCGCATCGGGCCGCCGCCGCAAGAGATCGTTGGCGGTGAGGTCGAGCGCGGGACGGATCGGGGTGACCTGGTCGCCGGGGTCGGGCAGCACGTTGGGCGGCACCTCGGCGCCGAGCGTCAGGCCGCTGTCGAGCCGCGCCGTGACCTCCTGCGCATAGATCGTCGCCAGCACGCGGCTCTGCGCAATCAGCTCGGCCTGGGTCTGGCGGATCAGCTGGTTGTCGTAGAGGCGGAAGAAGAACAAGCCGACCAGCGGCAGCACGCCGACGGTCGCCAGCACCGTGAAAATCACGAGGGTGAGCGACGGCCGCCATTTGTCGGGCGCCGCGCTCATGCCTCTTTCTCGCAGCGGCCGAGCTTGAATCCGACGCCGTGGATGGTCTCGATCACGTTCTCGCAATCGTGCGCCGCGAGCTTGGCGCGGATGTTGCGGATGTGGCTGTCGATGGTGCGGTCGGAGACCTGGATGTTGAGCTGATAGGCCGCGCGCATCAGCTGCTCGCGGTTGAACACCGAGGTCGGCCGGGTCAGGAAGGCGCGCAAGATGCCGAACTCGATGGCGGTCAGTTTCAGCGGCGTGCCGGCAAAGGTCGCGACATGCTGCTCGGGATCGATCAGGAGGCCGCCTTGCGACAGTGCGGCCGGCCCCGCCTTGGCCTCGCCATTGCGCGGGCTGAGGCGGCGCAGGATGACGTTGACCCGCGCCACCAGCTCGCGCGGGCTGAACGGCTTGGTCACGTAATCGTCGCCGCCGATCTCGAGGCCAAGGATGCGGTCGATCTCCTCGTCGCGCGCCGACAGGAACAGGATCGGCACGTCGGAGGTCTTGCGCACCTCGCGGCAGACATCGAGCCCGTCGAATTCGGGCATTCCGATGTCGAGCACGATCAGGTCGGGCCTGTCGGCGGCAAAGCGGGCGAGTGCCTCCTTGCCGTCGCGCGCCTCGACCACGTCCATGCCGGCCTTCTTCAGGGCGACGCGGATGACCTCGCGGATGTGGCCCTCGTCGTCGACGATGAGAATGCGATGCGCCAAGAACCTCTCCGCTTCCTCAGCCTGCCTGCTGATCCTTCGCCGGCGCGTCCAGCCTGCGCTGGAGCCGCCAGCTCCGAAAGCCCCAGCTCCGCCAGGCCAGATCCTGGCGCTGCTGTTCTACAAGGCGGTCGCGGCGCGACACAAGGCAGCTCTCGGGGGCGCCGGGCCGGAGCAGAAGCGCCTTGTCGATGGCGGGCAGCGCCTGCGGCCCGAGCGTCAGGAGATAGTTGATGTCGATCTGCACGCCCTTGCCCGATGCTTCCCGGCTGTGGACGACATTGTAGTCGGCAATGAACGCATCGAAGTTCACGAGCGAGCAGCTATAGAGCACGACCGTCAGCGCGATCAGATTGGCACCGACGAGCCATTGGTTGGACCGGTTGAGCGCGATGCGCGCCACGATCAGGACCAATCCGAGCGCCACCAGCCCCATCCAGATGAAGGCCGCGATCCGCCAATAGGTCAGCATGTAAATGTCGACATAGAGGTCGAGGCGGAGGATGGAGGAGGCGACGAGCAGCACGTTCTGCCCGACCCAGAGATAGACCAGCGGCCGGATCACTTTCGATTTCTCGGCCGCCCCGCCCGGGCGCATCGCCACCAGCACGAAGGCGGCGGCGAGCAACGCGGTCGCTATCAGCGGATAGGCGCCGCGATGGGCGTAGGCCGCATAGGTCAAATTGTCGGGCAGCGCCACATGGCCCCAGAGATAGATGCCGTCGAGGATGGATTGCGCGGCGAACAGCAGGTTGAACAGGATCAGCGAGCGCAGAATGGTGGAGGGGTTCAGAAATTCGGCCGAGACCAAGGGCGGGAGCGGGGGCGGCACAGGGCCATCGGCAACGGCGGTGGTGACAATCGTCTGGCGCCGCCAGCGCACATGAATGAACGGCCAAACCAGCGCCAGCATCATGGCCCAGAACAGCAGGCGTGGGATGCTGATATATTCGAGGATGAGCTTTGGATTGAGCAGCGACACCCACTGCTCGATCACCGGATTGGCCGCAGCGAACAGTGCGACGAAGACGGTGCTGAGCGCGGCAGGCATCAGCCAGAGTGCAATGCCGCGGGTGAACGCCGACATGTTGAAGATCTGGAGCGCCTCGAGGAAGAACCTGAAGGGCCCGAACAGGACAAAGTTGCGCAGCGCGCGGGCACGCTCAGCGAACCCGGTCGTTTCAGGATTGGTCGCGATCAGAAGCGCAATGGTCAGCGCCATGGTGAGGATCAGGAAGGACAGCATGTTCAGCTCCTCGACGGCCGGAACGAGGCCGGCGACGAGTATGGCCCCGCCGATCATGGCGCGCCGCAGATCCAGGGCCGCATGATTGAAGAGCACCGACACGCAGGCCGTCGCGATCGCAAAGAGCGTCAGCGACAGCCCGATCCGCTGGCCGTAGAACAGCCAGTCGGCGAGCGCGGCCAGCACCAGCGCGAGGCCGACCTTGGCCGGGATCGAGGAATGCCTGATCGGCTGGATTTCCGCTGCTATCGTCGAAGCCAGACTCGTCATGTCCAAATGACCTTTCGTGATGGGTGGCATCACGAAGTCTGAACGGCGCTTGTGCAGAAGGCGGGACCATCGTCTGCACGGTTTCAGGAGTCTTTTGCAGTTTTCGTGCAGGCGCGCGTTTGCCTCTCGCACAGCGTGATTCGCTTTGATAGGTGCGAAGCATTCGCCACTCATAGCGTGTGACGCATCATGCAATTCCTCGGTCGTATCGGTCTCGTCCTGCTCTGGCTGGCCGCGCCTCTCGTCGCATTCGCGGCGGCCAACAAGAACGATCCCTATCTGGTCCCGCTGCGCGGCGCCGGAAACCTCGCGCTTGTCGTCGCAAGCCTCGCGATCGTCATCCTGCTGCTACGCAGAGGGCGTTGGCGTACCGTCGCGGGCAAGCTGCTCGTCGTGCTCTGGTGCCTGCCGCCGGTCCTGATGTCGACGGCGCATCTGAAGTTCGAGCTGCGCAAGCACCACGTGCTTGCCGCGAGCGCCACCGAGGCGCGTCAGCTCGGGCCTCACTTCATGGTGGGCTATTCCTCCTTTCCCGAGGTTGCGCGCCTTGCCGAGCAGGGCTTGATCGGCGGCGTCTACGTGACCCGGCGCAACATCCGCGGCCGGACCGTCGAGACGTTGCGCACCGAGATTGCGGCGCTCCAGGACAAGCGGCGCGCCGCCGGCCTGCCGCCGCTGGTCGTTGCGGCAGACCAGGAGGGCGGCATCGTCGGACATCTCGCGCCGCCGCTGACGAAGCTACCGGCGCTGGCGACGCTCAGCGGGCTCGCCCCCGACGAGCAGCAGGCCAGGGCCGAAGAGTTCGGCCGCATCCACGGCCGCGAGCTCGCCGGGCTCGGCGTCAACCTCAACCTCGCGCCGGTGCTCGACCTCAAGCCGCCGGTTCGGCGCAATCGCCTCGATTTTCACACGCTGATCGGCCAGCGCGCGATTGCGACCGATCCTGCCGTCGTCAGCACGATCGCGAGCGCCTATGTGCGAGGGCTCGAAGAGTCAGGCGTGAGCGCCACGCTGAAGCATTTTCCCGGCATCGGGCGCGTCCGCACCGACACGCATCATTTCAGCGCCAAGCTCGATACGCCGGTTAGGGAATTGGAGGCAACCGACTGGCTGCCGTTCCGCGAGGTGCTGTCGCATTCGCGCAGCGCGCTCATGGTTGGGCACGTGACGCTCACGACCGTCGATCCCGATCGTGCCGCCTCGCATTCGAAACGCGTCGTCGAGGGGATCGTCCGCGACAAGTGGGGTTACCAGGGCATGGTGATGACCGACGACCTCGTGATGGGCGCGATCTACCAGCACGACGTCTGCAAGGCCGTGGTCGAGGCGATCAACGCCGGCGTCGATCTGCTGCTGGTCGCCTATGACGGCGCGCAATTCTACCGGGTCTTCGCCTGCGCGCTGGATGGGTCGCGGCAGGGCAAGCTCGACGCCGCGATGCTGCGCACCAGCGCGGCACGGTTGGCGCTGGGCTTTCCGACCGAGCAGGCGCGGGCCGCCTCGGACGTCGTCCGCGTTGTCGACCGGCATCAGCCCTTCGCGAACTGGCGGTAGTCGGGCTCGCGGTGAAACCAGAACTCGTAGCCGGTGATGGCCTTCTGCATGGCGACGTCGTGGATCGGCTGGTTGAGCGGAATGACGGGAACGTCGCGCATGCAGAGCGCGATGAAATCCTTCACGCACCGATCGTATTCCGCCGCATCCGCCGTGAAGCGCGCCTTGTCGATCAGCGCGTCCATCGCTTTGTTCTGGTAGGAGGAGATGTTGAAGATCGAATTGTTGCCGTGGAAATTCCAGTAGAAATAGTACTCGGGATAATCGAGCCAGCCGCTGAATCGATTGAGCGCGAGCGGCAGCTCCTTCTTGTTCAGCGTCGTGCGCCAGTTCGCGCCGGGAATTTTTTCGATCGACGCCTTGACGCCGATCTTGGCGAGACTTTCCTGGATCAGGATGGCGGTCGGCTCGCCGACGGTCGCAGTGCCTGTGTCGAGCGACAGGGTCGTCTCCAGGCCGGACTCAAAGCCTGTTTCCTTCATCAGCGCCTTGGCCTTGTCGAGATCGGTGACATAGGGAGAGGGCTGTGGCCACACCGGTTTTGAGACGTCCGCCGCTCCGCCATACATCGGAACGGCGCGGCCAAAGAACGCGCTGCTCTGGATCTGCTCATACGGCAACGCCCAGGCGATGGCCTGCCGCAGCTTCACATTGTCGAACGGCGGCTTCGCTGTGTTGAGCGCGACGTACCAGAGCGCATTCGGGATCGGCACGCCTGAGACCTTGACCTTGCCTTCCCGAATGATCTGCTCGAAATCACGCGGCGCAAAGCCGCTCGAGATGTCCGCATCGCCCCGCTCCAGCATCGCGCGGCGGGTGCCGGGCGAGGGGACGTCGCGCGCGATCACGCGCCTGATCTTCGGTAGCGGACCACTTTTCCAATCATCGAAACGCGCCAGCACGGTTTCGCTGCCGGGCTTCCAGCTTTCGATCCTGTAGGCGCCGCCGCCGGCCTCGTTGGTCCTGAGCCAGGCCAGCGCCCAGGGATCTTCCGCCGTCGCGTTCTTCTTCGCGAGTTCGGAATTGATGATGAAGGGGACGACGACGGCGACGTTGAACAGCAGCATCTTGTCCTTGCGGACATAATCGATACGGAAGGTGTGATCGTCGACCACCACGAACTGCTCGGGCTTCTCCAGCGACCCGGCCGACATCTGGAAGGTCGGGAAACCGCCGACCTTCACGGCGCGGTCGAACGACCATTTGACGTCTTTGGCGGTAACAGGCGTGCCGTCGTGAAATTTCGCGTCCTTGCGAAGCTTGAAGGTGCAGGACATGCCGTCGGCGGCGACCTCCCAGCTCTCGGCGAGTTCGGGCGCGAGCTTCTCGCGATCATAGGACGCGGTCCCGTCGGGCAACGTCTTGGAGGCGTAGGTCAGCAGGCGGTCGTAACAGTTCCAGGACAGGCCGTTCACGGTCTGGTTGGAGCCGACGCCCTGCATGTCGAGCGAGTTCGGCCCAAGCTCCTGCACCACCAGCAGCGTCTCGGCACGCCCCTGCGCCCTGGCGAAGGAGGGCGTGATCGCCGTCAGTCCGGCCGCGCCAAGGCCGCCGAGCACCAAATCGCGGCGGCTGATGTCGAAAGGTGATGAACTCATCGGTGCCTCTTTTGCGGGAGATCTGCGACGTAAAGAGGCAAGGCCCATGCCATCAGGCGCGCTTCATGGCGTCGCATCCGCGCCTATCTCAACTCCTCCGCCAGGAAGTCGACCAGCGCACGCACCTTGGTCGAGGGGCGCGGACCCGCCGGGAACACGGCGTACACCTCGACCGGCGCGAGCTTGTAGCTCTTCAACACCGGCACCAGCGCGCCTGCCTCGATCTCGGGGCCGGCCATCACCGGCGACGTCATCGCGATGCCGAGGCCTGCCAGCACACTCGCGAACACGCCGGGACCGGAATCGGTCGTGATGCGGCCGTGGACATCGACCGAGGTCTCCGCGCCGTTGCGGGTGAACGACCATGTGGTACGGCCGAACAGGCCGGGGCCGAAGATGCAGTCGTGCGAGGCGAGATCGGCCGGCGTCTTCGGGGTGCCGCGCTCGGCAAGATAGGATGGCGCCGCGACGAGAAAGCGCGACACGGTCGCAAGCTTGCGTGCGCCGAAGCCGGAATCGTTGAGGGGGCCGAGGCGAATGGCGACGTCGGTGCCTTCCACAACGAGGTTCTGCCGTTCGTCGGCGACGGACAGCTCGACGCGCAAGAGGGGATGGGCCTTAAGGAATTTCGGCAGGCGCGGAATGATGTTTCGCGTACCGTAGACGATCGGCATCGTGATGCGCAGCGTTCCACGCAAGGAATCGACGCCGCGCGCGGCGTCCTCGGCGTCCTCGATATCAGCCAGCACTTCGCGCGCACGCGTCAGGAACAGTGCGCCAGCGTCCGTGACCGCGATGCGGCGCGTGGTCCGCAGCAGCAGCTTAACGCCCAGCCGGGCCTCCAGGTCGCCGATGATGCGCGACACCGAGGGCTGCGACAGGCCGAGCTCGCGCGCGGCTTTCGAAAAGCTGCCGCTCTCTGCGGCGCGGACGAAGACGGCCAATTCCTGGAGCCGGTCACTCATTTGAAATCCAGATAAATGTTGTCCGTATCGACCGTATACCCCTTCATTCTCGAATGATCCAGATAGGACGGGCCAGCAGCAAAAGATGGAGCTTCCCATGGCCCTGCAAGACAAACTCGACGCCTTCAAAGCCGACTTCGAAGGCGGCCGCTTCCCGCTCAAGCCCAGCAAGGAGGCGCTCGACACCATGCACCGCGCCACCGCCGAACTGATCGCGAGCGGCCATGCGCAGCGCGCCAAGAAGGCCGGCGACGCCGCGCCGGAATTCATCCTCAGGGATCCCGACGGCAAGCCTGTGTCCTCGCGCGACCTGCTCGCAAAGGGACCGCTGGTCGTGTCGTTCTATCGCGGCGTCTGGTGCCCGTATTGTAACCTCGAGCTCCAGGCGCTCCAGGAGGCGCTGCCGGAGATCGCCGCGCGTGGTGCGAGCCTCGTTGCGATCTCGCCGCAGACCGCGCCGAACAGCCGCAAGTCGGAGCGCGAGAACAAGCTGTCGTTCCCGATCCTGAGCGACGTCGCGAGCGGCGTCGCCGACGCTTTCGGCATCCGCTTCGCGCTGCCGGCCGATCTCGTCGCGCTCTACAAGTCCTTCAAGAACGACTTGCCCACGTTCAACGACAATCCGGCCTGGGTGCTGCCGATGCCCGCGCGCTACGTCATCGGCCGCGACGGCATCATCGCCTATGCGGAGGTGAACCCGGACTACACGCAACGCCCCGATCCGTCCGAATTGCTGCCGGTGCTCGACCGGTTGCGGGCCGGCAAGGCGGCCTGATCGCTACGGCGTGACCGCGCCGCGTGCGACCGCGCGCGGGGCGGTCAGTTGCTTCCACGTCGAGTTGGCGACGTGCACCGGTGAGAACGCCGGGCGCTCGACATAGTGCCCGTCGCCGGCCTCGGCGCGGAGATCGCCATCCTTCCAGACGACGCGGCCACGCGACAGCGTCGCGGCCGGTCCGCCGGTGCAGGCAAAGCCTTCGAACACGTTGTAATCGATCCGGCTCATCTGCCGCTTCGCGCTGATGGTCTTGCTCGCCTTGGGGTCCCACACCACGACATCGGCATCCGAACCGACGGCGACGGCGCCCTTGCGCGGGTAGATGTTGAGGATGCGCGCGATGTTCGCCGAGGTCACCGCGACGAATTCTTCCTTCGTGAGCCGTCCCGTGGCGACGCCCGCGGTCCACAGAAGTGCGAGCCGATCTTCGAGGCCGCCGGTGCCGTTCGGGATCTTCCTGAAATCGCCGAGCCCAAACCGCTTCTGCTCGGTGGTGAAGGCGCAATGGTCGGTCGCGACCACCTGGAGCGAGCCTGATTGCAGGCCGGCCCAAAGACTGTCCTGATGCGATCTGTCGCGGAACGGCGGCGACATCACGCGCTGCGCGGAATGGTCCCAGTCCCTGTTCTGGTACTCGCCGGCATCCAGCAGCAGATGCTGGATCAGCGGCTCGCCGTAGACGCGTTTCCCAGCAGCCCGTGCGCGGGCAATCGCTTCATGCGCCTCGCGGCAGCTTGTGTGCACGATATAGACCGGCGTGCCCGTCATGTCGGCGATCACGATGGCGCGGTTGGTGGCTTCGCCCTCGACCTCCGGCGGCCGCGAGTAGGCGTGGCCCTCGGGGCCGGTGACGCCGCGCGCGATCAGCGCTTCCTGCATCAAGGCGACGACGTCGCCGTTTTCCGCATGGACCACAGGCATGGCGCCGAGATGGGCGCAGCGCGCGAACGAGTTGTAGAGCTCGTCGTCGTTCACCATCAGCGCGCCCTTGTAGGCCATGAAATGCTTGAAGGTGTTGATGCCGTAGGTTTTGACCACGGTCTCCATCTCGTCATAGATCTGCTTCGACCACGATGTGACCGCCATGTGGAAGCCGTAGTCGGTCGCCGCCTTCTCGGATTTGTGCCGCCACTCCTGATAGGCCGCGAGCATCGACTGGCCGGGATCGGGCAGGCAGAAATCCACCACCATGGTGGTGCCGCCGGTCAGCGCCGCCTTCGTTCCGGATTCGAAATCGTCGGCGGTCACCGTGCCCATGAACGGCATTTCGAGATGGGTGTGCGGATCGATCCCGCCCGGGATGACATAGGCGCCGCCGGCATCGACGATCTCCGCGCCCGTCGGTGCATCGAGCGATGTTCCGATCGCGACGATGGTCTCGCCGTCGATCAGCACGTCCGCACGGCGCGAATGATCATGATTGACGACGGTGCCGCCGCGGATGAGGAGGGGCATGGGAGACTCCGGAGAGAGGACGAGACGCGGCGAAAGCTAAGCGTGCTGCCAGCGATGCGACAGGCGAAATTTTAGTCAGGCGCCGCCGCCGGTTTCGTTGCGCTCGCTCGGCTTCTACGCCGCCCGCGCGATCAAGCCGTCGATCATCGCCCGCACCAGGCCCGCGATTTCCTTCCGCAGCGCCGGCAGCGGCACGGCGACCAGCCTCTGCTCGAGCCCCAGCGCCACCATGCCATGCACGGCCGAGAACAGGCTGCGTGCGGTGATGCCGAGCTCCTCGGTCCCTCGGTCCGGAAACAACGCTGCCAATGGCGCGTAGATGTAGCGGAACAGCTGCAACTGGTCGTCGACGGACCAGTCGGGGACTTCCTTGCCGGGCTCCATGCGATGCTCGAACATTGCGCGCCAGAGCTCGAGATTTTCTGCGGCAAAATCGCAATAGGCGATCGCGATGCGGACCAGCGTCTCCTGCGGCGATGGATTGCCCGCGCTCACTGCCGCGCTGAGCGCCTCGTCGAGCCGGAGCAGCGTGCGCGAGCCGACGCGCAGGACCAGCTCGTCGACATCGGCGACGAGATTGTAGACCGCGCCATTGGCGCAGCCGATCTCGCGGGCGAGATCGCGGGTTTTGAGACCCGCCAACCCCCGCTCAGCGATCATCCGCTCGGCCGCCTGAATCAAGTCGGCCCGCAGTTTCTCTCGACGTTCCAAGGCTTTAGTCATTTATTAATCAAATTCTTGAGCGATGCTCAATTTTTTATTGAACGATGTTCAAGGTCTCTGCTACAAACCATCTGTGAGCAACGCTCATAACAGGGAGCAGCAAATGTTCAAGACCGTAGTGACACTTTTCCGCGGCAGCGTGGCGGCCGCGGGCGAGGAACTGGAAGACCGTACGGCCCTTATGATCCTCGACCAGCAGATGCGCGACGCGGCCGCCGCCGTCGAGCGCAGCAAGCGGACGCTGGCGCTGGCGATCGCCCAGGACCAGCAGGAAGGCCGCAAGCTCGAGGCGACCGTCGCCCGCATCGCAGACCTCGAGACCCGCGCGGTTGCGGCGCTCGACGGTGGCCGCGAGGACCTCGCCAAGGATGCCGCCGAAGCCATCGCAGGCATGGAGGCCGATCGCGATGCGGCGATGACCGCACGCGCATTGTTCGCGACCGAGATCATCAGGCTGAAGCGCCATGTCGCGAGTGCGCAGGCCCGCATCACCGAGCTCGATCGCGGCCGCCGCGTCGCCCGCGCCTCGGAAGCGGTGCGCTCGCTTCGCCGCAGCGGCATCGAGGCGGCACGTCCTTACGAATCCACGCTGCCGGAAGCGGAGAGCACCTTGAGGCGCCTGCGCGACCGGCAAATGGAAGCCCAGGCCGCTGACGACGCGCTGGTCGAGCTCGATGCGGCCAGCGGTCCGCTCGCCACCGCCGAACGGCTCGCCGAGCAGGGTTTTGGCCCCCGGCTCAAGACCACCGCGGACGATGTGCTGGCGCGGTTGAGGTCCAAGCGCATGCCGACTGCCTGACCCCAAACCCCATCATCATTCGAACCGACAGGAGACCATCATGAACCAGAACGGCCAGCCCCACAGCAGCGCCTGGGTGACCTTCACTTACGCGTCCTTCGCAGCCTCCGCGTTCCTCGTCGCCATCGGCATCTTCTTCCTGCCGATTGATCTCTGGATGAAGGGCTATCTCACGATGGGCATCGTGATGCTGATCCAGACCTGCATCACCCTGACCAAGACGGTGCGCGACAATCACGAGAGCAGCCGGCTGGTGAACCGGATCGAGGATGCCAAGGCCGAGCGCCTGCTGATGGAAGTGTCCAAGGCGGCTTGAGGCGAGAGCGCATATAAGGGCAAAGCTACCTGCAATATGGAGCGGCGGATGCCCTGGCATCCACCGCTCGCGCCGTGAGACCATCCACCATCGAGCAGTCGCCGCGTGCGACGATCGCGGAGCTTCATATCGCGCCTGCGAAATGCAACCGAGCCATGACGGATCGCGCGGGCGGGCGACCTTGCGCGCCGGCACGGGCAGGGGCACTCTGCGCAAGCGGCGCACAAGAACGCCGCCAATAAGATTGCGCGAGGAAGCTTCATGGCGACGACGCGGATCGACTGCGATATCCACCCGGCGGTTGGTGGCACGCGCACGACGCTGCTTCCCTATCTCAGCGATCACTGGAAAGAGCAGGTCGTGAGCCGCGCCATCGACGGGCTTGATCTCACCTCCTATCCGCCGAGCATGCCGCTGACCGGCCGTGCCGACTGGCGACCGGCCAATGGCGCCAAGCCCGGCTCCGATCTCGCCATGGTGCAGAAGGGTGCGTTCGAGCAGCTGGGTGCGAGCCACGCGATCCTCAACGTGCTCTACGGCGCGCAGGCCGTATTCGACGCCTATATGGCCGCGGACTTCTGCAAGGCGATCAACGACTGGATCGCCGCCGAATGGCTGTCGCGCGATCCGCGCCTGCGGGCCTCCATCGTGGTGCCGATGCAGGACCCGGATCTCGCAATCGAGGAGATCGAGCGCCGCGCCGGTGACAATCGTTTCGTCTCCATCCTGGTGTTGGCGCAGGGCGAGACGCTGCTGGGACGGCGGCATTTCTGGCCGGTGTACCGGCTCGCCGAGAAGTACAAGCTGCCGCTGGCGATCCATGCCGGTACGCAATATCGTCAGGCGCCGAGCTCGGCCGGCTGGCCGTCGCACCGCTACGAATATTACTTCGTCGAGGCGCAGGCGTTTCAGGCGCAGATCCTGAGCCTCATTTATGAAGGAGTTTTTGGCAAGTTTCCCAACCTGAAGGTCGTGCTGATGGAATCCGGCGTGAGCTGGCTGCCGGCCTTCATGTGGCGCGCCAACAAGACCTGGCGCGGCGTGCGCGTCGAGGTTCCCTGGGTCGAGCGCGAGCCGGCCGCGATCATCCGCGACAATTTCCGCGTCACCATGCAGCCGTTCGATGCGCCGACTGATGCAAGAAGCGTCGAGGAGATCATCGACCAGATCGGCTCGGAAAAGATGTTTCTGTTCGCGTCCGACTATCCGCACTGGCAGTTCGACGGCGACGATCCGATCCCGCCGAACCTGCCGAAGAGCATCATCGCAAAGATGTGCGTCGACAATCCGCTGGAAACGTTTCCGCGGTTGTCGATCAACTGACGCATGATCCGGAAAAGTGGGTACCGGTTTTCCGATAAGATCATGCGCAAACAAAAAGTTTGGAGGATCGCATGAGTGACGTCATCGACCGCCCGCTGCTCGACGAAGAAAAGCCCCCCGCCTCGCGGTTGCGCATCGTCGATTGCGACGTGCATCCGAGCCTGCGCTCGACCGACGATCTCAACGAGTTCCTGCCGAAACGCTGGCAGCAGCATCTGAAGGAGTATGGCAGCCATCTGCGCACGCCCTATCTCTTCACCACGCCCTATCCGCGGTCATCGCCCTTGATCGCACGGCGCGATGCCTGGCCGCCGACCGGCGGGCCGCCCGGGTCCGATCTCGCCTTCATGCAGAAGCAGCATCTCGATCCGCTCGACGTCGAGTTCGGGATTCTGCAGGTGCTCGATCTCTTCATCTTCTCGCAGCAGAACCTGGAATTCGGCGCCGCGATCCAGCGCGCCATCAACGATTGGCAACTGGCGTTCTGGTCGCATCGTGATCCCCGCCTGAAGGCGTCGATCCTGGTCGGGCAGGACGGCGTGGATCTCGCCATCGCCGAGATCGAGCGCTGCGCCAAAATCGGCGAATACATCCAGATCAACGTCTCGCCGCGCGCCAACGAGCCGCTCGGCCGCCGTCGCTACTGGCCGATCTACGAGCGCGCGCAGGCGCTGGACCTGCCGCTCGGCATCCATGTTGGCGGCTATGGCGGCCATGCGCCGACCGGTGGCGGCTGGCCGTCTTATTATGTCGAGGAGCATCAGTCCAACGCGCACACCATCGCGGCGCAGCTTGCGAGCCTCGTCATCGAAGGCGTGCCGGAGCGGCTTCCGAAGCTGAAGATCGTCTTCATCGAGGGCGGCTTCGGCTGGATCCCCTCGGCGGTGTGGCGGATGGACCAGCATTTCGAGCGCTTCCGCAGCGAGGTGCCGCATCTCAGGCGCAAGCCGTCGGAATATGTGCGCGAAAACTTCTGGTTCACGACGCAGCCGATCGACGAGCCCGACGAGGCGCGGCATCTGCGTTCGCTGATCGAATGGGTCGGCATCGACCGTCTTCTGTTTTCGTCGGACTATCCGCACTGGGATTTCGACGATCCGCGCTTCGCCTTCAGGACGCCGCTCTCTGAAGCCGAGCGGAAGAAGATCTTCAGCACCAACGCCCGCGCGGTCTACAAGTTCTGAGCAAAGAGATTCTGAAGGGATATGGCCCGTCACATCGTCGCGCGCACCTCGGAGATCCCGCCCGGCGGCAACAAGGTCGTCGATATCGCGGGTCGCGACATCGTCGTGTTCCACGTTAACGGCGAGTTCTTCGCGCTGTTGAACCGCTGCCCGCACGAGGGCGCTCCGCTGGAGAAGGCCGCTTGCGTGGCGCGGCTGACCTCGCCCGAGCCCGGAATCTATGAGCGCTCGCGCGTCGGCGAGATGCTGCGCTGTCCCTGGCACGGCTGGGAATTCGACATGCGCAACGGCCAGTCCTGGTTCGATCCGAAACGGGTCAAGATCCGGTCCTATCCGGTCGCGGTGGAACGTGGCGAAGAGTTGCAGAAGGGCCCGTATGTCGCCGAGACGTTTCCGGTGCATGTCGAAGACAGCTATGTGATTGTCGAGGTCTGAGCCGGCATTGCCGATTGAGATTCGAACGCAGGTGCGTTATGGCTCTCGCGCTTTCCAGAGGCGGAGATGAGCTTTGTCGAAACAATCCCTGCGTGAGGAGGCCGAGCGCCTGATCCGCGAATCGATGGAAAAGAAGACCATCGTCGTCAAGCAGGGCTCGACCCGCATCGAGGCCGTCTGCGGCAAGTGCGGCGCGCCGAACCGGGTGCAGGCTGAAAAAGGCCAGAGCCGGGTCAAGTTCGCGTGCAAGAATTGCGGGCATCAGCAGGAAACGCTGTAGGGCGCTTGCGCGGTATTGCCGCGCCGCGAGGCTCTAGCTCCTCATCCTGAGGAGCCCGCTGAAAGCGGGCGTCTCGAAGGATAGAGGCCGAGCTGTCGCAGCGGGGCCTTCATGGTTCGAGACGCGCGTTCCGCGCTCCTCACCATGAGGGTCTGATAGTCACTCCCCCTTCACGAACTTCGCGAACGCGTCGGCATAGTCCGGGTGCCAGCGCGACAGCGGCGGGCGGTTCTCGACGATGTCTCCCGCCGCCCACAGCATCCGCTTCTCGTCGAGCGCGCGCGGCACGTCGTTGTCCGGGCAGAGGATGTAGAAGTCGCCGGCCTCCAGCCGCGCCAGCATGAAATCCACGGTCTGCTCAGCCGTCCAGGCTCCGGCCGGCTTCTCGGTGCGGCCCTTCGCGGTCAGGCCGGTGAAGACGAAGCCGGGGATCAGCAGATGCGCGGTGATGCGGCAGTCCTTCGTGTTGCGCAGCTCGTGCTGGAGCGCTTCCGTAAAAGCCTTCACGCCGGCCTTGGAGACGTTGTAGGCGGGATCGCCGGGCGGCGTGGTGATGCCTTGCTTGGAGCCGGTGTTGATGATGAGGCCGCGCCTGCCGCGCGCGATCATGTTGGGCGCGAAGATGCGCGAGCCGTTGATGATGCCCCACATGTTCACGGCGATGATCCGCTGCCAGTTGTCGGGCTCGGCGAACAGCGTGCTGCCGGGCTGGATGCCGGCATTGTTCATGAGGATGTCGGTGCCGCCGAAGCGCTCGCGCACGGCGCGTTCCAGTTCCGTCACGCTCTCGGCCTTGCTGACGTCGACCGCGAACGTCATCACATGTGTGGCAGGCGTGACGGATGACAGTTTTGTTGCAGCTTCCGCCAGCCGCGCCTGATCCACATCTGCGATGCACACCTTCAAGCCGGCGCGCGCGAAGGCCAGCGCGGCAGCCAATCCGATGCCGGATGCGCCGCCCGTGATCACGGCGACATTGTCTTTGACGATGGCGGAATGTGGCATGGTTGGTCTCCGGGGAAGGGCTCGGTCGAGCTATAACATGGCACTCGCGCGACCCTGCACAAGTCGGCATGGGAGGTCTTCGTTCCACGCCGCCTTTACGCCTTTCCGGCGGCGCTGTATTCTCTTCGACCTAACGATCCCGCCCAGATCGAACCAATCAATCATTTGACAGGGAGTGCAGCCATGGCTGTGTCGCAGGCTATTCCGATCACGCGCCATCCGTTCGCCAACGGGTCCTACAAGCAGATGCTGATCGACGGGAAGTGGGTCGATGCTGCCTCAGGCAAGCGCTTCGAGACCCACAACCCCGCCACTGGCGAATTGCTGGCGACGGTCGCCGAGGGCGACAAGGAAGACATCGACCGTGCGGTCGCCGCCGCCCGCCGTGCCTTCGAAGGCCCCTGGAGTAAAGTCAAACCGTTCGAGCGGCAGAACCTGCTGCTCAAGCTCGCCGACCTCGTCGAGAAAAATTTCGACGAATTGTCGCAGCTCGACACGCTCGACATGGGCGCGCCCCTCAGCCGCACCCGCGCCTATCGTCTGCGCGCCGTCGGCATGCTGCGCTATTACGCCGGCCAGACCACGGCGATCCATGGCGAGACCATCGAGAACTCGCTGCCCGGCGAAATCTTCTCCTACACGCTGAAGGAGCCGATCGGCGTCGTCGGCGCCATCATTCCCTGGAACGGCCCGCTCACCGCGACGATCTGGAAGATCGGTCCGGCCATCGCGACCGGCTGCACCGTGGTGCTGAAGCCCGCCGAAGAGGCGCCGCTCACCTCGCTGCGCATCGCCGAGCTCGCGATGGAGGCCGGCGTGCCGCCGGGCGTCATCAACGTCGTGCCCGGCTATGGCGAGACCGCGGGCGCTGCGCTTGCCTCGCATCATGATGTCGACAAGGTCGCCTTCACCGGCTCGCACGTCACGGGACAATCGATCATCCGCGCCTCGGCCGGCAACCTCAAGCGCGTCTCGCTCGAGCTCGGCGGCAAGTCGCCGGACATCGTGTTTGCCGATGCTGATCTCGATGCCGCCGTCCCCGGCGCCTCGATGGCGGTGTTCGCCAATTCCGGCCAGATCTGCAGCGCCGGCACGCGCCTGTTCGTCGAGCAGTCGGTCTACGAAGAGTTCGTCGGCCGCGTCGCCGAGTTCGGCAAGAAGCTGCAGGTCGGCAACGGCCTCGATCCCAATGTGCAGATCGGCCCGCTCGTGTCCGAGGAGCAACTCAAGCGCGTCACCGGCTATCTCGATATCGGCCAGAAGGAGGGCGCGCGGGCACTCGCCGGCGGCGGCCGCGTCACCGAAGGCGCGCTGTCGAAGGGCTTCTTCGTCTCGCCGACGGTGTTCGCGGGCGTGCAGGACAACATGCGCATCGCGCAGGAGGAGATTTTTGGTCCCGTCATCTCCGCGATCGCGTTCAAGGACATGGACGAGCTGGTCAAGCGCGCCAACAACACCACGTTCGGCCTCGGCTCGGGCCTGTGGACGCGCGACGTCAGCAAGGCCCATGCGGTGGCGAAGAGCTTGCGCGCCGGCTCGGTGTGGGTGAACTGCTACCAGGCGATGGACCCGGCCGTGCCCTTCGGCGGCTACAAGATGAGCGGCTACGGCCGCGAATCCGGCAAGCAGCATGTCGAGGAATATCTCAACGTGAAGGCCGTCTGGATCAAGACGGCGTAGGGCCTGCTCTCTCCGGCGTTCCGCGAGAGGGAATATCTGCTTTTAATGGGGCGGCGCCTTTTCCAGGGGCCGCCCCTCGCTATATGATCCGCATCCTTCCATAGCCGTCTGAGGCCCACATGAAATTCGAGGCGTTGTTCAAACCGTTGCAGGTCGGTCCGTACAAGCTCGCGCATCGCGTCGCGTTGGCGCCGCTGACGCGCATGCGCGCCGAGCGCGAGAGTTTTTCGCCGCGGCCGCTCAACGCCGAATATTACGGTCAGCGCGCCACGCAAGGCGGCTTGATCATCGCTGAAGCGTCCCCCGTGCTCTCGCATGGCCGCGGCAACCCCGCGACGCCCGGCATCTATTCGGAGGCGCAGATCGCCGGCTGGCGCAAGGTGACGGATGCCGTGCACGCCAAGGGCGGCATCATCTTTCTTCAGCTCTGGCATGTCGGCCGCGTCTCGCATTCGTCCTTCCACGGCGGTGAGCCGCCGGTCTCGGCTTCGGCGATTGCGATCAAGGCCGAAGGCATGAAGGCGATGACCGCCGACGGCAAGATTTCTGATTACGAGACCCCGCGCGCGCTGGAGACCGACGAGGTCAAGGGCATCGTCGAGGCCTTCCGGCAGGGCGCCAAGAACGCGCTCGCAGCCGGCTTCGACGGCGTCGAGATCCACGGCGCCAACGGCTATCTGCTCGAGCAGTTCCTGCAGTCGCGCAGCAACCAGCGCACCGACCAATATGGCGGCGGAATCGAGAACCGCGCGCGGCTTCTGCTCGAAGTCACGCAGGCCGCCATCGGCGTCTGGGGCGCGAACCGCGTCGGCGTGCGGCTGTCGCCCCACGGCATCGCCAATGATTCCGGTGAGCCCGATCCGATGCCGCTTTACACGCACGTCGTGAAAGCGATCGACAAGCTCGGCCTTGCCTATCTTCACTTCATCGAGCCGCGCTCCAGCGGCGCCGGCCGTGCCGACGTCCACTGGGAGAACGTGCCGTCGGCGATGGTACTGTTCCGCCCGCTCTACAGCGGCGTGCTGATGACCGCCGGCGGCTTCACCGGCGAGACCGCAAATGCGGCGATCGCCGACGGCCACGCCGACATCATCGCCTTCGGCCGCATCTTCATCTCCAACCCCGATCTGCCGCGCCGCCTTCGGCACGACTATCCGATCACGCCGTATAATCGCGCGACGTTCTACGGCGGCGAGGAGAAGGGGTATACGGATTACCCGGTGTATGACGAGCTCGCGACGGCGTAGAGACCTTCGTAGCCCGGATGGAGCGCAGCGAAATCCGGGTTTCTCACCTCGCCGATAGACTTCCCCGGATTGCGCTTCGCTCCATCCGGGCTACAGGTCTATATTCGTAGCTCCGACGAGCCCACAAACTCCGTCATTGCGAGCGTAGCGAAGCAATCCAGAGTCTTTCCGCAGAGGCAGTCTGGATTGCTTCGCTGCGCTCGCAATGACGACGGAAGGACCTACCATGGCCAAAGCCGCAGTCGCCGCAGGAACCGCCACCGGCCAATGCCTCTGCGGCAAGGTCACCTTCGAGATCGACGTCCCCGCGCGTTGGGCCTGGCATGATCATTCGGCCGCTAGCCGCCGTGCCCACGGCGCGGCCTATGCGACCTATGTCGGAAGCTGGAAGAAGCGCTTTCGCATCACCTCGGGGAAAACCGTGCTCGCCCGCTACGAGGACAAGGCCACCAAGACCGCGCGCAGCTTCTGCGCCCATTGCGGCACGCCGATCGCGTACGAGCGGCCGCGCGGACCGCACATGGTCAACATCCCCCGCGCACTATTCAACGAGCGCACCGGCCGCCAGCCGCTCTATCACATCGCGATCGAAGAGCTTCAGGAATGGGCCTATACCGGCGAGCCGCTGGTGCCGCTGAAGGGCTTTCCGGGCGTGGTCTGGCAGCGCTCGAAAAAGAAGAAGCGCGCTAGCGGCGAAGACCCTTTCGAGCTCGGCCGCGAGGAGGTGCTTTAGCCTTGGCGGCGACCTTGGTCTTCGCCGCAACAGCCTTCCGCGGCGCCGCTTTGCGTCCCGCCGCATTCGCCGCCACGAAGTCGAGCCCGCGCTTGACCCATTTTTTCAGATCGGCATCGCTCTGATAGCCGTCCGGCGCGACGCGCACAAAGCCGGTCATGATGCGCCCGCGCATTTCCATCGGGCTGGTGTGCGGCTCCTGCAGCATGCGGGCATGCGCGTCCGGGCCGACACGGATCAGCATGCCGCCGCGCCCGCTGACGGTGCAGCACATGGTGTTGTTCACCATGAAGCAGAGGCCGCCCATCATCTTCTTTTCCGCGACGTCTCGCTGACCCGCCAGCAATTTGCGCACCCGCGCCGCGGTGTTCTCGTCATAGGCCATCGCGTCTCCCCGTGCAGGTTTACGCCCGAGCATGTTCCCAGCTTGCCCGCGCCGACGCAAGTCTGCCATGACGGCGCTTCCTTGCGTGCCTCGGCCAAGTTCGGCCATCATGCCTCACCTTGCGGCAGCACCCGCGGGGCCTGGAGGAAACATGAAGAACAAGATTACCGGCCGCTCCGCTTTTCTCGCGCTGCTCAAGGACGAGGGCATCACCCATCTGTTCGGCAATCCCGGCACCACCGAGCTGCCGATCATGCATGCGCTGAAGGACCATCCTGATCTCACTTATGTGATGGCCATGCAGGAGAGCCTGGTGGTCGCGATCGCCGATGGCTACAGCCGCGCCTCCGGCAAGCTCGTCGCCTGCAACGTCCATGTCGCGCCGGGGCTCGGCAACGCGATGGGCTCGCTCTACAACGCCCAGTTCACGGGCACGCCGATGATCCTGACCGCCGGCCAGCAGGAGCAGGGCCACGGCCTGATGGAGCCGGTGCTTTATGGCCCGCTGGTGCGGATGGCCGAGCCGCTGGTGAAATGGGCGGTCGAGGTGACGCGGCTGGAAGATCTGCCGCGCATCGTCCGCCGCGCCGCCAAGGTCGCGATGACGCCACCGACCGGGCCGGTGTTCATCTCGCTGCCGGGCGACATCCTCAACAGCGAGGCCGGCATCGATCTCGGCCGCTCCACCCGGATCGACGCCCGCGTAAAGCCGTCGGACGAGGCGCTGAAGGCGTTTGCCGCGCGGCTGCTCAAGGCCGAACGTCCCGTCATCGTCACCATGGACGAGGTGGTCAAGAACGATGCACTGAAGGAGGCCGCCGAACTCGCCGAGCTGCTTGGTGCTGCCGCCTATCAATCCTCGACGCCCTACGGCTCGCATTTCCTCTCGGAAAGCCCGAGCTTCGTCGGCGCGCTGGCGCGCGTGCAGAAGGTCGCGCGCGACGCGCTTGCGCCGTATGACCTCCTGATCGCACTCGGCGGCGATCCCCTGCGGATGTCGGTCTATAGCGAGGTCGATGCGCTGCCTGATGGACTCGGCATCGTGCAGATCGGCCTCGTCGATTGGGAGATCGCCAAGAACTACGGGGCTGAAATCGCGCTCAAAGCGGATCTGAAGGAAACGCTGCGGGCGCTGATCCCGGTGCTGAAGGAGATGGGCGGCGCCGCGCTGGCAAGCCGTGCAAAGCAGCGCCTTGCCGAGCTCGCGCCGAAGAACTGGACCGCGCGGCGTGCCGCGCTGGTCGAGCAGATCGGCAAGAGCGCCGGCCGCAGCCCGATCGATCCGGATTTCCTGGTGCTGCAAATGGTCGAGGCCATGCCCGACCATGCGATCCTCGTCGACGAAGGGCTCACCTCGAGCCGCCAGATCACGGCGTTGCGTCCGCACCGCGACCGCTTCGGCTATCATGGGCTTGCCTCCGGCGGCATCGGCTGGGGCCTGCCGGCCTCCGTCGGCGCCAGCATCGCCAATCCGGATCGCCCGGTGGTGTGCTTCTCCGGCGACGGCAGCGCGATGTATTCGATCCAGTCGTTGTGGACGGCGGCACATCACAAGCTGCCGCTCAACGTCGTCATTGCCAACAATGGCGGCTACCGCATCATCAAGCAGCGCCTGCTCGCTTTCCATGGTGACGACAATTACGTCGGCATGGATTTCGTCGATCCGCCGGTGGATTTCGCAGGGATCGCGAAGGCGCTCGGCTGCGAGGCGATCAAGGTGAGTGATCCCCGTGAGCTGAAGGCGACGTTGTCGTCGGCGTTCAACCGCCCCGGAACGAAGCTGATCGAGGTGATGGTGGACGGGAAGGTGTAGGGGGCGCCATCGCACTGGCACTTGCCGCGTTCTCAGCTGTCATCGCCCGACTTGATCGGGCGATCCAGTATTCCAGAGACGGCTGTGATTCCTCGATAGGCCGCGGCGTACTGGATGCCCCGGTCCCGGCTCCGCCAAGGCTACGCCGGGGCCACAAGGGTGCTCGGCCGCCGAAGCCTTTTGGCGAAGGCGGCAAACCGGGGCATGACAGCGTACCTAGCGGCTTCTACCCCTTCTTCCCCACCCGATACCCCGCCGCCGGATGCGGTGCACCGAGCCTCGCACGGCCGTCGCCGAACAGCTTCTCCCGCAGCGTGCCCTTTGCGTATTCCGGCTTGTACCGCCCGCGCTTGGTCAGCTCCGGCACCAGCATGTCGGCAATATCCTCGAAATCGCCGGGCGAGATCGCAAAGGCGACGTTGAGGCCGTCGACGTCGGTCTTCTCGAACCAATCCTCGATCTTGTCGGCGACGCTCTCGGGCGTGCCGACCACGACCGGGCCGGCGCCGCCGATACCGACATGCTCGATGACGTCGCGGACGGTCCAGACGCGGTCGGGGTCGCCGCGCGTGACGTTGTCGAGTGCGCTGCGGCCGGCATCGTTCTGGACGTGACGCACCTGCTGGTCGAGCTCGTAGCCGGAGAAGTCGATGCCGGTCCATCCCGACATCAGGGCCAGCGCGCCTTCCGGACTGATATGCGACCGGTAGTCGGCATACTTGGCCGCCGCTTCGGCTTCCGTGTTGCCGAGGATGATCGTCATCATGTTGAACATCAGGATCTCGGCCGGGTTGCGGCCGAGCGCGGCGGCTTCCTGGCGGATCGCGGAGACGCGCGGCGCAATGATCTTGGCCGATGGTCCCGACATGAACACGCATTCGGCATGCTTCGCCGCGAATTGCCGGCCGCGCGGCGAGGTGCCGGCCTGATACAGCACCGGCGTCCGCTGCGGCGACGGCTCGCTGAGGTGGATGGTGTTGTTGATGCGGTAATTCGCGCTCTCATGATTGATGCGATGAACCTTGCTCGGATCGGTGAAGATGCCGCGCGCCCGGTCGCGCAGCACGGCGTCGTCCTCCCAGCTGCCTTCCCATAGCTTGTAGACCACCTCCATATATTCGTCGGCGATGTCGTAGCGGTCGTCATGCCCGGTCTGCTTGTCCTTGCCGGCGCCGCGCGCGGCGCTGTCGAGATAGCCGGTGACGACGTTCCAGCCGATCCGTCCCTCGGTGAGATGGTCGAGCGTCGACATCCGCCGCGCGAACGGGTAGGGCGGCTCGAAGGACAGATTGCTGGTGACGCCGAAGCCGAGATTTTTCGTCACCGCTGCCATCGCCGAGAGCAGCAGCAGCGGCTCGTTCGACGGCGTCTGCGCTGCGTTGCGCAAGGCCGCGTCAGGGCTGCTGCCATAGACGTCATAGACCCCGAGCACGTCGGCCAGGAACAACCCGTCGAAGCGGCCGCGTTCCAGCGTTTTGGCAAGGTCGATCCAGTAAGGCAGGCGGTTATATTCGGCGGTGCGATCGCGCGGATGGGTCCACAGCCCGGGTGATTGATGCGCGACGCAATTCATCGCAAAGGCGTTGAGCCTGATCTGCTTGGCCATGATGATCCCCCGGCGCCCTGTACCGAGCGCTCTTCGAATGATAAACGTGCGCCTCAACTTGGCGAAGTTCTTGCATATTCTTGGCCCTTGGCAAGGGCCAAGAATAGCCAAGAATAGAAAGGCTTGCGCTTGGCAAGGCCAAGATCAGCGGCGCTCCCGCTCTTGGCAAGCCAATCTCAAGAGAGCAAGAACGAAATCGCAAGAGAACTACAAGAACTGTCCAAGTCCCCGCCACTTTCGAAGGCCACCCTGTCTCGGGTAGGGTCCTTCGCCTCGAAGTCCGAAAAGCAAATCATGACCAGAGCCGACGCCATCTCCCGCGCCCGTGAGGATTTCAAATCCGGCGCGTTCCTCGCTGAACTCGACCGCCGCGTCGCCTTCAAGACCGAGAGCCAGAATCCGTCGCGCGGCGCCGAACTGCGTTCCTATCTGGAACAGGAGATGATCCCCTCCTTTGCCGCGCTCGACTTTACCAGCCGCATCGTCGAATCCCCGAGCGGCAAGGCGCCGTTCCTGTTCGCCGAGCATCATGAGAGCGCGTCAGCGCCAACGGTGCTGATCTACGGCCATGGTGACGTCGTCGACGGCATGGAGGGGGAGTGGCGCGACGGCCGCGATCCCTGGCGCACGACGGTTGCGGGCACGCGGCTCTATGGCCGTGGCACCGCCGACAACAAGGGCCAGCACAGCATCAACATGGCGGCACTCCGCGCGGTGCGCGAGGCCCGCGGCGGCAAGCTCGGCTTCAACGCAAAATTCATCGTCGAAATGGGCGAGGAAATCGGCTCGCCCGATCTCGGCAACGTCTGCGACCTCAATCGCGATGCGCTCAAGGCCAATCTGTTCATGGCCTCCGACGGACCGCGCCTGTCGGCCGACCGGCCGACCTTGTTCCTGGGCTGCCGTGGCGGCATCCGCATTCATCTCGACGTCAATCTGCGCGATGGTGGCCATCATTCCGGCAATTGGGGCGGCGTGCTCGCCAACCCCGCGACCATTCTCGTCAACGCGATCTCGACGCTGGTCGACGGCCATGGCCGGCTTCAGCTCGACGCGCTGAAGCCGCCGCGGCTCACCAACCAGATCCGCAGCTATCTCGCCGACGTGCAGGTGGTGCCGACCGAGGACGAGCCGGCGCTCGCGGAGAACTGGGGCGAGGAAGGGCTGTCGGCCGCCGAGCGGCTCTATGCCTGGAACACGCTCGAAGTGCTGGCGATGTCGTCCGGTAATATCGAGAAGCCCGCGAATGCCATCCCCGGCCACGCCAATGCCGTGCTGCAACTGCGTTTCGTGGTCGGCACCAAGGTCGACGGCCTGATCGATGCCGTCCGCGCGCATCTGGTGCAAAAGGGTTTTCCGATGGTCGAGGTACGGGCCGCCCAGAGCTTTGCGGCGTCGCGCACCGATTTCGACAGCCCCTGGATCACATGGGCGGCGGATTCGGTGAAAGAGACCACCGGCAAGGCGCCGGCCGTTTTGCCGAATTTCGGCGGCTCGCTGCCCAACGACGTGTTTTCCGAGATCCTGGGCCTGCCGACGATCTGGGTCCCGCACTCCTATCCCGGCTGCTCCCAGCATGCGCCCAATGAGCACATCCTGCTGCCATTGACCGAAGAGGCCTTGACGGTGATGGCCGGGCTGTTCTGGGATCTCGGGGAATTGCCCAAGCCACTCGGCTGAGCCATTAACCTGAGCCGCAATCCAGCCGAAAGTCACATTCTAATCCGGCCCAATCTGTGCTTGCATCCGGGCCGCATCATCCTGAAAGGGGAATAAAAAAGTGAGACATTTCCGTAGCATCGGCCTCGCGCTCGCCGCGACCTTCGCCGTCAGCCAGGCCGGGGCCCAGGAGCTGACCGGCACGCTGAAGAACATCAAGGACACCGGCGCCATCACGCTCGGCTTCCGCGACTCCTCGATCCCGTTCTCCTATCTCGACGACAACCAGAAGCCCGTCGGGTTCGCGATGGACATCTGCTACAAGATCGTCGACGCCGTGAAGAAGGAGCTCAAGCTCGACAAGCTCGAGGTCAAGCTCAACCCGGTGACCTCGGCGACGCGTATTCCGCTGATGGCCAACGGCACCATCGACCTCGAATGCGGCTCGACCACCAACAATGCCGACCGCCAGAAGCAGGTGGCCTTCACCAACACGCACTATCTGACTGCCAGCCGCTACGTCTTCAAGAAGTCGAGCGGCCTGAAGTCGATCGACGATCTCAAGGGCAAGACGGTGGTCTCCACCGCCGGCACCACCAACATCAAGCAGCTCACCGAGGCCAATGTCGCGAAGAGCCTGGGTGCCAATATCATCCCGGCCAAGGACCATGCCGAGGCCTTCCTGATGGTCGAGACCGACCGCGCGGTCGCCTTCGTGATGGACGACGTTCTGCTCGCGAGCCTCGTTGCCGGCTCGAAGACGCCGGACGACTATGTCATCTCCAAGGACGCGTTCTCCAAGCCTGAGCCCTACGGCATCATGCTGCGCAAGGACGACGCGCCGTTCAAGAAGGTGGTCGATGCAGCAACCGCTGCGCTCTACACCTCCGGCGAGGGCCTGAAAATCTACGATAAGTGGTTCACGGCCAAGATCCCGCCGAAGGGCCTCAACCTCAACACCCCGATCTCGGCCGAGCTGAAGAACGAGTTCGCGAAACCTTCGGACTCGCCGAACCCGGACGACTATAAGTAAGATATAACCTCGGTCTCCGGATCGGGATCATGTCCGGCCACTCTTGACACCAGAGTGGCCGGACATTTGCATAGGCTCCGGGACATCCATAGCTGGCGCGTTCGCGCGGGGGACACGTGAACTACCACTGGAACTGGGGAATCTTCTTCGAGCCGAACCCGATGGGGACCGGCACCTATCTCGATATGCTGCTGTCGGGACTGGTGTTGACCCTCAAGACGGCGGCGCTCGCCTGGATCATCGCGCTGATCTTCGGCTCGCTCGTCGGCGTCATGCGCACGCTGCCGTCCAAGGGCGCCTACTGGTTCGGCTTCTGCTGGGTCGAGTTCTTCCGCAACATGCCGCTGCTGGTGCAGCTGTTCCTGTGGTTCTTCGTGCTGCCGGAATTGCTGCCGAAGGCCGCCGGCCTCTGGCTGAAGCAGCTGCCGAACGCGCCGTTCTGGACGGCCGCGATCGGCATCGGCTTCTTCATGTCGGCCCGCGTCGCGATACAGTTGCAGGCCGGTATCGGCTCGCTGCCGCGCGGCCAAAAAATGGCGGCGACCGCGCTCGGGCTCACCACCGTGCAGTCCTATCGTTACATTTTGCTGCCGATGGCGTTCCGCATCATCCTGCCGCCGCTGACCTCCGAGTTCCTCAACACCATCAAGAACACCGCTGTCGCCATCACGATCGGCCTGATCGAATTGACTGGTCAGGCGCGCTCGATGCAGGAATTCTCGTTCCAGGTGTTCGAGGCTTTCACGGCCGCGACCTTGCTCTATCTCCTTGTCAACGCCATTGTCGTGACGGCGATGCGCTTCCTCGAGCGCTGGGTCGCGATCCCCGGCTACATCACGGGGAAATAGCACCATGTTCAGCAATCTCGATTTCGAGGTCATCCGCCGCTCGCTGCCCTATCTGTTCTACGAGGGCATGACCTTCACGGTGACGCTGACGGCGCTCGCCGCCCTCGGTGGCCTGATCTTCGGCACGGCGATCGCCCTGATGCGGCTGTCCGGCTACAAGACACTCGGGCGCATCGCGGGTGTCTATGTCGACTTCATGCGCTCGCTGCCGTTGGTGCTGGTGATCTTCTGGTTCTATTTCCTGGTGCCCTATATCGGGCAGTGGGTGACCGGCGCCTCGCGTCCGATCAGCGTCGGCGCGTTCGCATCCTCGCTCATCACCTTCATCATGTTCGAGGCGGCGTACTTCTCCGAGATCATGCGCGCCGGGATCCAGTCGATCTCGCGCGGCCAGCCGGCCGCCGCCAACGCGCTCGGCCTGACTTACGCGCAGACCATGCGCTACGTCGTGCTGCCGCAGGCGTTCCGCAACATGCTGCCGGTGTTGCTGACGCAGACCATCGTGCTGTTCCAGGACACCTCGCTGGTCTATGTGCTGTCGATCCCGGACTTCCTCGGCGCGGCCAGCAAGGTCGCGCAGCGCGATGGCCGTCTGGTCGAGATGTATCTGTTTGCCGCCGTCGTCTACTTCACCATTTCCTGCATCGCGTCTTTCGGCGTTCGCCGCCTCCAGTCGCGCATTGCCATCATTCGATAGAGCGCATCGGTCATGATCGAAATCAGCCACGTCAACAAATGGTACACCCCGACCTTCCAGGTGCTGACCGACTGCACCACCAGCGTGACCAAGGGCGAGGTCGTCGTGGTCTGCGGCCCCTCGGGCTCGGGCAAGTCGACGCTGATCAAATGCGTCAATGCGCTGGAGCCGTTCCAGGAGGGCGACATCAGCGTCGACGGCACCAAGGTCAATGACCCCAAGACCAATCTGCCGAAACTGCGTTCGCGCGTCGGCATGGTGTTCCAGCATTTCGAGCTGTTCCCGCATCTGAAGATCATCGACAACCTCTGCCTCGCGCAGCAGAAGGTGCTAGGACGGTCGTCCGACACGGCTGTGGCAAAGGGCATGCAGCTCCTGGACCGCGTCGGCCTGAAGGAGCAGGCGCAGAAATTTCCGGCGCAGCTCTCCGGCGGCCAGCAGCAGCGCGTCGCGATCGCCCGTGCGCTCGCCATGGACCCGATCGTCATGCTGTTCGACGAGCCGACCTCGGCGCTCGATCCTGAGATGGTGAGCGAGGTGCTCGACGTCATGGTCGATCTCGCCCGCGAAGGCATGACCATGATGGTCGTCACCCACGAGATGGGCTTTGCCCGCAAGGTCGCCAACCGCGTCATCTTCATGGACCGCGGCGAGATCGTCGAGGACGCGGCGAAGGAGGACTTCTTCGGCAAGCCGCGCAGCGACCGCGCGCAGAAGTTCCTGTCGAAGATTTTGTCGCACTAACCTCTGCTGTCATTCCGGGGCGCGCCTCTTGGCGCGGGCCCGGAATCCATAACCACCGGCCGGGGTTATGGATTCTCTGATGCGCAATTGCGCATCAAAGCTCGTCGCTTCGCGCCGCCCCGGAATGACGGGTTGAGGGTTTCGTGGCCCAAACAAATCCCGTATACGAACTGGCAAATTCCCCACTCCCGCCAGGAGACCTGCCTTGGACTCGATCGCCTACGTCAACGGCTCATTCGTCCCGCTCTCGGACGCCAAGATCTCGGTGCTTGATCGCGGCTTCCTGTTCGCCGACGGCATCTACGAGGTTTCGGCCGTGCTCGACGGCAAGCTGGTCGACAACGCTTCGCACCTGACGCGCCTAGAGCGCTCGGTCGGCGAGATCAAGCTGAAGCTGCCGGAGACGGTCGAGCGCATCACCGAGCTCCAGAAGGAGCTGATCGCGCGCAACAAGGTCGAGAACGGCCTCGTCTATCTCCAGGTCACGCGCGGCGCCGACAAGGGCCGCGACTTCGCCTTCCCCAAGGGCGACGTCAAGTCGAGCCTGGTGATGTTCACCTCCGAGAAGGACATCATCAACGCCGCCTCGGCCAAGACCGGCATCAACGTGATCACGGTGCCCGACATCCGCTGGGAACGGCGCGACATCAAGAGCGTGGCACTGCTCGCGCAGGTTCTGGCGAAGCAGGCCGCGGCCGAAGCCGGCGCCGGCGAGGCCTGGATGCTGGAAGACGGCTACGTCACCGAGGGCGGTTCGTCCTCGGCGTTCATCCTGACCAAGGACGACGTCATCGTGACCCGCAAGAACTCCAACGCGATCCTGCCGGGCTGCACCCGCAAGGCCGTGGTGGCGCTCGCCGAAGAGCGTCAGCTCCGCGTCGAGGAGCGTTCCTTCACGGTCGCCGAGGCGCTCGCCGCCAAGGAAGCCTTCGCCACCTCGGCGTCGCTGTTCGTCCAGCCAGTGGTTGCGATCGACGGCAAGAAGGTCGCCGACGGCAAGCCCGGACCGATGGCCACGCGGCTGCGGGAGATTTATATCGAGTTCGCCAAGGCGACGGCGGTCTGAGCCGCAAACTCCGCTGTCGTAGGGTGGGCAAAGCGAAGCGTGCCCACCGTTCCTTCAGCGAAGGCGTCAGAAGACGTGGGCACGGCGCAAGTGCGCCTTTGCCCACCCTACGAGATTTGCGCGCGAGGCGGCGTTGCGGCCTACGCCACCGACGCCTTCACCTTGACCGGATGGACCGCGCGGAACGCGATCGCGATCCGGTTCCAGGCATTGATCGCCCCGATCAGCATCGTCAGGTTCACCGTCTCCGCATCGGAGAATTGCGCGCGGACCTGCTCGTAGACGTCGTCCGGCGCGTGGGTCTCGGAGATCAGCGTCACTGATTCCGTCCAGGCCAGCGCGGCACGCTCGCGATCGGTATAGAGCGGGGATTCCCGCCAGGCGTTGAGCAGATAGATGCGCTGTTCGGTCTCGCCGCGCTTGCGGGCGTCCTCGGTGTGCATGTTGATGCAGAAGGCGCAGCCGTTGATCTGCGACGCCCGGATCTTGACGAGCTCGATCAGCGATTTCTCGAGTCCCGTGGACTGGATCTGCTCCTCCAGCGCCATCAGCGCCTTCATCGTGTCGGGGGCGGCCTGGTAGAAGTTCATGCGGGGCTTCATGGTCGTTCTCCTTTGCTTGAGTTAGTCTCTTGGGTTGATCTCAGTGAGCTCCGCCGGCCGAGGTCTGGCCGGGTTTCTTCAGGAAGAATACGGCGATCAGGGCCACGATCAGTGCCATGCCGAGCAGATAGAAGGTGTCGCTGAAGGCGAAGATGAAAGCCTGCTTCTGCACGGTATGGCCGATCGCTACATAGGCGCGATGCGCGGCGTCGGCGCGGTCGAGCACGCCGTGATTGACGAAATATTGGGTGAGCTGCTCCAGCCGGGTCCGCGTCGCCTGCTCGAACATCGAGACCGACTGCGTCAGCACGTTGGAGTGATATTGCTCGCGCTTGGTCAGCACGGTCTGGAGCAGCGCGATGCCGACGGCGCCGCCGAGATTGCGCATCATGTTGAACAGTCCGGAGGCCGAGCCCGCATTCTCCGCTTCGATGCCGGCGGTCGCCACAGCCGACAACGGCGCCATCACGAGCGCTTGGCCGATCGCACGGACGACATTGGGCCACAACAGCTGGTCGGCAGCGTAATCGTTGGTCATATAAATGTTCAGGAAGTTCGAGGTCGCGAACAGGACGAAGCCGACGCCGATGATGATCCGCGCGTCGAACTTCTGCATCAGGCGCGGCACCAGCGGGATCAGCACGAGTTGCGGCAGTCCGGTCCATGCCAGCACCATGCCGATCTGCTCGGCATTGTAGCCCTGGATGCGCGCCAGATATTGCGGCAGGATGAACACCGAGCCGTAGAGCGCGACACCGAGCAGGAAGTTCGCGAGCATGCCGAAGCCGAAATTGCGGCGCACCAGCAGGCGCAAATTGAGCAGCGGCTTCTTCGCCGTGAGCTCGATGATCAGGAAGGCGGTCAGCGCGGTGGCGGCGATGACCGACAGCTTGACGATGAAGGGCGAGCCGAACCAGTCGTCCTTGTTGCCCTCTTCCAGCACGGTCTGAAGCGCCGACAGGCCGATCGCCATGGTGATGATGCCGGCCCAATCGCCCTCGCGCAGCAGCGACAGCTTCATCGGCTTGGCGTCGAGCGCATACCAGAGCATGCCGACCATGATCGCGCCCGGGATGACGTTGACGTAGAAGATGTACTGCCAGCCGAAATTCTCGGTGAGATAGCCGCCGATGGTCGGGCCGATCGCCGGTGCGAACGTCGCCGACAGCGCGAACAGCGCAAGGCCGACGGGCTGCTTGGCGCGAGGCAACAGCGTGATGATGAGCGTGAAGGCCATCGGGATCAGCACGCCGCCGGTGAAACCCTGCACCGCGCGCAGCACGATCATTTGCGGCAGGTCCTGCGCCAGCGCGCAGGCCGCGGACAGAACCAGGAACAGGACCGCATTGGTGAGCAGATAGATGCGGATCGAGAACACCTGCGCGAGCCAGCCGGAGAGCGGGATCACCACGATCTCGGCGATCAGATAAGAGGTCGAGATCCAGCCGCCATCGTCGATACCGGCGCCGATCGCGCCCTGGATGTCGGCGAGCGAAGCGTTGACGATCTGGATGTTCAGCACCGCCATGAAGGCGCCGAGGGTCGCGCCGATCACCGCGATCCAGGTCTTTGCGGAAACCGCCGGCGTGGCGGGCGCAGCAGGGGCCGGAATGCTGGCAGTGGAGGCGGTGTCGGCGGTCGGTTGGAGCGTGCTCATGGAAGCCTCGTCTCGGTCACGGAGACAGGATGCATTAGGCGGTTGGTTTCGATAATCGAGGAAGCGTGGGAAGGATCATCCGGCAGGATTTGATAATCCCGCCGGCCTTCCCGGCTTCAGCCGCCGTTCGGGCGGGAGGCGTTGTCGGCTAGTCGCTTGGCCGTCTCGCGCTCGGTCAGCACAGTCGCCTTGGTGTCGATGGTCGGCACCGCCGACATGCCGGGCCTGAGCAGGCCGGTCAGGCTGTGGTCGTCGAGCACGATCTTCACCGGCACGCGTTGCACGATCTTGGTGAAATTTCCGGTGGCGTTATCGGGTGGCAGCAGCGCGAATTCAAGTCCGCTGGCCGGCGAAAGGCTGTCGACATGACCGCGCAGCGTGCGATTGCGAAAACTGTCGACCTGCAGCTCGACCGGCTGGCCCGCACGCACATGCGTGAGCTGCGTCTCCTTGAAGTTCGCGACGACATAGACCGCATCGAGCGGCACCACCGCCATCAATTGCGTGCCGGCCTGCACATACTGGCCGACGCGTAATGAGCGTGCGCCGACCGTGCCGTCCACCGGTGCGGTAATCTCGGTGTAGGACAGGTTCAGCTCTGCCTGCTGTGCGACCGCGCGGGCGCGGTCGAGCTGCGCCGTGGCCTGGGCGCGCTGGGTGGTGAGCACATCGACCTTGCGCTGTGCGGCCACCAGGCCCGACTTGGCGTGCTGCAATTGGGCGTTGCTGGCGCGCAGCGCCGCATCGGTCTGTTGCGCACGCTGGATCGTGCCGGAGCCCGACTTCATCAGGTCGTCGTATCGGGCGCGTTCCTCCTGGGCGAATTTCAGATTGGCGTCGGCCGCGGCCACGTCGGCCGTGCTCTGCTCGATGATCGGCTGCTGCAGCTCGAGCTGGGCGTCGATGTTGCGCACCGAGGCTTCGCCGGCGGCGACGTCGGCGCGGGCCTGGCCGAGCGCGGCTTTGAAGTCGCGGTCGTCGATCTTGGCGAGGAGCTGGCCGGCCCGGACCTTCTCGTTGTCGCCAACCAGCACCTTCGCGATGTAGCCGGAAACCTTGGGTGCGATGATGGTGGAATCCGCCTTCACATAGGCGTCGTCGGTGGATTCGAGGTAGCGGCCGGTGCTCAGGTAGTTGTAGCCGAAGTCGCCGGCCGCGGCGATTCCGAGGGCCAGTGCCAAGCCGATGGCCGCCCGCTTGACCGCCTGCCGGGACGGGCGAAAGCTGAGTTTCTGATTAGTTTCAGTGACATAAGAAGCGTTCGACATGGCATCCTCGGAATTCCCAACCGCCCCGATCCGAACGGTGCGCCGTTGATGCCGGCAAGATGCGCTGTCTTCCCGCTTGTGATAATCCCGGAAGAAATGGAAGCATTATCCAGCCATAGCGGATAATCCGGAGCCAGACCTATGGACCGCTTCACCAGTCTCACCGCCTTTGTCCGGGTGGTCGAAAATGGCGGCTTTTCCGCCGCCGCCCGCCGGCTCAACATGTCCACGACCATGGTGAGCAACCACGTCCAGGCGCTGGAGGACCGGCTCGGGGTTCGGCTGCTGAACCGCACCACGCGAAAAGTGAGCCTTACCGAAATCGGCAAGGCCTATTACGACCGCTCGACGCAGATCCTCGCCGATCTCGAACAGGCCGATGACATCGCCGGCGCGCTGCAATCGACGCCGCGCGGCACGCTGCGCATTCACACCGCCACCCACATGGTGCCGTTCGTCGCGCCCGTGATGGCCGAATTCCTCGCGACCTATCCGGAGGTCAAGGTCGATCTGCGCATGGGCGAGACCAATGTCGATCTGATCGAGGAGGGTTTTGACCTCGCGCTGCGCATGGTCGCGCCGCCGGACTCCAGCCTGATCGTGCGGAGTCTGGCGACCTGGCGGCACGTGCTGTGCTGCTCGCACGGCTATATCGAGGCGCATGGGCGCGTGCAGACGCTCGAAGAGCTTGCCGGGCACAATTGCGTGCGCCACATCAACTATCCCTTCGACGAGTGGCGCTTCTTCGATCGCAAGGGTACGCCGGCCTCGGTGCGCGTCTCCGGCAATCTCGTCACCAACAGCGGCGAAGCGCTCCGTGAGGCGGCGCTACAGGGCGCCGGCATCAGTCTTGCGGCCGGCTTTCTGGTGGGGGATGACCTTGATGCGGGCCGGCTGGTGCGCCTCCTGCCGGAGTACCGGCCGGTCGAGATGTCGATGAACGCGGTCTATCCGCATCGGCATCATCTGTCGGCGAAGGTCAGGACCTTCATCGACATGCTCGTCCAGCACAGCGCCGAGCAGCAGAAGCTGATCAATCCGTATGCGTGAGCGGCGCGGCGGTGGCAGGACCGTAGGGTGGGCAAAGGCGCGAAGCGCTGTGCCCACCATCTTTTCTAATCGGCACCAATGGTGGGCACGCTTCCGCCTTCGCTCTGCGAGCTACGGCGGACAAGTCGCTTTGCCCACCCTACAATAGCGTTAGCGTGGCGCGGGCAGCCGCCCGAACACGCTCTCAAGCGCCATGCCGATCGCAAGCAGGCGGCGATCGCTTCCGGCAGGGCCGTCCAGTTCAAGGCCTACAGGCAATTTGCTTGTCGCGCCAAGCGCGATCGGAATCTGGACGCCGGGAATGCCGGCATTGCTGCCGGGATCGGTGTTCTGGATGATCAGGCCGAAATTCTCGAGACTGCTGGCGTCCGGGTTGGAGGCAATTGCAACGCGCGGCGTGGTCGGGAAGGCGACGGCGTCGAGCTTGTTGCTGGCAAACGTATCGCTGTAGAGCGCCTGAAGCGCGGGGCGGGCGGTCTTGATTGCGGCGTCATAGATCGGCCTCGCATCGAACAGCACGTTGTCGGGGCCGGGCAGTTTTCGCGGGATCACCATGCCATCATAGATGCCTTTCACGTCGGCGCTGGAGATCTTCTCAGCCAGCGCCTCGATGCTGAGGCCGGTCCCGGTGTGCTTGAGATAGGCGACCATGTCGTCATAGGCCTCATACAGCGCGACGGGAAAGCTGACCTGGCCGTTGAGCTCGGCGAGCTCAGGCATCTCGATCTCGACGACCGTGACGCCCTGCGCCTCCACTTTTGCGATCACCGCGTGGAACGCGGCTTCCGTATCGGCGTCGAGATTGGTCAGCATCGCCTTCGCGATGCCGATCCGCACCTGCTTCAAATCAGCCGGCGTAACCTCGTCGCCGCCGGCGATCACGCGATCGAGCAGCGCGACATCTGCCATCGTCGCGGCCATAGGCCCCGCGGTGTCGCGGGTGTGCGAGATCGGCGCGATGCCAGCTTGCGGATAGCGCCCGACCGTCGGGCGCAACGCGGCGCATCCGTTCAGCGCGGCGGGGACCCGGACCGATCCGCCGGTGTCGGTGCCGAGCCCGCCCGCGACGATCCGCGCGCCGAGCGCGGCGCCCGTCCCGGACGAGGAGCCGCCGGCGATCAGCGTGCGGTCATAAGCGTTGCGCACGCCGAACTCCGCGCCGGTCTTGAACGCGGTGTTGTAGCCGGAGATGCCGAAGGCGAGCTCATGCATGCTGGTCTTGCCGATGATGACGGCGCCCGCAGCCCGCAGCTTCGCAACCACCGGTGCGTCAGCCTTCGGAATGTAGTCCTTCAGTGCCGGTGTGCCGGCGCTGCAGGGCAGTCCCGCGACCTCGATATTGTCCTTGATCACGATGGGCACGCCGCCGAGCGGCTTTGTCCTGTCGCCCGTCGCGTCGAATGCGGCGGCGGCTTTCAGGGCGCCCGCTTCGTCCAGGGTGACGAAGGCATTGAGCTCGGCATGGGCTTTGGCGCGGCTCAGTGCTTCCGTCGTGAGTGCGGTACTCGTGACTTTCCCGGCGCGCAGGTCGGCGACGGCCTGACTCAGGGTCAACTGGTCCAAATCCATGATGCGTCATCCGATTGCAGGGGCGCCAACAGGGCGCCACCTAAAGTCCGGAGGCTGAGGCCTCACTGGTGCCGCGTCAACCGTGGGCGTGCATCTTTTGCGTTACGGACGTCGTCAAATTCGTGAGCAGCCGCTCGACCTCGGGCTTCACCTTGGCGATCGCGGTGTCCTTAACGGGTCCGTAGCCGCGGATCTCCATCGGCGCCTTTGCGACGGCAACGAGGTCGGGTAGATGCGCTGCGTCGAGCTGCCCGAGCATGCGTTCGATCAGGCCTTCATACCAGGCGATCAATTCCCGTTCAGTGCGCCGCTCATTCGTGTAGCCGAACGGATCGAACGGCGTTCCGCGCAATCCCTTCAACCGCGCCAGCATCGCGAGCGGCATCTGGATCCACTGACCGAAAGCGCGCTTGCGCGGACGGCCGCGTGCGTCGGGTTTTGACGGCAGGAACGGCGGCGCGAGGTGATATTGGACGCGAAAACCGTCCTCGAACTCGCGCTTCAGCTCGCCGAGGAAACCGCTCTGCATGTGCAGACGCGCCACCTCGTATTCGTCCTTGTAGGCCATCAGCTTGAACAGGGCGCGCGCGACCGCCTCGGTCAGCACCTCACTGCTCAGAGCGGCTTCGGCCTGGCGGACCCTCGCGACGGTCGCCCGATAGCGCATCGCATAGGCGGCGTCTTGATAGGCGGCGAGGAAATCGGCGCGGCGATCGATGATCTGATCGAGCGTCTCGGCTTCGGGCGCTTCGTCACTCCCCGGCAAAAACTCCGGATCGGCCGCGGCGATTCGGCCCCAGGCAAAGGCCTGCTTGTTGCGTTCGACCGCGACGCCGTTGAGCTCGATCGCGCGCAGCAGCGCCGGCAGCGCGACAGGAATAAGCCCGCGTTGCCAGGCGAAACCGAGCATGATGATGTTGGCATAAACTGCATCGCCGAGCAGGCGCTCGGCGAGCGCGTTGGCGTTGATGGTGTCGAGATTGTCGTTGCCAATGACTTGCCGGATCGCGCGCAGGCGGGCAGGCGAGGCGAGATCGGCGTCGCGGAAGCGGACGACGTCGCCGGTCGGCATCTCCGCGGTGTTGATGGCGGCGCGTGTGCCGCGGTGATAGGTGCCGGACGCCTTAGGTGAGGAACTGACGACGAGGTCGCAGCCGATCAGCGCGTCGGCCGCGCCCTGGTCGATGCGGACCTGGTGCAGCGCGTCCGGACTTGACGCAAGGCGGATGAAGCTCAGCACGGGACCAAATTTCTGTGCAAAGCCGGTGAAATCCAGCACGGAGATGCCACGCCGCTCCAGATGCGCGGCCATGCCGATCAGCGCGCCGACCGTGATCACGCCGGTGCCGCCGACGCCGGTCACGAGCAAATCGTAGGGACGATCGAGCGTGGCGGGAGCAGGCAGGGGAAGCGTAGCCGCGCGACCGACTACGTCGATCTCGCTCGCACTCTTCTTCCGGCGCGTCGCGCCTTCGACGGTGACAAAGCTCGGGCAGAAGCCGTTGAGGCAGGAAAAATCCTTGTTGCAGGACGAGAGGTTGATCTGGCGCTTGCGACCGAACGGCGTCTCCCTTGGTTCGACACTGAGGCAGTTGGATTCGACCGAGCAGTCGCCGCAGCCTTCGCAGACGAGATCGTTGATAAAGGCAAAGCGCCTTGGGTCGGCCATCTGTCCGCGTTTGCGCCGGCGACGCTTCTCGGTGGCGCAGGTCTGCTGATAGATCAGGACGGAGACGCCGGAAATGTCTCGCAGCTCGCGCTGCACGGCGTCCATCTCCTCGCGCGGATGGATGGTCACGCCGATCGGCAGGTCTGCCGGCAAGAACTGCGCGGGATCGTCCGACACCAGCGCGATGCGTCCCACGCCTTCGGCGCGAACGCTGTGGGCGATGGCATGCACGCTGATGGGACCGTCGACCGGCTGGCCGCCGGTCATCGCCACGGCATCGTTGAACAGGATCTTGTAGGTGATGTTGGCCCTGGCGGCGATCGCCTGCCGGATCGCCATCGAGCCGGAGTGGTAGTAGGTGCCTTCGCCGAGATTCTGGAACACGTGCTTGTGGCCGGTGAAGCGTGACGACGCCGCCCAGTTGACGCCTTCGCCGCCCATCTGGATCAGCGAGGAGGTCTCGCGGTCCATCCAGCTCGCCATGAAATGGCAGCCGATGCCGGCCAGCGCCTTGGAGCCTTCCGGCACCTTCGTCGACGTGTTGTGCGGACATCCGGAGCAGAAATACGGCGTGCGCGTCGCACCGCTGACGTTGATCGTGCGCGCGGCCTCGGGCATCAAGGCGGCCGCGCGTGCGGCGAGATTGAGGCCTGGGAACATCGGGTCGAGCCGGCGTGCGAGCACGCCAGCAAGCGCGCGCGGCGACAATTCGCCGATCCAGGAGATCAGCCGCGCCCCTCGCTCGTCGTGCTTGCCGACCATGCGCTCGGGCTTTGAGCCTGGATAGTCGTAAAAATATTCCTTGAACTGGCTCTCGATGATGCCGCGCTTTTCCTCGACCACGAGGATCTCGCGCTTGCCCTTCACGAAGTCCATCGCGTCATGCAGCGCCAGCGGCCAGACCATGCCGACCTTGTAGACGTCGATCCCGATGTTGCGGCAGGCCGCTTCATCGAGGCCCATCAGCCGCAGGGCCTCCATCAGGTCGAGATGCGCCTTGCCCGTCGTGACAATGCCGTAAGTGGCATTGGGAATATCGTAGATGTGGTGATCGATCGGATTGGCTTTTGCAAAGGCGTAAACCGCGTGCTTCTTCGCCTCCAGCCGCTCCTCGATCTGGGGGCCCGGCAGGTCGGGCCAGCGATAGTGCAGTCCGCCCGGCGGCGGCGTGAAATCGGGCGTGTTGAAGACGCGTGGCGGGCGCAGCGCGACGGATGCACCTGACTCGACAATCTCCGAGATCGCCTTGAAGCCGACCCACATCCCGGAAAAGCGGCTCAGCGCGTAGCCGTATTCGCCGAACTCGAGATATTCGCTGACGCTTGCGGGGTGCAGCGTCGGCATGAACCAGCTCATGAAGGCGACATCGGATTGGTGCGGCATCGAGGAGGACACGCAGCCATGGTCGTCGCCGGCGACGACCAGCACGCCGCCACGCGGCGAGGAGCCGTAGGCGTTGCCGTGCTTGAGGGCATCGCCGGAGCGATCCACGCCCGGGCCCTTTCCGTACCAGAGCCCGAACACGCCATCGACTTCGCGGTCTGCCTGCGTCTCGACCTGCTGCGAGCCGAGCACCGCGGTTGCCGCGAGGTCCTCGTTCACCGCAGGGAGAAATTCGATGCGATCCCGCTTGAGCCGCTCCTGGATGCGCCAGAGCTCGAGATCGACGCCGCCGAGCGGCGAGCCACGATAGCCGGAGATGAAGCCGGCGGTGTTCAGCCCGGCGGCGCGGTCGCGCCGCGCCTGGTCGAGCGCGATGCGGACAATGGCCTGCGTGCCCGTGAGGAAGACACGGCCCTCCTCGCGGTCGTAGCGGTCTGAGAGCTCGTAGCTGTCGAGTGATGGAACGGCGTCCATGGCGGACCTCGCGCGGCATCCTGCCTGATGACGGGAGGGTATGCCGGGCAGGCTGGTAGGTCTTGCCTATTCACCCTGTCTTGATCGATAATTCGGTAAAATTTTGCGGAAGATGGCATAATTCGGTAGAAATTACCGAATCGGGGGCTTCCATGATTGAAGAGCAGGACGCGCGGATTCTCGCCCATCTCCAGGCGGACGGCCGCGCCACCAACCAGCAGCTCGCCGACGAGGTCGGCATGTCCACCTCGGCGTGCTGGCGCCGGGTGCGTGCGCTGGAGGAGGCCGGCGTCATCCAGGGCTATGCCGCGCTGATCGCGCGCGAGCAGGCGGGCTTTGCGATGTCGGCCATCCTGCATGTCTCGCTGGAGCGGCACGATGCCAAATTCGTCGACGAGTTCGTCGCGCGGGTGACCACGCGGCGCGAAGTGCTGGAGTGTTTCGCGACCACGGGCGACGCCGACTATCATTTGCGCGTCGTCGTGCAGGACATGGCGGCCTACAACAGATTCCTCGACGAGTTCATGTTCCGCATTCCCGGCATCCGCTACGTCCGCAGCAACGTGGTGCTGAAGGAGATCAAGACGAGTGTGGCGCTGCCGTTTTGATTGCGCGGGAAGTGCCGTAGGGTGGGCAAAGGCGCATAGCGCCGTGCCCACCATCTCGCCTCGATTTGCAAAGGTGGTGGGCACGCTTCGCTTTGCCCACCCTACGGCACCTCTACTACCGCTGCTCCCGCACAAACCTGTTCCGCAACGTCCCCACGCCGGTGATGTCGATCTCCACCACGTCGCCGTGCCCGATGTCAGGCGAGGCGCCGTCCGTGCCCATCCAGATCACGTCGCCGGGCCACAGCGTGAAGTACTTGGTCAGCTCGACCAGGAACGGCACCACGCCGAAGATCATGTCGTTGGTGTAGAAGCGGTTGGTCTCCTTGCCGTTGACCCGGACGACGGTTTCCATTTTCGCCAGATTGGCCTCGGTTTCGATCCACGGGCCCATCGGCTTGAACGTGTCGGCGTTCTTCGAGCGCCACAGGCTGCGGTCGGCCTTCTGCCAGCTGCGTTCGCTGACGTCGTTGCCGATGGTGTAGCCGAACACGCAATCCATCGCATTTTGCCTGGTGAGATGCTTCACCTTCTTGCCGATCACGACGACGAGCTCGCCCTCATAGTGGATTTTGTCCGTCGCAAAGGACGGGATCACGACGTCCTCGTCATGCGCGATCAGCGCGTTCTGGGCGCGGTAGCCGATCTCGGGTCTATCAGGGACGGCCGGCACCTCGCCGCGCTTGTCGGCGGCTTCCTTCAGGTGCTTCAGATAGTTCAAGCCCACGCAATAGAAGGTGCGCGGGATCAGCGGCAGCTCGATCCGAACCTGCGCCAGCGGATGCGTGCGCGAGGTACGCTGCCATTCGCCAAAGGGATCGCCGTCGACCGCGATCACCTGGTCGCCCTCGACAATTCCCCAGGAGGTCTTGTCCGAGACAGTGAATTTCAGCCAGCGCATGCTCTGTCCTCGTTGTTATTCCGCGGCATCGCGCGGCTGCACCTTCCAGGCGCCGGCCGTGGGCCGCTTCAGCCCGAGATTTTCGCGGAGTGTCTTGCCCCGATACTCCTTCTGGAACAAGCCGCGCCGTTGCAGCTCCGGCACGACGTGTTGCACGAAGTCCGCATAGGAGCCGGGCACATAGGTCGCGGCGATGACAAAGCCGTCGCAGCCACGCTCGACGAACATCTCTTCCAGCCTGTCCGCGATCTCCTTGGGACCGCCGACCATGGCGTCGTGGACCTGGCCGCGGCCGGAGAAGGTGACGAAGTCGCGCGCGCTCGGATTGCTCTTGCCGGAATTCTTCAGCACGCCGTCGCGGAGGCCCAGAATGCCCTGCATGCTCTTCAGATCGTCCGTCGTCAACGGCTCGTCGAGGTCCTTGGAGGCGAAATCGTAGTTGAGCGCTTCGGCCAGCAGCGACAGCGCGTCGATCTCGAGTGGCAGCTTATTGATCAGCGCCATCTTGTCCTCGGCCTCGGCCCTGGTCGCGGCGCAGACCGGCGTCGTCAAATTGCAAAGGCGCATCTGATCGGGATCGCGGCCAGCCTTGGCTGCCTCGTTTCGAACGGCGGCATAACCTTCCTTGGCACCAGCGAGATTGCGCGCAGCCGTGAAGATCACCTCGCCCCAATGGCCGGCAAAGCGCTGGCCGCGGCCGGACGCGCCGGCCTGAATGATGACGGGATGGCCCTGGTCCGAGCGCGGCACGGTGAAGGGTCCGCGGGACTTGAAGGCCGCCCCCTTGTGATCGAGCCGCTTTACCTTACTCGGATCGGCAAAGCGGCCGCTCTTCTTGTCCATGATGAGCGCGCCGTCTTCCCAGGTGTCCCAATGCCCGAGCACGACCTCCATGAATTCGTCGGCGCGGTCGTAGCGCGAATCATGTTCGGGATGGGAGTCGCGGCCCATGTTGAGGGCCTCGCCGTCATTGAGCGAGGTCACGACGTTCCAGCCCGCGCGCCCGCCGGACATCAAATCGAGGGTTGCGAACCGGCGCGCGACGTCGAAGGGCTCGTAATAGGTCGTCGAGCAAGTGGCGCCGAGGCCGAGCTTGTCGGTGACCAGGCCCATCGTGGTCAGCACGATCAGCGGATCCATCTTCACGCAGCGGATGCCGTATTCGACGGTGTGGGCGTGGTCATTGCCGTAGCGGTCCGGCATCGCCAGCCGATCGTCGAAGAACGCCATGTGGAACTTGCCGGCTTCGAGGATTTTCGCGATCTCTTGATAGTAGTCCGCCGACATCGAATCGTCGCGCGAGTCCGGATGCCGCCACGAGCTCGGCAAATTCGTGCAGTTCTGCGCCTGGAGGAAGCCGACCAGTACCATCTGCCGCGTCATGCTGTTCTCCCAAATTCCGTCAGGCCAGATCGAGGACGGTATCGAGCCGGTACTCGCCCGCCAGCGCGCGCAGTTTTTCCCAGGTCGCATCCTCGATCTCGATGCCGTCGCGCAGGCGTTGCTGCTCGCGCAACCCCTCGATCTCGCCGGGATAGTACACGCCCTTGCTGCCTTCAGAGGGTGGCGTCGATTTGAGATATTGCGCGAATTCGGCGACCTCGCGCTTGAACTCCTTCAGCGGGCGGAAGGCTGCGACGTTGAACACCGCCATGAAGCACCCATCATTATGCCGCCCAGTCGGCTCGACGCCGAATCCCAAACCAGTGAGCAGGCCGCACAGCACCTCGACCATCGCGGCGAGGCCGCTGCCCTTGTAGCCCTCGGTGCCGCCGAGCGGCAGCAGTGCGCCGCCCTTGCGATATTGCGTGGGGTCGGTGGTGTGCCGTCCCTCGGCATCGATGATCCAGCCCGTCGGAATTTCCTCGCCGCGGGCGACCGCGAGTTGGATCTTGCCGGCCGCAACCGCCGAGGTCGCCATGTCGAGATAGAACGGCGCGTCGAGATCGGACGGCACCGCGATCGAGATCGGGTTGGTGCCGAGCCTAGCCTCCTTGCCGCCGAACGGTGCCACGTGCTTCGGCGAGCGGCCGGAATCCGCCGTCGCAATCCCGATCATGCCTTCGCGCATCGCCATCAGAGGATAGGCGGCGAGGCGGCCGACATGGCTTTGCCGGAACACGGTGCAGGCGGCGACGTTCGCCGTCTTCGCCTTCTCGATCGTCAGCGCCATCGCCTTGGCGTTGACGTGGAAGCCGAACCCCCACTGGCCGTCGATCACCGTCGTGGTCGGCGATTCCTGGACGATGGTCCATTTGGCGCCGGGCACGATGTGGCCGGCCTTGATGCGGTCGATGTAGGTCGGAACCGCGATCACGCCGTGGGAGTCGTGACCGGCGAGGTTGGCGTTGACGCAACCCGTGGCCACCGCATCGGCCTCTTCGTCGGAAGCTCCGGCGGCACGGAGCAGCGCGGCGCTGATGAGCGTGAGGCGGTCGGTCTTGACGACGGGCATGGCGTTCCCTCGGCATTGTGCCCTTAACGGGCTGCTTGTTGGAGCCATCGTCTCAAAGCGTGGGAACGATATCAATCTCCCGTAAACCAATACAGGGCTGCAAATTCGTAACGAGAGCGCGCCTTTGGCCGGAGAATCCTCCCGTGCGGCGGCATTCCCGACAGTTTGGCGCCGGCCGTTCGCAGCTCGTTCACTTTGATCGCGGGTTTGCAGCGCGCAATAACGACCACTTAGGCGGTCGCCGTTCATAAAGCACCCGGGAGAATTAGGCAGAAATGCCCGGGAGCTGAGACCGTGCAGACGACCCTCGCGCGCACCTTTGCAGCGTTGAGTGCCATCAACGAAGCGATCCTCTACGCGAAATCGCCGGACGAGCTGTACCAGAAGGTCTGCGACGCCGGGTTTTCGAGCGGAGACTTTTTGGCCGTTGCGGTTTTCCTGGTGGGGCCGGATGGCCGGCGGCTGTGCTTTGCGGCCGGTTGCGGCGATGACGTTGCGCGGCTGCGTTCGCTCGAGATCACGACTGACTCCGGCACGCCCGAGGGAGCGGGTGTCGGCGGCGAAGCCTTTCGCAATCAGAAGCTGAGCATCAGCAACGACTACCTGAATGATCCTCGCTCGCTGGCATGGCGCGAGGGCGCAGCCAAGGCCCACATCGGCGCGGCGGCTGCGCTGCCGCTGCTCTGCAACGGTAAGAGCGTCGGCGTGCTGTATGTGACCCGCAGGGAAGCCGGCTCGCTGAACGAGCAGATGGTGTCGCTGTTCGAGCGCATGTCGGCCAACATCTCCTATGCGCTGGACAATTTCGCGCGCGAGACCGCGCGGCAGACCAGCGAGCTCGCGACGCGGCGGCTCAACCGCATGTTTGGTGCGCTCAGCGCGACCAACGAAGCCATCCTGCGTGCGAAGACCGAGCGGGAATTGTATCAGCTCGTGTGCGACGCCTCGGTGCACGGCGGCAAGTCGCTGGCGACCTTCGTTCTGCTGAAGGAGCAGTACTCGCATTGGCTGAAGCCTGTCGCCGGCACCGGCGAGAATCTGGAGATCGTGGCCCGGACCCACTACTCCGTCGACCCCGAGAATCCCTATGGTCGCGGCATTTCCGGCGAGGTGTTTCGAACCCAGAAGCCCCATGTCGAACGCGATCTCGCGCGTCGCACCAGGGGAACGCCGTGGGAGCAGGCCAATCTCAACACGGGTGTTGCCGCCTGCATCGCGGCCCCCCTGATCCGGAACGGCGAGAGCATCGGCGTCATCCTGTCCTTCCTCAGCAAATCCTGGGCGAAGGACGAGGGGGTCGTCGCACTCATGCTGCGCATCGCCGAGAACGTCTGCTTCGCGATCGACAATTTCGACCGTGAGGCCGAGAAGGCGCGGATCGCCGAGGAGGAAGACCGCCTGGCGCGCATGTACGCGGCGCTGAGCGCGACCAATGAGGCGATCCTGCGCGCACGCTCGCGGGCCGAGCTGTTCGACCTCGTTTGCGAAGCGACGGCGAAAGGCGCCAAGTTCACCTCGGCCAACATCGCGCTCGTCGATCACGATGCCGAGCTGCTTCGCGTCGTTGCTTGCTACGGGCCGAACGCGGATATGGTCCGAAATTTCAAATTCTCCACGTCCGACCAGGTGCCTGAGGGCCGAGGGCTGACGGGAACCGCTTTCCGCACGCGCCAGCCTTGCATCAGCAATGATGTGCAGTCCGACGACCGGATCGCGCCCTGGGCGGCCAACGCTCGTCGGAACGGCATCGGCTCCTCCGCGGCGCTGCCGCTGTTCAATGGCGACAGCGTCGAAGGCGTCTTCCTCTTCAACTCGCCGGAACGCGGCACGTTCACGCCCGAATTCGTCGAGCTGCTGCAACGGCTCCAGGCCAATGTCGCCTTCGCGCTCGAGAACTTCGATCGCGCCGACGAGAAGGCGAAGGCCGAGATGCAGCGCAACCGTCTTCGGGGCATGTTAGAGGCGCTGAGCGCGACCAACGAAGCGATCATGCGCGTGAAATCCCGCGCCGAGTTGTTCGAAGCCGTGTGCGAGGCCGCCGTGCTCGGCGGCACGTTCACGTCTGCCACCATCGCCATGGTCGATCCGACGGGGCGCTATCTCGACATCGTCGTCACCAAGGGCGAGTGTCGCAGTCACGTCGAGAACTGGCGGTTCGCGACGTCCGCCGATGAGCCCGAGGGACGGGGGCTCGCCGGCACCGCATTTCGCACCAAGGCACCTTGCGTCGCGAACGAGCTCCTCACGGACGTTCGTGCGACGCACTGGCGTCGCATCGCGCGGGATCAAGGGACGAAATCCGGCGGCTGCTTCCCGCTGCTGAAGAACGGCACCGATGCCGTCGGCGTCCTTCTGTTCCTTTCGCCGGACGAAGGCACCTTCACGCCTGACCTCATCCAGTTGCTGGGGCGCCTCGCGGAGAACGTCTCTTTTGCGCTCGACAATTTCGCCCGGGCCGAGGAGCGGTCACGGGCCGAGGCGCAGAAGGAGCGCCTGACGCGCATGTTCGCCGCGCTGAGCGCCACCAATGAGGCGATCGTGCGGGCCAAGTCGCGCACCGAGCTGTTCGAGCTGGTGTGTCAGGCCGCATCCACCGGCGGCAAGTTCACCTCGACGACCATTGCGCTGGCCAAGGCCGACAGCGACCAGCTCGCGATCGTCGCGGCCGCAGGGCCGTCCGCCGAGACCACGAGGAACGTTCGTCTCTCCATCGACGCCGACCGGCCCGAGGGGCGCGGCATGAGCGGCACCGCGTTCCGCACCCGGCAGCCCTGTGTCAGCAACGACTATGTCAACGACAGCCGTGTGAGCGCCTTCCACGCCGTCCTGCAAGGCGACGGCGCGCGCTCGGGCGCGGCGTTCCCGCTGATCACGCACGGCCAGCCCGTCGGCGTCATGATCTACATGTCGACCGAGCAGGAGACCTTCACGGCCGAGTTCGTCGAGCTGTTGCAGCGCCTCGCCGACAACGTCTCCTTCGCGATGGAGAATTTCGATCGCGCCGACGAGAAGAACGAGGCCGACGAGCGGATCGAATACCTCGCCTCGCATGACAGCCTGACCGACCTGCCGAACCGAGAGACCTTCAACGGGCTGTTGCGGGAGGCGATCGACGAAGCGCAGCGTCACGATCACCGCTTCGCGGTGTTGTTCATCGATCTCGACCGCTTCAAGGTCATCAACGATTCGCTCGGCCATGAGGCCGGCGATTTGCTCCTGCTCGAGGTGGGGAGCCGGCTGCGCGGCGCGCTGCGGGAAACCGACGTTGTCGCACGCCTCGGCGGCGACGAGTTCGTGGTGATCCTCGACCAGTGCGGTGAGATCGACGACGTCCAGCGCATCGCGACCGGACTGCTCGTGGCGCTCGCCGAGCCCATGGAGCTGGCCGGCCACGAGTGCCACACCACGGCCTCGATCGGGATCGCGATGTATCCGGCCAACGGCTCCGACGTTCAGACGCTGACCAAGAACGCCGACATGGCGATGTATCTCGCCAAGGAGGACGGCAAGAACGGCTATCGCTTCTTCTCCAAGGAGGTGAAGACGCAGTCGATCGAGCGGCTGTCGCTCGAGAGCGCGCTGCGCCGGGCGCTGGAGCGCGAGCAGTTCTCGCTGAACTACCAGCCCAAGGTGGACATGGAGACCGGCCAGATCACCGGCGTGGAAGCGCTGCTGCGCTGGACGCACCCGGATCTCGGCAGCATCTCGCCGCCGCAGTTCATTCCGCTTGCGGAAGAGACCGGGTTGATCGTGCCGATCGGCCGCTGGGTGGTGAAGGAGGCTTGCGCGCAGGCCATGGCCTGGCAGCGCCGTGGCCTGTTGCCGGTGTCGATGGCGGTCAACCTGTCGCCGCGGCAGTTTGTCGACGAACATCTGTTGCAGGACGTCGACGAGGCGCTGGCGGCCTCCGGCATGTCGCCGGTGCTGCTCCAGCTCGAGGTCACCGAGAGTATGATGATGCGCAATGTCGGTCGCGCGCTGAAGGTGCTCGACGCCATCCAGAGCCGCGGCATCCGCCTCGCCATCGACGATTTCGGCACCGGCTATTCGTCGATGTCGCTGATGAAGCATTTCCCGATCGACACCATCAAGATCGACCGCTCCTTCGTGCGCGACCTGCCGCAGGATTCGGAGGACCAGGCGATCGCGCAGGCGATCATCAGCATGGGTAAGGCGCTCGGCATGACCGTGGTCGCCGAAGGTGTCGAGAACGCCGAGCAGGAGGCGTTCCTGCGCGCCCACGGCTGCGACGAGATGCAGGGCTTCCTCATCTCCAAGCCGGTGCCGGCGCGGCAGATGGCCGAGCTGCTGCGGCCGATCGAGCTGTCTGTCGCGCCGCCGCTCCAGCCGGAGCCTGACCTCGCTGCGACCGAAGCCGCGGCGTTACGGCTGAAACGCGCTGTCATCTGACGGCTGCGGGTGCAGCTCGCGGACGTTGTCTTGCTTGATGTCCGCTTTGCGCGGAAAATCATCCGGCCAGGGCTGCGAGGTTTGCTCGGCGAACAGCTCAAGGAGGGCATGCGCCCCTTCGGCAAAGCTCGAGCCGTCGCCGAGGCCCAGCTCACAACACCACACCTGTCGCATCGGCTCGTGCGCGTCGACCACCGCCATCGCCGGTCCCCACCACCAGGCCGGTGCGGGCGAGCGTTCGTCCTCCGGCACGGCGTGCCATAGGACGAGCTCGTCCATCACGCGCTCGAATTGCAGGCTTGCGGCCGGATGCATTCGCTCCGTGCTCCCTGGGCCGCGCCTGAAAGCAGGCCGATGCCCGGACTCGATCGTGGCCTTCGCTGTGAAGAACAGGCTCGCGCTATTGGCGGAGCCTCACATGCCGCTTCCATTGGCGGCCATAAGAGCAACATGCGGCGGTCGGGACATGCGCCGCCGCCGGCTGTGACAATCTCTTTAGCCGCTCGGGGGCCCGACCGGCAAGCCGTAATACGGGTGTCTAGCGCGTCCTGAGCGGATGCGCTGTCTGGTGCCAGGCCCAGGCAGTCCGGATCACCGTCTTTAGATCGGAATGGCGCGGCACGAAGTTCAGCACCTTTCGCGCGGCGGAGGCATCGGCGACCAGATAGGTGGGATCGCCGGCGCGACGCGGCTTCATGGTGTGCGGCACCTCGCGCCCGGTCTCCTGCCTGATGGCGTTCAGGATCTCGCGGACCGAAAAGCCTGAGCCGGTGCCCAGATTGAAGCTGCCGCCGGCATGCCCCGTTTCCAGGAGCTTCAGTGCTGCGACATGCGCCGCAGCGAGGTCGGTGACGTGGATGTAGTCGCGGATCGCGGTGCCGTCGGGCGTGTCGTAATCGTCGCCGAACACGGCGAAGTCGACATGGCCCTGCAGCGCCATCATGGCGCGCGGAATGAGATGCGTTTCGTTGTCACGCAACTCGCCGATGCCGCCGGCCGGGTCGGCGCCGCTGGCGTTGAAATAGCGCAGGCAGAACGCGCCGAAGCCATAGGCTGCGCGATAATCGGCGAGCATGCGCTCGATCATCCATTTCGACGCGCCGTAGGGATTGATCGGTGCGCAGGGGAAGTCCTCCGGCAGCTCCTTGGAATCGGCGTTGCCGTAGACGGCGCCGGTCGAGGAGAACACGATGCGCTGGCAGCCTGCGTTGCGCATCGCCTGCAGCAGCGACAGCGTGCCCTGGACGTTGTTGATGTAGTATTTCTGCGGGTCGGTCATGGACTCGCCGACGAGGCTTGCCGCCGCGAAATGCATCACCGCCGTGACCTTGTGGTCGGCGAAGGCGCGCGCCAGCGCGGCGCCGTCGAGCAGGTCGCCTGTCACCAGCGGGCCGGCGACGAAGCTGCGATGACCTGTCGAGAGATTGTCATAAACGACGGGCTGATAGCCGGCGGCAGACAGTGCGCGGCAGGCATGCGAGCCAATATAGCCCGCGCCCCCTGTGACGAGGACGGTCGGTCGGTCGGTCATGTCGTCTTCTACTCTTCTCTCAGCGATTGGAAGGCCGTTTGCGGCTGAAGAGAAGATAGAGCGCGCGAGGGTTGGTGGTCAAATAGCGCCAGAGCAGGCGGCGCGGCTCGAGCCATGTGCGCCAGGCCCATTCGAGTCCGATCTTCTGCATCCATTGCGGCGCGCGGGATCGGCTGCCCGATAAAAAGTTGAACAAGCCGCCGGATGTCTTGATAACGCCAACATTGGTCAGCAGCGGCGTGTATTGCTCGACGAATGCCTGCTCGTTGGGCACGCCGAGCGCGACCCAGAGGTAATCCGGGGCGAGCGCGTTGATCTCCTCGACTTTCGCGCGCAGGGCGTCGCCGCGCAGATAGCCGTGGCTGTACCCGACGATCTTGAGGTTTGGATACAACTGCTGGACATTCGCGACCGCCGCGGCGTTCTCTTCCTCGCTGGCTCCGAACATGTAGAAAGTGCGGCCGACGGCTTCGGCCTTGCGCGCGACCACGTGGAACAAATCGGTGGTGGCGACGCGCTCCGGCAGCGGAAACCAGGATTGCAGCTTTGACGCCGCGACCAGCGGCTGGCCATCGGCGTTGATGAGGTCGGCGCCGCGGAACAGGCGTTCGGTCTCTGGTTCGGTCGAGCAGCGCGCCAACACCTCGCCATTGGCCGAGGTCAGGTGCAGCGGACGGCCGATGCGATTGTCGGGATCGGTCGCCTCGATCATGAAATCAGCGGTTGCTTCCAGGTCGAGCGCGGCCATGCGAAGGCCGCCGATAGTGATCCGCGGCACGTCGGCGGTTGCGGCCCGGCCGTCCAGATTGACGCGGCGCTCAAGCATATTGTCTGCCTCGCTGGCGCGCTTGAGTTGCGGGGGTGAGCTCGTCGAGCACGACACCGACGAGCTTGCGCTCGGCGCGACCGAGCGTGTTCAGGATTTCTTCCAGGCCGTCGTTGATGTCGAGGCTGGTCGGCAGCACCGCCACCAGCGCGTCGGCGTCGTCGAGCAGCTTGCGGCTGGCCGCACCAAGCGGCGTCACGGGGCCGTCGAGGATCACGAGATCGTAGCCGCCGGCGGCGCGCGCCTGCTCGATGGCCTTGCGGATGCCCGCAGTCGCCTTGCCGGCATCGCCATCGGCGGCAGGCAGCACCGAGACGCCGTTGACCGTCTTGATCTCGCGCGCGGCCTTGCTGCCGATCGAGAGCCAGCCGAGTCGGCTCGGCTCGCTCTTGCCGGGGCGGCTCACCTTGTTGGAGAGCGAGTGCGCCTGATGGTCGGCATCGATCATCAGCACGCGGGCGCCGTCGCGCGCGGCCGCGAGCGCGAAATTCAGCGCGGTCACGCTGCGCCCGGTGGTCTCGCCCGCGCCGACGAGCGCGATGACCGGCATGGCCTTGCCGCCGGCGCGCCGGGCCACAGCAGTGCGCATGTCGCGCCAGGCGTTGAGCAGCGTCGTCAGCGGAAAGCCGGGGCGCAGCGTCGGCCAGCCCAGCCGGGTCAGATCGACGCCGCCGCCGGTGGCGAGGATGGCGCCGAGCGTGTGAATGACGTCGGCCTCCTGGAGGCGCGCGATCAGCGGCTTTCCGATCAGCGTATTTTCGTCCATCTCCGGCTGCAGCGATGGCGCGGCGAGCTCCGGTAGAGATTGCGCAATCTCCGGAGCTCGCGGAGCCGGCTGCGGCTGGGCTGCCTCCGGTGTCCGTGAAACCTCCGGCGCTCGCGGAGCCCGCGGTGCCGGCGTGCGCTCACGACGGGCCGGTGTGGGCGCTGCCGGCGCGGTCGCACCGGCGGACAGCAGCTCGGCCGCGACGAACCAGCTTGCGGCAGCGAGCGCGCCGAAGATGAAGCCGATCATGGCGAACATGCTCATCGCCGGCGGGAACGAACGCCGCTGCGGCACGGTGGCTTCGCCGATGACGCGGGCCGCCGAGGTGTTCAGGGTCTCCTGCTCCTCGGTCTCGCGCGAGCGCTTGAGGAAGGATTGATAGACGTCGCGGCTGGCGTCGGCCTCGCGTTCGAGCTCGCGCAGGCGCACGGCGGCCTGGCTCAGCTGGACGCTCTGCCGCTTCTGCGCTTCCAGCGCCCGGTTGAGCGAGGCTTCAAAGTCGCGGGCGCGCGTCAGATCGTTCTTGGCGGACTGCGCGAAGCGATCGATCTCTTCGTTGATGGTGCGCTTGAGATCCTCGACCTGCTTCTCGGTCTGGCGCAGCGCCGGATGCCGCGGGCCGAGCTCGCCGGCCTGCTCCGCATATTTCTTGCGCGCGTCGGCATATTGCGCGCGCAGGTTCGCGATGGTCGGCGATTGCAGCGCTTCCGAATTCGCGCCGGCATCGGCAGCGGTGCGCCGGCTCGCCTCGATCTGGTCGAGCCGCGCCTGTGCGTCCATCGTCGCCGCGCGGGCCGCGGAAAGCCGCTGGTTGCTGGCGGAGAGCTGCTGGTCGCTGATCAGCGCGTCCTGGGTGCCGACGAAATTGTTCTGGGCCTTGTAGGTGGCGAGCGCGGTCTCGGCACTGCGCAGCCGCTCGCGCAACTCCTTGAGGCGGCCGGAGAGATCGTTGGTGGCGCGCCGCGCGGCCGATGCCTGCGAGTTGCGGGATTCGGCGAGGTACGCATTTGTCAGCGTGTTGGCGAGCATCGCCGCTTTCGCCGGATCGGTCGACCAGACCTCGATGTCGACGATGAAGCTCTTCTCGGTCTTGCGGACCGTGATGTGCCTGTTCAGCGCGTCGAGCGCCGCGAGCTGCACTTCCTTCGTCTCCGCGGCGGAGGGCGCGCGGGGCTGAAGGCCGATCAGGCCGAGCAGCGACGACATCAGGCTCCTGGCGTCACCGCCGCCGCCGAATTCGGGATCCTTGTCCAGATTGGCCTGCTGGATCACCTGGAGCAGCACGCTGTTCGAGGTAATCAGGCGCGCCTGGCTCTCCACCACCATGGCCATGCCGGAGACGTCCTGCGCGCGCGGCGTGAGCTCGCGATCGACGAGCTGAAGCTCGCGCGGGTCGACATAGAGCTGGGCGGTGGCGGTGTAGCGGGGCGTCACGCTCTTGCCCGCGGTGACGGCAAGCGTCGCGCCGAGGAGCGCGGCAGCGGCAATCGCGATCTTTCGCCGCCAGAGCAGATTGACGAGCTCCAGCACGTTGAAGCCGGTCTGAGGCCTCTGCTGCGGGGCCTCCGGTCCGGCCCGATCTATCGGCTGGTTGTAGTCAAGCATAGTCCCCAGCTTTCATTCCAACGACCGCGGGCTGAGGGGTTACTCTTCGCTTTACGCCACGCACCCGGGATATAGGTGCCCAATCAACGCAACAGGGAAAATTAACCATACTCATTGAGGGACTATTCACCGAAATGGCAAACAAAGCGTTTAAGCGCATGCCACTCTTCGACGCGTCGCGATGACGCTGAGGTCCCCAAGGGATTAACGGTTCGTTACCGCGCGCAGCGAGGCCGCAAGGCTTCGCTCGTCCTGCGATGGACCGCGCGCGTGTCATGATTGTCAGCGCTTCCGCAGGATGACGTGGTAATCACCGCGGCGAACGTCGATCCCGCCCGGCAGCACGGCGTTCATCACGGCGGCGGCGGCATCGACCAGAGCGGCGAACAGCGGCTTCCGCCGGCGCATCTCGGGATAGCGCGGACTCTCGACCTCGCGGCGGTAGATCATCTCGAGGCCGTTGGCCGCGGCGAATGCTTCGAGCCGCGGCAGCGTCACCAGCGGATGGAAGAAGGTCGGGAACGGCGGCTCGCCGGGCAGGCCGGCATCCTTGATGCCGCGGATATTCCGGTAGAACCAGACGTGAAACCAGTGCGGCGAGTATTTGGTGACGACGCCCGACAGCGAGCGCGGATTGGGTGCACCGATCAGGATCATTCCACCGGGCTTGAGCGCGTCGCGGAAATTCAGGAGCGCGGCATCGACATGGGGCAGATGCTCGATCACGTTGTAGCAGATCACCAGATCGAAGGTTTCGCGTCCAAAGCTGTAAGTCTGCACGTCGCCGAGGATCGCCTCGTCCGCGTAAGTGTTGTTGCGGACCTGGTCCTCGTCGATGTCGACGACGGTGACCTTGCTGCGGTTGAGCAGCTCCGGTGGCAGAACACTGCACGAGCCGCCGCCGGCTTCGTAGGTGGCGAGCTGGCCCTGCGGCAGCTCGCGGCGGAGCACGTCGTGGACGGCGAGCAGGCTGTCGCGGGCTTCGCCGGGGACCAGATCGTGCAGCGCCTGGGTGCGTGCCGTGGCCGTTGGGATTTGGATCGCCGTGGCTGTCGCGAAATCGATCGAGGCTGGCTTGTTCATTTTTTCTGACCGCGCTTGTTCGACTCAAATTTACAGGAAAAATCTCGCATGCCCGAAGAGCAAATCCGGTGCCGCGCCGCTTCACCGGTCGCGGTGCTTACGGTCGGGTTAATGCGGGCAGGCGTTAACTACGGCATTGTCCATGTTGGGCTGTTGTCCGCGTGATGGACTGCGAATTGCACTATCACGTATGCAGGCACTTGCAGGAGAAACGCGCAAAAGCGGTTAAGTGTATGGAGGGCGGGAAATCGGCGGCGCTGCGCCGTCGCGAGCCTCGGGCCCGCCGTTCATTTTGGGACCGATCTGTCCCGCGGCGATGTGCCGTCGCAGGACAGCGCCGATTCCTGCGCGATTGACGCAGGGCTTTTTCAATACATCTCGGACATCTAGGATGCCATGACGCTGATCCCGACAGACCTTTCCGCCAGCCGGATCTCGGATGCCGTGCGCGATCCCAACCGGGAGATCGCGGCGAGCTCCTGCGTCATCGACCTGTCGGTCGGCATCGTCGTCTGTATTCCCTGCTTCCGTCGCCCCCACCATCTGCGGCTGACACTGGACTCGCTCGTGAGCCAGCGCACGCCGCGCTCCTTCGCGGTGGTCATGGTCGAGAACGACGCGGCGGGGCGCGAAAGCGCGCCGGTTGCCGCGGAGTATCTGGCCGACGGCCGGCTCCAGGGCGTTTGCCTGGTCGAGAAGCGGCAGGGCAATTGCCAGGCGATCAACGCCGCCTTCGAGACGGCCCAGGCGCTGTTTCCCGCCGCGACCCGCTTCCTGATGATCGACGACGACGAGATCGCTTCGCCCGACTGGCTCGAGCTGATGGTTCGCACCGCGGAGGCGACCGGCGCCGACGTGGTCGGCGGGCCGGTGCTGCCGGTCTTCGACGATGACAGCAAGCCCTGGCTCGCACGTCATCCCGCCTTCTGCCCCGCCTATGATTACAGCGGCGCGGTGCCGCTGATCTATGGCTGTGGCAACTGCCTGATCACGCGTGCGGCGTTCGAGCGGTTCGATCGTCCCGCGTTCGACCTGCGCTTCAATTTCCTCGGCGGCGGCGATTGCGATTTCTTCGTGCAGTGCCGCGATGCCGGCATGATCTTCCACTGGACGGCTGAGGCGATCATCACCGAGACCGTGCCGCAAAGCCGCACCAGCCTCGGCTGGATCGCCAAGCGTGGCCTGCGTATTGGCGCCATCAATTATCGCGTGCAGTACAAGGCCGCACCAAGCGCGCCCGCGCGGGCGCGGGTGTTCGCGCAGATGCTCGGACGGCTGCCGCTGTCGCTGGTGCGTTCCGCCCGTCTGCTCGCGACATCGAAGGCCGTCGTCGCCATGCATCCGGCGCTGGTCGCGCTCGGCTCCATGCTCGCGGCGTTCGGCTTCGCACCGAAGCCCTATGAAGCCTCGAAAATCGTGTCGTGACGCGGGTTAGATGCCCAAACGGGCGAGGGCGACCCTGACCGCGGCGCGGGGCAGCGATTTGAGCGAGCGCCGGCCGACCATCCCGAGATAAGCCAAGGCGTCGCGATATCTGCCGAAGCGGACCGCCTGCATCGCCGAATAGGTGACGAGATGGACCTCGGCGGCCTGGCGCAGCCCGGCCGCCGTACCCTCGGGCAGTCTCGCCAGGATCAGCCCATCGTCGAACACCCGCGCGATCGCAGGGAAGAAGTCCTTCGGCGTCCGCACCGCGGCATTCATGGTGTTGGCGGTGTGCAGGCGATAGTCGAGCAGAAGCTTTGGTGCGAACTCGAACTCTCCGATAGCGGCGAGGCGGCACCAGCAATGCCAGTCCTCGCAATATCTCAGGGACGTGTCGAAACCGCCGATGGCGCGGAAAGCCTCTGCACGTGCGAGCGCGATGCCGCCATTGACGATGAAATTGCCGGCCGCGAGCCGCGCCAGCACGTCGCCGGACGGCTTGCGGCGTCCCTTCAGCAGGCCCCGCCGGCCGATCTGCCGTCCCTCACTGTCGATCGTGTTGTAGTCGCCGTAGACGAGAACCGCGCGCGGAGCAGCGCGGGCGGCCGCCAGCAGCGCCGCCACCGCGCCGGGGCGCAGGCGGTCGTCGGCATCGAGGAAGAGCAGCCATTCGCCGCTCGCATATCGTGCGCCGAGATTGCGTGCGGCGGATACGCCGGCGGAGTCGTTGGTCATCAGGCGCAGCCGCGGGTCACGACTGGCACGGACGATGGCCGTGGTGGTGTCGCTCGAGCCGTCGTCGACGACGATCACTTCTGTGATCTCGCCTTGCGCCAGTGCGCTGGCGAGGGTTTCGCCGATATAGGCTGCAACGTTCTTGGCGGGAATGACGACGGACACCGATGTGGTTGAGCCGGCCGGCAGCGGGAGACGCGGCGCCGGAACGACGCGCGAGGTAGCCGGTAAATCGAGAACATCTTCGGCAGTGATCAGAGCCACGGCTCGCCTTTAAGGGTCTGTTAACCAGGGCGCATCTGCCGACTGGCATTGCGATCAATCGCAACATTGGCCCGCCGCGAATGATACTCGCATTACAGCCAAATCGTTGTCGCGAAGGCCTGCGTGTTTCTGGTTTCGTAGATTAGCGTTAAGCCGCGGGCATTAAGCCTGTCGCAAATTTGGAAGAGTGCGACAGCCGGTCCCATGCGAGAATGCGGACCTGTTTGCCGCGGATGGATCTAGTGCCCGCAAAGACGTTCGAACACGACCCCGATGCCATGGTCCTCAACCTCTTCTACGAGGACAAGGATGATCGCTGGTTTCCCGGCGACCGGCATCTGCGGCGCATGGCGCGCCGGATGCTGCTCGGCGAGCCGCGCATGAGCGGGCAGCTTCGCGTGTTCCTCAATCTCTGCGCAGGGCTCGACCGGCTCGGTATCCGCTACCGCGTCAACGACTACGGCTACATCGCGCAGCATCCCGACGAACTCGCCTGCATCATCGGCCGCACCTTCCTGCTCGACAAGTTCGCGTGGAAGAATCCGATCCTGCTCGGCGTCGCCGCCCACAATCATCCGCTGGACGATCCTGATCTGTTCAAGCGGCTGCCGGTGAAGAAGGTCGTGGTGCCCGGCCCTTGGTACGTCGACATGTACCGGCCGTACTGGCCCGACACGGAGGCCTGGCCGATCGGCATCGACACGGATCTCTGGGCACCGTCGGCGCCGTCGCAAAAGACCGTCGACGTCCTGATCTACGACAAGGTCCATTGGGACCGCGAGCGCTATGCGCCGGAGCTGATCGAGCCCGTTCGCGCCCGCCTCCTCAAGGAGGGCCGCTCGTTCACGGAATTGCGCTACGGCAGCTACAAGGAAGAAGACTATCAGGCCGCGCTGGCGCGCTCGCGCGCGATGATCTTCCTGTGCCAGAACGAGAGCCAGGGCATCGCCTATCAGCAGGCGCTGTCCTGCGGCGTGCCGGTGTTCGCGTGGGATCCCGGCGGCCCGTGGCGCGACCCGGATTATTATCCGCACCGCGTCCAGTTCGCACCGGTGTCGTCGGTGCCGTATTGGGACGACCGCTGCGGCGCCAAGTTCATCGACATCGCGGGGTTCGAGGCGGGCTGGGACAGTTTCTGGGCCGGCTGCACCGCTGATGCGTTCGATCCGCGCGGCTTCGTGCTCGACAATCTCACGCTGGAGCAGCGGGCGCTGCAATACTACGAGATCGCGCGCAGCATCGTGCGGCCGCAGGCGGCAACGCAGGCCTCGGGCCTATTGGTTGACGGATGCTTAACAAGGATGGGCTAGACCCAAAGCGTCCCCGGCTTGACCACCTGCCTTGAGCCATGGATCGAAGCATGGATCGCAGCGCCGCTGACATGACCGACGTGGAGACCCGAACGCTGGGCCGCGTCCTGCAGGATGGGCTCGCGGGGCTGAATGCCGCGCAGGCGGCGCGCTGCCTCGTCGCGGTTGCGGCGTTGCTGCTGGTGCTGATCACGCTCGATCCGTTTCTTGACCTTCGCAACGAGGATGTGACCACGGTCGTCGGCGGGCGCATGGCGCTCACCTATATTTCCTGGGGTCTGCTGGCTGCGGTCGCAATGTTGTTCGTCGCAGCCACCGATGCGCCTGCGCTGAAGAGCTTGGTGACGCCGCTGCATCTTTGCCTCGTCGGCTGGCTGTTGATCAACATCGTCTTCTCCGAGAGTCGCGGCGTTTCGATCCAGCGCTTCGTGCTGGCGGTCAGCGTGACGTCGCTCGCCGTGCTGTTGCCATTGCTGCCGCCGACACAGCGGACTTTCAATCTGTGCCTAGGCGGCGCCGCGCTCGTGCTGCTGGTGCTGTGCTATCTCGGCGTCTTCCTCGCGCCGCAATATTCGATGCACACCGCGCTCGACCTCACCGAGCCGCAGCTTGCAGGCGACTGGCGCGGCAGCTTCGGCCACAAGAACGTCGCTTCGCCGGTGATGACCATCCTGGTCTATGTCGGCATTTATCTCTGCGGCGTCGGGTCGTTCGTGATGGGACCGGCGATCGCGGCGCTGGCCGGCATCTTCCTGATCTTCACCGGCGGCAAGACGTCGACGGTGCTGTGCCTTGCGATCTACGCGCTCGCCTCGCTGGTCTATGTCACGCCAGGCCTGTGGCTGAAGCGGCTCATCTGCTTCGTGCCGCTGATCGTGATGAACCTGCTGACGGTCGGCAGCGTCTTGAGCCCGGCGCTCGGGACGCTGACGCGGCTGCTTCCGCTCGATCCCACCTTCACCGGCCGGTCCGCCATCTGGGAGTTTGCGCTCGCGGCCGTCGCCGAGAAGCCGATCATCGGTCACGGCTATGCGGCGTTCTGGGACGACGTGACCGCGCGGCAGACCGCCCAGGGGTCCGAATGGGCGACGTCCGCCGCGCACAGCCACAACAGCTATCTCGACCTCGCGGTCACCATCGGCTTGCCGGGGCTGATGCTCGTGATCCTCGTCTTCGTGCTCGCACCGCTCGGCAATTTCCAGTCGGCCCAGGCTCACAACCGTAGCCGCGCGCTGGCAAAACTGTTCCTCACCATATGGCTGTTCGGCCTGTATTACGGGGCCACCGAGACCTTCCTGCTCGAACGGCAGAATCCGATCTGGTTCATGTTCGCGCTTGCAGTGGCTGGCCTGCATTTCCTCGCCAGGTTCCAATGCGTCGAACAGACGGAACCGGAGCGCTGACAGCTTGTCGCAGCCGGAGCGATAGTGATGTTGGCTTAACGATAAGCCGTTACGTCACTTGTGGTCTGCGACAAACATAATCTATCTGGAAACATTCAGTAATCGCATGTCCCGCGGATGACGTTTCTCAGCGTCGAGCAACCAGATGGTCTTGTGTCCAGCACGTCGGGAATCGCGGTCGATTTCGTGCGTGACTGGCGGCAGGCCGCATCGCGCCTGAGCGCGGGGCATCGCACCGCATTCCAGCACGGTTACTGGCTCGGCGCATGGTACGAGGCGTTTCACGACTTTGCACCGCTGATCGCATTGATCTCCGATGCCGCGACCGGCAAGGACATCGCGGTGGTGCCGATGATCAGCCACATCAGGCGCGGCATCCGCATCGTCGAATTCGCCGATCTCGGCGTCTCCGACAACAACGCGCCGATCCTCGCGCTCGATGCCGCGTTGGACGCGGCGGCGACGGATGCGATCGGCAAGGCGCTGGTCGACGCCGTGCGCGCCTTGCCCGACCGCTTCGATCTGCTGCGGCTGAAGAAGATGCCGGCCCATGTCGGTGGCAAGCCGAACCCGCTGGTGTCGCTCGGACGGATCGGATCCTGCTCGCTCAACGGCAATCTCGTGCTGACAGGCGACGACTATGAAGCCTATCGGGCCTCGATCAAGCGCATGCAGATGCCGCGCTGCTGGCGGGTCTTCAGCCGTCATGCCGGCGCGCGGCTCGAGATCGCCGCGGATGTCGCGCGTGCGCGCGAGCTGCTGGACGTGATGGATGTCCAGCAGCAGGCCCGCATGCGAAAGCTCGGCTCGCGCTTCGTCCTCAACGACGACGCTCATGCCCGGTTCTATCGCGAGGTCGCCCGCCAGGGTATCGCGGAGGGCTATGCCGTCATCTCGGCGCTGGTCTGCGACGAGGCCGTCGTCGCCACCACGTTCGGCATCAGGTCTGGTGCGAGCTATTTTCTCCTGCGCATCAGCCACGCCGGCGATTCATGGTCGAACTGCTCGCCGGGGCTGCTCGTCACCGAGCGTACCATGGCGGCGCTGCATGCAGAGGGCGTGCGCCGTTTCGATCTCAGCATCGGCAACCAGGACTACAAACGCCGCTTCGGCGCCGCGAAGGTCGCATTGACCGATGTCAGCATCGCGCTGTCCTGGCGCGGCGCTCCGTATGCATGGCGCGACCATGCCGCGCAGAACCTGCGTCGCTATCCCAGGCTCGCCGCCTTCGCCAGCCGGGCGATACGCAAGATGCGGTGACGGAGGCCGTCCGTACCCGCGTCATCTCGAAAGGCCGGCACTGAAGGCGTCCAGCAGCGCGCGACCCTGCGGCCAGTCGCCGAGCCCGCTCGACGCATTGATGTGGCCAAGGGCGCCCAGCACGATCAGACCGGACTTCCAGGCACGCGCCCGCTGCTGCGTCTTATCGAGCCTGCCAAAGGGATCGTCGGTGCTGGCGATGATGAGCGAGGGGAAGCGTAGCGTGCGGTCCGGCACCGGCTTGAACGGAGCCGCCTCCGCGGGAAAATTGGCGCCATCGGGATCGGGCACCGCGACCAGAAAAGCACCCGCGATCGTGGATGGGAAGCGCGTGGCCCAGTGCGCCACCAGCAGGCAAGCGAGGCTGTGTGCGACCAGCACCGGCGGCTTCGCGCAGCGCCCGACCGCCTGCTCCAGGGATTGCTCCCAATCGGCGAGCTCCGGCTGGTCCCAGCTCGCCGGCTGAAACCGCGTGAAACGTGTATCGTTGCGCTCCCAGAGTGTCTGCCAATGAGTTTCTGCGGAGCCGCCGAGGCCGGGCAAGGTGATGATGTCGTGCATGATCGTCCCGTGATATCTGAGATGCACGTGCAGTGTGGCCGGTCTTGGTGCTGCGTCACATGGCAAGTCATCGGCGAAAGAGATCATCTGCCGATGATCTCAAGGTGGAATGGAGAATTGTCTTGGATCGCTTCGGAAGCATTGACACCAAGGATCTGAAGATCCTGGAGGCATTGCAGGCCAATGCGCGCGTGCCGCTATCCGAGCTCGGCCGTTCCGTCGGGCTGTCTCAGCCGGCCATCTCCGAGCGCGTGAAGCGGCTCGAGGAAGCCGGGATTATCGAAGGCTACGGCGCCCGCATCAATCCGCGCGCGCTAGGGCTCGGCCTGATGGCGCTGGTCCGCCTGCGCACCTCGCATGAGCACATCAAGACCTGCCTCAAACGGTTCAGCGAGATTCCGCACATCGTCGAAGTCCATCGCGTGACCGGCGATGATTGCTTCGTGCTCAAGGTGCTGGTTCCGGCGCCGGAAGATCTGGAGACGATCGTGGATCGTATCGCCGGCTTCGGCGCTGTGACGACCTCGCTCGTGCTGCGGAGCGAGCCGGCGCGACCGATCGGTAAAGACCTCATCAGGAAGAAGACCGAACGCGGTTGAGGCGTGGCCCGCGCGATCGACACGTCACCGGGCTGTCACAAAGCCTTCGATTGCGCCGAGCTTCGATGATCGCGCGCGTTGTGCTATCGTCGTTTCCGCTTTCCGGAGGCGACATGGAAGATCGTTCGGCAAAATATCGCGCATTCTATGCGCAGTTGATCTGCGCCGCAGCCAAGACGACGGATCCCCGTATCGAACAGGCCTTTCGCACGGTCAGGCGCGAACCCTTCGCCGGACCCGGACCGTGGTCGATCTCCGTCGGTGGCCATCCCTACGTCGTGACGCCCGACGACGACCCCGCCTTCCTCTATCAAAACACGCTTCTGGCGCTGGATCCGGCACGCGGCCTCAATATCGGGATGCCCGGCGCGCACGCCTATTGGCTCAGCGGCTGCGGTGTGAGGGAAGGCGAGACGGTGATCCAGATCGGCGCTGGCAGCGGCTACTACACGGCCATTCTCGCCGAGCTCACGGGACTTTCGGGCCGTGTCCATGCCTATGAGATCGACGACCGCCTGGCGGCACTCGCGCGCAAAAATCTGAGGGACATCCCGCATGTCGAGCTGGAAGATCGCTCGGGCATCGCGTCCGATTTACCGGGCGCGGATGTGATTTATGTCTGTGCGGGCGCGGCGCAGCCGGCCACGCAATGGCTCGATGCGCTGCGGCCCGGCGGCCGGCTGGTGTTTCCGTTGGCGCCGGAGGGCATGCTCGGTGGCATGTTGATGATCACGCGCCCGGACGAGGGCACGGTCTGGCCGGCGAAATTCCTGAGTCGAGCCCAATTCATCGGCTGCGCGGGACTGCAGGACGCGGATGCCGGCCGGCGATTGGCCGAGGCGTTCGCCAAAGGATGGGAGAGCGTGCAGTCGCTGCGTAGAGGCGGCGCTGCGGACGAGACGTGCTGGTTTGCCGGTGAGGGCTGGTGGCTTTCGACGGCTGCGGCGCCCGTCCCGACGGTTTCAATCAAGCCCCACGCCGACCTCACGCAGGCGTGACGGATCGCTCGCGCCTTACGATTTCGCGCACCCGGCGCAATGCAGCCGGCCGCGCGAGGCGCGGAACAGGCTGCGGCAATACCAGCGCCGCGCCAATGCCTGCGCAGGCCTGCGGATCATCTGCGCGATCAACAAGAGTTCGAAAGCCATTCGTATCGCTTTTGGTCAAATATCCTCACCGCGTAGATGGGGCGGCGTTCCCGAATGAGAACGCCGCCCGCGTCGCATCAGCCATGCAGTCGTTCGTGTGTAAAGCCTAACTGCGCTCAGCCATGAAGTTCAGCCATGAAGTTTCTTGGCGGTCTCCGCGATCTGGCGGCCCTGGTAGCGTGCGCCGGCGAGCTCGTTGGCGCTGGGCTGGCGGCTGCCGTCGCCGCCGGTGATCGTGGTGGCGCCGTAGGGGGCGCCGCCGGTGACCTCGTCGAGCTTCATCTGGCCGGCGAAGCCGTAGTTCAGACCGACCACAACCATGCCGAAATGCAGCAAATTGGTGATGATCGAGAACAGCGTCGTCTCCTGGCCGCCATGCTGGGTCGCGCTCGCGGTGAAGGCGCCGCCGACCTTGCCGTGCAGAGCGCCCTTGGCCCAGAGTCCACCGGCCTGGTCCAAAAAGTTCGCCATCTGCGAGGCCATGCGGCCGAAACGGGTGCCGGTGCCGACGATGATTGCGTCGTAATTGACGAGGTCCTCAATCTTGGCGACGGGTGCTGCCTGATCGACCTTGTAATAGGACGCCTTGGCGACTTCGGCCGGCACCAGCTCGGGCACGCGCTTGATGTCGACGGTGGCGCCGGCCTCGCGCGCGCCTTCGGCAACAGCGTTGGCCATCGCTTCGATGTGGCCATAGGCGGAATAATAGAGGACGAGAACTTTGGTCATGGTGGTCTCCGTTGGGATCGATGTTGAATGTTGTTGGGGGTCGTCATGCCCGGGCAGAAGCGCGAAGCGCGTCTTCGCGCTAGATGTCCCGGGCATCCACGTTCTTGTGCGCCCATGGAGGGGCGTGGATGGCCGGGACAAGCCCGGCCATGACGGATAGCGCTTAAGCCGCGTCGACGAGCACGAGCTCGGAATCTTCCAGAGCCGTGATCTTCAGCCTGTCCTCGTCGCGGATCGCGGCGCCGTCGCGGGCATTGACGCGCACGCCGTTGATTTCGACCGCGCCTGCCGCCGGCACGAGATAAAGGTGGCGTGACTTCTGAGCTGAATACTCAGCCGTTTCGCCGGCCTTCAGTGTGGTTGCCAGCACCCGCGCATCGGCGCGGATCGGCAGGGCGTCCTTGTCGTTCTCGTCGCCGCTGGCGATGGTGACGAGCTTGCCGGAGCGGTCTGCTTTCGGAAACGGCTTCGAACCCCAGGTCGGCTGACCCCCGCGCGCCACAGGCTCGATCCAGATCTGGAAGATGCGGGTCTTGGTCGGCTCCAGATTGTATTCGGAGTGGCGGACGCCGCTGCCGGCGCTCATCACCTGCACGTCGCCCGCTTCGGTGCGGCCCTCGTTGCCGAGGCTGTCCTGATGGGTGATCGCGCCCTCGCGCACATAGGTGATGATTTCCATGTTGGCGTGAGGATGGGCGGGAAAGCCGGTGTTCGGCGCGATCTCGTCGTCGTTCCACACCCGCAAGGCGCCATGACCCATGTTGTTCGGATCGTAGTGACTCGCGAAGGAGAAATGGTGCTTGGCCTTGAGCCAGCCGTGATCGGCGCCGCCGAGCTTTGCGAAAGGTCTGAGTTCGATCATTTGCGTAATTCCTTTGTGTGATCCTTTGGGTTGAACGGGTGGCACCTGGATCAGGCGCCGAACCCGCCGTCGACGTTGAGCACCGTGCCGGTGACGAAGGAGGCTTCCGGGCTTGCGAGGAACACGACTCCGGCGGCGACTTCCTCGGGGCGACCGAAGCGCTGCAGCGCGTGCTGCTTGCGCTGCGTCTCGGCGAACTCGCCGCCGTCCTTCGGGTTCATGTCGGTGTCGATCGAGCCGGGCTGCACCACGTTCACGGTGATGCCGCGCGGGCCGAGGTCGCGTGCCGCGCCCTTGGTGTAGCCGACGACGGCCGCCTTGGTGGCGACGTAGTCGGCAAGCCCCGGGAACGAGGCGCGGTCGGCGAGCATGGAGCCGACGGTGACGATGCGGCCGCCTTCGCCCATCAATTGCGAGGCGGCGCGGATCGCCGCGATCACGCCGTGTACGTTGATGGAATCCTGCCGTTCAAGCGCGGCCGTGTCAGCCTTCGCATCGTCGATCGCGCCGCCCGCGGCAACGCCGGCATTGTTGACGAGGATGTCGAGACGGCCGAATTCCCTGGCGACGTCCTTGACGAGCTGCGTCACGTCCTTGGCCGAGGCCTGATCGGCCTTGAAAGCGCGGGCCTTGACGCCGCGGGCCTTGAGCTCGGTAACGACCGCCTCGGCCTTTTCGGGCGAGGCGACATAGCTGATGGCGACATCCGCGCCTTCATCGGCGAGAGCGCGGGCCGAGGCCGCGCCGATGCCGCGCGAGCCGCCGGTGACGAGGGCAACCTTGCCTGAGAGCTTCTTGGTCATTGGATTTCTCCATTCCTGAATGTCTGATGACCCTTGGATAAGCTTCCGTCTGTGGTATAGAAATAGAAACTGTTGAAACGCATTGTTTCCTGAAATACCCCAATTGGACCGGCGCACATGGCAAAACTCCCCGATTTCGAGGCGCTCGCGATTTTCGCAAAAGTCGTGGAATTACGGTCGTTTGCAGGGGCCGCGAGCGAGCTCGCGATGTCCAAGGCAACGGTGTCCAAGGCGGTCACGCGGCTGGAGGAACGGCTCGGCGCCCGGCTGTTCAACCGCACCTCGCGGCGGCTGGCGCTGACCGATGCCGGGCACAAGCTCGCCGAACGCGCCACGCGCCTGCTCGTCGACGGCGAGGCGGCCGAGAACGAGGCGCTGGCGCAATCGGTGGCGCCGCGCGGCCTGGTCCGGCTCGCTGTGCCCATGACGTTCGGGATCAAGGCGGTGGCGCCGCTGCTGCCGGAGTTCTTCGAAACCTATCCGGAGGTCTCGGTCGATCTGCATCTGAGCGATGCGACCATCGATCTGATCGGCGAGGGCTTTGACATGGCGGTGCGGATCGCGCGGCTGCCGGACTCTTCGCTGATCGCGCGGCGGCTCTTCACCATGCCGCGCTTCACGGTGGCCGCGCCGTCCTATCTCAAGCGGCATGGACGGCCCACGCATCCGATGCATCTCGCCGAACACAAATGCTTCAGCTACGCCTATCTCTCGACGCCCAATGTCTGGAACTACACCAATTCGGCAGGCGAGCAGGCGAGCGTCCGTCCGGGCGGACAGCTTCGCGTCAACAACGGTGAAGCCGTGATGCCGGCGCTGATCGCCGGTCTCGGCATCGCCGAGCTGCCCGAGTTCATCGTCGGCGAGGCGATTTCGTCCGGCGAGGTCGAGGTGATCCTGAAAGACTGGAAGCAGGCCGAAGGCGCCGTGCATCTGGTGACCCCACCCGGCGGCCCGCGCCCCGCACGCGTCGAGGCGCTCGGCGATTTTCTCGCGGCGAAACTGCCGGGCACGTGCAAGCGGCGGCCGAAGAAAGGTGTCAACAAAGCGGGGTAGATCCCTTGGTGGGCACGGCGCGTTGCGCCTTTGCCCACCCTACGTGATCTCGCTCGTCGATCCTCCGCACAACTATCGTAGGGTGGGCAAAGCGAAGCGTGTCCACCATTTCAGATTACGACTTCCGATCACGACACCTTCACGCCGTCGATTGCGACAATGCGCAAGGTTGGCTTCAGCGTCCCTTCCAGCTGCGTCTTCAATTCGTGCACACGTGGGTCGTTCGAGCGTGCCGCGCAGGCGGCGTATTGATGGACCGATTGCGCCAGCGCGCGCCGCGCTTCCGGCGTTCGCGTCAATTCGGGCTTTGAAAGCTGCAAGACGATTGCTGCGAGATTCACCAGCATCTCGTCCAGGGCGACGTCGATGGTCGCAAGATTCCGCATCACCCACTCCCTCAAGAGGGCAACAGCGGGTTCAGGGAAGCGTTCCGGGCCGGGCCGAACATGGTCAATACTTCGTAAACGCCTTGTTCTTGCCGCTCGGCCGGTTAGGCTGCCAGCGAAACAAAGATAATCGGGGGCGAGGGGACCATGATGGATCGACGCGATCTCTTGCGCGCCGCTGCGGCATTGCCGTTGTTGCGGGCTGCTTTACCTGACAAGGCCTTCGCGCAAACCTATCCGGTGCGCAACATCACCATGATCGTGCCGTTTCCAGCCGGCGGTCAGGCTGATCTTGCCGCGCGTCCCGTCGCGATGGCACTGGAGCGGATCCTCGGCAAGCCCGTCATCGTCGACAACCGCGCCGGTGGCGCCGGCGGATCGGTCGGCAATGCCGCGGCGGCGCGCGCAGAGCCCGACGGCTACACGCTGCTGATGACGCTGTCCTCGCTCGCGGTGCTTCCCGAGGCCGACCGTCTGTTCGACCGACCCGTTGCCTACGAAGTCTCGCAGTTCATGCCGATCGCGCGCGTCCTCGCCGATCCCACGCTGCTCGCGGTGCCGGCCTCGGCGCCGTGGAAGACGGCGCAGGATTTTGTCGAGGATGCGAAGAAGCGGCCGCGCCAGATCACTTACGGCTCGTCCGGTCCTTACGGGACGCTGCATGTCGCGATGGAGATGTTCGCGAGCAGCGCCGATATCAAATTGCTGCATGTTCCGTTCCGCGGCGCGGGCCCGGCGCTGACCGCGCTGCTCAGCGGCACCGTGCAGGCGATAGCAGCCGCGCCCGGCACCCTGAAGCCGCAGGTCGACGACGGCAAGCTGCGCGTGCTCGGCAATTGCGGCGCACAGCGCATCGCGAGCTTCCCCGACGTTCCGACCTTTCAGGAGCTCGGCTACAAGGACGTCGAGATGTACATCTGGGCCGGGCTCTTTGCACAGAGCGCTCTTCCTGCGCCGGTCGCGAGCCGCCTGCGCGAAGCGATGGCGAAGGTGATGACGAGTCCGGATGTGCTCAGGAGCTTCGAGGCCTCGGGCAGTCTGGCCGCCTATCAGGACGCGCCGGCATTCTCGCAATTCGTGGCGACGGACAGCGCGCGGCTGATCGCGGCGGTGAAGAAGATCGGCAAGGTGGAATAGGTTCCCGCCGCATTTTCACATTTTTTTGTTGGTTCAGAACCTGACCGCGTCTCATTGATTGAAGACAAATCAAGGGAATCGAGAAGGATCGGGATATGCGAACAGAGCGGATTGCGCTGGGTCTGGCGCTTGCAGTCAGCGGCATCGTCGCGCAGGGCGCGGCGTCAGCCCAGGACTATCGCGGCACAATGGAACAGCAGATGGCGTGTACGCCGGATGTCTGGCGCCTTTGCAGCGACCAGATTCCGGATACGAACCGCATTGTGGCCTGCCTGCAGCAGAACACGCCGCAGCTTTCGAGCGCATGCCGGGCGGTGTTCCAGTCGAACAACCAGGCCCAGCCGCAGCAGCCGGTCCCGCGCGGCCGGTCTGTGCCGCCGCCGCGCTACAACAATGCGCCGCCGCCTGTCGCCGCGCCACCACGTCCCTATGATGATGACAACGACTAGAGCATGATCCGGAAAAGTGTGATGCGATTTTCCGAATAGGTCATGCTCAAGTCATAACCTGAAGCGACCGTCTCACTCCCGACTCGTTTGGCGCTCCCGCTTGCTGTTCGGCTCGGGTCGCTGCCGGAGCGCTGTCCGCAAGAGGGCACCGAAGAGCAATGCTGCGACTGGCCAATGGAACCAGATCTTGTGCATGCCGGTGAAAACGTTGATCAGAATCAGAAAGCCCGAAACCGTGAGGGCCACTGCAACCGGGCGGGGCAGCTTCGCCAGCCAATCCGAGACGAAGCCCATCCAGGTGGATGGCTCGTGCCTGCTGTCAATCCATCGCGCGCCAGTTTCCGAATCTGCAACTGCCCGCCCCTGCGGAGGGAGGCTTTCGTCAACCGGGAAGCTCCGTCGCCCAGCGCTTTGGCCGCTCATGGCCACGCGATAGCTGGTCATGGGAGCAACGTTCTTCATTGGTCGCTGGCCGAGACAGTCGAAGCCAACGGACAATTTGTTGTGCACCTGATCGTAGACGGAGCTTGAGATCACAACGCCGCCGGGTTCGGCGAGCTCTTGCAGCCGTGACGCGATATTGACTCCGTCGCCGTAGATGTCGGACCCGTCCACCATCACATCGCCGAGGTTAATGCCGATGCGAAACCGCATCGGGTTCGCGTGAGGTGGGTCCGAATCCTGGTTGGAAATTTCCTGCTGAATTTCGACCGCACATTGCACGGCCTCGACGACGCTGGCGAACTCGGCGATCACAGCATCGCCCCAGGTATTCACGATCCGGCCGTCATGACGCTCCACCAGTCCCGCAAAGGCAGTGCGGTAGCGGCGCAGCGTCTCCAACGTTCCGGTCTCGTCTGCCTCCATGAGGCGAGAATAGCCCTGCACGTCAGCGCACAGGACGGTGGTCAATCGTCGTTTCACCTTGTCGTCGGTCATGGTCCATATGGTAGCCTCCCTGACCGGCAATTGCATCAGGCATCGCATCTGGCCCCATCGCGGCTCAACGACCGGTCGTCCAGTCCCGAAACCGTCATACCCGTGCAACGAATGCAGCCAGCCAGGTGCCAAAACCGACCTGAGGCCGTCCTCCGCGCCACGATTCATGCGTACAGCCGGAGCCGCCTTAAGGCCTGTGCTCGCAGACGTCGACCCATTCGGCCGCGGTGAGCTCCGCCATCCGCTCGGGCGCGATGCGCACGGCGCTGTGGGTCGAGCCTGCGGCCGGCACCACCACGTCGAACGCCTTCAGCGACACGTCGCAATAGATCGGCAACGGCGACTTCAGTCCGAACGGGCAGACGCCGCCGACCTCGTGGCCGGTGATCTCGGCGACCTCTTCAAGCCCCAGCATCTTCGGCTTGCCGCCGAACGCAGCCTTGACCTTCTTGTTGTCCATGCGCGAGGTGCCGGCGGCAACGATCAGGATGACGCGGTCCCCGATGCGCAACGACAGGGTCTTGGCGATCCGGCCGGGCTCGACGCCATAGGCTTCGGCGGCCAGCGGCACCGTGGCCGAGCTGATCGGGGATTCGATGACGGAGATGTCGGGGGCTTTCTCGGCGAAGAAGGCGCGAACGGATTGAAGGCTCATTCCAAACAGCTCATTCCAGACTCATGGGCGGGCGGCAATGCTTAGGCGATCGTTGGCAGTTCCGAGAGCGCGCGGACACGATGATCCGGCGCGAACCCAAGCTCGTCCATCTGGGTCCGGATCGCCTTGTACATCGTCAGCGGTGCCACGAGTTCGTTCTCGACGCAAGCCAGCGCCATCGCCTCGGGCGTCACACGTTCGATCCAGGCGACGTTCAGCCCGAACGACTTCGCGCCCGCGACATCCCAGGGATTGGACGAGACGAACAGAACCTCATTCGGCCTGGTGCCGAACACCTCGCCGATCAGCGTGTAGGCCTCTGGAGACGGCTTGAAGACCTTCTTCGCATCCACGCTGATGGTGGCATCGAGCAGACGGTCGAGCCCGGAATTGCGCACGAGCGCATTCAGCATGTCCGGACTGCCATTCGAGAGGATGGCGAGTTTTCGCGGCTTCAGCGCCGCAAGCGCGGCGGCTGCATCCGGATAGAGATCGAGATGCAGATATTTCTCGATCACCCGCTCGAACGCTTCGCCTTCATAGGCAAGGCCCAGCAGGCGCAGCGTATAGGCGAGCGAGTCGCGTGTAACGGCGGCAAAATCCTGGTAGCGCCGCATCAGCGAGCGCAACCAGGTGTATTCGAGCTGCTTGATCCGCCAGACCTGTGTGATGATCTCGCCGTAACCGGGAAATGCGTCCTCGGTGATCTCTGCGACGGACTGGATGTCGTAGAGCGTTCCGTAAGCGTCGAAGACGACGGCCTTGATGCTCATGGCTCGCTCCTTTGGGACTTTGCGGTGGCGCACGGACAATACCGAAACGGCCCGGTACTCGACAAGGTCGGAACCTTCTTCAAACAATCGTCACCCCGTCGACCTCGCGCAGCAGATTGACACTGCCGCCGGCAGGCGTTTAATTCAGGGTACGGGGATTTGCGATCTCCCCGCGAGGCGACATGCCCAAGTATCGCGTCCTGGTCACCAAGGACGCCGCATGTCTTCTTTCATCTCGATCTCATCAGAGAAATTGTCCCGTCAATTGGTGCCGCCAGCGCGCCGACCCTCGTCGATGTCCGTATCGACAAGGACCGCGCGGTCTATTTGCGCACTCGACAAGACGGCGAGCACCAAGAGCTAGCGAGCAGACGGGGCAAGTCGGGGACGACGATGACGTGGAGGACTCCATGACGACGAATACCGACCGCCGAGACTTCATCAGAGGCGTGGGGGCCGCCGCGGCATCGACCGCAATACTCGCGGGGACGCAAGCCCTTGCGCAAGCCAATCAGCCAACAGGAGCCAGGCCAATGACATACCAGCCCAAGCCGATGCCGTTCGATCCGAAATCCATTGCCGGCATCTCGGAGAAGGTGCTCGTCAGCCACTACGAGAACAACTATGTCGGTGCCGTAAAGCGACTCAACGCGATCGGAACGCAACTCGCCGAGCTCGACTTCGCGAAAGCTCCGAACTTCGTCATCAACGGCCTGAAGCGCGAGGAACTCGTCGCGTCAAACTCGATGATCCTCCACGAAATCTATTTCGACGGGCTCGGCGGTGTCGGCAAGCCGAGCACACCACTTGCCGACGCGATCGCGCGCGATTTCGGCAGCATGGAGCGGTGGCGCGCGGAGTTCTCCGCCATGGGCAAGGCCGAAGGCGGCGGCTCCGGCTGGGTGATTCTTTCCTACTCGCCGCGCGACAAGCGGCTGGTCAATCAGTGCGCGGCCGACCACACGACGACGCTGGCCGGCGGACGCCCAGTACTGGTGCTCGACATGTATGAGCACGCCTATCACATGGATTATGGCGCCGCGGCCGCGAAATATGTCGACATCTATATGGAAGCGATCAAATGGGACAACGCTGCAACACTGTACGATCAATACAGGCGGGAAGCTTAGACGTCGTGCAAAAAATGAGCGTAGCGCTCTTGGGGGCGGCGTTGTTCCTATTGTTGGTGGGAGGAAACGCGATGGCAGAAACTGTAAATTTTGACAACGCAGCAACCGGCGCAGCGCCCGAAGGCTGGACTCTGACGATGACGGGTCGTGGCCAGCCCAAATGGACGGTCGAGGTGGAGTCGACGGCGCCAAGCAAGCCGAACGTCCTGAAACAATCCGGTCAGGCGACGTTTCCAGTGGCGCTCAGGAACGGTACCAGCATCCTGGACGGGTTTGTCGAGGTCAAGTTCAAGGCGATCGCAGGCTCCGAGGATCGTGCGGCCGGTATTGTCTGGCGCGCAAAGGATGCCGACAATTACTATGTCGTGCGGGCCAACGCGCTTGAAGACAATGTTGTGCTCTACAAGACGATCAAGGGTGTTCGCAGCGCGCTCGATATCGTCGGCCGGAAAGGCGGCTATGGCGTCAAGGTATCGGTGCCATCAGGTCAATGGCATTCCCTACGTTGCGAATTCGCGGGAAAGCGATTCAAGGTAACGTATAACGGCAAGCCGATGTTCGAGGTCGAGGATGAATCGATCAGGGACGCCGGCATGATCGGCTTGTGGACCAAGGCCGACAGTGTCACCGTATTCGACGACCTGACATACGGTGCGCTGAACTAGGTTAAAGTCGGCGTCGACCGCTCACGTCGGAGAAACCATGCCCGCTCGAACCCTGCTTGCGGCCACCGTCCTGTTGATGCTCGCGCACCCGGCAATGGCGCAGGAACCGCTCGCGACCTACAAATCCCTGAGTCCCGAGCTGGCGCTTGATCTGGCCCGGGCATCGCTTGGCGCTTGCCGATCACGCGGGTACCAGGTCGCCGTCGCGGTCGTCGATCGCTTCGGGGGGACACAGGTGATCCTTCGTGACAGGTTCGCAGGTGCTCACACCGTTTCAACGGCCTCGGGCAAGGCGTGGACCGCAGCAACATTCCGTACCAGCACCACCGAACTGAATGCCGTCAGCCAACCTGGCATGATGCAGGCCGGTATCCGCAATCTCCCCGGCACGGTCATTATAGGTGGCGGATTGATTGTCGAAGCGGGCGGTTCGCTGGTCGGAGCCGTCGGTGTGTCTGGGGCGCCCGGCGGTGATGCTGACGAAGCCTGCGCCAGGGCCGGAATCGACGCTATACGCGACAAGCTGGAGTTTTAGGGCCGCCTTGCCCGCCTCAGCGAGGCCTTGAGCGCCTGAGCGTGAGGGCTTCGGCAACCGGTCGAAGCCCTCAATGCGCCGTGGCGATGAGTACGCGGCTAGATCCCCAGCAGCCTGCGCGCGTTCGCCTTCAACACCTTCGGCCGGATCTCGTCGCGGATCTCGATCTTGGCGAAGTCCGACAGCCAGCGGTCCGGCGTGATCACCGGCCAGTCCGAGCCGAACAGCATCTTGTCCTGAAGGATCGAGTTGATGTAGCGCACCAGGATCGGCGGGAAATACTTTGGCGACCAGCCCGAGAGGTCGATGTAGACGTTCGGCTTGTGAGTCGCGACCGAGAGCGCTTCCTCCTGCCAGGGGAAGGAGGGGTGGGCGAGGATGATCTTGAGGTCGGGGAAATCCGCGGCCACGTCGTCCATGTACATCGGGTTGGAATATTTCAGCCGCATGCCCATCCCGCCGGGCATGCCCGAGCCGACGCCGGTCTGGCCGGTGTGGAATAGCGCGATCGCGCCGCCATTGTTGATCTCTTCGTAGAGCGGATAGGCCATGCGGTCGTTGGCGTAGAAGCCCTGCATGGTCGGATGGAATTTGAAGCCGCGGACGCCGTATTCCTCGATCAGCTTGCGCGCCTCGCGCACACCGAGCTTGCCCTTGTGCGGGTCGATCGAGACGAAGGGGATGAGGACGTCGAGATGGTCGGAGGCGATCTCCAGCATCTCCTCATTTTTGTAGCGGCGGAAGCCGGTCTCGCGCTCGGCATCGACCGGAAAGATCACCGCGGCGATGTTCTTGGAGCGGTAGTAGGCCGCGGTCTCCGGCACGGTCGGCGGATGCTTGTGCGGCGACTTGAAATAGTCCGCCATCTGCGCCTGGAAATCGTCATAGCCGTCGTCGGGATGGGTGCCGCAGGGCTCCTCGGCGTGGGTGTGGATGTCGATGGCGACGACATCGTCGATGTTGGGCAGCTTCAGCTTCGGCATTGGTTTCCTCCCGACGGGTTGCCGAATTGATTATATGATATAACGAATTTGGCAAGGCGCGTCGTCGAAGTGAAGCCCCAAGTCGACAAATGCGTAGATCGGGCCGATCCGGCCGTTTCTACTTGCTTTCTACTTTGCATGGGGTTGTTTTCCAGAATTTGCTGGTCCGGAACCGGGCAGTTAACATTGACATCCGGTCCTCCCATGCCTTAAGAACCGCCCCGTCCCGGGCGGTCGGTCCGCCAGCGGGAAAGATCTCATTTTGCCACATTCGCGCGTGCCTAAACGGTAGTGCCGAACACGGCCTTTCGAACGTTCAGGATTCTGCCATGAAGGTCCGTAACTCGTTGAAGTCGCTGCGCGGTCGCCATCGCGCCAACCGCCTGGTCCGCCGCAAGGGCCGGGTCTATGTGATCAATAAGGTGCAGCGCCGCTTCAAGGCTCGCCAGGGCTGATATTGCCCTCGCGGTCGCCTCCGCGCGCCCCGCAAGACCACGGCTCACACGAGTTTGACGCCGCCTTTGCTTTGCAAGGGCGGCTTTGCGCGTTTAGACTTTGCGCATGGCAGTGAGATTCCTGGCAGTGAGCTTCCCTTTCGCGCGCACCCTGTGTCTGGCCCTTGTGCTGGGCGCCACTGGCCTTACGCCAGCCCTGGCGCAGAAAGAGCTGCCTGCCCCTCCCGGCAAGGAACAGAAGAAGCTGCCGGAGGCGCCGGCCAAGCTGCCGAAGGTCGACCGCAGCAAGAATCTCGATTTCCTGTTCGGCGCGCTGAAGGCCGCGCCGGACGAGGCCAGCGCCAAGCATGTGGAGGCACGGATCTGGGCGATCTGGATCCAGACCCCGAGCGACACCGCATCGCTGTTGATGGCGCGGGCCAAGACCGCGGTCGACGCGCAGAAGATCGACATCGCGATCAAGCTGCTGGACTCGGTCATCAAGCTCAGGCCCGACTACATCGAGGCCTGGAACCGGCGCGCCACGCTCTACTACATGCAGAATGACTACGGCCGCTCGCTTGCCGACATCCGCGAGGTGCTGATCCGGGAGCCTCGCCATTTCGGCGCGCTCGCAGGCCTCGGCATGATCATGCAGGAGGTCGGTGACGAGAAACGTGCGCTCGAGGCCTACCGCAAGGCGCTGGCCGTCAATCCGCACCTCGAGAAGATCCCCGAGCAGGTCAAGGCGCTGACCGAGAAGGTCGAAGGCCGCGACATCTAGCGGACAAGTTGATCATTTCCCGAGTGATTGCGGCGTGCGCGGATTAACCACGATCACACGTGCGGCGTTCTCAGGGGTATTGTTGAAGCGCGCGCAGGCCTACCTGCATGGCAGGAGCACGGCCATGAAGCGTTTGATCTTTGCAGGTGTATTGCTGCTCGCGTCGGGCTCGGTGAGCCTCGCCGACGGCTTGTTCTGGGTGGTCGGCAATCGCGCCACCGGCAAATGCAACATCGTAACCAGCAATCCCGTGATCATCGGCGACATCTGGTTCGGCGACGGTCCCTACAAGTCCAGGGCCGATGCCAAGCTTGCCCGTTCGACGATCCGCGCCTGCCCTGCGGTCACACCCGACGAGGAAAAGGACGAGGACGGAACGAACTAGCCTGCACTTAGTGCAGGACGCTACCGGCGCGCTCGACAAGGCCGTGATCGGCGGCCGCGGCGTAAGCCTTTGCAAGCTCCGTCTCGAGATGCTCGTTGATCAGAAGCAGTGCCCGCACTGCACCGCGCAGGTCACCGTTGCAGCTCGCCACGATCTCGTCGATCGCAGTGTCTTTGGATCTGAAGCTCATCGACATTCTCCGGTTCAAATCAGGACACATCCTGCCGGCCTTTCCCGCATCCCCTTGGAGTTTGCGAGGAGGATCGGCGCCCACCCGTGCCTAGATGGCGGAACCGACCGTGGCGATTATATGGAAGCCGCGATGACGACTGCATGAAGCTGGTCCGAGGCTTGCGTGCTGCGGGGAATGCCATTGATTTTATTGCCTTTTTTCATACTCGAATTATGCACATATCCACAGCCCCGGCTTTTCAAGTGGAGCGCCGGGTTCCACGAAGCGAAACTGCCGCCCGCTAGTCTCGTAACTGCCAGGTGCCCTGGATCGTCCGGATTCTCTCCATGATCGTGATGTCAGTCGTGACCGCGCTGGTGCTGCTGGCGCTGGCCACGCAGGCCGGCGTCCTCGCCGTGCAACGCGCCTTTCCGCCTCAGGGCCGGATGGTCGAGGTCGACGGCGCTGTGCTTCACGTCGTCGATATCGGTCCGCGTGGTTCAGGCGTGCCGATCGTGATGCTGCACGGCGCGAGCTCCAATCTCGAAGCGATGCGGCGTCCGCTCGGCGACCTCCTGGCCAAAGACCATCGCGTCATCCTGATCGACCGTCCCGGTCACGGCTGGAGCGCGCGGATGCGGCGGCAGGATTCGACGCCAGAGATCCAGGCCCGGATGATCGACGAGGCGCTTCGTAAGCTCGGGATCGATCGCGCGGTCTTCGTCGTGCATTCCTGGAGCGGTGCGCTCGGCGCGCGGATCGCGCTCGATCATCCCGGCCGCGTCGCCGGTCTCGTTATGCTGGCGCCGGTGACCCATCCCTGGCGCGGCGGCGTCGGCCGCTACAACGAGATCGTCGCAACGCCGGTGATCGGCCCGCTGCTCGCCTACACGATCACGCTGCCGATGGGGTATTTCGTTGCCGAGGCCGGCGCGCGCAGCGTCTTCCTGCCGCAAATCATGCCGGATGGTTTCGTGCAGGACTCCGCGACGCCGCTATTGCTGCGCCCGCGCGAGTTCATCGCCAATGCCTATGATTTGGTGACGCTGAAGGAAGCGGTGACGGCGCAGGCTGCGCGTTACGGCGAGATCAAGGCGCCGGTCACGATCATCGCCGGCGAGCCCGACAAGACGGTGAAGACCGCCATCCACGCGCGTCCCTTCGCCGCGATGGTGCCGGGTGCAAAGCTGATCGTGCTGCCCGATCTCGGCCACATGGTGCAGAACGCTGTGCCGGATCTGGTGAAGACGGAGATCGAGACGATGATCGGGAAAATCGTCCCGGCGCAGGCGGCCGCCGATTAAAGCGTTTTCGAGCGAAGTGGATACCGGTTCGCGTGAAGAAAACGCGTCAAAACAAGAAGCCCGAGCTTCGGTTCTGACTCAATCAGAACCGAAGCTCGGGCGGCCGCCGTTCACGCGCCTACTGCTTGATTTTCCCGTCCTTGTCGAACTGCGCGACGAAGGCCCAGAGATTGTTGATCTCGTTCTCGTTCTTGATGCCCGCGAACGCCATCTTGGTGCCGGGGATCTTGGCCTTGGGGTCCTTGATGTATTCCTTGAACGTGGCTTCATCCCAGGTGATGCCGGAATTCTTGTTCGCATCCGAATAATTGTAGTCCGGCGCGGTGCCTGACTTGCGGCCGTTGAGGCCGTTGAGCTCGGGGCCGACCTTGTTCTTGGCGCCTTCGCCGATGGCGTGGCAGGCCAGGCATTTGTTGAACGACGATTTGCCGGCCGCAACATCCTGCGCCATCGCGGCGGGTGCGGTGGCAGTCACGGTGAGGATCATCAGTGCGCCAAAAGTCAGTTTTGTCATCGGGTGCTCTTCGTCTCTTCCCTGGTGGGTCTAGGCTGGTCGGTCTTGCCTGGTCGGCAAACGACGGACCCGCCGGTTTTGGCAGGCCCGCCCGGCTTGGACAAGCCGCGAAACCATGACAGGTTTCATGCTGTCCTACTTGTCCCAGAGCGAACTCGCCGAAGATGGCCGCTCCGACTTTCGGATGGCCTACCCAAACAGGCGCGGACGTGGTTGATTTGCCGCGATAATTTGATCGTGGGCTACGAGTCGGAAGGATATGTTATGGCCATCATGATGCCCGCGAGCGACCAGACCGTGCTGGCGCGCCGCGCTGAGATCGTGGCTGCATTGCGCGCAATCGTGCCCGGCGAGGGCGTGATCGACAGCGCCTCCGAGATGCGGGCCTACGAATCCGACGGGCTGACGGCCTATCGGCAACCGCCGATGGTCGTGGTGCTGCCCGATACGACCGAGCAGGTCTCGCTCGTCCTGAAATATTGTGCCGGGCAGGGGATCAAGGTGGTTCCGCGCGGCTCCGGCACTTCGCTGTCCGGGGGCGCGCTGCCGCTGGAAGATGGCGTGCTGCTCGGGCTCGGCAAGTTCAAGCGGATCCGCGAGATCGATTTCGACAACCGCGTCGTCGTCACCGAGCCTGGCGTCACCAATCTCGCCATCAGCCAGGCGGTCGCGCATGCCGGCTTCTACTACGCCCCCGATCCGTCCTCGCAGATCGCCTGCTCGATCGGCGGCAATGTCGCGGAGAATTCCGGCGGCGTGCACTGCCTGAAATACGGCATGACCACCAACAACGTGCTTGGTTGCGAGATTGTCCTGATGAGCGGCGAGATCCTGCGCATCGGCGGCAAGTCGGCGGAGCACACCGGCTACGACCTGATGGGCGTCATCACCGGCTCGGAAGGTCTGCTCGGGGTCATCACCGAGATCACGGTGCGCATCCTGCAAAAGCCGGAAACGGCGCGGGCCCTGATGGTCGGCTTCGCGCAGGTCGAGGCGGCCGGCGAATGCGTGGCGCGCATCATCGGCGCCGGCATCATCCCGGGCGGCATGGAGATGATGGACAAGCCGGCGATCCACGCCGCGGAGGCCTTCGTTCATGCCGGCTATCCGCTCGACGTCGAAGCGCTGCTCATCATCGAGCTCGACGGTCCCAAGATCGAGGTGGACGAGCTGATCACCCGCGTCGAGACCATTGCGAACGCTTGCGGCTCGACGACCTGCCAGATCTCGACCTCGGAAGCCGAACGCAATTTGTTCTGGGCCGGCCGCAAAGCGGCGTTTCCGGCCGTGGGCCGAATCTCGCCCGACTATCTCTGCATGGACGGCACGATCCCGCGCGGCGCGCTGCCGAAGGCGCTGGCGCGCATCCGGGAGCTTTCGGAGAAGTACCAGCTCGGCTGCGCCAACGTGTTCCACGCCGGCGACGGCAATCTGCATCCGCTGATCCTCTACGATGCCAACAAGCCCGGCGAGATCGAGCGCGCCGAAGCCTTCGGCGCCGACATCCTGCGCGCCTGCGTCGAGTTCGGCGGCGTGCTCACCGGCGAGCACGGCGTCGGCATCGAGAAGCGCGACCTGATGCCGGAGATGTTCACCGAGATCGACCTCAACCAGCAGCAGCGCCTGAAATGCGCTTTCGACGCGCAGGGCCTGCTCAATCCCGGAAAGGTGTTTCCGACCCTGCATCGCTGCGCCGAGCTCGGCCGCATGCATGTGCATGCCGGGAAGGTGGCATTCCCGGACATTCCGCGGTTCTGACGGTCGGATACGCGGCATGGCGGCGACATGGCGGACGTTCGGATCAGTGTGACGAAAGAAGCGCCGGGCAGGCCGCTGGCGAAGTCGCGCCTGCTGTTCATCGACAACATCCGCTGGTCGATGATCATTCTCGTGCTGAGCATGCACGCAGCCGACACCTACAGTCCGTTCGGCAATTGGTACTATGTCGACCGGCGGGAGACCGGCTTCGGCACGGCCCTCTTCTTCGGCATCTATCAGAGCTTCCTCCAGGCCTTCTTCATGGCAGCGCTATTCTTCATCGCCGGCTATTTCGCTGTCGGCGCCTTCGATCGGAAAGGACTTTCGAAATTTGCGCGTGATCGGCTGATCAGGCTCGGCTTGCCGACTTTGCTCTACATGTTGGTGATCGGCCCACTGACGCAGTATTTTCTGTCATGGACTTGGGGCAAGGGCGGTTTCGGCCATCAATGGCTGACCCATCTGATGGACGGCGAATGGCTTTCCGAGACGGGACCGATGTGGTTTTGCGCGGTGCTGCTGCTGGTCTCGCTCCTCTATGGCCTGATCCGCCAGACCGGATGGCGGGAGCCCGAGGTTGCGCTGTGCGGCACGGGGATTGTTCTGTTCGTCGCGGCCATGGCGGCGTTCACCTTCGCCGTTCGCATCGCCATCCACGCCGATACCTCCGTGCTCAACGTTCACCCCGGCGATCTCCCGCAATACGCTCTCATGTTCGCAGCCGGCGCCGTCGGCTATCGCAGCAATTGGATGGTTGGGCTTGCCGAGCGCTCCTGTATCCGCTGGGGACTGCTCGCGCTGTCGCTCTCTGCGCCGCTGTTTGCAGCGCTCGTGCTGTTCGGGGGAGGCCTGCAGGGGGACACCGCGCTCTATGCAGGCGGCTTCAACTTCGTCAGTGCCGGGAAGTGCCTGTGGGAGGCGCTGGTCTGCGTCGGCATGGGTCTCTTGATGCTGGCCGTCTACCGCCGCTATTTCGACGCGCAAGGGCCGGTCGCCAAATGGCTCTCGGAAAACGCCTTCGGCGTCTACCTGATCCATCCGCCGATCCTGGTCGGCTTTGCCCTGCTTCTGCACGCACTGCCGCTCTTCGCACTCACGAAGGCGCTCCTGCTGACCATGTTGGCCGCGATCGGCAGCTTGGCCGTCTCGGCACTGATCCTGCGCAGATCGCCGCTGCGCGCGATCATATAGTCGTATGCCGCGGTCCGGATCGAACCGCGGCGTACGAGCTGGTGCTTACATGAGTGCGTATTGAGCCCGTTCCCGCTTCGCCAGCAGCGGCAGGGCTTCGCCGGCGATCCAGGTCTTGAAATGTGCGCTCTCCTGATGCGCCTTGAAAGCCGCCTCGTCGCGGAACAGCTCGTAGAACAGGAACTGGGCCGGATTGTCCCTGGCGCGCGAGATCAGGAACAGCTTGACGCCGTCCTCGCGCTGGGCCTCCGGCAGGAAGCGGTCGAGGATCGCGGCGACCTTGTCGGCCTCACCGGGCTTGGTCTCCCATTGCGCGACGACGAGCAGGCCGCCGCCGTCGACGGCGTCGCTGAGGGATTTCTGCGTGGCATAGTGGTTCATGGTCCTTGCTCCTTGCTGCTGGGCTTGAGATGACGCCGCCGCCCATGGCGAGAGATAGATCGCCAGGACGGCTCCGAAGGCCCGGATCACCGACCTGCGGCTGAACGCTTCGTGGATGCGCGGCACCAGCCGCTGATGTGTCGATCGCATGCTTGTCTCCATCGGTTGGCCTCGATCGCGATCGGCGCAAGCTTGTAGCGAGGGTCTGCCGGCTTTGGTTCGCCGCTGATCGAAGTGTCGATGTCGTGAACGCTTCGATCATGATCGAAGCGTCGTGGTCGCCCGTGCAGGATCCCCGACTGCGCCGGCGCTGATCGCCGGCGTCACGCCGCATTTGATTTTGGCGGCGAATTTCGCTACCGCCTTTTCCCGTGGATACGCTCAGGGTCAGAGACGCCAAAGACGTCGAAGAGGTGGTGCGCGCGGCGATTGCCAACGAGCAGCCGCTCGAGATCATCGGTCATGGCAGCAAGCGCAGCATTGGCCACACAATGGCGACCAACGCCGTGCTCGACCTCTCCGCGCTGAATGCCGTCACCTCCTACGAGCCCAACGAGCTGATCGTCACGCTCCAGGCCGGCGCCCCGCTGGCCGACGTGCTGTCGCTGATCGATGCCAAGAACCAGCAATTCGCCTTCGAGCCGATGAATACGGCGCCGCTGCTCGGCACGCCCGCGTTGGGTACCATCGGCGGCATGATCGCGGCCGGCCTCGCCGGTCCGCGGCGGATCAAGGCGGGCGGGGCGCGCGATCACCTGCTCGGGGCGCACGCCGTCTCCGGTTTCGGCGACAGCTTCAAGACCGGCGGCAAGGTGGTGAAGAACGTCACCGGCTACGACCTCTGCAAGCTGCTGGCGGGGTCCTGGGGCACGCTGTCGGTGATGACCGAGGTGACGCTCAAGGTGATGCCGAAGCCCGAGGCGGAGCGGACACTGCTGCTGCGCGGGCTCGACGATGCCGCCGCCAACAAGGCGATGACCGCGGCGCTCGGCTCGCCCTTCGACGTCTCCGCCGCCGCGCATCTGCCGAAATCGGCCTTCCGGGCGAAGACCGACGGGCTTGGCGACATCGCCAGCCAGGGCGAAGCGCTGACCGTGCTGCGGCTCGAGGGCATCACGGCGTCCGCCGCGCACCGCGCCGGCTCGCTGCGCGAATTGCTGGCGCCGTTCGGAACCGCGACGCTGGTCGAGGATGTGGCCTCTGCCGCATTGTGGGCCACGATCCGCGACGTCCTGCCGTTCGCGGCCGGCGGTGCAGTTGGGGCCTGGCAGGTGTGGCGGATCGTCTGTCCGCCGGCTTCCGGCGCGGCGCTCGGGACCCAGCTGGCGCGCGAGACCGGCGGCGACATCATCTACGATTGGGGCGGCGGCCTGATCTGGGCCGCGCTGCCGCCGAAGGCCGATGCGCATGCCCCGGCCGTGCGCCAGCGCGCCGATGCTGTCGCCGGGCACGCCACGCTGATCCGGGCGGCCGAGGACGTCAGGCGCGGTGTCGACGTGTTCCATCCGCAGGCGCCCGGCATTGCCGCACTGAGCGATCGGGTCCGCGCCAGTTTCGATCCGAAAACCATTCTCAACCGGGGGCGGCTGACGCGGGGCGCTGCGGCATGAAGACCGAATTCTCACTGGCGCAGCTCGCCGACCCCGACATCGCGGAAGCCGACAAGATCCTGCGCGCCTGCGTCCATTGCGGCTTCTGCACTGCAACCTGTCCGACCTATGTGCTGCTCGGCGACGAGCTCGATAGCCCGCGCGGCCGCATCTACCTGATCAAGGAGATGCTGGAGAAGGACCAGGCCCCGACGGCCGAGGTGGTCAAGCATGTCGACCGCTGCCTGTCGTGTCTGTCCTGCATGACGACCTGCCCCTCAGGGGTGAACTACATGCATCTCGTCGACCAGGCCCGTGTCCGGATCGAGCAGCGCTACCAGCGGCCGCTGACCGAGCGGCTGTTGCGCCAGGTGCTGGCCTTTGTCCTGCCGAATCCGCAGCTCTTCCGCACCAGCATGTGGCTGGCGCGCCTCGCCCCTCCGCTTGCCGTATTCCTGCCGACGCCGCGGCCGTCGGCGACACCCGGCCTGATCCAGCGCCTCAAGGCGATGCTGGCGCTGGCGCCGAACCGTCTGCCGTCGCCGGGCCCGCTCCCCGGCAGCGTGTTCGCGGCACTCGGCAAGAAGCGCGGCCGGGTCGCGCTGCTGCAGGGCTGTGCCCAGCAGGTGCTGGCGCCGCGCATCAACCAGGCCGCCATCAGCCTCCTCACCCGCCACGGCATCGAGGTTGTCCTGGTCCGGGACGAGCAGTGCTGCGGCGCGCTGACCCATCATCTGGGCAACGACCAGGATGCATTGGCGCGGGCCCGCGCCAACATCGCGGCGTGGCGAAAGGAAGCGGCCGGCGAGGGGCTCGACGCCATCCTGGTGACGGCCTCCGGCTGCGGCACGGTGATCAAGGACTACGGCTATCTGCTGCGCGAGGACACGGCTTTCGCCGCCGATGCGGCGCAGGTGTCCGCGCTCGCCAAGGACATCACCGAATTCGTCGCCGGCCTCGAGCTCGCGACCACTACGCCACAGGACAATATCGTCGTCGCCTATCACTCCGCGTGTTCGTTGCAGCACGGGCAGAAAATCACGGGCCTTCCGAAAGAATTGCTTTCCAAGAATGGATTCGTGGTGAAAGATGTGCCGGAGAGCCATTTGTGTTGCGGCTCGGCGGGGACCTACAACATTCTCCAGCCCGAGCTTGCGGGCCGGTTGCGCGACCGCAAGGTCGCCAACATCGCAAGCGTCAAGCCGGACATGATTGCCGCGGGCAATATCGGCTGCATGGTGCAGATTGCCAGTGGCACGTCAGTTCCGGTCGTACACACGATTGAGCTTCTCGATTGGGCTACGGGCGGGTCGCGGCCGGCATTGAATGCCTCGAGCTAGCCTTCGTCCGGAGGTGACGGCTGAAGACGCCCGATCGACCATTGTTCGGCGGCAACAGGAGGACCACGATGGCGAAAGCGAAGAAGAAAAAAAGCAAGAAGGCCAAAAAGGCCAAGAAGGCTGTAGCGGCGAAGAAGACCGCGAAGAGGGCAGCCAAGAAGTCCGCGAAAAAGTCTGCCAAGAAGTCTGCGAAGAAATCTGCCAGGAAGGCCGCCCCGAAGAAGGCTGCGAAGAAGTCGGCCAAGAAGGCTGCCAAGCCGGCTGCACCGAAGAAGGCCGCAAAGAAAGCGGCACCGAAGAAGGCGAAGGCAGCTCCTGCGCCGAAGCCCTCAGCGCCGGTGGCGGCTCCGGCTCCGGAGCCCGCCGCCGAGACAAGCTGGGCGATGCCTTCGTCTTCTGCGGAGCCGACGCCGGCTGAGGGGCAGGGTTAGGCCCCGAGGTAGGGTCCAAGTCAGGTCCAAGGTTGAGGGCAAAGGCTGGGTCCATCCCGACGACAACGACCGACAACAGGAAGGCCGCAGCGGTGACGCTGCGGCCTTTTTGTATCGTCGCAATGGTCGCGGTCTGGTTGTCGTTTCTCACGTCAGTCCGATTCGCGGCACAGGCACCACTGCACCGGCGGCTCCCGTACTAATCCGGGCGGCTCTGTGCACTTTGGAATGCAAATAATGTGATCAAGAAGCAACACAGGCGGACAACCTTTTGTAGAAGTGTCAGAACGCCCAAAAAGTCGGCAGATGCCCGTGATTTTTGCTTCACGGTTCGCATCCTCCCAGCCAGATTGTCGCGGTAACGAAATTTTGCAGTCAGGTCGTACGGCCCGGGGGGCTTCCGGGAAACCGACTGGGTGGAACTGGTGATGGGGATTGAAATGAAAAAAGTGGCTTTGTTGGCAACGGCGCTGGCAATGGTGACGGGTTCGGCTTTCGCGGCAGACATGCCGGTCAAGGCTCTGAAGGCCCCGCCGCCGCCCGCCTTTGACCCCTGGGATGTCGCCTTCGGCGCCGGCATCATGAGCGATTACATCTTCCGCGGCGTTACTCAGTCGAACCACAATCCGTCGGTCGCCGCCTATTTCGAGCCGCGCTACAACGTCAACAAGGACCTCCAGCTCTACGTAGGTGCGTCCGCGGAGAGCATCTCGTTCCCGAACCGCGCCGCGGCTGAGGTCGACATCTACGGCGGTATCCGCCCGACCTTCGGCATGTTCGCCTTCGACTTCGGTATCTGGGGCTACCTCTATCCGGGCGGAAGCTGCTTCGGTTCGCAGGGCACCCTCGCCCAGGGCAATTGCGGCACCGGCCTCGACAATTCGCAGGGCGCGATCGGCCTTCCGATCAACGGCAACTTCGCCAAGAAGGACGCAAGCTTCTACGAAGTCTATGCCAAGCTGAATCTCAACATCAACGACCAGTGGGTCGTTGGTTTCAACGAGTACTATTCGCCGAACTTCCTGAACCTCGGTGCCTGGGGCAACTACGCCTCGATCACCGCCAAGTGGACCGCGCCGAGCACCACGTTCGGTGCCAGCGGCGTCGGCATGTATGTGTCGGGTGAATTCGGCCGTCAGTGGCTCGGCACGTCCGACATCTTCTACGGCATTGCCGGTGACCCGCTGTACTCCAACGGCATCAAGGAGCCGAGCTACAACACCTGGAACATCGGCGTCGGCTTCACCTACAAGGTGTTCACGCTCGATCTGCGCTACTACGACACTGACCTCTCGAAGGGCAACTGCAACGCCTTCACCAGCGATTTCTCGGCTACCAACTCTAGCCCTGGTTTCGTGACGCCGATCAATGGCGGCGCGAACGCGGCCACGGCGTTCGGCTCCAACTGGTGCAGCGCGGCCGGCGTCGCCAAGCTCTCGGTCGACCTGACGGCGATGACCAACCTGAAGTAAGTTTCTTCCCGAGACGACCTAACGAGGGCGGCAGAGCAATCTGCCGCCCTTTTGCTTTGGGCGTAGGGTCGTCTGTGAGAGCGCTCGGCCTGCATTGGTTCGGGACGCGCCGCAAGGGCGGCGCTCCCCACCATGAGGGTCCAGGATCTTGCCGCGAGGACAGACCTCATCCTGAGGAGCCCGCCGGAGGCGGGCGTCTCGAAGGATGGCTGCAACGAAGGTCCTATCGAGGTTAGCCTCAGGCTTGGTTGTGCCACCTCAGCTCGCCGCGGTCGGCTCCGCCTGGGCCGGCTCGCCGTCCTTGCCGAGAACGTGGATCTCGCCATCCTTCACCAACGCCACCTTGCGGGTGTGGAAGGCGTCGAGGGTCGAGCGGTGGCCGATCGAGACGATGGTGGCCTGCGGCAGCTTCTCCGCCAGCAGCCGGTACAGCCGGGCTTCCGATGGTTCGTCCAGCGACGCCGTGGCCTCGTCGAGGAACAGATAATCCGGCACGTGCAGCAGGGCGCGCGCGAGCCCCAGGCGCTGCTGCTCGCCGAGCGAGAGCGTCCTATTCCAATGACCGTCCTCGTCGAGTCGCTCGGCCAGCTTCGGCATGCCGACCGCAATGAGTGCGTCCCGGATTTTCTCCGGTGCGACGGCGCCATGTTCTGCCGGATAGATGACCGCGTCGCCTAGCGGGCCGATCGGGAAGTAGGGGCGCTGCGGTAGCATCATCAGCTTCGATTTCCCGGGTATGGCGATGGTGCCGGTGCCGAACGGCCAGACGCCGGCGATGGCCCGGAAAAGCGTCGACTTGCCGGAGCCCGACGGCCCGGTCACCAAGACCCGCTCCGCCGGTTGGATCGTGAAGGCATCGGCTGCGACCAGAGGCGCACCGTTCGGTAGCTTCACGAGCAGCTGCTTGAGCGCGATCGCCGTCGTGCTGCCGGATGGTGCAAGGCCGATGGTCGGCTCATGCGTCGGCGGGTGTGCGGCCGAGGCCACCGACATCTCGAAGCCGTCGAGACGGGCGACGATCGCGCGCCATTCCGCCAGCGCCCGGTAGGCCACCACGAAGAACGACAGCGCACCCTGGACGCTCGAGAAGGCCGATGCCGTCTGCATCATGTCGCCGAGCTGGATCTTCTTGGCGAAGAAGGCTGGCGCCACCAGCACGTAGGGAAAGATCACGGCAGCCTGCTGATAGCTCGCCGTGAACGCGGTGAGGCGCTTGGTCCGGCTCATGATGGCGTACCAGTTGCCGATCACGAAGCCAAAGCGACGGAAGAGACCGCCGCGTTCGGCACCCTCGCCCTTGAGCAGCGCGATCTGCTCGGAATTCTCGCGGACGCGGACGAGGTTGAAGCGGAAGTCGGCCTCATAGCGCTGTTGCTCGAAATTGAGATTGACCAGCGGGGCGCCGATCCAGTGCGTCAACGCGGTGCCGAAGATCGCGTAGATCAGCGCGCCCCAGCACAGGTAGCCGGGGATCATGAGATCGGTGCCGAACAGGTGCAGCGGCGCGGCGTTGGACAGGCCCCAGAGGATGATCACGAAGGAGAACAGCGTCACGATCGACGAGAGCAGGCCCAGTCCGATCGTCAGGGTCTGCTCGACGAAGTTCTTGACGTCGTCGGTGATGCGCTGGTCCGGGTTGTCGGCCGCATCGCCCTTGAGCTGCATGCGGTAATGCGTCGAGCCGTCGAGCCATTCGCGGAGATAGTGTTGGGTGAGCCACTGCCGCCAGCGGATCTGGAGCCACTGGTTCAGGTACAGCTTGTAGACCGCCAGCGCGATCGCCGTGAAGGCGAGGCCGATGAAGATCCAGATCTGCGTGACGAAGGCGTCCCAGTCGCTGTTCTGGAGCGCGCTGTAGAACCGGTTCTGCCACTGGTTCACCAGCACGTCGATCGCGACCAGCGCCAGCTCGATCGCAATCACGGCGGCGAGCAGGCCGCGGCCGACCCACTTGTCCTCCGATCGGAAATAGGGGGCGGCGATTCGCCAGACGATCGCGAGCGTGGCGCTGATGTTCTTCACAGAGCTCTGTCTCCTGAGGGGATGTGCACAACGCCCATAGGCCAAATGGCTGTGGCAACGGCAGAAAGCGCTTAGACTAAAGTCGCAAGTTCAGCAATTTGCGTTGGCTTGTCGCAGCTTGCAACCCTAGCATGGGTACAACGGCGCGGGGTGGGGGCCTCCGGGACTTCGCGGGCTTGTGAGCGGACGGGAACCGCCGCACTCGCGAGGAATTCGCGTCCAGCTCGGGGGTTATCGCTTCCAGCGTCAAGCAGGTTCGGCTGTCCACGCGGGCCGCCTGCCGCAACAGGCGTGGGGGAGGAAGACCATGTGGAATCAAGTCTATGACCCGCTGCACAGCCCGGTGCTGTCGACGATCGCGGCGGCAATACCCGTCGTCACGCTGCTGATCCTGATCGCGAGCGGTCGCGTCCAGGCCCATATTGCTGCAATCATCGCCGTGATCGTGGCCAACCTGATCACGATCTTCGTGTTCACCATGCCGGCGAACATGTCGATCCGCGCCTCGATCCTCGGCATCGTGACCGGCTTCTTCCCGATCGGCTGGATCGTTCTCAACGTCATCTTCCTCTACCAGGTGACGGTCACCACCGGGCGCTTCGAGCTGCTCAAGCGCGCGGTCGGCGGCGTCACCGAGGACCGGCGGCTGCAATTGCTGCTGATCGCGTTCTCCTTCGGCGCGTTCTTCGAGGGAGCCTCGGGCTTCGGCACGCCGGTCGCCATCACGGGCGCCGTGCTGATCGGGCTCGGCTTCTCGCCGCTCGCGGCCTCCGGCCTGTCGCTGATCGCCAATACCGCGCCGGTCGCTTTTGGCGCGCTGGGCACGCCGATCCAGGGTCTTGCCTCGGTCACCGGGCTTGATCCCTACATCCTCGGCGCGATGGTCGGACGGCAGTTGCCGATCTTCTCTCTGATCGTGCCGTTCTGGGTGGTGTGGGCGTTTGCGGGTTGGAAGGGCATGAAGGACGTCTGGCCGGCGATCCTCGTCACCGGCGTGTCGTTCGCGGTCCCGCAATTCGTGATCTCGAACTTCATCAATCCCTGGATCGTCGACATCGGGGCGTCGCTGATCTCGATGGGCGCGCTGATCCTGTTCCTGAAGGTCTGGCAACCCAGGCAGCTCTGGTTGTCGCCGGCGCTGCGCGGGAACGATGAATCGGCCTCCACCATGGCCGCGGCCAAGCCGCTCGATAAGACGCCGCTGACGCAGAGCGAGCTCTTCAGCGCGCTGCTGCCATGGATCATCGTCTGCATCGTGATGCTGGTCTGGGGCAACGGCGGCTTCAAGACCTGGGCGAACTCGATCTTCACCTGGAACTATCCCGTTCCCGAGCTGCATCAGATGATCAACAAGATGCCGCCGGTCGCGCCAGGGCCGACCAAAGAGAGCGCGGTGTTCGGCTTCACCTACCTGTCCTTCACCGGCACGGGCATGCTGATTGCTGCGATCATCTCAGGCTTCCTGATGGGTGTCGGTCCCGGCAGGCTGCTGATCCAATACGGCCGCACCATCCGGCTCTGCGCGATCTCGCTGATCACGATCTCGGCGATGCTCGCGATCGGTACGCTCACGCGGCTCTCCGGCGTCGACGCAACGCTCGGCCTCGCCTTTGCCGCAACCGGCGTGCTCTATCCCTTCTTCGGCACGCTGCTCGGCTGGCTCGGGGTGGCGCTGACGGGGTCGGACACCGCCTCCAACGTGCTGTTCGGAAACCTCCAGAAGATCACGTCCGAGCAACTCGGCCTGTCGCCGATCCTGATGGCCGCGGCCAACTCGTCCGGCGGCGTGATGGGCAAGATGATCGACGCGCAATCGATCGTCGTCGCCTCCACTGCCACCAACTGGTACGGCCATGAGGGCACGATCCTGCGCTTCGTGTTCTGGCACTCGATCGTGCTGGCCTCTCTGGTCGGCCTGTTCGTGACGTTGCAGGCCTATGTCTGGCCGTTCACGGCGATGGTGCTGAAGTAGCAGGCCACGCCTCGCTTCAACGCAAATCCCCGCAGGGCTTCGCCGCCTTGCGGGGATTTTTGCATCTAAAGCATGATCCGGAAAAGTGCGAAGCGGTTTTCCGAAAAGATCATGCTCAAACAACAAGCTGAAGCACGATGACGATTCGTCCCAATCTCATCGCGCTTTAGCCTCCGCGAACCTTCTCAACGGCGCCGCCGTCTTATAGAAGGTGCCGCAAATCAGGTCGGTCGAGAGGTCTCATGGTTTCGCTCAAGCAGATGGCGTGTTTGGCGGTTGCAATGCTCGCGATGTCCACGCTCGCGCGTGCAGAGGACGGTTTTCCGTTCGGTACCGAAATGACGCTGGAGGCCCTGCCGCAGCCGGGCTCGAAGCGGATTCCGAACATCGAGATCGGCGACAATGGCGAAGTCGTGCTGGAGCTTTGGTGCAAGGGTGGCAAGGGCCAGTTCTCGGTCGCCGGCAACACGGTGATCTTCATCCCCGGCCAGATCCAGGATCGTTCCTGTCCGCCGGCCAGGGCGCAGGCCGACGACGAGCTCGTCGCAGCGCTGGGCAGTGTCGAGACCTGGAAGCGTCAGGGCGACGTACTGACGCTGATCGGCCCCAAGCCGCTGCGCTTTCGCACGACGGGGAATTGAGGCGCGATCGCTGTCGTGCCCCGGCTTGACCGGGGCACCCAGTACGCCGCGGCCTCTCGATTCAACCACAACTGTCTCGGAGTACTGGATCGCCCGGTCAAGCCGGGCGATGACGGCGAGAGTGGGTGTCTACGCCTACTTCCACACCGACTTGTCGGCGTCCCAGCGCTGGCCTTTCAGCTCTTTCGCGAGGGCCTCGACTGAGCCGTTATCGTCGGGCTGATCGCCTTCCTCGTCGGCCGAAGCGTCGTCCGAGAGATTGAGCTTGGCGCCGCTGCTCTCATCGGCGGTCGTGGTCGAGGGGCTGCCGATCCACAGCATCAGTTTGTCGGTCGTGCCGGGCTTGTCGGGCGAGATGAGGCCTGCAACCTCGATCGTGTCGGTGAACTCGAGTGCCGGAAAATCCTGGTTCGGCCGCTTGAAGACGAGCTTGAGCTTGCCGGTGGCCGGGTTGAAGCTGTGCGAGACCTGCTTTGCCGCAAGCGTCCGGCTCAGCACGCCGGCGACGGCTGAGGCGAGCTTGTCACGGCTGATCTTGTCGCCGTCGCGCCAATCGGCCGCGGGAAAGCGGATGGTGCGGTCCATCTCGGTCATGCCCGCGGTCCAGCCCGCCGCGGTGACGCCGGGCATCGCCTTGAACTTCGCCAGCAGCGCGCCGGCGCGTTCCGGATCGACCGACATGTTGATGGTCTGCTCGCCGGCACGCAGCGCGTCGCAGCCGACGGTCAGGCTCGCCAGCGTCACCTCGACGTCCTGGCCCTTCAGGCTCTTCAGGAACTCGGTCGCCGCATCCAGCTTGACCTTGACCGCGATCGCTTCTGGAGAGACGTCGGTGAAATCCTTCGGCTGCGGCGTGATGCCGTCGTCGGAGGTCTGGTTGTCCTGAAATTCCTTCTCGCTGAGATCGGAATTGTCGGGCGAGGTGACCTCGGTCACGGCCTGGCCGATCGCGATCTGGCCGCGGAACTCGAACGTGTCGCCGGACTGTTTGCGCAGCAGCTTGACGGTGACGGGCGCCTTCTCGCCGAGGCTCTGGGTGGTGCCCGTCAGGTTCTGGCCCGCGACCTGGAGATTGACGACGAAGCGGTCCTTGCGGTCGGAATTTTTTGCGACGGGATAGCAGACGTCGAGCACGGCCGCCGTTACCGTCTTGCCCTGCCGCGTCTCCTTCAGGATCACGTCGGCATTGCCGTCCATCAGGCCGTCGATCGAGGTGAAATAGCGGGTCTCCGTCCCGCCCGGCGCCGTGGCCTTCGGCGACAGCTTCATCTGGGCCGATGCGACATCGGGCGAGACGGCAAGCAGGGCCGCCAAAAGGGCTGTCGAACAAACCAGAAGCGCACGCATCGATGAATCCTCGCGCAATCGAATCGGCGCGCCACCGTAGTGGGTTTTGGCCGCCGGTTGAATTGGAAAGCAGAAGGGGCAGGGTCGGCAAAAAAGAAGGCCGCCCGGAGGCGGCCTTCGCAACATTGTAACGGAACGGAGGCTTAGAAGCCGCCCATGCCGCCGCCGCCCGGCATGGCGGGCGGAGCTTCCTTCTTCGGCGTTTCGGCGACCATGGCCTCGGTGGTCACCAGCAGGCCGGCCACGGACGAGGCGTCCTGCAGCGCGGTGCGGACCACCTTGGCGGGATCGATGATGCCCTTCTCGACCATGTCGACGTAGTCCTCGTTCTGGGCGTCGAAGCCGAAGGTCTCGGACTTGTTCTCCAGGATCTTGCCGACCACGATCGAGCCTTCCACGCCCGCGTTCTCGGAGATCTGGCGGATCGGGGCTTCCAGCGCCTTCAGCACGATGTTGATGCCGGCCTGGACGTCGGCATTGGCGTTGGTGAGACGGCCCACCGCCTTCTTGGCCCGCAGCAGCGCGACGCCGCCGCCGGGGACGATGCCTTCCTGCACCGCGGCGCGGGTGGCGTTGAGCGCGTCCTCGACGCGGTCCTTCTTCTCCTTGACCTCGATCTCGGTCGCGCCGCCGACGCGGATCACCGCGACGCCGCCGGCGAGCTTGGCGAGGCGCTCCTGGAGCTTCTCACGGTCGTAGTCCGAGGTGGTCTCCTCGATCTGGGCCTTGATCTGGCCGACGCGGGCCTCGATCTCCGGCTTCTTGCCGGCGCCCTTGACGATCGTGGTGTTCTCCTTGTCGATCACGACCTTGCCGGCGCGACCGAGCATCTTCACCGTGACGTTCTCGAGCTTCATGCCGAGGTCCTCGGAGATGAGCTGGCCGCCGGTGAGGATCGCGAGGTCCTCGAGCATGGCCTTGCGGCGGTCGCCGAAGCCCGGCGCCTTGACGGCGGCGACCTTCAGGCCGCCACGGAGGCGGTTGACGACCAGGGTGGCCAGCGCCTCGCCCTCGACGTCCTCGGCGATGATGACGAGCGGCTTGCCCGACTGCACCACGGCTTCCAGCACCGGCAGCATGGCCTGCAGGCCGGACAGCTTCTTCTCGTGCAGGAGGATGTAGGCGTCCTCGAACTCGGCGGTCATCTTCTCGGGGTTGGTGACGAAGTAGGGCGACAGATAGCCGCGGTCGAACTTCATGCCCTCGACGATGTCGACCTCGGTGTCGAGCGACTTGTTCTCCTCGACGGTGATGACGCCCTCGTTGCCGACCTTCTGCATCGCCTGGGCGATCATCTTGCCGATGGCGGCATCGCCGTTGGCCGAGATGGTGCCGACCTGGGCGACCTCGGAGGAGGCGGCGACCGGCTTGGCGCGCTTCTCGATGTCCTTGATGACAGCCGTAACCGCGGTGTCGATGCCGCGCTTGAGGTCCATCGGGTTCATGCCGGCGGCAACCGCCTTGGCGCCTTCGCGCACGATGGCCTGGGCCAGCACGGTCGCGGTGGTGGTGCCGTCGCCCGCGGTGTCGTTGGTCTTAGAGGCGACTTCGCGCAGCATCTGCGCGCCCATGTTCTCGAACTTGTCCTCGAGCTCGATCTCCTTGGCGACGGTGACGCCGTCCTTGGTGATGCGGGGCGCGCCGAAGCTCTTCTCGATGACGACGTTGCGGCCCTTCGGACCGAGCGTCACCTTGACGGCGTTGGCGAGAATGTCGACGCCGCGCAGCATGCGTTCGCGCGCGTCTCCGGAAAACTTGACGTCTTTGGCAGCCATTTCTTCAATCCCTCGTGTTTCGTGACGTGTCCGCCGCTTGCGGAATGACCGAATGCCCGGATCGCGCGATCCGGGCATGACATTCAGCGGCTGTTCAGGCTGACGGCCTTAGGCCATGACGCCCATGATGTCCGACTCCTTCATGATCAGGAGCTCTTCGTTGTCGATCTTGACCTCGGTACCCGACCACTTGCCGAACAGCACCCGGTCGCCGACCTTGAGGTCGATCGGGATCAGCTTGCCGGCCTCGTCGCGGCCGCCGGGGCCGACGGCGACGACCTCGCCCTGGGACGGCTTTTCCTTGGCGGTGTCCGGAATGATGATGCCGCCCTTGGTCTTTTCCTCGGCGTCGATACGTTTGACCACGACACGGTCATGCAGCGGACGAAATTTGGATTTAGCCATGACGTTTCCCTTTGGAGGCTCGCTTCGGAAGGAATGGAAGTGGGTAGGGGCGGCGTCCGTCCACCCTCTTGCCGAGGATCGAACGGCGCGCTTAGCAATCGGGCTTTCCGAGTGCTAATAGTGCGCCCGGAAATATGGCTTGGCCGCGATCCTGTCAAGCAAGGGTGGTTAAGCGATTGGTGAGGCGGATATAGGATCGTGTCTAGAGAAACTTATTGGTCGCGCTGGCGTATAAAGGACGTCATTGCTCCGACAGCGGTTTTGCGCTTGGCTGCAGGAGGGATGCGGTCTGGGTCTCATTTGGGGGACGGTTTGCTCGGGGGAATGTCATGATCAGGTCAGCTCACGCACGCACGGTTGCCAATCTGGCGGCCGCCTCTTGCCTGGCGCTGCTGCTTGGCGCCTGCGGCGGCGGCATGAGCCTGCCGTCCTTCTCGTCGTCTTCGCCGCCGCCCGAGGCTGAGCCCGGCACCGGCCCGGAAATGCCGGCGAGCATCCGCGCCGACGAGATCGTCGGCCGCTGGGGTCTCGCCTCGTTCCAGAACCCGGCCGACCGTGCCCGCACCGAGGCCGCGGCCCGGGCGCAGTGCAAGAATCCCTACGTGATCACCGCCGGTTCCTCCGGCGGCGTGATCATGCATCTCGCCGACCAGGCGACGCCGCAGGAGCTGCGGCTGAAGGGCTCGCCCAGCGGCAAGAACTACATCGGCCCGGCGGGTCCCACCCCCGGCGAGCAGGACCGCGAGATCGTCTCCTTCGACGGCCGCGTCCTGATCACCCGCTTCATCGACAAGGACGCCGCCACCCGCTACGGCAACATGGTCTACGTCCGCTGCGCGCCAAGGGCGTAGTCTCTCCTTCGTCATGCCCCGGCTTGCCGCCTTCGCTGAAGCTTCGGCGAGCCGAGCGCTCGTCTGGGCCTCGGCGTAGCCTTGGCGGAGCCGGGACCGGGGCATCCAGTACGCCGCGGCCTCTCGGCTCAATCACCGCCGCCTCTGGAATACTGGATCGCCCGGTCAAGGCCGGGCGATGACAGTGGAGGGGATAGCCCCACAAACAAAAACGCCGGCTCTCGCCGGCGTTTTGTTTTTCCGTAATGTCGCGCCCGATCAGTCGAACAGCGCGTCGATGTCGTCCTGCGAGGCGTGGCCGACGTCGCCGGCGAGCTTGGGGCCGTTGAGGAGCTTTTCGTCGTCGCTGCGGGTGTCGGCCGGCGCGGGCACATGGGCCTTGATCGCGTCGACGCCGCCCCAGATCTCCATCATCGCATTGATGTGCTGCTCGATGAACTTCATCGTGGTCATGACCTTGCTGATGCGCTGGCCGGTCAGGTCCTGGAAGTTGCAGGCTTCGAAGATCGAGATGACGCGTTCCTGGATGTCGTCGGCGAGCCGCTTCTGCTGGTCGGCCGATTGCACCTTGGACATCGCGCTGGCCGCCTGGTCGATCGATTCGGCGGCTTCGAGGATCTGCTGGGTCGCCTGCTCGGTGCCGCCGACGACCGCGCCGAGTTCGCCATTGACCTTGGCCATCTCGCCGCCGTCGAAGCTCTTGCCGTGCAGCGTCGCGATCTCGCGCTTGGTGCGATCGATGGCGTCGTGGATGAGGTCGAGCTCGACCTTCAGCTTCTCGCACTGCTCGATCTGCGCCCGGTAGGTATCGAGCATGGTACGAGCTTCAGAGAGCTCGTGGGCAGTGGAAGCGTCGATCGCCGCCATGGCCGCGCTGCCGGACAAGGGCACGGTGCCCTTCGCCATCTGTGCGCGGATCGCACGCAGCTCCGCCATGATCTCGCTATGCATCGGCGCAGCCTCCTCAATCATTTCGGGGCTGGGCATCTCGCCGACAATAGCCTCCTCGACACGAAAACGTTTGCGGTGAATAGCCATCAGGAACTCCCCCCACCTCACTCACGCGTCTTTGTAGACAGAAGCAATTTAACACGAGGTTCACAGCGGGAACTGTTGCGCGGCCGCACGCGACGGCGCGAAAAGAAGCGATTAACCATGGGCCTGCGGCGTTCATGGAAAATAAACGCTGATCGCCAAATTGCACCCTCGCTCGCGACGTGGTGAATCGAAACGACTGATACGTTTACCAAACAAAACGGCTTTTGCTCTTTATTGACCACGTCGCGGTCGCCGGTCAGCCATCGGCTCTGCACGACGCATGTGATCTAGACGAAACAGTACAGAGTACGTCGATGTTCAAGAAAATGTCTGTCGCGCTGCTTGGCAGTGCTTGCACCTTCATTGCCGGCGCGAACAGCGCCAGCGCCTTCGACAATAGTGTGCCGAACGATCCGCCCGCGGTGCTCTACCAGCCGCAGGTGCCGTCGGCGCCGGTGCGCGTCGCCTCCAATGCGAATATGGGCGGCGGCTTCATCGAGTTCCTGTTCGGTGACGGTCCCGGCCGCGGCCCGGCCTACGCGCCGCAGCAGCCGGTCTATCAGCAGCAGCCCGGCTATTACGACCAGCGCCGCCTGCCGCCGATGGGCGAGCCGCAGATGCAGGGTGGATATCAGCAAGGCGCAGGTCTCCAGCAGGAGGCGGTCGATCCGCGCCAGCGTCCGTTCGATCCGAGATTCGAGAAGCAATCCGTCGACTATAGCGGCAAGGAAACTGCCGGCACCATCGTGGTCGATACGCCGAACAAGTTCCTCTATCTCGTCGAGGGCAACGGCCGGGCGATGCGCTACGGCATCGGCGTCGGCCGTCCCGGCTTCACCTGGTCCGGCGTGAAGTCGATCACGGCCAAGCGCGAATGGCCGGACTGGACGCCGCCGGCGGAAATGATCGCGCGCCGGCCCGACCTGCCGCGGCACATGGAAGGCGGCCCGGAAAATCCGCTCGGCGCGCGCGCGATGTATCTGGGCTCGACGCTCTACCGCATCCACGGCTCCAACGAGCCCTGGACCATCGGCACCAACGTCTCCTCAGGCTGCATCCGCATGCGCAACGAGGACGTCATCGACCTCTATGGCCGCGTCAATGTCGGCACCAAGGTCGTGGTGATGTGATCGTCTGACATTCGACATGAAAACGGCCGCCTTCCGGGCGGCCGCTTTTGTTTGTCGCGCTGATCGGGCAGCCTCACGCGTAATCGCTGCCGCCATCGTCTCCGCCGCCGAAATCGCTGTCGTCGTCGGCTACGTCCATATTGCCGTTGTCGTGGTCGTTGTCGTCGTAGTTCTGATCGTTGTTGTTGTTGTCCCGGTCGTTCGAGGCCTGGTCGGTGAAGCCCTGGCGGGAACCGTCGTCGCGGTCGCGGTTGGAGCCGATGTCGTTGAGACCGGCATCGCGCGCGAGCGAGCCGCCGGACTGGTCGCTGCCGCCCCAGGGACTTCCACCAGCGCTGCGGTCGCCGAGCGCGTTGGTGTCGCCGAAGGCCTGCTGGTGCGATCCGCCCATCATGCCGCGGATGCTGGAGAGCAGCAGCGAGCCGCCGACGACGCCGGCCGCGGCTGCCGCCGCGGTGCCGAGGAACGAGCCGCCGCCACCGCCCATCGGCGGAGCGCCATAGCCCTGACCCGGAGCTTGACCGGGACCTTGGCCGTAGGCCTGTCCATAAGGAGGCGGCGCGCCGTAACCGGGCTGCGTCTGCGGCATCGCCTGACCGGTGTTCCAGACCGGCCGCGCGTCACGCGGCGGCACGTTCGGAACCGAGCCGCGCGAGGGGCCTCCGCCGAACAGCGAGTCGCGCATGGTATCGAGGAAGCCGCCGGACTGCGCCTGCTCGGGCGCATGGGCCGCTTCCAGCTCCTGGATGCGGTTATGAGCACGCTTCAGCGCTTCGTCCTGCAACAGCGTGGTCTGCACCAGCGCGTAGACGGCGCCGGGGGCCTTGCGCAGGCCATCGGAGATCGCGGCGATCGCGTCGGGATCGCGCGGTGCATTTTCCAGTTTCGAAAGCCGGTCGAAAAGCTCGTCGACGAGCTGGCGTTCCTGCGGCGTCATGATCAGTCTCCCTCGCTCAAACCAAGCGCGAGGCAGATGTAGGGTTCCATTGTGGCCCCAACAGTGCCGGCCGGATTAAATTTCGGTATGCGACAAGCTGCCCAGCGGCTTGCTTTCCGCCGGTTTCACCCCAGCGTGGCGCCGCTGTCGGCCAGCAGCCGCGCAAACGCGTCGCCTGAGAGATAAGCATGCTCGCGTTCGCGGACGTCGGTCATCGGATCTAGGCCGGCGAGGATGTCGTCGACGAAGCCGGGGTGGCACATCACGAGGCCGCCGTCGGGGAGGCCTTCCAGAAACTGCCGCATCAACGCGCCGAAATCGGCCTCGCGCGTAAAATCATAGGCGCCGGCGAAGCCGGGATTGAAGCTGAGGCCGGCGCTGGCGGCGCGGCGGCGGAATTGTGCGCTCAGGATATCGAGCACCATGGCTTTTGGTGAGGCCAGCCGTTGCACCAGCGGCAGGTCGCGCCCGCCCTGGCGGACCCAGGCCTTCGGTGCGGCTTCGCTGACCGCATCGACAAAGCCGTCGCGCACCTGCGGATAGAGCTGCACATGCTGATGGCCGTCGACGAAGTCAGGCGCGCGCCCGAACGCTTCCGCGAACGCCGCCAGCTGCGCCCTGACCTCATTGCGATAGAATTCGCGGTCGAGCCGGCGTGCAAGGCCGGCGCGCAGCAGTTTCGGGAACGGCATGAACATGTCGCCGTCCAGCGGTCGGAAATGCATGGTGAGCGGTCGGAACGGCGCCGACAAGGTCACGTGCAAGCCGATCGCGCAGCGCGGGCTCGCTTTCGCCGCCGTCTGGAGCGCCTCGATCTCGCCGCGCTCGATCGCCGGTCCCACCATCATCACCGAGGTGGCATTGAGACGGCCGCGTTCGATCAGGTCGCGGATGGCGCGATTGACGCCCGGGCTGATGCCGTAATCGTCGGCGCAGAGCCAGATCCGCCGCAGGCCCGCGGCCGCGCTCATTCGGCGGCCGTCCTCTTCGAGGCGTCGTCGGCCTTCCCGGTCTCGTAATGCTTTTCGCTGTGCTCGGCGACGAAGTAGATCGGGCGCGCCTTCAGCTCGGACAGGATCTTGCCGATATATTCGCCGACGATGCCGATCATGATGAGCTGCACGCCGCCGATGGTCATCAGGCCGATCACGAGCGAGGGATAGCCGGGCACCTGCTTGCCCGTGGTCCAGACTTCCCAGAGGATCGAGAGGCCGAACAGGAAGGCGCCGCCGGCGAGGATGACGCCGAGCAGGCTGGCGAAGCGCAGCGGTGCCACCGAGAACGAGGTCACCCCTTCGATCGAAAGACCGAGCAGGCGCGCGGCGCTGAAGGTCGTCACGCCATGGGTGCGCGGCGCGGGCTCGTAATCGACGCGGATCTGGCGGAAGCCGATCCAGCTCGCGAGGCCCTTGAAGAAGCGGTTGCGCTCCGGCAGCTGCCTGAGCGCTGCGACCGCGCGCGGCGACAGCAGGCGGAAGTCGCCGGCGTCTTCGGGGATCTTCTGGCGCGCGCCCCAATTTATCAGCGAATAGAACCCGCGCACGGCGACGCGGCGCAGGAAGGGCTCGTTGTCGCGATGGGCCTTGGCGGTATAGACGACGTCATAGCCGTCCTCGATCCAGTGCCGCACCAGCTGCTCGACCAGGGCCGGTGGATGCTGGCCGTCGCCGTCCATGAACATGACGGCGCCAAGCCTGGCATGGTCGAGGCCGGCCATCAGCGCGGCTTCCTTGCCGAAATTGCGCGACAGCGACACCACCTGAACGTCGACCGCGTCGGCCGGCAGCGACCGGGCGATCGAGAGCGTCGCGTCCGCGCTGCCGTCGTCGACATAGACGACTTCGCAACGCAAGCGATAGCGCTGCTGCAAGGTCTTGGCGAGATCGCAGATGCGCTGGTGCAGGGCGGCGAGGCCCGCCGCCTCGTTGTAGACGGGGACGACAATCGACAGCCCCTTCGCGGCGGCACTGGCCGCGGTGGTCGTCATGCCGGAAACGTCAGAGCCCAGCGTCATTGATCAAGGTTCCAGAGGCGTCCATGGTTCTCAACAGCATATGGTAGCTGCCGTTTGCTGTCGCTACGCTGAACGGACCTGAGGCTCACTGCCGCAGGAATGCCTCGAGCTTGGCGAACAGCGGGTTCTCCCGGTCGAACACATAGTCGAGCGAAACCACCGAGACGGTCTCGGCGCCATGCTCGCGCAGGAAGCTCGCCAGCGCATAGAGCTGACCCGGCGGACAGTGCAGCGTCAGCATGCCCGACGAGGTCGGCCCGCCGAACGGGGCTTCGACGCCGAAGCGCTCGTGGGCTTCGCCGAGCAGGGCGGCGTCGCATTGCTGGAAGCGGGTGCGGACCTCGCGGTATTTGTTGGCCCGCGCCCTTGCTGCGATGTGATCGAGGATGACGCGCGCGGTCTCCCGCGCCTGCGGCGACCAGTCGGCATCCCTAGAGGCGACCAGATTGGCTTGGCTGCGCAGGATCACGCCGTCGTCGAGCACCCGCAAGCCATTGGCGGCGAGCGTCGCGCCGGTCGTGGTGATGTCGACGATCAGCTCAGCGCTGCCGGCCGCCGGCGCGCCTTCGGTCGCGCCCGCGCTTTCGACGATGCGGTAATCGGTGATGCCGTGGCTCTGAAAGAAGGTGCGGGTGAGGTTGATGAACTTGGTCGCGACCCGCATCCGCATGTGATGCTGCTCGCGGAAGCCGGTGGTGACGTCGTCGAGGTCGGCCATGGTGCGGACGTCGATCCACGCCTGCGGCACCGCGACGACGACGTCGGCATAGCCGAAGCCGAGCCCGTCGATCAGGGAGACGCGCTTGTCGGCATCCGCGATGTTCTCGCGCACCAGGTCTTCGCCGGTGACGCCGAGATGCGCAAAGCCGCGCGACAATTGCGAAGCGATTTCGCTCGCCGAGAGATAGGCGACCTCGACATTGTCGAGGCCCGCGAGCGTGCCGCGATAGTCGCGCGCGCCGCCGGCCTTCGACAGCTTGAGCCCGGCGCGGGCGAAGAACGCCTCGGTGTTTTCCTGCAGGCGGCCCTTGGAGGGAACGGCCAGGACGAATGGCGCGCTCATGACTTAAGCTCCCACCTTGCGGCCGATCCGGGTCAGCGCGTCGACCCAGACCGAGAAGCCGACCGCGGGGATCGGCTCGGCCGATCCGAGCTGGGTCATCAGCCCGTCATAGCGGCCGCCGGCGACCAGCGGCTCGGCGCCGTTGCCCCTGTGATGCAGCTCGAATTCGAAGCCGGTGTAATAGTCGAGGCCGCGTCCGAACGCGGTCGAAAAGCGCGTCTGCTTCACGTCGATGCCGCGCGCGGCCATGAAGCCGACCCGGCTTTCGAACTGGTCGACGGCAGCGCTGAGGTCGAGCTTTGCGTCCGTGGTGAGCGCGCGGAGCTCGGCGACGGCATCGTCGGGATTGCCTGCGATCGACAGGAAGCGCTTGAGCACGGCGATCGCCTCGCGCGGCAGCGCGCCGCCCTTCAGCGTCGACTGCTCGAGGAAACGGTCGGCGATCTCGGCCGTGGTGCGACCCCCGACATTGGTGGTGCCCGCGATCGACATCAGATCGGTGACGAAGGCGAGCGCCGCCTTGCGGTCGGAGCCGGCGAGCGCGGCGAGCACACCCTCATATTCGCTGCGGGTCGCGGTGGTCGCGGCCGCCAGCTTCTCCAGATCTTTTTCCAGGCTGATCTTGCGGTTGAAATCCTTGACCAGGCGGCGGCGCCAGACCGGGTAGAGGTCGAGCGCATCGAGCAGGGCGTTGAACAGCGCCACGTCGCCGGTGCGGATCTCGACATCGCGGACGCCGAAGGCGGCGGTCGCTTCCAGCGCCAGCGCCAGCATCTCGGCGTCGGCTGCGGCGCGGTCCTGGCGGCCGAACGATTCGATGCCGGCCTGCAGAAACTCGCTGGCCTGGCCGCTGCGGTAGCGGAACACCGGGCCGAGATAGCTGAACCCGGCCGGCTGGCCGGCGCGGTTCGAGGCGAGGTAGTCGCGAGCGACGGGAATGGTCAGGTCCGGGCGCAGGCAAAGCTCCTCGCCGGACAGGTCTGTCGTCAGATACAGGCTCTTGCGGATGTCCTCGCCGGAGAGGTCCAGGAACGGCTCGGCCGGTTGCAGAATCGCGGGCTCGGCCCTGACATAGCCGGCCTGCGCGAACGACAAGAGCAGCGTATCCGCCCAGGCGGCGGAGCCGGCAGCATTTGAGGTGGCAGTCGCGGTCATAACAGGGGTCCATCGTCCCGGTGGAACCGGGCAGGGCGAAAGGGAGGCGAATTGGCGCAGGCCTTAGCATGGCCCGAAAGCGGTTTCGACCTCCAAAGGATCAATCGCTTAACGGCTTTGGAGGCGGGACGCAGCGATCTGTCAGAAGGTATTTTAGGTATTTTAATACCTAGAGCGGGAGGGGCTTGGTTTTCACTCAGTCTGGCCAGGGAGATCTCTGGGCGCATCGCCAAGCGATGCATCGGTCGAGGCGAAGGCAAGCCCTGCGGTTTCGGACGCGGCGTGATCTGCGAGCTCCTCGGCAAGCTCGAGAATTCTCTGCCTCCTGCTCGGGTCCCTTATGGCGAGAAATGCCTTGATGAGCCCGAGTTCTTCGCGTCGCCGCCTGTCCGATGCAACATCGTCGTCCATGGCCATGTCGTCCTGCGCGACAGCCTCATTGCCCGTCGCTGATTCCTGTCCGGGCATGCGACTCAATGCAGCAACCGCAAGCTCAACGTCACATTGAGAAATTGAGGAGGACAGGCAAGTCGTCGCATACTCATATTGGGTATGGCGGATGACCCGTTCGCTGCTGCCTTCGCTTACAATGTGAATGTTGGTTTCGATTCATGCGCAATGCATCAGATGCTATCCGGACGGTCTCGCGGCACACGCTGGCCTATATGCTGTTTTCGATCAGCGAGCTGTTCCGGCACTACGACGAATTCGATCCGCTGGACCTACTGATCGTTCATGCGATTCTCAACGCGAACGTCATCAATGTGATGAACGATCCGTCGCTGGACGAGAGATTTTCCAGCATTCACGCGGTCGAGCCGGATGCGATCAAGCAAGGGGTGTCCCGCGCGGCGCTCTCTCGCTTCCTCAGCCTGCCGCTCGAGACGGTTCGCCGTCGCGTGACGGGACTTAAGAGACGAAAGATTCTCGCCGAAACCAAGGCCGGGCTCATCGTGACCGAGCAGAACGCATTCAGGTTTGGAAACAATCACGAACTGCAGAAGACTAATATGCTGCTGCTCACAAAACTGCTTCGCGATCTCAAGCGCGCCGGCATCAACGGGCCGGATGATCTGCGTGCTCCCAGGGGCGCTGCATCGACAAGGAAGGCGAAGTAAGCGGCCGGATATGGATCAAAGCCTTCTCGATACTGCTCGCGATGGAACGCAAAGAACAGCATTAGACGGCTTGCTGTCGTTTCAGGGCCTCAAGCCATCCGCGGCTCTCGAGCTCCGATCGTACGACATCGATCATTTCGGAGAGAGTGAGAGATATGCCGGCGCGTCCAGCATGCCGCTGTCGGCGGGGGCGACTGCAATCAAGCGTGCCCAGCTCAGCCTGCCGATCCTGACGCTGTCTCTGGTGAAGACCTTCCCGCGGATCATCCGCGGTTATGATCTGGCGCACGCCATCGCGGTGGCGGTGCCGATGGACCATGTGACCTCCACCCGCATCAACGGGCAATCAATTGGCCGCTCGATACTCGTTCTCAAGGGGAGATCCGATTGCCTGGTCTATGAGCCGGCGGGGCGTTTGTGGGCTGTCGCCTATTTCAGCCTGCTCGAGCGCGAGCCCTGGTCTCAGCTGGATGACGGCTATCATTTGCTGAGTCCGGCATCGGACGTACTTGCCTCCCTGCATGGCTCGATTTCCACGACGCTTGAAACCGCGGCACATGATCCAGACTTCCTGAACGAGCCGACGTCGCGAACGGCGGTCGAACAATCCCTGTTCGTCACAATGGATGCTGCCATTCGGTCCAACGTGAAGCGCGGGCCCATGCACTCCACGACGGACAGCTATCAGCGGATCGTCGCAGAGATGGAACGATTGATCCGCCACGATCTCGCGATCTGGCACAAGACGACCGAACTGGCAGAGCGGGTGGGCGTGTCCGTTCGGACCCTCCAGAGTGCGACGCAGGCCATCTGCGGCATGAGCCCTCATCGCTACAGCCGGGTCTTGCGCCTCTGGTCGGTACGAAAGCAGCTGCGCACCGGCCCGGCTCGTCGCAGTGTCAAGGCCTGCGCAATCGGCCATGGCTTCTGGCATCTGAGCGAGTTCGCAGCCAGCTACAGGGCGGCTTTCGGAGAGCTGCCGTCCGAGACCCTGCATCGGTCGAAGCGAGAGGTCATCTAAAGCGCGAACCTGTAGAGCCGCCGCGCGCGAATCGACGTTAGGTTCGCTTGGCTAGGTTAGGTGCCATTCCAATCGCCCAGCACTGCCTGCACCAGCGCCAGCGCCGCCACCGCGGCCGTGTCGGCCCGCATGATCCGGGGTCCCAGCGCCAGCCGCAGGATCTTGGGCTGCCGTAGCAGCAGCGCCCGCTCTTCTTCGGCAAAGCCGCCTTCGGGGCCGATCAGCACGTCGATGCCAATTCTGCCTTGGTCATGTCCGGCTTCGCGCGCGTCTTGCAGGCTCTGAATGGGGTTTTGGACCTCCGCCGCCTCATCGCAGAAGATGAGCAGCCGGTCGGCAGGGCGCTGACTGAGATACCGGTCCAGCGGCACCGGCTCGGCGACCGTGGCGATGCTGAGGATGCCGCATTGCTCGGCGGCCTCGACGACATTGGCGCGCATCCGCTCGGTGTTGACCCGGGAGGCCTGGGTGAAGCGGGTCAGGACCGGCTGAAGCGTGGCGGCGCCCATCTCGATGGCCTTCTGGACCATGTAGTCCAGCCGGGCATGCTTGAGCGGGGCAAAGACGTAGGCGAGGTCAGCGAGCCGGTCCTGGGGCCGGGCCTGCTGCAGGATGACGAGGCCGTCCGGCCGCTTGCGGCCTTCGATCGCGGCCTGCCACTCGCCGTCGCGGCCGTTGAACGCCAAAACCTCGGCCCCGGCGGCAAGCCGCAGCACATTGCCGAGGTAATTGCTCTGGTCGCGGTCGAGCGGAACCCTGGCGTCCTGGGCAAGGGGGGCGTCGACAAACAGGCGGGGGGCGCGAAAATCGTGGGAGGGCATCGTTCAAAGGTCCAATTTGCCGCCGTTATTAACCGAAAGCCGCCATTTCGGGGGTAAATATTGCCAAATCGGTGCGTCGGCGCGCCGCGCTCTTGCCCTATTCGACGGGTTGTTAAGGGCCGGCGGGAATCGTAAAATCGCGAGCACGCTGGTTGCGCTTCAATTGGGAAGACGCCGGACCCCGTAAGCTCCTGCCGGAGAGACTGCCTTGATGATCCGTCGTTTGATGGTTCCGATCACTGCCGCCATGGTCACCTTGGGCGCCGCGGGTGCCCACGCGCAGGGCTTCCCTGCGCCGCTGCCTGGCCAAGCCCCAACCAGTTCCGCGTTTCCGCCCGTGAACGGCTCGGCGCCGAGCGCTTCGGTCGGTGCAGCGCCCCAAGGATCGTTTCCCGTGAACGGCGCCGCGCCCGTCGGTGGCGCAGGTGCCTTCAGCGCCGCCCCGCCGACGCAAGGCGGTCCCGGCGAGGACTGCATGAAAACCTTCATGCCGCTGCGCGAGGAAGCCGAGAAGCGCGGCAAGCTGATCAAGGCCGCGAGTGATCGTCACGCCGCGCCGGAAGAAGCCTGCAAGCTGATCCGCAATTTCAGCCAGGCTGAGACCAAGATGATCAAGTACATCGAGGCCAACGCCTCGAAGTGCGGGATTCCGGCGCAGGTCAGCGCGCAGATGAAGGACGGCCACAAGAACACCGAGGCCATGGCGACGAAGGTCTGCAACGTCGCGCAGCAGATGCAGAACCAGCCGCGCGGTCCGGCCGGTCCGTCGCTGAGCGAGGTGCTGGGCTCGGGCTCGGCGCCTGAAGCCAATGCCGGCAAGAAGGGCGGCAGCACCTTCGATACGCTCAACGGCAACGTCCTCACCCGATGAGTGATACATCCGCCCGCGTTGCCGATTCCACCGGCAACTGGGTCGATACGCTCGCGCCGCAATGGGCGCGGCCTTATTTGCGCCTGTCGCGCTTCGATCGTCCAATCGGCTCCTGGCTCCTGTTGATGCCGTGCTGGTGGTCGGCGGCGCTCGCTGCCGGCATGGCGCACGACGTCCGCGGCCTGCCGCTCACCATCGTGCTGTTCTTCATCGGCGCCTTCGTCATGCGCGGAGCAGGCTGCACCTGGAACGACATCACCGACCGCGATCTCGACGACAAGGTCGAGCGCACCCGCTCGCGGCCGTTGCCGTCGGGCCAGGTGACGACCAGGCAGGCGCTGGCCTTCATGGTCGCGCAGGCACTGACCGGTCTCGTGGTGCTGCTGCAATTCAACCGCTTCGCGGTCCTGACCGGCATTGCCTCGCTTTTGATCGTCGCGATCTATCCCTTCATGAAGCGCATCACCTGGTGGCCGCAGATCGTGCTCGGCCTCGCCTTCTCCTGGGGCGCGCTGATGGGATTTGCCGTCACCTTTGGTCGCATCGAATTGACCGCGCTGGTGCTCTATGCGGGATCGATTTCGTGGGTGATCGGCTATGACACGATCTATGCGCACCAGGACGCCGAGGACGACGCGCTGATCGGCATCAAGTCCACCGCGCGGCTGTTCGGCGCGCACACGCACCAGGCGCTGATCCTGTTCTACGGGCTTGCGGTGATGCTGATCGGCGTCGCGCTGGCCTCAGGCGATGCGCGCTGGCCGGCCTGGCTCGGGCTTGCCGCGTTCGCCGTGCATCTGGCGTCGCAGATCGTGCGGCTGGATATCAGCGACCCCTTGCTCTGCAAGCGCCTGTTCTACTCGAACAAGTATGCGGGCTTCCTGCTGTTTGCGGGATTGCTGGTCGACGCGGTGATGCGGGCGGCGTAGCTGCCCATAGGGTGGGCAAAGGCGCTCTTGCGCCGTGCCCGCCATCTTCCCGGGATTGAGATAAAAAAGGTGGGCACGCTTTCGCTTTGCCCACCCTACGGCACTGTGCGTGCCGTTCAATTCCTTGCGATGATCTCGCGTTCGCCCTGATGAACCGACAGCTCGCGCGTCATGGCGGTGCGCCGGCGCATCAAAAATTTCGGACGGCGGGCGCGGATCGCGTTGGCGCGGCGACGGCGCGGCGTGGGCTTGCGGGCACCTTCGTCGAGCTGCGGAAGCGCGAATAGCTCGCTCCAGATCGCCCAGGCCTCGGCGAGTTCGTCGCCATCGGTGCTGACCAGCAGCGGAACGGACAGCGAGGGATCGCGATGCACGAGGACGAGGGTCTGCGCCTCGTCATTGCCGCGCAACGCAACGCCGATGAAGTCGCTGACGCGGACGTTGATCGCCATCTGCATGCCGCGGACGGCACGGCGCAGCACGACACGCTCGCGATGAAGCTCGATCTGTCTGGTGTATCCGTCGGCGCGCGGATCGTGCGCATCGAAGCGGACCGGAAGGGAAAGAGGGTCGAGCCGCAAGCTGCGGCCCGACCCGGCGGGAGCGATCCCGCTTGTTGCTGTTTGACGCCTCACGGCTTTAGTTCTCCCCGCCGGGATTATGTTCCCGGTCGATGCGAGGACCTTAGCGCGCGCCTTTCCGAAACCACTTAAAAAGGCTGGTTAATCCAGCGTCACCGCCGCTCATGATTGACAAGACCTTGGCACGCATGATTGACGAGACGTTGCGCCGGACTTGCGAATCTGAGCTTTTTGCGGGCTGAAAACGCTTGAAGTCCGTACCAATTGGGCACATCTGGTGTTCAGGGCCGGTATCGCCCCGAAACCTCCCGCCGCAACAGGATTTCGTTTGTGAACCCTTCACCAAGCTCGACGCTTTCGCCCCAGGATTCGTCCAAAGCCAATCGCGACCTGTTCGATCAGACCGCGCTCTCCGATCTCGCGCAGCGGCTGGTCGAGGCGGCCAAGCGCGCCGGTGCGGATGCGGCCGATGCGGTCGCCGTGCGCGGCGTCTCGCAGGGCGTCGAGGTGCGTGACGGGCGCGTCGAGGAATCGGAACGCTCCGAGGGTGACGATGTCGGCCTGCGCGTGCTGGTCGGCCAGCGCCAGGCGGTGGTCTCGACCAACGACGTCAGCGGCGATGCCGTGACCAAGCTTGCCGAGCGCGCGGTGGCGATGGCGCGCGTCGCGCCCGACGACAAATATGTCGGCCTCGCCGATCCGGCGCTGCTCGCGCGCGACTTCCCCGATCTCGATCTGCTCGATCCCGACGTGCCCGCGACCTCCGAGCTCGAGCGCCGCGCGCTCGAAGCCGAGGCTGCCGCGCTCGCCGTGAAGGGGGTGACCAAGTCCGGCGGCGCCTCCGCCTCCGCCGGCATGGGCGGCATGGTGCTCGTCACCAGCACCGGCTTCCATGGTTCTTATTTGCGTTCCAGCCAGGGCATTTCGGCGACCGCGATATCGGGCGAAGGCACCGGCATGGAGCGTGATTACGACTTCACCTCGGCGCCGCACGGCGCCGATCTCCTGTCGCCGGAAGTCGTCGGCCGTTCCGCCGGCGAGCGTACCGTGGCGCGTTCCAATCCGCGCAAGGTCGAGACCTGCAAGGTGCCGGTCGTGTTCGATCCGCGCGTCGCGGGCTCGCTGGTCGGCCACGTCGTCGGTGCCATCAACGGCGCCTCGATCGCACGCAAGACCAGCTTCCTGAAGGACAAGCTCGGCCAGCAGCTGTTCGCCAAGAACATCCGCATCATCGACGATCCCCTGCGCAAGCGCGGCCTGCGCTCGCAGACCTTCGATGCCGAAGGCGTCGCGGTGAAGAAGATCGCGCTGGTCGACGAGGGCGTGCTGACGACCTGGCTGCTCGACTGCGCGACCGCGCGCGAGCTCGGCCTCACCACCACCGGCCACGCCCATCGCGGCGTCTCGTCCTCGCCGTCGCCCGGGCCGTACAATCTGCATCTCGAACCGGGCACGCCGACCCCGGCCGAGCTGATCGCCGACATCAAGCAGGGCTTCTACGTCACCGACCTGATCGGCTCCGGCGTCAACGGCGTCACCGGCGATTACAGCCGCGGCGCCTCTGGCTTCTGGATCGAGAATGGCGAGCTGACCTATCCCGTCAGCGAAGTCACGATCGCGGGCCATCTGTTCGAGATCTTCAAGTCGATGCAGCCGGCGAACAATCTCGAATTCCGCTACGGCATCAATGCGCCGACGGTGCGCATCGAGGGTTTGACGCTTGGCGGACGCTGACGCGCATGCAACGGACGAAACCATCCTGACGCGCGACGCGGCGCTGCTGCAGGACGCGGTGCGGGAGGCAGGCAGCCTCGCGCAGTCGATGTTCCGCACCGAATTGAGGAAGTGGACCAAGGGCGCGTCCTCGCCGGTGTCGGAAGCCGACATTGCGGTCAACGACCTGCTCGAAGCGCGCCTGCGCTCGGCGACGCCCGATTATGGCTGGCTGTCCGAGGAGAGCGCCGACGACGAGGTGCGGCTGTCGCGGCGGCGGACCTGGGTGGTCGATCCCATCGACGGCACCCGCAATTATCTCGGCGGCCATGACGAATGGTGCGTCAGCGTCGCGCTGGTCGAGGACGCCTCGCCGGTGCTGGCTGCGGTGTTCGCGCCCGCGACCGACGAGTTCTTCTTCGCGGCCCGCGGGCAGGGCACGACGCTCAACGGCAAGGCCGTGCGGGCGGCGTCAGGATCCGCGCTCGACTTCTCCCGCGTCGCCGGCCCGAAGCCGATGGTCGAGCGGCTCAATACGGCCGGCGGCGACATCAAGCTGCATCCGCGAATCGGTTCGCTCGCGCTGCGCCTGTGCCGGGTCGCCGATGGCGTGCTGGATGCGGCTTTTGCCGGGGGCAACAGCCATGATTGGGACCTTGCGGCGGCCGATTTGATCGTGCAGGAAGCGGATGGTAGGATGAGCGACCTCTCCGGAGATCCCATCCTCTATAACCGCCGGGAAGTCACGCACGGGGTGCTGGTGGCAGCGGGTCGCGATCGTCATGCGGGCATCGTCGCGCATTTTCGAAATCGGCCCTTGCCCTGAGTGCGTCCGCCGTGCTTCTCGAACACTGCTTTGCCGGGCAGCCCGTTAGGAACAGAACCCATGCCAGATAGTGCCCCGCAACAATTGCTGCATCTCGTCATCGGCGGCGAGCTGCTCGATCTCGAGCACAACACCTTCAAGAACCTCGATGACGTCGAGATCGTCGGCCTCTATCCGAACTATGCGTCCGCCCACGTCGCCTGGCGCGCCAAGGCGCAGAGCACGGTCGACAACGCGCAGATGCGCTATTTCATCGTCCATCTCCATCGGCTGCTCGACCCGAATCAAGAACCGGCGCGTTGAAAAAACTGCTTCGCAATACGCTGCGAAGCAGCTGGCTTCAGCGTGCCGTCGGGGTTCTGGCGGCCGAATATCTGCGTCTGGTCTGGCGGACCAACAAGTTCACGTTCGATCCGCCTGACGTCTATGACATCGTCGAGCCGCAGATCCCCGCGATCTTCGCCTTCTGGCACGGCCAGCATTTCCTCACGCCCTTCATCAAGACCAAGGAGTCCTACCGCGCCAAGGTCCTGATCTCGCGGCATCGCGACGGCGAGTTCAACGCGATCGCCGTCGAGCGGCTTGGCATCGGCCTCATCCGTGGTTCCGGTGACCACGGCGGCGCCTTCCACCGCAAGGGCGGGGTGGGAGCGTTCAGGGAAATGGTGCACACGCTCCAGGACGGTTGTAATGTCGCACTGACCGCCGATGTCCCCAAGCGCTCGCGCGTGGCCGGGCTCGGCATCATCATGCTGGCACGGGAATCGGGGCGGCCGATCATGCCTTTCGCGATGGCGACCAGCCGCTTCATCCGGCTCAAGAACTGGGACCGCACCACCATCAACCTGCCGTTCGGGCGGGGCGCATTGGTCGGCATCAAGGAAATCCACGTGCCGCCGGATGCCGACGCCGCCACCATGGAAGCGCTGCGGCTGGAGCTGGAAGAGACCTTGAACGAGGCGACCCGCCGCGCCTATGCGCAACTCGGCCGTCCGGGGCCCCAAGATGGCTAATTCGCTGCCGATAACGCTGCGGATGTACCGGCGCCTGGCCTCGGGCCTGGTGCCGCTTGCGCCGGCTTTGATCAAGCGGCGGCTGAAGCAGGGCAAGGAGGATCCCGCCCGCGTCGGCGAGCGGCGGGGCCTGTCCCGGGACGTGCGTCCGCACGGCCCCCTGGTCTGGATTCACGGCGCCAGCGTCGGCGAGGTGCTCGCCGCAGCCGCGCTGATCGAGCGCCTGCGCGACCTCAATCTGCGCATCCTGCTCACCTCGGGCACCGTCACCTCAGCCGCCGTCGTCGCAAAGCGCTTTCCGCCCGACGTCATCCATCAATACGTGCCGTATGATTCCCCGCGCTATGTCGCGCGCTTCCTCGATCACTGGAAGCCGTCGCTGGCGCTGTTCATCGAATCCGATTTGTGGCCGAACCTGATCCTGGCGGGCGCTGCCCGCCGCCTGCCGATGGTGTTGATCAACGGGCGGATGTCGCCGCGCTCGTTCCCGCGTTGGCGGCGGATGTACGGCACCATCTCGGCGCTGCTGTCGCGGTTCGACATCTGCCTTGCGCAATCGAAGACCGATGCTGAACGTTTCTCCGCGCTCGGCGGCCGCGACGTGGTCACCACGGGCAATCTCAAGCTCGACGTGGCCGCGCCGCCGGCCGATCCCGCCAAGCTCGAGCGGCTGATGGCGATGACGCGCGGCCGCCCGATCATCGTCGCGGCCTCGACCCATCCGGGCGAGGACGAGATGCTGGTCGCGGCGCATCGCAGCCTCGTCGGTTTCTTCCCGCAGCTTCTGACTGTGATCGTGCCACGGCATCCGGATCGCGGCACCTCGATCGCCGGCTTGATCACGGCGTCGGGCCTGAAGCCGGCGTTGCGCTCGCGCGAGGAATTGCCGACGGCCGCGACCGACGTCTATGTCGCCGACACCATGGGCGAGCTCGGCCTGTTCTACCGCCTCTCGCCGGTCGTGTTCATGGGCGGATCGCTGATCCGTCATGGCGGCCAGAATCCGATCGAGGCGATCAAGCTTGGCGCCGCGATTGTCCATGGTCCGCACGTCTTCAACTTCGCCGATGTCTACGAGGCGCTCGATAGCAGCGGCGGCGCGCGCCAGGCGGACACGCAGGAGGCGCTGGTCAAGCAGCTCGGCCAGTTGCTGGCCGATCCCACGGTGCGCGACGGGATGCAGCGCGCAGGCGCAGGCGTGGTCGAGGAGCTCGGCGGCGCGCTCAATCGCACCATGACGGCGCTCGAGCCCTATCTCCTGCAGCTCACCATCGAGATGGGGGCCGCCAATGCGTGAGCCGGCCTTCTGGTACCGGCCGCGTTCCTTCAAGTCTCATGCGTTACGGCCGTTGGGCTTGCTCTATGGCGCGATCACCGAACGGCGCATGCTGCGCCAGGGCTTTGACGCCGGCATCCCCGTGATCTGCGTCGGCAACTACCATGTCGGCGGCGCCGGCAAGACGCCGACCGTGCTCGCATTGACGAAGCTGTTGCGCGAGCTCGGCGAGACGCCGGTGGTGCTCAGCCGCGGTTATGGCGGGCGCCTCAAGGGTCCGGTCATGGTCGACCGCGAGCAACACACCGCTTCCGACATCGGCGACGAGCCGTTGATGATGGTGCGCGACGTTCCTGTCGTGGTCGCGCACGACCGTCTCGAAGGCGTCGCGCTCGCGAAGTCGCGGGGCGCGACCGTGATCCTGATGGACGACGGCTTCCAGAATCCGCGCCTGCTGAAGGACGCCTCCCTGATCGTGATCGACAGCGAGCGCGGCCTCGGCAACGGCAAGGTGTTTCCGGCCGGTCCCTTGCGCGCGCCGCTGAAGGCGCAGCTCGCGCGCACCGATGCGCTGGTGCTGATCGGCAATGGCCATGCCGCCAACGATGTCGCGGCGGAGCTTGCGAAGCGCAACAAGCCGGAGCTGCGCGCGCGCCTGAAGCCGGATGCGGCCTCGGTCGCGCAACTCCTCGGCAAACGAGTCTTTGCGTTCGCCGGCATCGGCGATCCCGCGCGTTTCTTCCGGAGCCTGCACGCCTGCGGCATCGAGGTCGCGCGCACGCGCCCCTTCGCCGATCACCACATGTTTTCGCAGAACGAGATCGCCGCGCTCGCAGCGGAGGCGCAGCGCGAGCAACTCACGCTGGTGACGACGGAAAAGGATCTAGCGCGCCTGCGCGGCCGCGAAGGCGTGCCCGACGGCATCGTGCCGTTCGCGGTGCAGCTCGAATTCGATGATCCGGCAGCGCTCCGGCAATTGATCAGCGATCATCTCTACAAGGCGCGCGAGCGGCGGTTCGGCAGGCGATGATTTCTTGATGATTTTTTGGCGTGGGCAAAGCGCTCCGCCGTAGCCCAACACCGCGCGCCTTGCGATATGCGACATGCCGCGGCGGATGAATTGTCTTCCGCACGTTCGGGAGTTGATGTAGCCTTGCATGAGAGCCGTCACCGGGACGTGCCGAACTCCCGGCAATCATCGGCGGCGTTTATGCCCACGGCGGGCAACGTACCATCATCATTTCAGATGCGAGACCGTTACGATCAGTTCGGAACGGCAGGAGAGTTATTGCCAAAAGCTCAGAGGAGAACATGCCATGCATTTTTGCCTCACTGGACAATATACACCACGCGCTCTCAACGCCATTTTGGAAAACCCCACGATCAATCGCCAGGAGGCGGCGACAAAACTCATTGAAGCGGCCGGCGGTAAGCTGATTTCGATGTACAGCGTTGCTGCCGACGGTCCGGGCGTTCTGGTGATTTTCGATGTGCCTGATCCGAGCACGGCTCCGGCCATCTCCGGTCTGACCGTCACGGTGGGCACCCTGCAGAACGTGAAACTGACCCGGCTGTTCACGCAGGACGAGATCAAGCAGGTCCGCCAGAACGCGGCGAAGCTGCGCTCTTCGTATAGTCCGCCTGGAGGCTGACATCCGGATCTCAAGCGAGGCCGCCGCAATCGTATCAGGCGGCGGCAACGCTCACCTCACAGCAAAAAGCAGGTCTGCGCGCTGAGGCGAGGCGAAGGCCTTCCGGCGTCCATCGACGGACGATGCGGGAGGGCGCGTGCTGTGTCCGGCGCCACAGGTCCGACTGAACGTGCTTGCCGGCGGACCCGTTAAGGGCGTGCAATCCCGGCTCAGCGGTCAGTCCCCTCACCAGGCTCCAACAGCCATCATTCCGATGATGGTCAGGCACGAGACGCAGGCCACCATGACAGTATAGCATTCGGGTGTATTCATCGCTTGCTCCCAAACTGCCGCCAATTGCTTGGTCACTGCTACGCGGGAGAGTTCGCCGGTCTCGGGCCGCTTCAATGCGGCACGCCACGACCGGTCTTGCGTTGTGCGTCCGTCCTCTCATCGTCACCCTGATCCGCAAGATGATGATGCGCTTCGGAAGCTTCAGAGCGTTGAGCTATGATCAGAAGCTGTTTCCGCATTTCAGCGAGGCGGGCGCGGCAATATTCACGATAGAGCATGTCTAGTATGGTGGGCATGATCACCCCCATCCTTTGACTTTCGATTTACAAAATATGCCACCGCGAATTTTCGAGGTGATGGTAGCCCGCCAGATGGCTCTTCGATATGAGCCCGTTCACAGACTGCGCCAATTCCAAAGCTCAATGGCCGTTTGGTTGACTCGATTGTCTGCGCGATAAAAGAGCAGGGCTAATTACCTAACACGCAGTTTAGCAGCGCTCTGTTTCACCAAGACTTCGTCAAACAACCTGAGGGCGCCGAACCGCAACGAAAAATCCAACCACAGCGCGAAGTGACTTACTACGGAGTGCAAGCGCGATTCGATGCAACGCGGATCGGCACGACGGAGATCATTTCGGCGGCGAGGCGCGCAGTGCAGGTGCGCGCGAACATCGTCTCCATCCTCATGCTGCGCGAAAATCTGTCCCGCTCGTGCTACGCTGGCAGGACAGCTACGCTTTACTCACCCCGCAGCAGCCCGCCATTCAGGCAACATTCATCGCAAGACGCCTATCGGTTCCAGACGATCAGGAGAATCCGATGAAACTGCCATCCGCAGCCGTCGCTGCCAGTCTTGTGTGTCTGATCATTGCGCCCGTGTTTGCGCAGACGCCGCCGACGACGGCTCCCGCTGCTCCCACAGGCACGGTGCCAGTCCCCGCGACCAAGCGCGTCACGTGTCTTGCGACGACGCAAAGCCTGAAGGGACAGGACAAGCGCGACCAGATGCAGCTCTGCATGGCGCAGGCGCGGGGCGATTGCCTCAAGCAGGCGATCGATCAGAAGGTCGTCGGCGAGCCCAGGAAGACCTTCATCAAGACCTGCGTGGGCGGAGATGCCACTGAACAGCAATAGAAGCGCAGGCGCGGCCTCACGGCTGCGGCTTCAGCGCGCCGGGGAAATGCCGCTGCAGCACGGCGGCGGGGGTGGCGTAGGCCTCTTGCAGGTCCACGCTCCAGTACTTCAATTCGTCGAGCGGAATCCGCGTGTCGGTGATCGCGCAACGCACGAAGGTCCCCGGCGAGATCACGCGGAAATCGCCGTCGAGATATTGCACCTGCGCTTCGCCATGGCCCGAGGGGCCGAACTTGTTCAGCACGGTCGAAAGTCTCCGTGGAAGGCCTCTCCGTGGAAAACCCTGGAGGGCACGATGTGTTGGACGGGATTTAGCATAGATAGGGTGGCTTGTCCGCCCGGTAAACCCACCGGTTTGTGATGTTTTGCCGCCGTTTCCGCATGATAGTGCTTCGCGCGAGGGATGGCCGGTTCCGGCATCTTCCACGGCAGAATCCGATGCGCCTTCGACTGACCGCCCTGTTCCTGATGTTGCTGATGTCGGCCGCGCACGCCGCGCCGGCGCCGCAGCAGGTCGACATTCCCCTGTCGTCCGGAATCCTGCATGGGCAGCTCTACAAGCCCGAAGGCGAGGGGCCGTTTCCGACCGTGATCGCGCTGCACGGCTGCGGCGGCCTTGGCAATCATTCAGAATCGGTGCTGCCGCGCTATCGCGACTGGGCGCTGCAATTGCTGAAGGCCGGCAACGCCGTGCTGCTGCCCGACAGCTACGGCTCGCGCGAGCTCGGGCCGCAATGCCGCGTCAAGGAGATGCACATCAAGGCGCGGCGCGAGCGCGTCGCCGATATCGCGGCCTCGCGCGCCTGGCTGATGAAGCAGAGTTGGGTCGCGCGCGACCGCGTCAGCCTGATCGGCTGGGCCAACGGCGCCAGCGCACTGCTCTGGGCGGTGCGTCCGCAGAGCGCCGCGCGCGAAGCCGGGCCGGATTTTCGCGCGGCGATCGCGTTCTATCCGGATTGCCGGATCTCCGCCGGCCTCGGCTGGAGCGCGCGGGTGCCGACCCTGGTGCTGATCGGCGCCAATGACGACGTCTCGTCGCCGCCGGCCTGCCGCCAGATGGTCGACGGCGCCCGCGGCCGCAGCGCGCTTACGCGCATCGTGGTCTATCCCGGCGCCTATCACGATTTCGACCGCGCCAATACGCCGCTGCACGCAGCTGCCGGTACCACCGACGCCGCCGCGCCCGAGCACGGCCATCTCGGCACGGACGCAGAGGCGCGCGCGGAGTCGCAGCGGGAAGTCGCGGAGTGGCTGGCGCGGTGAGGGCGGTCCCGTAGCCCGGATGGAGCGGACTTGTCCCGCCGTAGCTCGATAGAGCGAAGGCGGAAGCGGGGCCGCCCGAGGAACAAATCTGGCGGACAGCCCCGCATCGACCACCGCCCTGCACGGAGTATGGCCGACCGTGAATCTACGTATCGCGTGTCGCGGCGGTTTCAGCAGGTGACGGCGCCTTAGTTCGACCACGATGTCGATTAAACGCAGTCCTCATGCGCAACCGCTTCGTCCTGTTCTCATCCGCACTGATCGTCTTCACCGTCGCGATCTTCCTGTTCGAAGCCCACGCCGGCGCGCCGATGATCGCGCCGGAACATTGCGGCTTCTGGACCACGATCGACGCGGGATTGTCCTGCCGGTAGGACGGACCTACGCGTCCCACACTGGCTGTCATCGCCCGGCTTGACCGGGCGATCCAGTACTCCGAGACGTTAGTGATTGAGCCGAGAAGCTGCGGCGTACTGGATTCCCCACTTTCGCGGGGAATGACAGCGGGGGCGGGGCAACGCTGTCGCGTCTCAGAATAAATTGCCCTGATCCACCGGCTTGGCCACGCGCTTCGGCGCGGGCTTGGCGTCCTGTGCGGCCGGCTTTGCTTGCGCCGGCGCACGCTTTGCCGTCGGTGCCGGGCGATCCGCATCCGCCGTCGCGCCGACACGGCCGTCCGCAAACTCGATCTCGAGGCGCGCGCCGGGACCAATCGCGTCCGCCGCATGCAGGGGATGGCCGGCTTCATCCCGCACCAAGGCAAAACCGCGTGCGAGCACGCCGCGATACGACAACGCCGAGAGCAGCTTGCCGCTGTTCTCGACGCGCGCATCGAGCCGTCGCAGCAATGTGACAAGCGCGCGGTTGGCGCGTTCGGCCAGACGATGCGTGCGCTCGCGCTGGCGGGCAATTGCGTTGCGCTGCGCCTGCGCATTCGAAAGTTTCGAGGCGCGCAAGCGCACCTCCAGCCCGGCGAAACGGTCGCGCCGTTGCCGCAGCAGCGAGCGCGCGGACAGGCCGAGCCGCTCGCCGCACACGGTGAGGCGGTGATCGGCCTGCGAAATCTGCCCGTGCAGCACCCGCAGCGTCAGCTTTGCACTCGCCGCGGTAAACCTGCGGAAATGCGCATGCGTGTTGGCCTTGAGCCCGCGGGGTAGCGAGGCGCCCGCTGAATCCAGCCGTTGCCGTGGGATTGCGAGCAGATCGCCTGCCGCGGGCAGGGCGCGCGCGGCGGCGCGCAGCTCGCTGCGGCGGCTCTCATGGGCACGCTGCCAATAGGCGCGGGTGCGCCGCGCGAGATCGGCGACCTCGACGAACAAATCGCTGCGCACCGGCACCGCCATCTCGGCCGCCGCCGTCGGCGTCGGCGCGCGCTTGTCGGCGACGAAGTCGATCAGCGTGATGTCGGTCTCGTGCCCGACCGCCGAGATCAGCGGGATCATGCTCTCGGCTGCCGCCCGCACCACGATCTCCTCGTTGAACGACCAGAGGTCCTCCAGCGAGCCGCCACCGCGTGCCACGATCAGCACATCGGGCCGCGGAATCTTGCCGCCTTCCGGCAGCGCGTTGAAGCCGCGGATCGCGGCTGCGACCTGCTCGGCCGAGCCTTCGCCCTGCACCTTGACCGGCCACACCAGCACGTGGCGGGGAAAGCGGTCCTCCAGCCGATGCAGGATGTCACGGATGACGGCGCCGGTCGGCGAGGTCACCACGCCGATCACCTCCGGCAGCCAGGGCAGCAACTGCTTGCGCGCTTCGTCGAACAGGCCCTCGGCGGCGAGCTTCTTCTTGCGCTCCTCCATCAGCGCCATCAGCGCGCCGATGCCGGCCGGCTCCAGCGCCTCGATCACGATCTGGTACTTGGAGGAGCCCGGATAGGTCGTGAGCTTGCCGGTGGCGATGACCTCGAGCCCTTCCTGGGGCTTGAAGCGCATCCGCCCGTGCACGCCCTTCCAGATCACCGCCTCGATCTTGGCGCTCTCGTCCTTGAGCGCGAAATAGCAGTGGCCGGAGGAGTGGGCGCCACGGAAACCGGAGATCTCGCCGCGGACCCGGACATGGCCAAAGGCGTCCTCCACCGTCCGTTTCAGGGACTGCGAGAGCTCGGAGACGGTGAATTCGGGGGCGTTGAGCAGTGGTTCCGCAGGCGGCATCGGCAAACGATTCGGCATTTCGGGGTCAGACCCGACGTTAAGGATTTTCGCCGCGCGGCGCCAATCCGGGGATTGATACGAAGAGTACTCTGTATTATAGAGTTCTCTATCTTTGATGTATTTGAGGGAAACGATCCATGGCGATCCGGCTGCTGCGAGGCGTTTTGAACGGACTGAAATGGGCCCTGTGCGCGGTCGGCGGTGTGACGCTGATCCTGGCCGCGATGATCGCAACGCCGCTGGAGCGGCCGCCCGAGATGCGGTCGGTCTCGGACTCATCCAAGGGGATCGACTGGTCCACGCTGCCACCGCTCGAGCGCTTCCAGGCCCGCGACGGCACCTGGATCGGCTTTCGCCACTATGCGTCCAATAGCCCCGCGACCGAACGCGGCGCGATCTTTATCCATGGCTCCTCCGGCTCCAGCGGCACGGTCAATCACGCGCTGACCCATGCGATCGCATCGCGCGGCGTGGAGACCTGGGCGCTCGACATCCGCGGCCATGGCGGCTCCGGCACCCGTGGCGATATCGGCTATGTCGGCCAGCTCGAGGATGACCTCGTCGATTTCGTCGCGCATGTCCGCAAGAGCGCGCCCGACCTGCCGCTGACCCTGATCGGCCATTCCGCCGGCGCCGGCTTCTCGCTCCGCGTCGCTGCAACCCCGATCATGCAGGACATGTTCGTGCGCACCGTGCTGCTCGCGCCCTATCTAGGCTACGACGCACCGACCAACAAGCCGCATTCCGGCGGCTGGGCCAATGCCGACGTGCCGCGCGTCCTGGGGCTCGCCGCGTTGCGCAAGCTTGGCATCGACTGCTGCTCGCAGCTGCCGGTGCTGGCCTTCGCGGTACGGCCGAACTTCGAGAAGATCCTCGTCTCCACCTATTCCGATCGCCTCATGCGCAACTTCGCCACCCGCGGCTATCGCCTCGATCTGCCCGGAGTGACGCATCCGATGACCGTCTTCGGCGGTGCCGAGGACGAGATGATGATCTCCGCCAAATATGCCGAGACCGTGCAGGCCATCAAACCGTCGGTCGACGTCAAGGTGCTAGACGGCATCAACCACATGGGCATCGTCACCGACCCGAAGGCGATCTCGGTCATCGCCGACGACGTCGCAACGCGCGGGGCGGGGCAATCATGATCGACAGCAAGGAGGCGTCCGCAGCGCTGGCCGATATCGACGACATCGTCCAGCGCGTGAAGCAATCGCAGCTCTATGAGCTCGCGAGCCTCGCGGCGATCTGGTGGGGCGTCCTGGTGTTCGCAGGCAATCTGGTGACCTGGCTCTGGCCGGTCTACGCGGTCTACGCCTGGGTCGTAGTGGACGTCGTAGGTGTCGTCGGTCTGGTTGCGCTCCGCGTGCTCAATCCGCCGCATCATCCGCGCGGTGCCGGCTTCGATATCAGGCTGCTTCTCGTGTTCGTGCTGTTCTTCACCTTCGGCTATCTCTGCACCAACGTCGTCGGCCATTTCGGCCCGCGCCAGCTGGGCGCGTTCTGGCCGCTCTATTTCATGCTGTTCTATACGCTGGCGGGTCTCTGGTTCGGCTACGCCTTCGTCGCGATCGGTCTTGGCATCGCTGCACTGACGTTGTTCGGCTTCTTCTACATCGGCGAGGCGTTCCCGCTCTGGATGGCCTTTGTCAACGGTGGCGGACTGATCGTCGGCGGCCTCTGGATGCGGCGGATCTGATGGCCGAGCTCGACGACATCATCCACCAGCCGCTGCGGCTGAAGATCATGGCGGCGCTCAACGCGCTGCCGGCCTCCACTGGCCTGGAGTTTTCTCGCCTGAAGAAGCTCACCGGCGCCACCGACGGCAATCTCGGCGCACATATCGAGACGCTGGCCAAGGCCGGCTACGTCTCCGTGGACAAAGCTTTTGTCGGCAAGAAGCCGCAGACCACAGTCACCGCCACCGCCGCCGGCCGCGGCGCCTTCGCGCGCCATGTGGCGACGTTGCAGGAGATCATTGCGGGGAAGCAGGTTTAGCGGCGATCGTCATTCTCGGGCGTTCCCCTCTCTCCGCCGTCATTCCGGGGCGCGCCCCCTTGGGCGCGAGCCCGGAATCCATACTCACGATGGTGGTTATGGATTCCGGGCTCGCGGCTTCGCCGCGCCCCGGAATGACGGGGAGTTCGGGGCGTTTCCCCTTGAGACCCGTGGCGATTCGTGCGACCTCCGGCCCCAGCAAACCCCTTATTCTGAGCCTTCGATGCACATTCTCCTGCTCGGTTCCGGCGGCCGCGAACATGCCCTGGCGTGGAAAATCGCGGCCTCCCCCCTGGTGACCAAATTCTGGTGCGCGCCCGGCAATGCCGGCATCGCGCGGGAGGCGGAATGCGTGGCGCTCGATGTCGCCGACCATGCCGCCGTCATCGACTTCTGCAAGACGAATGCAGTCGAGCTCGTGGTGGTCGGCCCGGAGACGCCGCTGGCCGCCGGCATCGTCGACGATCTCACCGCCGCCGGCATCAAGGCGTTCGGGCCGAGCGGGGTGGCGGCGCAGCTCGAAAGCTCCAAGGGGTTCACCAAGGCGCTGTGCACCGAATTCGGCATTCCGACCGGCGCCTACAAGCGCTTCACCAACGCCAATGATGCGCGCGCTTACGTCCAGAGCCAGGGTGCGCCGATCGTGGTCAAGGCCGACGGCCTTGCCGCCGGCAAGGGCGTCGTGGTCGCCAAGACCGTGCGCGAGGCCGAGGACGCCATCGCCATGATGTTCGAGGGCGCCTTTGGCGATGCCGGCGCCGAGGTCGTGATCGAGGAATTTCTGCCGGGCCGCGAGATCAGCTTCTTCGCGCTGTGCGACGGCGAGACCGCCATCCCTCTCGCTTCCGCGCAGGACCACAAGCGCGTGTTCGACCACGACGTCGGCCCGAACACCGGCGGCATGGGCGCCTATTCGCCGACGCCGCTGGTCACGCCCGCGATCCACGATGCGATCATGGCAAAGATCATTTTGCCGACGGTCGCCGGCATGAAGCAGCGCGGCACGCCGTTCCGCGGCATCCTTTACGCCGGGATCATGCTGACGACGCAGGGCCCAAAACTGTTCGAGTTCAACGTGCGCTTCGGCGATCCCGAGTGTCAGGTGCTGATGCTGCGGATGATATCCGACATCGTGCCGGCGTTCCTCGCCTCCTGCGACGGGGAGCTTAAGCACTTCGACCTGCGCTGGCATCCGGACTCCGCGCTCACCGTGGTGATGGCGGCGAAGGGCTATCCCGGCGACTATCAGAAGGGCACGCGCATCGAGGGCCTCGATGACGCCGCCAAGGTCGAGACCGCCGAGATCTTCCATGCGGGCACGGTTGAGAAGGACGGCGCGATCCTCGCCAATGGCGGCCGCGTGCTCAACGTGTGCGCGCTCGGCAAGACCGTGACCGAAGCGCAGTCGCGTGCCTATCAGGCCGTCGACCGCATCAACTGGCCGGAAGGCTTCTGCCGCCGCGACATCGGCTGGCAGGCGGTGGAAGCCGAGAAGGCCCGGGGCTGACAGGCTTTTTTCCGGAATACGCGCACTGTGGCATCACGATTGCCGCGTGCCTCCGCCCCGCCACATCGACATTCCAAAATTGCGCAATCGCCTGTTGGGCTTAGCAACCCTCACAGGTGACCACCGTGCTACTGTGCATGGGGTTGTTTTCGACATTTTTGTTTGAGGCGGCCCAGGACTGACCAGACAGGACTGACCAGATAAGGATGCCGAAGATGTCCGATCTCGCCGACCTCTACCCCGGCTTCGCCTCCGAATGGATCAACACCTCCTTGGGCCGCATCTTCGCCCGCGTCGGCGGCAAGGGGCCGCCGCTGCTGTTGCTGCACGGCTTCTCCGAGACCAACGTGATGTGGCACCGCGTGGCGCCGCAGCTCGCCGACAAGTTCACGCTGATCATCGCCGATCTGCCGGGCTATGGCTGGTCCGACATGCCCGAGAGCGATGCGCATCACATCCCCTACAGCAAGCGCGCGATGGCCAAGGCCATGGTCGAGGCGATGGAGCAGCTCGGCCACGTCCACTTCGCGCTCGCCGGCCACGACCGCGGCGGCCGGGTGTCGTATCGGCTGGCGCTCGAACATCCCGGCCGGCTGTCGCGCCTCGCCGTGCTCGATATCCTGCCGACCTATAATTACTGGGAGCGGATGAACCGCGCCTACGCGCTGAAGATCTATCACTGGACCTTCCTCGCCCAGCCCGCGCCGCTGCCGGAGACGCTGATTTCAGGCAATGGCGAGTTCTTCCTCCGCTTCAAGATGGCGAGCCAGACCAAGTCGAAGACGCTGGACGCCATCGACGAGCGCGCACTCGAACATTACATCGCCCCGTTCCGCGATCCCGCCCGCGTGCATGCGATGTGCGAGGACTACCGCGCCGGCGCCTATTTCGATTACGACCTAGACAAGACCGATTTCGAGGCCGGCAAGAAGATCACGGTGCCGATGCTGGCCCTGTGGGGTGGCGCAGGCATCGCCCAGGCCGCCGCCACGCCGCTCGATACGTGGAAGCAATGGGCGACCAACGTCGACGGCATGCCGGTGGACTCCGGCCATTTCCTCACCGAGGAGAACCCGGACGTCACCGCAAAGGCGCTGCGCGAGTTTTTCTCGGCGCCTTAACGCCGCTCCCGAAAGAAGTCCTTGAGCAGCCGCGCCGCCTCGCTCTCGCCGACCCCGGAATAGACATCCGGCGCATGATGGCAGGTTGGGGACGCAAAGAACCGCACGCCGGACTCGACCGCGCCGCCCTTGGGATCGGCGGCGCCGTAATAGAGCCGCCTGACCCTTGCAAAGGAGATCGCGCCCGCACACATGGTGCAGGGCTCCAGCGTCACGTAGAGGTCGCAGTCGACCAGGCGCTCGCTGCCGATCTTCTTGGCGGCCTCGCGCAGCGCAATGATCTCGGCATGGGCGGTCGGGTCGTAATCGGTCAGCGTCCGGTTCGCCGCGGTGGCGATCACCTCGTAATTGCGGACCACGACGCATCCGATCGGAACTTCGCCCGCCTTTCCGGCATTTTCGGCCGTTTTGAGCGCCAAATCCATGAAAGAGGGGGCTTTCAAGCCTCGTATCATCGCCAGAAACCTGCTAGTAGCTCCGCCTTCAGCAAGAGTGAATACCGGATTTGCCTGAGCATGCGGCTCGAAGCGAGCGCGCACACTGCTTTTTGGCCACCCCCAAGTGAGATTATTCATGCCTCGCGACAGCGACAAAGACAACGATTCCCGCGGCCGGCGTGATCGAGGCCCGGGCAGGGGTGGCCCGCCCAAGGGCCGGTCCGGCAAGCCGCGTGGCCCTGAGAAGAAATTCGCCAAGCGCGGCCCTGAGGGCAGGAGCGACGCCCGCCCGCCCCGTGGCGACCGCGACAGCCGTCCGCCTCGCGCCGACCGCGGGGATCGTCCGTTCCGCCGCCGCGAGGAGGGCGATGCCCCGCGCCGCGATTTCAGCGACCGTCCGAAATTCAAGCGCGACGACCGCGGCGGTGAGGAGCGCGGCGAGCGCAGCTTCAAGCCGCGCGGCGACCGCCCGTTCTCCGATCGCGGCTCGCGCGATGGCGAGAAGCGGCCGTTCAAGCCGCGTGGTGATCGTCCGTCCTATGGCCGTGACGACCGTCCGCCGCGCAGCCGGGATCGCGACGATTCCCGTCCCGCCGGTCGGTTCGGTGACAAGAAGTTCGGCGACAAGCGGCCCTACGCGCCGCGTGGCGACCGCCCGGAACGCAAGTTCGACGGCGAGCGGAAGTTTTCGCGCGGCGCACCGGATCGCGAGCGCGACCGTGGGGATCGCAGCGATCGCCCGCGTGACTTCGGCGACCGCCCGCGCGATCGCGGCGAGCGCAGCGATTCAAAGCCGTGGCAGAAGCGCGACGCGGGTCCGCGTGGCGATCGTCCGCCGCGCAAGGACTTCAGCAAGGGTCCGCGCAAGGATTTTGGTGGCCGCGACCGCAGCGAAGACAAGCCCTGGCAGAAGCGCGAAGGCGGCAGCGGCGATGACCGTCCGCGTTTCTCGCGTTCGCGCGATGATCGCGCGTCCGGCGATCGTCCGTTCCGCGATCGGCCCAAGTTCGATCGACCCAAGTTCGATCGCCCGCGCGACGACCGTCCGAAATTCGATCGGCCTCGTCGTGACAGCGATGGCGAGCGCGGCGACCGCCCCAAATTCAATCGTCCGCGCGAGCGCAGCGAAGGCCGCTCCGACTGGCACGAGCATCCGCGCAACGAAGGCCGCTTCGGCGACCGTCCGCGCCGTGAAAACGAGGATGAGAGCAGGATCTTCGAGAAGCGCCCCGCCTTCGGTGGTCGCGGCGCCTATCGTGACCGTGATCGGGATTTCGAGGGCCGTCCGCGCCGTGACGAAGCACCAAAGCCGAAGAAGGCCGGCGAGCGTATCGCAAAAGTGCTGTCGCGTGCGGGCCTCGCCTCGCGCCGCGACGCCGAGGAGATGGTCACGCAGGGCCGCGTCGCCGTCAACGGCCGCGTCATCAATTCGCCGGCGCTCGACATCACCTCGAACGACGTCGTCACTGTCGACGGCAAGCCGTTGCCGGAGCGCGAGCGCACCCGGCTGTTCCTCTACCACAAGCCGCGCGGGCTGATGACCACGCATGACGACCCCGAGGGCCGTCCGACCGTGTTCGACAATCTGCCCGAAGGCCTGCCGCGGCTGATCTCGATCGGCCGGCTCGACTTCAACACCGAAGGCCTGCTGCTGCTCACCAACGACGGCGGGCTCGCGCGTACGCTCGAGTTGCCTGACACTGGCTGGCTGCGTCGCTACCGCGTCCGCGCCCATGGCGACGTCACCCAGGCGCAGCTCGACGAATTGAAGAACGGCATCGAGGTCGAGGGCGTCAAATACGGTCCGATCGAGGCGACGCTGGAGCGCGACCAGGGCGCCAATGTCTGGCTGGTGTTCGCGATCCGCGAAGGCAAGAACCGCGAGGTGCGCAACGTCTGCGCCCATCTCGGGCTGGAGGTGAACCGGCTGATCCGCGTGTCCTACGGGCCGTTCCAGCTTGGCGAGGTCCCCGAAGGCCAGGTCGAGGAGATCAAGTCGCGTGTGCTGCGTGATCAGCTCGGCGACAAGGTGATCGAGAAGTCTGGCGCGCAGTTCGACGTGCCGAAGAAATCTTCTTCACCCGACGGCGAAGCGCCACGCGAGAAGAAGCCTGCCAGCAAGCGTGACGTGATCAACGATCGCAAGGGCCGCCGCGTGCTGGTGCAGCGCACCGGCAGCGAGGAGGCTCGCGAGCGCAACGAGTCCGAGGCCAACGGCTACGGCCCGCCGCGCCGTCCCAAGCGCGGCTATCACGGCAAGCGCGATCTGACGCCGCGGGAGGACTGATTGCGCGTCGTCGGCGGTCGTTTGAAGGGGCGAAATCTCGCCTCACCGTCCTCGCGCGACATCCGCCCCACGGCGGACCGGCTGCGCGAGTCCGTGTTCAACATCCTCGTTCACGCCTATGACGATCCGATTGAGGATGCGCGCGTGCTCGATCTTTTCGCCGGCACCGGCGCGCTCGGCATCGAGGCGTCCTCGCGCGGCGCAAAGTTCACGCTGTTCGTCGACAACGGCGCCGAGGCGCGCGCGCTGCTGCGTAACAACGTCGAGACGCTCGGCCTTGGCGGCGTGACCAAGGTCTATCGCCGCGATGCGACCGATCTCGGGCCCGCGCACCCCGTCGAGCCGTTCTCGCTGGTGTTCCTCGATCCGCCCTATGGCAAGGGCTTTGCGGAGAAGGCGCTTGTGAGCTTGCGCGACGGTGGCTGGCTCACGCCGGGCGCGCTGCTGGTGGTCGAAGAGGCGAAGGCGGCGCAGTTCGTGACGCCTGAGGGCTTCGAGGAATTGGAGCGGCGGGCGTATGACGACACGGAGTTCGTGTTTTTGAAGAAGCCGTAGTCTCGCTGCCGTAGGGTGGGCAAAGGCGCAACGCGCCGTGCCCACCAACTTTCTGCGATCGCGGTAGGTGGTGGGCACGCTTCGCTTTGCCCACCCTACGAAGATCATCTCCGCCCGAACAGCTTCTCCACATCGCTCAGCTTCAGCTCGACATAAGTCGGGCGGCCGTGATTGCACTGGCCGGAGTTCGGGGTGTCCTCCATCTCGCGGAGCAGGGCGTTCATCTCCTCCGGCCGCAGCCGGCGGCCGGCGCGCACCGAGCCGTGGCAGGCCATGGTGGCGGCGACGTGCATCAGGCGGCGCTCCAGCGGCAGCGCCTCGTCCCATTCGGCCATATGCTCGGATAGATCGCGCAGCAGCCCGCCTGCATTGGTCTTGCCGAGCAGCGACGGCGTCTCGCGGACCGCGACCGCGCCGGGGCCGAAGGATTCGATCGCCAGCCCAAACGACGCAAGCTCCTCGCTGCGCTCGAGCAGGCGCTCGACCGTCGCCTCGTCCATCTCGACGATCTCGGGGATCAGGAGGATCTGCCTCTGCACGCCGTTGGCGGCGAGCGAGGCCTTCAGCCGCTCGTAGACGATGCGCTCATGCGCGGCATGCTGGTCGACGATGATCAGGCCGTCGCGGGTCTGCGAGACGATGTAGGTCTCGTGGATCTGGGTGCGCGCCGCGCCGAGCGGGCGGTCGACGAGGTCGCTGACGGGCTGGGTCTCGATCCGCACGTCCGCGCTGGGCGCGCCGACATCGAATGCCGCCTGCGCGCGCTCGGCGAAGGCGGGCGCGGCAGAGCCGTCGAACGACGGCATCGGTGCGACCGGGGCGGATGGCGAGGCGCGCCAGTCCCAGCTCGCAGGCCGCGGCGTAAACGCCGGCCGGAACGAGGACAACGCGCTCTCGCCACTGTTGGCGGCCGTGCGCCGGCCCTCGCGCGCGAGCGCGTCCTTCAATCCGTGCACGATCAGCGCGCGCACGAGGCCGGCATTGCGGAAGCGCACCTCGGTCTTGGCCGGATGCACGTTGGCATCGACCTCGCGCGGATCGAGCGTGACGAACAACGCCAGCACCGGATGGCGGTCGCGCGGCAGATAGTCGGCATAGGCCCCGCGCACGGCGCCGAGGATCAGCTTGTCGCGCACCGGGCGGCCGTTGACGAAGAGATATTGCCCGAGCGCGTTGGCCTTGGTCAGCGCCGGCGCCGCGGCATAGCCGGCGACGACGACGCCCTCGCGCTCGGCATGGACCTCGATGGCGTGGCTGCGGAACTCCGCGCCCAGAATGTCGCCGAGCCGCGTCAGCCGTCCGGCGGCGCCGGGCAGCGCGCCGGTCCAGGTCACCGGCGCGCGCTCCTCGCCTGCGAGCGTGAAGGCGACGTCGGGCCGCGCCATGGCGAGGCGCCTGACCACCTCGCGGATCGCCTCCGCCTCGGTGCGGTCGGTCTTCAGGAATTTCAGCCGCGCGGGCGTTGCATAGAAGAGGTCGTTGACCTCGACGCGCGTGCCATGCGCCAGCGCCGCCGGCATGATCTCGGACTTGTCGCCGCCCTCGACTGACAGCGCCCAGGCATGTGGTTCGCTCGCGTGCCGCGTCGTGATGGAGAGCCGCGCCACCGAGCCGATCGAGGGCAGCGCCTCGCCGCGGAACCCGAGCGTGCGGATCTGGAGCAAATCCTCGTCGTCGAGCTTGGAGGTGGCATGGCGTTCGACCGCGAGCGCGAGGTCCTTCGCGGTCATGCCGCCGCCGTCGTCGGTGATCCCGATCCGCCGCCGCCCGCCGCCATCGGTGAAGACGTCGATCCGGCTCGCGCCGGCATCGATGGCGTTCTCGACCAGTTCCTTGACCACGCTTGCCGGACGTTCGACCACCTCGCCGGCGGCGATGCGGTTGACGACTTGCTCTGGCAGTTGGCGGACGGGCATGGGGCTTTCGATCTGGATTCGCTGACGGCGCTATTCTAGGCCGTGTTGCGTCAAAAGCATGTGTTGGGCAACAGCCGTGTGGCGGCCTGGGGAAGAGGGATGCCTATCACATTGAAGGGATTGGACGTTCGAGAAAATTGCGCAACCGGGACGGAGCGGTCGCCCTGCCTGCCGTCCTGATTGTGGGGGCACGGGCAGCGGTGTAGCATCGTGAAAAAATGGCAACAGGACGGGAGGACGCCATGTGCAATTTCTTCGCGCACCAGCCCCAACGCAACTACGAATCCCAGACCCGCTCGTTGCGGATCGGCGGGCACTGCACCTCGATCCGGCTGGAAATGGCGTTCTGGGACACGCTGGAGGAGATCGCGGCCAAGGAGAGCATGAGCGTCGGCAAGTTCCTGACCACGCTCTACAACGAGGTGCTCGACCATCACGGCGAGGTCAATAATTTTGCCTCGCTGCTGCGCTGCTCCTGCCTGATCTACCGCTCCCGGAGCATGGTGCCGGTGCAGGAGTTCAAGGCGACGGTGACACCGATTCTCGACGCGGCCGAATAGCTGTCTCAACAAAAGTGCGTAGCCCGGATGGAGCGCAGCGCAATCCGGGATTTGTGCCACAAGTGACGGCGGCCCCGGATTACGCTTCGCTCCATCCGGGCTACGAGACTACGGTATGCCCTCCGCCGTCATTGCGAGGAGCCCGCGACAAAATTGCGTAGCAATTTTGCGCTAGTGCGACGAAGCAATCCAGACCGTCACCGCGGTGGGATTCTGGATTGCTTCGCTTCGCTCGCAATGACGTGGAGAGAGCGGTGTGCTCCATGTTGAGCCGACAACGCCCGACGTCAAATCTCCTTTTTCTGCATCGCGCCGGCGATGTAATCCGCCTGGCGGATCGCGAGCGCGACGATGGTCAGCGTCGGATTGCAGGCCGCCCCGCTGGTGAACTGGCTGCCGTCCGAGACGAACAGGTTCTTGACGTCGTGGCTCTGCCCGAACTTGTTGACCACGCCATCCCGCGGTTTCTCGCTCATCCTGTTGGTGCCGAGATTATGGGTGCTCGGATAGGGCGGCGTCGGATAGGTCACGGTGGCGCCGACGGCGTCGTAGACCGCCGCGCCCTGCTTGTAGGCATGTGCACGCATCGCGAGATCGTTGGGATGATCGTCGAAATGCACGCTCGCGACCGCTTGGCCGAACTTGTCCTTGACGACGGGATCGAGCGTGATGCGGTTGGTCTCCTGCGGCATGTCCTCGCCGACCAGCCACATGCCGGCCATCCTGGGATAGCCGTCGAGCGCTGCGGTGAACGGACGGCCCCAGGCGCCGGGGTTGAGGAAGGCCGCCATGAACGGCAGGCCGATCGACAGCGTCTCCATCTCGTAGCCGCCGACGAAGCCGCGCTTCGGATTGTTGGCGGATTCATCACGGATAATGCCGGCCATGGTGGTGCCGCGATACATGTGCACCGACTTCTCGAACACGGCGTAGACGCTGCCGGTCATGTGCCGCATGTAGTTGCGCCCGACCTGGCCCGATGAATTGCCGAGACCATCGGGGAACATGGTCGAAGCACTGTTCAAGAGCAGCCGCGGGCTCTCGATCGAATTGCCGGCCACCGCAACGATACGCGCCTTCTGGCGCTGCATAGCGCCACTCTCGTCGGCGTACACCACGCCGGTGACCTTACCGCCGGCGTCGTGCTCGATCTTGACCGCCATGCTGCTCGGCCGTACCTCGAGATTTCCGGTCGCCTCGCCCTTGGGGATCTCGGTGTAGAGCGTCGACCATTTCGCGCCGGATTTGCAGCCCTGGAAGCAGAAGCCGATCTGCTGGCAGGCGCCGCGGCCGTCACGCGGCTGGCTGTTGATGGCCATATTGCCGGTATGCACGGTCTTGTAGCCGAGCTTCTTCGCACCGGCCTCCAGCACCTTGAAATTATTGTTGCCGGGAAGTCCGGGAATGCCGTTGGTGCGGGTCACGCCCATCTTGTTCTCGGCCTTGGCGTACCATGGCTCGATCTCGGCGAGCGTCACCGGCCAGTCCAACAGGTTTGCGCCGGGGATATTGCCGTAGGTGCTCTTCACCTTGAACTCGTGCTCGTCGAAGCGCAGCGATGCGCCGGCCCAGTGTGTGGTCGAGCCGCCGACCGCCTTGACGATCCAGGCGGGCAGGCCAGAGAAGTCCTTGGCGACGCGCCATGTTCCCGACGTCGTGCGCGCGTCGGTCCAGGCGAGCTGCGTGAAGCTCTCCCATTCGTCGTTGACGAAGTCCTGGTTCTCGATGCGCGGACCTGCTTCGAGGATAACCACCTTGACGCCCTTCTGCGCGAGCTCGTTGCCCAGCGTGCCGCCGCCGGCACCGGAGCCGACGATCACCACAACGCTGGAGTCGTTCAGATCGAATTTTGCCATATGCGTTCTCCTGAACCGTTGGGTGAGCCTTAAGCCTTCGGCAGCCAGTCGATGTCGGCAAAGCCGCGGTTGATGTAGCCGCCGTGCTCGGCGGAGGAGCCCTCGTAGCCGAAGCGCGGCCAGACCTCTTTCTGGTTGTAGAGCGACACGACGAGGTCGCCGCGCACCTTCTGGAAGAAGTCGCTCTGCTCGATCTCCGTCAGCAGCACCACGCGGTCGGCTTCCCATGGCACTTCGGCGTAAGCCACCTTGTGGCGATCCCGCGCGTTCTGATCGAGCCGCGTGATGCCGTCGCTGATCAGAGACTTGACGGCGGGGTCCTTGGCCGCCTTGCCGTCCCACGGCTTGATCGCGGTGATGTAGTAGCTGTCGCCGAGGACGTCGTGCGGATAGATGTCGCGCGCGACCTTCAGCAGCGTCTTCATCGTTGCGGGTGAGAGCGTGCTGGCATCATCCGCCCAGGCATCCTCGATGCTGACGGCGACGCTGGTCGCGACAGCGACGACCGGAACGGCGGTCGCCGCTCCCTTGAGAAAGACGCGGCGGCTGTGCTTGCTTCGACGATCGACTTCTCTCATGGCATTCCTCCGTAGATTTTGTGATTTGGATTTTTGTGATTTTGATCAGCCGAAACGACCCCCTCGCTGGATCACCTCGATCTTGTAGCCATCGGGATCGCTGACGAAGAAGAAGCGCGCCAGCGTCTTGCCGTCGTGCTTGAAGTCGCGCAGCGGTCCCGGTGCGAGCTTCTCGCGCTCGAAGCGGGCATGTTCGGTATCGAGATCCTCGACCACCACGGCGATATGTCCGTAGCCGTCGCCGAGCTGGTACGGCTCCTTGCGATCGAAATTCACCGTCAGCTCCACCTCGAAAGGTGAGGAGGGGTGACGCAGGTAGATCAGAGCAAAGTCCGAAAATTTCAGATGGTCGGCGACCTCCAAGCCGAAGGCGCGCTTGTAGAAGTCGAGCGAGCGGGCCTCGTCGAACACGCGGATCATGGAATGAACGGGCTTTGCCATTCAGTTCAGCTCCTTCAGGTAGGTGATGATGGCGGCGCGCGTCTCCGGCTTCGCCTGCCGGTAGACCATGGTCACGCCGGGAATGACGGCTTGCGGATTGCTCAGCCAGGCGTCGAGCCTGGTCTCGTCCCAGGCGAAGTCCGCTTTCGACAGCGCCTCCGAGTACTTAAAACCTTCGGTCTTGCCGGCGGGACGGCCAACGACCTTCACCAGCGCGGGGCCTTGCCGCGCCGGTTCTGACAGGCTTGTCGTGTGGCACACCGCGCATTGCTGCTTGAACAGCGTCGCGCCATCCGGCGGCTTGGCGGCCGGCAGGGGCATTTGCGCATCGGCAACCCGCGTCACCAGCACCATCGCGGTGCACAATCCAAGCACGACTGCGCGCATCGCCAAGAATCCGCCCATCCACATCAACGTGCGCAAACTCTAGGCGGCGTCAAAGATGCGGTGGTAGTAGCGGGCTGTTTCGATGCGCGCGGAGACACTGGTGGCCGCGTGTGTTCCGCAATGCCTTATATGCGGAGCACAATTCCGCGAAACCGCCGTCAAATCCCTAAACGATCACCACACCATGCGCATTGCATGACGACCGCGCCGCTTGAACTCTCTACGCGATGCAATGACCCGGTGCAGGTGAGCGGCGCAGGATGCAGCCGGGCCATTCGTCGCGGAAAAATCCAGGAGAAATGGATGAAGTTGGTGAAGACCTCGATGATCGCATGCGCTCTGTCGGCTCTCATTGCGACGCCGGTTCTCGCGCAAGGCGCGCCACCCGCCAAGACAGGCGGCACCGTGCAAAGCAAGCCGATGCAAGGCAGCACAATGGGCAGCGGGGATGAGGAGATGAATGCTCAGCCGGGCGCGGCGGGCGAGAAGACGGGCATGAAGTCGACCAAAGGCACCAGGGGCACGGTCGGCACCACCGGTAGCGCTGCGCATAAGGGAACCGCCGACGATTCCGCGACGGGCGGTGCAGCCCCGAGCAAGCGCAACTAGTCCCGCCGGGTGAAGCAAGCAGACTCCGGTCGCCCTGCGGCCGGAGTTTTTTTGACTGGGTCTGCTTTGCTAATCGTCGAAGCGGCCGCCGCCCCGCCCTGCCTTGATGTCGCTGCGGCGCTTCTTGCCGTCGAGCCGGCGCTGCTTGGAGCCAAAGGTCGGCCGCGTGGCGCGGCGCGGCTTCGGCCGTATCATTGCCTCGGTCAGGATCTCGGTGAGCCGGTCGATGGCGTCCTGGCGGTTACGCTCCTGGGTGCGGAAGCGCTGGGCGTGGATCACGATCACGCCGTCCTTGGTCATGCGCTGGCCGGCGATGCGGGCAAGCCGGATCACCGCATCCTCCGGCAAGGTCAGCTTGCGCGTGTCGAAGCGCAGCTGGGCCGAGGTCGAGACCTTGTTGACGTTCTGCCCGCCCGGGCCGGAGGCGCGGACAAAGCCGATCTCGATGTCGTCCTCGTCGATGACGAGATCGCGGGATATCCGCAGCATGATGGCACCATTCGTGATGTCCGGACATATCGCGGACGTCCACGTTCGGCAATGGCGCATCCTGGAAACGCAAATGGCCGGGCGAGCCCGGCCATTTCAGGAAACGTCAGGGGACGTCAGTTCGACTTCGTCGCCGGTGCCGCGGCCGGTTGCGCGGCGGCCTGTGGGGCGCGGCCGACGACCACGGTCAGGAGGCCCTGGCCCCAGAGGCGCTTGGCGGCCGCCTTGGCGTCGTCCAGTGTCACCGCATCGACGATGGCGTTGCGCTTCTCGATATAGTCGATCGGCAGCTTGTCCTGCTGGTATTGCAACAGCGCCTGCGCGAGCTTCGAGGACGTATCCAGCGCCAGCATCTGCGAGCCCTTGAGGTAGGACTTGGCCTCGTCGAGCTCCTTCTGCGTCGGGCCCTCCTCGGCGATGCGGCGCACTTCCTTGTCGATGGCGTCGATGGTGTCGCCGGCCCGGTCGGCGCGGGTGCCGGTGTTGCCGATGAAGACCGCCGAATGCTCCATCCAGAGCAGCGATTCGAACACGGAATAAGCCAGCCCGCGCTTCTCGCGTACCTCGCGATAGAGCCGGGAGGACAATCCGCCGCCGCCCAGGATGTGGTTGACGACATAGGCGGCCATGAAGTTCGGATCGCTGCGCTTCACGCCGGGGCCGCCGAAGGTGATGACGGTCTGCGGCACGTCGAGCGGCACGAAGGCGCGCTGCGGCGGTTTTGCCGCCTCGACGTCGGCGACCGGCGTGAGATTGGCTTTTGCGGGCAGGCTACCAAAAGTGTGGTCGAGCAGCTTGCCGAGGGTGGCCGGATCGACGTCGCCGACCACCGCGATCTTCAGCCCGTCCTTCGCAATCACGCGGCCGACATAATCCTTCATGTCGGCGACCGTGATGGTCGGCACGCTGTCCAGCGTGCCATTGGTCTGCCGGCCATAGGGATGGTCGCCGAACGCGACCTCCAGGAATTTGCGGCTCGCCAGCGACGACGGATTGGTGGTTTCGCGGCGCAGGCCCGAGATGACCTGTGAGCGGATGCGCTCGACGTCGGCGGTGTCGAAATGCGGCGAGGTCAGCGCGCTCCTGAGCAGGTCGAAGGCCTCGTCCTTGTTGTCGCGCAGCATCCGCAGGCTGCCGCGGAACGTATCGCGGGTGGCGCTGAAGGAGAGCTCGATGGCGCGGCGGTCGAGCCGCTCATGGAAGGTCTTGGAGTCGAGATCGCCGGAGCCCTCGTCGAGGAGGTCGCCGACCAGGTTGGCGACGCCGGACTTGTCCTTGGGATCCTGCGCCGAGCCGCCGGCAAAGGAATATTCCATGGCGATCATCGGCACGGTCGCATCCTGTACGAACCAGGCTTCGATGCCGCCCGGCGAAGTCAGGTGCTGGATCTTTGCGGCCGCCTGTGACGGCGACACCGTAGCCAGCGCGAGTGCCGCGCCGGTGGCAAGCGAGAATGCAACGCGTCGAAGGAAGGGATAGGTCACGAACGCTTCTCCTCACGCTTGGCGGCACTGGTGTCCTTGATCAGATAGCCCGTCACCGATCGCTTCTTCTCGAGCCATTTCTGCGCGACAGTGCGAACCTGCTCGGCGGTGACCGCGCGAATGCGGTCGGGCCAGCTCCTGATGTCCTCGATCGAAAGGCCCGTGGTCAGCGCGCCGCCATACCAGCGCGCCAGCACCGCCTGGTTGTCCTGGGCGTAGATCGCTTCCGCAATGAGCTGGGTCTTGACCCGCTCGAGGTCCTCGGCGCGGATCGGGTTCTGCGCGATGTCGGCGATGACGCCGTCGACCACTTGCTCGACATCGGCAAAGCTGACGCCCGGTTTCGGCGAGGCCGAGATCGCGAACTGGGTCGGGTCGAGCGAGATGCTCGAATAGCTGGCGCTGGCGGACACCGCGAGCGGCTTGTCGACCACGAGCGCGCGGTAGAGATAGGAATTGCTGCCGCTGCCCATCAGCTGCGCCAGCACGTCGAGGGCGGCGCTTTCACCGGCCGCGGCGGTGGTCGCCGACGGTACGAGATAATAGCGGCGCAGGCCCGGCTGCTCGACGCGCGGGTCGGCCAGCGTGACCGTGCGCGGCGCCGCCGGCTCCGGCTCCTGCGGACGGATGCGCCGCTCCGGGATCGCGGGCTGGGCCGGAATGGAGCCGAAATTCCGCTCGACCAGCGGGCGGATGTCGGCGGCTTCCACGTCGCCGGCGATCACGAGGATCGCGTTGTTCGGCGCGTAGAAGCGGCGGTAGAAGGCGAGCGCATCCTCGCGGTCGAGCTTCTCGATCTCCTGGTGCCAGCCGATCACCGGCCGGCCGTAGGGATGATTGAGATAGAGCGCGGCCATGATCTGCTCGTTGAGCCGCGCGTCCGGATTGTTGGCGACCCGCATGTTGTACTCTTCGAGCACGACGTCGCGCTCGGGCAGCACGTTCTCGTCCTTAAGGATCAGGCCGGTCATGCGATCGGCCTCGAACTCCATCATGGTCGGCAGCTGCTCTTTCGGCACGCGCTGGTAGTAGTTGGTGTAGTCGACCGAGGTCGAGGCGTTCTCGTTGCCGCCGACGCGGAGCACGGTCTGGGAGAATTCGCCGACCGGATGCTTCGAGGTGCCCTTGAACATCAGATGTTCGAGGAAGTGCGCGAGCCCGGACTTGCCCGGCGTCTCGTCGGCCGAGCCGACCTTGTACCAGATCATCTCCGTGACCACGGGCGTGCGGTGGTCCGGGATCACCACGACCTGCATGCCGTTGGCGAGCGTGAAGCTGGCGGGCGGGGCCGATGTCACCGTGGTCTGGGCGAGGGCGGCGCTGGCTGAGAGGACACTCGTCGAAAGCAGCGCGGCAAGGAGGCAGGCGGCCGATCGGTAAGAGGACATCATAATCCTTATGAAAAGGCCGAACCCGGATGTCCGGCTCGGAGGCACGGCATGCTACACCGTGCGGCTGAGGCTTCGCGTCACGAAGCAGAGAACTCAACGCGGTGGCAAGTTACTGATAAGCAATATGCAGACTGCGTCCGGCGTGCGTAAGCCGCCGGTGCCAGGATGCGCCTGTCAGGATGTCGCGGTGGGGCAGGAGCGCTATTATTCCTTTTCCTTGCCCGACATGATGTCGAAATAGGTCCGGCGCGACTTGTCCGGCCCGGCGCCATAGGCGTAGTTCGGGGACGGCGTCTGGTAGCCCGGCGGCGGCTCGACCAGCGACGAGCGCGGCGGCTCGCTGGTGAATTTCTTCTCTTCGGAGCTGTTGCCGCCCTTCATCATGTTCCAGAGACCACCGGCGTAACCGAGCTCGGTGGGGCTGAGCGACGGGTTGCCGTTGGTGCCCGGCTGGATCGGATCGTTGCTGGTGCGGGGGGCTGCGGCGACCTCGCCGGCCTTCATCTCGGCGGGCGTCAGCGGTTGGGCCGCCTGCCAGTTCTCCGTCGCCTTGGTCGCCTTCTTGCGCGCTGCGATGGCTTCCTTGCGGCGCTTCTCTTCGGGGTCCTTCGGCCAGTTCGGAGCATTCTTGGCCTGGGTTGCCGGAGGCGGCAGGTCGAGCTTGGGCGGCACGACGAGCGGCGAGCGCTCGCGGTATTCGATGCCGGGCTTTTCCATGCTCTTGGCACCGATGCCGGACATCAGATTGTCGATGATCTTCTCTTCGAAGGTCATCCCGTCATCATCATCGTCGTCGTCACCGGCACGGACCGGGCCTGCCGACATGACGAGGCCGATGCCGAGCATGACAGCGGACAATTTCAACGCCCGCCAGAACCCTGCTTTGGGGTCTCGAACCATCGAACCGCTGGTCTCGGAGCTGCGCATCACTGTACCTGTTCCATATTGTGGCAGATTGCTGCACTTTGCCGCTCGCACGCGGCCAATCCTCGCAAAAAGCAGGGTTCCACCTGCCGGTCCGTATCGGCCGGGATCAGGGCGCTTTTGCGGCGGGTACCCCCAGGAAGGAATCATACAATAGCGCCGCCACCCCGACAACGATGGCCACGTCCGCGAGGTTAAACACATACCAATTATAGGTATTTCCGGCGATCTCGATGTGGAACAGGGCGAAATCGACCACCGCGCCGTAGGCGAAGCGGTCGATGCCGTTGCCGATCGCGCCGCCGATGATCAGCCCGAGCGCGATCGTGGCGAGCAGGGTGTGCGAGCGGGCCATCCAGATCGCCAGGGCGACCACCGCGACGACCTTAACCGCCATCAGCGCGATCTGCGCCGACTGGCCGTCGTTCTGGAGCCAGCCGAAGCTGATCCCGATGTTCCAGGCCAGCACCAGGTCGAAGAACGGCATCACCTTCACCACGCCGCGACGGGCGAGGTCGAACACGTTCAGGAGCCAAAGCTTTGAGGCCTGGTCGGCCACCAGCGTGACCACGGCCGCGAGGATGCCGGCGCGAAGCGGGGTCATGGCCGGGGATCAGACCCCCACCCCCAGCGCCTTCCATTCGCGCAGCGCCCGGGCGTCGCGCGGGGTGACGTCGGGGTATTCAGGGTCTTCACCGACCATGGGCGAGATCTTCCAGGAGCGGGCGCATTTGGTGCCGACCGCCTTCTCGACGACGACCGCGACGCCGGGCACCGCATCGAGACGGAACGCGCCCGCAGGCGCCTCGCCCTCACGCACCTCGTAGTTCGAGGTGATGCAGACCTCGGCGAGATCGGTGTCGAACAGCGTCGCCAGCATGTCGCGCTCGGCGACATAAATCACTGGGGAGGCCTCGAGCGACGAGCCAATGTTCTTGGCGGCACGTTCGAGCTCCAGCGCGCCGGTGACGACGCGGCGGACGTTGCGGATCGTCTCCCATTTCGCCGCGAGCTTGTCGTCGCGGAGCGTCTCGATGCCTTCGGGAAACAGGGTCAGATGGACGGAAGGCTCAGCGTTGGGCCGGAACATGCGCCAGGCTTCATCGGTCGTGAAGCTCAGGATCGGCGCAAGCCACTTCAGGAGCGCATCGCACAACAGGTCAATCGTGGTGAGCGCGGCCTTGCGCGCCGCCGAGGACGGCGGGTCGCAATAGAGCGTGTCCTTGCGGATATCGAAGTAGAACGCCGACAGCTCGGAGTTCATGAAGGCCGCGAGGCTCGCGACGACGGTCTTGTAGTCGAAGGCGGCATAGGCCTTGCGAACGGTTTCGGCATGGCCGGCCAATTCGTGCAGCATCAGCCGCTCGAGCTCGGGCATCTCGGCATAGGCGACCTTCTCGCTCGCCTTGAAGTGATGCAGCGTCCCGAGCATCCAGCGGATCGAGTTGCGCAGCTTGCGATAGGTCTCGATGGTGTTCTTCAGGATCTCCGGGCCGATGCGCTGGTCGTCGGCATAGTCGGTGGCGCAGACCCACAGGCGCAGGATGTCCGCGCCCGAATCCTTGATCACCTTCTGCGGCTCGACGGTGTTGCCGAGCGACTTCGACATCTTGCGGCCGTTCTCGTCGAGCGTGAAGCCGTGGGTGAGCACGATGTCGTAGGGCGCGCGGCCCCGCGTGCCCGCGCTTTCCAGCAGCGAGGAATGAAACCAACCGCGATGCTGGTCGCTGCCTTCCAGATACATCACGGTGTCGTTGCCGCCGTCGATCTTGCGGACGATGTTGCCGAGCTGCGGGAAGTTCTGGCGATCCTCGAGCACGAAGGCGTGCGTGGAGCCCGAATCGAACCAGACGTCGCAGATGTCGTCGACCTTCTTCCAGTCCTCGCTCGCGCGGGACCCGAGGAAGCGCTCGCGGGCGCCGTCCATGTACCAGGCGTCGGCGCCTTCCTCCATGAAGGCTTCGGCGATGCGCTGGTTGACGATCTCGTCCTGCAGGATCTCGGCCGAGCCGTCGCTCTTCTCGCGCACGAACACGGCGATCGGCACGCCCCAGGCGCGCTGGCGCGAGATCACCCAGTCCGGACGATTGGCGATCATGCCGTTGATGCGGTTCTCGCCCGACGGCGGCACCCATTGCGTGACCGAGATCGCGTGCAGCGCGCGGGCGCGCAGCGTGTCGCCCTTCTTCGCATGGCCGTCATCGCTGATGTCCTTGTCCATCGCGATGAACCATTGCGGCGTGTTGCGGAAGATTACCGGCTTCTTCGAGCGCCACGAATGCGGATATTGATGCTTGAGGCGGCCGCGGGCGAGCAGCTTGCCGCCCTCGATCAGCGCCTTGATCACGGCCTCGTTGGCATCGCCCTTCTCGCCCTTGTCGTTGAGCACGCGCTTGCCGGTGAAGCCGGGGGCCTGCGCGGTATAGGCGCCGTTCTCGTCGACGGTGTAGGGGATCGCGGTCGGGATGCCGCGCGCATCGAGCTCGCGGGTGTTGGCCGTCCAGACGTCGAAGTCCTCGCGGCCGTGGCTCGGCGCGGTGTGCACGAAGCCGGTGCCGGTGTCGTCGGTGACATGCTCGCCGGCGAGCAGCGGCACGATGAACTCGTAACCGCCGTCGAACCCGCGCAGGGGATGGGCGCATTCCACGGCGTCCAGCGTGTCGCCGGGAATGTCGCGCACCTTCTCATAGGACGTGACGCGCGCCTGCTTGAACACTTCTGCGGCGAGCGCATCGGCCAGGATCAGGAGATCGCCGGTCTTGGCCCAGTTGTCGGCGGGCGCATCCGTCACCTTATAAAGGCCGTAGGCGATTTTCGGCGAGAACGAGATCGCGCGGTTGCCGGGCAGCGTCCAGGGCGTGGTGGTCCAGATCACGACGGAGGCGCTGGCGAGTGCGCCATGTGCCGGTGACGTGACGGGAAACTTCACCCACACCATGTCGGAGGTGTAGTCCTCGTACTCGACCTCGGCTTCCGCAAGCGCGGTCTTCTCGACCACGCTCCACATCACCGGCTTGGAGCCGCGATACAGCGTGCCGTTGGCCGCGAACTTCATCAGCTCGCGGGCGATCTGCGCTTCGGCCGGATAGCTCATCGTCTGATAGGGATGATCCCAGTCGCCGATGATGCCGAGCCGCTTGAACTCCTCGCGCTGCACGTTGATCCAGTGCGTCGCATAGGCGCGGCATTCCTTGCGGAACGCCACCATCGCGGCCGAGTCGCGGAAATCGGGCTTCTGCTTGCCCTTCTTGCGGTAGTTCTCTTCCTCGATCTTCCACTCGATCGGCAGGCCGTGGCAGTCCCAGCCGGGCACGTAATTGGAGTCGAAGCCGAGCATCTGCTGGCTCTTGGTCACGACGTCCTTGAGGATCTTGTTCAGCGCGTGTCCGATGTGGATGTTGCCGTTGGCGTAGGGCGGGCCGTCATGCAGTACGAATTTGGCACGGCCCTGGGCTTCCCGGCGCAGCTTGTCGTAGAGGCCGATGTCGTTCCAATACTTCAGCAGTTCCGGCTCGCGCTGCGGCAGGCCGGCGCGCATCGGGAAATCCGTCTGCGGCAAATAAAGGGTCTTGGAATAGTCTTTGGCGTCGGACTTTTGCGGCTTTTCGGACATGGGGCTGACTGGCTCGGAAGGGCGCGGAAACGGATAGCGACTGGAATCGCGGGGTGAAACGACGAAATCCCGGTCTTGCGCCGAGCCTTCAGGCTCAGGCGGAAGCCGGGCCGCTAATCCCTATGATGCGCCGCGCAAACATGGGCTCTCCATAGCAGGGGCCCAAGGGAAGCGCAAAAGGTAGAAGCGCAAAAGGTTCGGCGGGCCGGATTTGGGCCTCAATCGATCACGCCAAGCCGCGGAAACGCGTCCGGGGCGGCGGCCAGCACGGCGCGGGCGCGGGCGGAATCGTCGTCCATCTGGCGGATCAGGGCCTCCAGGCTGTCGAATTTCAGCTCCTCGCGGATGAAGCCGACGAAGGCGCAGTCGAGCGCTTGTCCGTAGAGGTCGCCCTTGAAGTCGAACAGGAAGATTTCCAGCAGCGGCGCGCCATTATCAAAGGTCGGACGGCGGCCGAAGCTTGCCACCCCGTCCAGCCGCTCGGCGCCGCGGCCGACCCGCACCGCATAGATGCCGTGCTTGAGGCCGCAATTGGCATCGAGGCGGATGTTGGCGGTGGGATAGCCGAGGTCGCGGCCGCGCTTCTCGCCGTGGATCACCTCGCCGGTGATGAACCAGGGCGCGCCCAGCATGGTGGTGGCCTCGTCGATGAGGCCCTCGGCGAGCGCGATCCGGATGGCGCTGGAGGAGACCGGCCGCTCGTCGATGTCGACATGGGCCTGCACGTCAACCTCGATGCCGAGTCGAGGCGCCTCGTTGACCAGGAGGCTCGGCGAGCCGACGCGACCCTTGCCGAAATGGAAGTCGTAGCCGACCGCGATGCCGCTGACGCCGAGGCGTCCGATCAGGTCATGGTGAATGAAGTCTTGCGCGCTGGTCCCGGCCCTGGCCTTGTCGAAGGTCATGACCACGGCGCCGGCGAGCCCGGTGCCGGCTAAAAGCCGCAACTTGGCCGGCTCGTCCGTCAGGCGGAATTGCGGGGTGTTCGGGCTGAAAAACCGGCGTGGATGCGGCTCGAAGGTCAATGCCAGCGCAGGGTGGCCATGCGCCCGGCCCATTTCCAGGGCGGCTGCGATCACCGCGCGATGACCAAGATGAACGCCGTCGAAATTGCCCATGGCGACCACGGCGCCCCTCAAAATCGCGGAATCCGGCGTTGTGTCGCGGATAACGGTAAAATGCGGGACCATCAGGGGAATTCTCGAAGCGGCAGGACCTGCGGACCGTGGCTTGACCGGCCGGACGAAGTCAAGCGGCAGGGGGAGCGGCCGCATGAACGTGATTTCAGTCCTTCGGAGGCGCCCCCAGTTAACGCGCTGTTTAACGCCTTGGTGCTAGTCCTTGAAATGTGGAACAGCGGGGCTCCGGCTCCGGTGGGTCCGATCGTAATATTTCCTGGGTTTGCGTTGGGGGAGTCGAGATGGCGGTTGATTTGTCGATGTCGGTTCTGGTGGTTGATGACTACAGCACCATGATCCGTATCATCAGGAATCTCCTGAAGCAGCTTGGCTTCGAGAATATCGATGATGCAAGCGACGGTTCGGCGGCGCTGAACAAGATGCGTGGCAAGAAGTACGGGCTCGTGATTTCCGATTGGAACATGGAGCCGATGACGGGTTACGACCTGCTGCGCGAAGTGCGCGCCGATCCGAACCTCGCCACCACGCCTTTCATCATGATCACCGCGGAATCGAAGACCGAGAACGTGATCGCGGCCAAGAAGGCCGGCGTGAACAACTACATCGTCAAGCCGTTCAACGCGGCGACGCTGAAGACCAAGATCGAAGCGGTCTTCCCGGACATGGCGAGCGCGTAAGCGCGCTCTTCGCCGGACAATAATCTTCCATTTTGGAACGTCGTGCCCGGGCTTGTCCCGGGCATCCGTGTTTGTGGATGCCAGAGGCGTGGATGGTCGGCGCATAGGCGCGCGGAAGCGACGCCGTCCTTCGGCCGGCTAAGCCGGGCCATGACGACGATTGGGGCTTAGCAATTCGTCTAAGCCGGCGTCGGTTCAAGCCGCAGCCGTCACCACTTCAATTCGCGCATCAGCGCCTTCGGCGGGTGGCCGAACAACTCCATCACCGAATTTGGGTCGAGCTGGTCGAGGCCCTCGAACTCCTCGGCATGGATGCCGCGGGTGACGAACAGGCAGTCGATGCCGAATTCGCGCGCGCCGGTGAGGTCCGTCCGGACGGAATCGCCGATCGCCAGCACCTTTTTCCGGTCGATCATGTGACCCTGGCGTTCGCCGGCGAGCATCATCGCACGCTCGTAGATCGGGCGATGCGGCTTGCCGTAGAAGATCACCTCGCCGCCGAGTTCGCGATAGAGTTCCGCGATCGCGCCGGCGCAATAGATCAGCCGGTCGCCGCGCTCCACCACGATATCGGGGTTGGCACAGACCAGCGTCAGCTTGCGCTCGCGCGCCTTCAGCATCATGCCGCGATAGTCTTCCGCCGTCTCGGTCTCGTCGTCATAGAGGCCGGTGCAGACGATGTAGTCGGCTTCTTCCAGCGGCGCGGTCGTCGCATCGAGGCCGCGATAGATCGAGTTGTCGCGCTCGGGTCCGAGCCAGAACATCTTGCGGCCGGGATGCTCGGCGACATAGAGCCGCGTCAGGTCGCCCGACGAGACGATCGCGTCATAGGTCTCGTCCGCGACGCCGAGCTTGCGCAGTTGCCGTTGGACAGAGTCGGCCGGGCGCGGGGCATTGGTGATCAGGATCACCGTACCGCCGCGGCTGCGATAGGTGTGCAGCGCCTCGCAGGCCTCGGGGAAGGATTCCAGGCCGTTGTGAACCACGCCCCAGATGTCGCTGAGCACAACGTCAACGCCGCCCACGAGCTCGCGCAGGCTTTCGGCGAAATGCAGCGTGGTCATGATGCGTGCGGCCGATCAAATCCGGCGCGCGAGCGCCGCGTTGCCGGTGATACGTTGGGCTGGAGGCGCTGAAGACGTGGCGCCTGGGCTGGGAGAAGCGGAGCCATTGGATCCCTGAATTTCCTGCGCCGGGTTCGGCGAGGCCCCGCCGGTAGCAGATGCCCCTTCAGGCCGCAATGGCCGGGGCGGCGCGAACAGGAACCCCTGACCGAACCGCACGTCAAAGTCGAGCAAATCGACCACTGCGCGCTCGCCCTCGATCCGTTCGGCGATCAGGTCGATGCCGAAGCGGCCGAGCAGGTCGGAGAGGTCGGAAGGGTGGATGTCCGAGGTCGAGGCCTGCCTGGGGTCGAGCAGGAGGGACGCCGGCACCTTGATGAAGCGCACGCCGCGATCGGCGAGCTCGCGCGGCTCGATCCTGAGGTCAGTGACATGGTCGATCGAGAAGCGGAAACCGCGCTGGGCGAGCGCCGCGAGATTCTCGGTCTCGGCCGGGCCGAGATTGCGGAAGGTCGACTGCTTGAACTCCAGCACCAGCGAGGGCGCCAGCGCCCGGTTGGCTTCGAGGAAGTCGAGGCACTGCGCGAAGGTGGTGGAATTGCCGAGCGTGGAGGCCGCGACGTTGCAGAACACGCCGACATCCTTGTTGCGCACCATCAGGCGCCGCAGCACCTGCACACAGCGCAGCATCACCATGTTGTCGATGCGTCCGATCAGACCCGAGGCTTCGGCGATGCTGATGAATTCCTCGGCGGCGATCAGCTGGTCGCGCTCGTCGCGCAGGCGCGTCACGGCTTCGTAGAACCGCACCTTGCGCTGCGGCAGCGTCACCATCGGCTGGAGGAAGATGTCGATGCGGTTCTCGTCGATGGCGTTGCGCAGTGTCGCCAGTAACTGGGTCGGGTTGCGGCCATTGGCCGTCTGAACCGGAACGGCGGTGTGGGTCTGGATCGCCGGTGTTGGCCGCGGCGGCGGTGCGGGCAGCGGCGGAGGGGCGGCCGGCCGCTCCTCGAAGGCCGCAATCAGGTCGAGCGGCGCCTCCGGCTCTGGCCGGGCGACCGGAGCGGGGGCGGGGGTCGGCGCGGCCCCGGCCAAGAGGTCTTCATGGGCTGACACGGTGGTGGCGAGCTGCCTGACCAGCCCGCCGAGCTCGTTGATCTCGCCGACCACGGACTGGATGCGGTCGGAGTTGGTCGAATTGGCCGAGGCGATGCGCCCCTCCATCGCCGCGAGCCGGCGGCCAAACTCGGCGACCTGGCGGGCGAGGTCGGCGGTGCCGCGCGAGAGGTCGGCGATCTGGCCGCCGACGTCACTGCGGTCGCGCAGCCGCATCGAGACCGCGTTGTAGAGGATCAGGAAGGTCAGCGCGGTCAGCGCCACGATGGCGGATTCGGTTCCGCTGATGCCGGCGACCGAGTAGAGGACAAGCCCGAGCGAGGCCGCGACCAGAACCATGCAGATGGCGATGAAGATCGTCGAAATGCGAATCATGCCGCGCGTTACGCCTCAAAGAGCTGACTGCCTCATCCGGGAAAACACGGGTCAGTGTGCGAACCCGTCACGCCTCATGCTCCCCTAAGCAAGGCGACCTTAACATCATTGTTGATTCGAGGGGATAGCGGCCTGTTCGCGGCGCCGGAGCATGATCCGGAAAGTGTGCAACGATTTTCCCTCGCGACAAACGCGGAACGCGTTTGTCGCGGAGATCATGCCCAGACAGTCTAGGTCAGGCCGGCCCGGCGAAAGCCTTCGAGGTAGTGCTCGCGGTCGGCGGCGAGCTTGATCGGCATGAACTCGGCGATCCAGGCGAGCGAGACGTTGGGCTGGGCACGCTGGAGTTCCTTCAGCGCCGCGCGGGCGGTCTCGGTTTGCCCGGCCATCGCCGCGGCCGCGGTCAGCACCCGGTGCCCGCCGACGAAGTCACTGCGCTGGCGCAGGGCCTCCTGTGCGAGCCGGATCGCTTCCGCATAGTCCCTGCCGAGGAAGCGGGCAAAGGCGGCGATGCCGAAATAGACGGGTGCATAGGGGTCGCGCGGGCTGAGGCGGATCGCCCGCCGCGCGGCCTCGTCGGCATCCCGCCAGCGGCCGCAATAGCTGAGCGTCAGGCCATAGTAGCCCTGCGCCAGCGCAAAGTTCGGATTGAGCCGCAGCGCGGTCTCGAATTCGGCAAGCGAATCCTCGAACCGGCGTGCGAACAGATCGACATGGCCGAGCGCATTATGCGCCCAGGCATCCTGGTCGTCGGCGCGGATCGCGGCCCGTGCCGCGCGCTCGGCCACCGGCAGCGCCGCGGCCATCTCCATCCAGCCCATATGCGCCGTGAACATGTAGCTGGTGCCGAGCAGCCCGAGCGCCTTGCCGTAGTTCGGGTCGAGCGCGATGGCCTTTTCGAGCAAGGCTCGCGCCGCGACGTGATCCTGCCGCGTCACGCGCCAGTAATGGGAGAGGGCGCGCATCAGAAGGTCCCAGGCGTCCAGGCTGTCGGGCGGCTTGCGCTCGGCGCGAAAATTCTCCGCGGCATAGAGCTGCGGCTCGATCGCGGCGACGATGCGTTCGGTGATCTCGTCCTGTACGGCGAAGACGTCGGCGAGCTCGCGGTCGTAGCGTTCGGCCCAGAGATGGCTGCCGGTGGCGACATCGTTGAGCTGCGCGGTGATGCGGACGCGATCGCCTTCCTTGCGGACGCTGCCCTCGACGACATAGCGCACGCCGAGCTCCTCGGCGACCTGCCGCAGGTGAACCGTGCGGCCCTTGTAGATGAAGGAGGAGTTGCGCGCGATCACGAAGAACCAGCGCAGCTTCGACAGCGCGGTGATGATGTCCTCGCTGATGCCGTCGGAGAAATAATCCTGCTCGGCCTCGCCGCTCATGTTGGTGAAGGGCAGGACGGCAATTGCGGGACGATCGGGCAGCGGCAATTCCGTCGGTGTTGGGTCGGGCGGCTTGCCCGGCGCCGACGATGAGGCAGCGGCGGAGCGTTCGGTCACTTCGCCGACGAACCGCACGCCCTTGCGCGCGACTGTGCGGATCAGCCGCTGATCTTCGCCATTGTCATTGACCGCGCGCCGCGCCGCGTTGATCCGGCTGGTCAGCGTCGATTCCGAGACGACGCGGCCATTCCAGATCGCGTCGAGCATGTTGTCCCGCGTCACCACGCGCTCGCGGTTGCGGACCAGATAAAGCAGGAGATCGAACACCTGGGGCTCGAGCGCGACGAGCGTCTCCGCCCGCCGCAATTCGCGGCGCGCGGGGTCGAGCACGAAATCCTCGAAATGAAATGTCACGCCGCCCTCGGCTCGCGCGGGGAAATCAAGGTGTTCTCAGCGTAAAATAACGCCACTCTCAAGGCCAGCGAGCCGCATGCGCCCTATCGTCCCGGCGTCTTCAACCGCAGGAGAATTGCCATGTCGACATCCGCCGCGCTCAAGCCGGCCCTCGCCCAACCAGATCTCGCCGCCGTCAAGCAGCGCCAGCACAGCGCCTGGTCATCCGGCGACTATGCCATTGTCGGCACCACCTTGCAGATCGTCGGCGAGCAACTCTGCGAGGCGCTCGACTTGCGCGCCGGCAGCAAGGTGCTTGATGTCGCCGCCGGCAACGGCAATGCGACGCTGGCCGCCGCGCGGCGCTGGTGCGACGTCACATCGACCGATTATGTTCCCGCGTTGCTCAAGCGGGGACGCGAACGGGCCGCGGCGGAGCATCTGATGGTCGAATTCCGTGAAGCGGATGCCGAAGCGCTGCCGTTTGCGGATGCCAGCTACGACGTCGTGCTCTCGACCTTCGGCGTCATGTTCACGCCGGATCAGGACAAGGCGGCGTCCGAGCTCGCGCGGGTCTGCAAGTCCGGCGGCAAGATCGGCCTCGCCAACTGGACGCCCCAGGGCTTCATCGGTCAGCTCTTCAAGACCATCGGTAGGCATTTGCCGCCGCCAGCGGGCGTGAAGTCGCCGGCCTTGTGGGGCACGCCGGCACGGCTTGAGGAGATGTTCGGCAGCCAAGCCTCCGAGATCGCCGCCGAGCCGCGCATGTTCGCCTTCCGCTATCGCTCGCCGGAGCACTGGCTCGAGGTTTTCAAATCCTATTACGGGCCGATGCTGAAAGCGTTCGTAGCGCTGGAGGAGACCGGCCAGGCCGCGCTGCGGCGCGATCTCATGGCGCTGCTCGGCGAATTCAACCGTGCCGACGACGGTACGGTGGTGGTGCATAGCGAGTATCTGGAGGTCGTGATCAGCAAGCGCTGAATTGCTGTCGTGATCCGGTCAGGCCGAGCCCCGGCCTGGCCGCCGGCAATCAGGATGGCGCGGCGGCGCCGACCGTGTCGGCCGAGACGGCCTCGCGGGTGCCGAGCGGCTTGGGCGGTCCGGTGGTCGTATCCCGAAGGGTCTGCCGTTCGATCTCCGAGTTCAGCTCGGCCCCGAACATGATGACGATCGCCGACATCCACATCCACATCATCAAGCCGATCGCGGCGCCAAGCGAGCCGTAGGTCGCGTTGTAATTGGCGAATTCCGAGAGATACCAGGACAGGAGCGCCGAGCCGGCGATCCAGAGGATGGCGGCCGTCACCGCGCCGAGGCTCAGCCATTGCCAGCGCGGCGCGTCGCGGCTGGGCGCGAAGCGGTAGAGGACGGCAAGCGCCGCCAGCAGGATGACGAACAGCACCGGCCATCGCGCGAGAGCGACGATCAGCCTGCTTTCCGGCGCGATGCCGAGATGGTTGAGCGCGAGCGGGAAGGCGACCACGGTGCCCACCATCAGCAGCAGCGCCGCGATGCCGCCGACGGTGAAAGCCAACGACACCGTGTTCAGCCGGACGAAGCTGCGCTTTTCGCGCTCCTCATAGGCGACGTTGAGGGCATCGAAGATGGCTTTGACGCCCGCATTGGCGCTCCAGATCGCGAGCAAGAGGCCAAACAGGAAGGTGACACCCAGGGCGGTATTGCCGTTGGACACCACGCGCGCGACCTGGTCCTCGACGATCTGGAACGCGCCCTCGGGCAGCAGCATCGCGAGCGAATGCAGGTTGGAACTGATCGTCGAGGGATCCGCGAACAGGCCGTAGGATGAGACCAGCGCGGTCACGGCGGGAAAGATCGCGAGCAGCCCGAAGAAGACGACGCCGCCCGCAGTCGCGAGCAGGCGATCGTCGTCGATGCGCTGATAGGTGCGCCAGAAGATGTCTTTCCAGCCCGCCCACGGGATCGCGAAAGGGCTTTTCGCGTGCCGGCCGTGGCCAAGCTGCATCGCCGCGCCGGCCGGGCTCGTTTCCGGCGAGTTTGCTTCATTATTGCGATGGTCTTGCGGAGGCCCCGGCCGGATGGGGCCGGACTCCTGAAAGTAGCGTTCCGCGGACAGCACGAAGACGGCCGTGGCGGCGACCAGCAACCAACTGTCGAGGTGCTCGGTGCGCCGCGCGCGCATTTCAAGCGTCCAATCTGTGACCGTGCCGCCGCCGCCGTGCGGCCGTGAAGCCCAGCAGCCCGACGGCTGCGAGCATCAGACCTAGCTGCACGGGCCGGTTGGTCCGAGCCGACACGGCGTTGCCGCCACGGCCACGTTCGCCCGGTGCGGGCGACACCAGCGGAATCGTCGTTGCGACCTCTTTCACCGCCTGCTTGACCGTTCCGCGCGGGATCCGCGGGGTGGCGATCGCAACGCGCATACGGCTGGCAAGCGGCACGATCGGCTTGTCCCGACGCTTCATTTGGGCCTGAGCCAGGCCGGCGCAGGATACGGCCAGCACCAGGAGCACGGCCGCGACGGCACCGAAGCCCCAGAATTGTCCGTGGGTGATTGCGACCCAACGATAAAGGGCGATCAGGCCGACAAAGAGGGTGGCGATCAGGAACAGCCCGGCCATTGCGAACAGTCCTGCCGCGACCGCATAGGACGTCGCGCGGCCCGTGGCCTGATTGGTGCGGTCGCGCAAGTACGATCGCGCGGCGCGCTTGAGATGATTGATCTTGAGCGCCATGCCGGCGCGCAGCAATTCGCCCGATGGCGCGAGCATGCGGACATCCTCCGAGAACGAAAAAATCGTCGGGGGATGAACGTGGCGGAATTTGACTTGTTCCGCGTGGAGCGCGGCTGCCGGGACGGATCAGCCGAGATCGGCGGCCGCGATCCAGAACACCTCGCCCTCGGACTCCTCGGTGTCGAGCCAGAGCAGCGGCAGTTCCGGAAAGGCCTCGTCGACCAGTTCGCGGCCGCGGCCGATCTCGCAGATCAAGCCGCCATCCGGCGTCAGGTGATCGGGCGCATCGCGCAGGATGCGGCGCACCACGTCGAGACCGTCGGCGCCTCCGTCAAAGGCCAGCTTCGGCTCGGCCCGGCACTCCGGCGGCAGCGCGGCCATGCCTTCCGCATCGACGTAAGGCGGGTTGGTGATGATCAGGTCGTATCTGTTGTCGCCGAGCGGGGCGAACAGGTCGCCGCGATGCAGGCTGATCCGGTCATCGAGCCCGAATTCGCCGACATTTCGCGTGGCGACTTCGAGCGCGCCCTTGGAGATGTCGACGGCATCAACGGTGGCATTCGGGAAATGATGCGCGGCGAGGATGGCGAGACATCCCGAGCCCGTGCAGAGATCGAGCACGCGTTCGACGGCCGTGGGGTCGTCGATCAGCGAGCCCGCCTCGCCGTCGCCGCCGAAATGCGACTCCAGCAGCTCGCCGATGAAGGAGCGCGGAACGATGACGCGCTCGTCGACATAGAAGGGCAGGCCGCGCATGTAGATCTTGTTGACGAGATAGGCGGTCGGTTTGCGCGTGGTGACGCGCTGATGGATGAGGTCGACGATGGTCTTGCCTTCCGCCGACGTGACGCAGGCATGGGCAAAGAGCTCGAACTGGTCGGGATGCAGATGCAGGGCTTCGCAGACCAGGAAGGCTGCTTCCGCGACCGGATCGGTCGTGCCATGGGCAAAGGCGAGCTTCGCCTCGGTGAAGCGGCTCACGGCGTAGCGCACGAAATCGATCAGCGTGAGCAACTCGCCGCGGCCGACCTTCGCGAGCTTTGGCGCGGCGCGGCCGCGCGTGGTCTTCTTGGATGCTTTTGCCATCAGGATCGGGTCCAGCGTGCGGCGGCCTCGTCGTCACGGGCGTGGGCTTCGACCCAGCCGGTACCGGTGGCGCTCTCTTCCTTCTTCCAGAACGGCGCGCTGGTCTTGAGATAATCCATCAGGAACTCGGCCGCCTGGAACGCCGCCTGGCGGTGCTGCGACGCCGTGAGCACCAGCACGATATTCTGCCCGGGCATGAACCGCCCGACGCGATGAATGATGGTGACGCCGTTCAGCGGCCAGCGCGATGTAGCTTCGTCGGCATGGCGCTTGATCTCTTCTTCCGCCATGCCGGGATAATGTTCGAGCGTGAGGGCGGCGATCTTCGCGCTGTTCTCGTCGCCGCGGCAGATGCCGGAAAAGCTTACGACCGCGCCGATGTCGGTGCGGCTCCCGGTCAGGATCGCGATCTCGCGCGCGATGTCGAAATCGTCCTGCTGGATGCGGATGGTGACGGGGCAGGGGCCGGCGGGGGAGGTGCTTACGGGGGAGGTCATGGCCTAGCCGCCGGTCATCGGCGGGAAAAACGCGATCTCGCGGGCGCCCGCGATCGCGGCGTCCGATTTGACATGGGCATGATCGATCGCGGTGCGGATCACCTTCGGCTTCTCGAAGGCGTAGGCATAGGCCTCGCTCTGGCCGGACAGCCAGGCGATCAGCTCCTCGACGGTGCGCACGGTCGCCGGCGGCTCGATGGTCTCCTCGGCCTTGCCGACGCGCTCGCGCACCCAGGCGAAGTACTTCACCTTCATGCCTCATCCTCCTTGATGAGGTGATGGATGCCGGCGCGGAAATAGTCGTAGCCGGTGTATATGGTGAGGATCGCCGAGGCCCAGAGCAGCGCCAGCCCGATCATCGAGACCACGGGCACCACCTCATCGCCGGCCGGGCCAGCGAGCAGGAAGCCGATGGCAATGAGCTGAACGGTCGTCTTCCACTTCGCAAGCTTTGTCACGGGAACGCTCACCCGCAGCGCCGCGAGATATTCGCGCAGGCCCGAGACCAGGATCTCGCGGCACAGGATCACGATGGCGGCCCACAGCGACCAGCCATGGATGATGCCGTCGGCGGCGAGCATCAGCAGGCAGGAGGCCACCAGCAGCTTGTCGGCGATCGGATCGAGCATCCGGCCGAACGCCGATTGCTGATTCCAGATCCGCGCGTAATAGCCGTCGAGGTAATCGGTCACTGCTGCCGCGATGAAGATGGCGACCGCGACCCAGCGCAGCCACAGCGGCTGATCCAGAATCGACTGCGCATAGATGCACCCGACCACGACCGGGATCGCGGCGATCCGGCCATAGGTCAGGATGTTCGGGAGGGACATCGCGCGGCTGGTCGTCCCTCGTGTCGTGGCGATGTTCATCCGTCCTACCAATACCGCTCGTGCCTGAAGGTCAACCGTCCCGCTCCCCAAATGAGGTGCAGCATGCGACGACCATATGACCGCGGCCCCCTTAGTTCACCCCGGCTGGGGATGGAAATAGTCGAAAATCCTGCGAGCGCTCTCGGCGCTCACCCCCGGAACCTTGCCGAGATCGGCGATCGAGGCCCGCTCGATCTCCTTCAGGGTTCCGAAATGGTGCAGCAAGGCACGTTTGCGTGACGGGCCGATGCCCGGAATCTCCTGCAAACCGGCCTCGCGGATGTCCTTCTTGCGCAGCTTGCGGTGCGAACCGATGACGAAGCGGTGGGCCTCGTCGCGCAAGCGCTGGATGAAGTAAAGCACGGGATCGCGCGGCTCCAGCTTGATTGCCTCGCGCTCCGGCATGAACAGGGTTTCGCGGCCGGCATCCCGGTCCGGTCCCTTGGCGACCGACATCAGCGACACCTGGGTCAGGCCGAGATTCGTAAAGATCTCCCGGACGGCGTTGAGCTGGCCGCGACCGCCGTCGATGATCACGAGGTCGGGCCATTGCGGGAAGTCGTCGTCCTTGGCCTTGCCGGCGGCGTCCTCGGGCGGATTGATCAGGCGCTTGAAGCGGCGCTCCAGCACCTCTTTCATCATGCCGTAATCGTCGCCCGGCGTGAGCCCTTCCGACTTGATGTTGAACTTGCGGTACTGGTTCTTCACGAAACCATCGGGGCCGGCGACGATCATGGCGCCGACCGCATTGGTGCCCTGGATGTGGCTGTTGTCGTAGACCTCGATGCGCTTGGGTGAATGCGGCAGGCTCAGCGTCGTCGCCATGGCGTCGAGCAGCCGGCTCTGCGTCGCGGTGTCCGCGAGCTTGCGGCCGAGCGCCTCGCGCGCATTGGTCAGCGCGTGGGCGACCAGCTCCTTCTTCTCGCCGCGCTTGGGCGCCGTGACCTCGATCTTGTGGCCGGCCTTGATCGACAGCGCATTGGCGAGCAGCTCGCTCTCCTCGATCTCGTGCGAGAGCAGGATGTTCTTCGGCGGCGGCTTGTCGTCGTAGAACTGGGCGAGGAAGGACCCCAGCACTTCCTCCGGCGTATAGGTCTTCTCCGCGCGCGGGAAATAGGCGCGGTTGCCCCAGTTCTGTCCGGTGCGGAAGAAGAACACTTCGACGCAGGAGAAGCCGCCCTCCTGGTGGATGGCGAACACGTCGGCTTCTTCCACCGTGCGCGGATTGATGCCCTGCTGCGACTGGATCGCCGACAGCGCGGCGAGGCGGTCGCGGTAGAGTGCCGCGGTCTCGAATTCGAGCTCGCCGGAGGCCTTCTCCATCTCGCCGGCAAGCTCCTGCTTCACCGTTTGGCTCTTGCCGGAGAGGAAGTCGGTCGCCTCGCGCACCAGCGTCGTATAGCCGGGGAAATCGATCTCGCGGGTACAGGGGCCGGCGCAGCGACGGATCTGGTAGAGCAGGCAGGGCCGCGAGCGGCTCTCGAAGAAGGAATCGGTGCAGGAGCGGATCAGGAACGCGCGCTGCAAGGCGGTGATGGTGCGGTTGACCGCGCCGGCGGAAGCGAACGGGCCGAAATAGCGGCCGGGCCGCGACTGCGCACCACGATGCTTGAGGATCTGCGGCGCCCAATGGTCGCCGGTGATCAGGATGTAGGGAAACGACTTGTCGTCGCGCAGCTGCACGTTGAAGCGCGGCCGGAGCTGCTTGATGAGATTGGCTTCCAGCAGCAGCGCTTCGGTCTCGGTGTTGGTCGAGACGATCTCCACGGTCACCGTGGCTGCGATCATGCGCAGGATGCGCGCCGGTTGCGGCGCGCTCTGGCGCGCATAGTTCGACAGGCGCTTTTTGACGTTCTTGGCCTTGCCGACATAGAGCACGTCGGCATTGGCGCTGAGCATGCGATAGACGCCCGGCGAGGTGGGCGCGAGGCGGACCGCGCGCTCGATCGCCTCATGGCCGGTCGCCAGCGGCTCTTCGCCGACCGCGCCGCTCTCCTCCAGGATGTCAGGCAGCAGCGCATCGTCCTCGTCCTCGCCAGCGGTGGTGGCGGGATCGAGGTCCGGCGGCGCCAGGCTCTCCGGCGGGGCGTCGGCCGTCATGCCGCGCGGAGATTTGCGCGCGCGCGTGTCGTCCGGATTGTCGGTGGAATCGTGAGCCATGATGCGAATTTAGGCGCTGGGGGTGCCGATTTGAAGTTCCCGCCTTGCGGCACACACAGGATGGCGGCGCAGTTCCGGGTAACACTTGCTTAAGCCTGTTAAGAGCGCGGTAACCCGGCTTAACAGGCCTTTAACTTAAAACTCTCGATAAATCTTACGCGAAAAAGAGGAGGTTCCGTAACCATGCGATTTTGCCTTGCGCGGCGGCGCAGGCATCGCGGGGGGCGGCCGTTGCGTTGGAGAGTACCGATGAGGGGGTTCGTTGTAGGCGCAGCCGTGTTGGTTGCAGCCGGCTGGACAGCTTCGGCAGAGGCCGCCGATCTCAACTACGGGCAGGGTGCGCCCTACACCGTCAATCAGCCGCTCAATGCCTATAGCTGGGCCGGTCCGTATCTCGGTGCCAATCTCGGCTATGAGTGGGGCTCGGTGAGTAATTCGCCCGTCAAGCCCTCCGGTTTCGTCGGCGGTGTGCAGGCCGGCTACAATTTTCAGAATGGTCCATGGGTGTTCGGCGTCGAGGGCGACATCCAGGCCGCGGGCGCTGATGACACCTTCGCGCCGTGGAAGTTCTCCAACCCCTGGTTCGGCACGCTGCGCGGCCGCGCCGGCTATGCGTTCAGCAACGTGCTGTTCTACGGCACCGCCGGCCTCGCCTTCGGCGAGCTGCGCGCGCAGACATTCGGTTGGACGGAGTCGCACACCACCGCAGGCTGGACCATCGGTGCCGGCGCGGAAGTCGGCTTCGCGCCGAACTGGAGCGCCAAGCTCGAATATCTCTACATCGATCTGTCGACGAGCCAGTTCGCAATTACCGGCGTGTCAAACGGCTATAGCGCCAGCGTTGTGCGCGCAGGCGTGAACTATCACTTCTGATAGTTGAAGAAGAAAATACCGGACAACAGCCTCCCGGCCGCTCGCGGCCGGGATTTTTTTCGCCAGGTGTTCGCTCGAAAACGCTCTAGGAGACGATGACCAAATTGACTGCCTTTGGTCCCTTCCCCTTCTTGTCCGGCTCGACTTCAAAAGTAATGCGCTGTCCTTCGGCGAGATCTTTCAGTCCCGCCCGCTCCACAGCAGTAATGTGCACGAAGACGTCGCGCCCGCCGTCGTCGGGCTTGATGAAACCGTAGCCGCGCTCGCCGTTAAAAAACTTGACCGTTCCCGTCATGGCCATCGGGAAACTCCCCCTCATTGCTCCTCCGTCGCGACGCAGACTCACGTCACGACATGACCGGGCCTTACGAAGCCCGGGAGCTGGCCATCCTTGGGCGGACCTTTCTTTCGGTCCGATCGGATCTTTCTTAGGCCTTCACTCCGCCGCAACCATTCGCGGAAGCGGAACGTAAAGCCAGTCACGGAAACAGCATAATACGGTTCTCTGCAGATTGACTACCGCTCCTGCATCTTTTTCCCAAGAATGCCGGGGTGTTACGGTCTCGGCACCTCTAATCGGAATCTGGCAGCTCCACCCTGTCCGAGCGGTATCTCCAGCTCGGGCAGGATCGTCTTGAGCTCGCCATGCAGCGTGTACGGCGGATTGACGATCAACAATCCGGCGGAGGTGAGGGCGGCGCCATCAAGCTGCGGCGCGACACTGAATTCGAGACGCAGACATTTTCCTGGTGGTTTTGCTGCGGCTGCGAGCCGCGCCACTGATTGCACCAGCGTGTCGGTGGCGCGCCGGCTCTTGGCCGGATACCAGATTACATAGATACCGGTCGGCCATTTGGTGAAAGCCGCCGCGAAGGCGTCGCCGAGCTTTTCGAACTCGTCTTTCGCCTCGAACGGCGGGTCGATCAGCACGAGCCCGCGCCGTTCTTTCGGTGGCACGAAGGCCGGCAGCGCGACCCAGCCGTCGAGATCGACCACGCGCGCCTGTTCGTCGCGGCGCAGCACACCGATCAGCGCCTTGCGCGCCTTCGGCTCGAGCTCGCAGGCAACGAGGCGGTCCTGCGGCCGCAGCAGGCCGCGCGTGATCAGCGGCGAACCCGGATAGGCCTTGAGCTCGCCCTTCGGATTGTAGGCGCGAACGATGTCGAGATAGGGCTTGGCCAGCGCCACGGCGTCGTTCGACAGGCGCGCCTGCATCAGCCGCGCGATGCCGGTCAGCCATTCGCCGCTACGGCGCGCCTCGTCGCTTTCGAGATCGTAGAGGCCGGCGCCGGCATGGGTGTCGATGACACGGAATGCCCCCGGCTTGTCCTGGAGGTAGGTAATGATGCGCGCGAGCACGATGTGCTTGATGACATCGGCGAAGTTTCCGGCGTGGAAGGCGTGACGGTAGTTCATGAGACAGGACTACGCTACGTCACGGCTTGAGCAAAGCGGCATGCGCGCCTGTGCCGGACGCGCCGCAACGCTCTTAGCGTTGCGGGCCAGGGGCTGGGGTTTGGATTCCCATGCAGCATGGGCCCCGATTCTGCAGCGCACCGCCGAAGCGGCGCTGCGTCCGGGGCACAAACACTTGGACTAGCCACCTCTGATCGGCGGCATCGTCACCTGGTCGCGGCGGCAGGCGCGGCGCTCGATCTCCTCGCAGGCCCGGAATTGCAGGTCCTTGCTGAGGCAGATGCGGACCTCGGAGAGCCGGGTCCGATTGCAGGTGACCGAGATGGCCGCGTTGCTCAGGCCCGCATTGGCCTTGATGAAGGCTTCCTCCACCTCGCCCGGCGCCACGGTCTTGGCCTGCGACAGTTCGAGATATTCCGCCGGGATCTTGATCGCGGCGCGCGCCTTTCGGATCGTCTCGAAATAATTGCGGCTGTCGAGCCCGGAGCAGGTGCCGTGCTTGTCCCACTCGTTGAAGATCAGCCCCGGCGCCGGCATCAAATCGAGCATCGAAGAGACGATGTTGCGGTTCAGGCGTGGCGACGGCCGCTGGCAATATTCGGGGAAGCCATTCTCATATTGCGGCCACAGCCCGTGCACCACGAACGCGTAGGGCCGCCCGCTGCACTGCATCTGCGAGCGACCGCCGCCGCCGCGGTTGCGCTCGGACGCCTCCTCGCAGAACGAGGGCGACCATGACAGCGACAGCACATAGAAGTCGAATTCGCCGGGCGCGTTCTGCCGTTTGTCCTGGGCCTTCGCGCCGCCCGGCAGCGCGACCAGCCCGGCGGCCAGAACCAGGGGGAGGGTCAGTGAGATCACGAGACGGGTGAACGAACGCAATCTAAAATGAAACATGGCGACGCCCCTCAACTAGACTGTGCAATCAGCCTAGCAGGCAACAAGAACATTTCAAGAACAAAATTCGAGCCGGCCCGTCAGGCGCCTGATCAGTCCGATTCAGGCCTTTCGATCGAGGCTCAAGGCCTGGCGGCGCGGCAGGACGGATTGTAGGCCCAGTTGCGGTCGAGCCCGACCACGCACCATTCCACACCATTGCCGTAGCCGGAGAAGCCGCCATCCTCGATGATCGAGAAATGCACCTTGCGCACCTTTCCGTCATTGAGCATGGCGTCGCCGGTGCAATAGCGGCGCGGAATGTTGTCGGACTGCCAGGGCCGGAACGCGATCTCGTGAACGGCGGCGAAGCCGGTGATCTTCAACGAGGAATTCCAGAACGAGCTTTCCTTCTCCCAGAACTGGGTGGCGATGGTCGGCAGCGCCCTCTCGCAATCGACGACGGCGCCGTCATAGCGCGGCCCGTTCAGCCAGAAGTTCAGCTCCAGCGGATTGGCGGCCCTGGCCTCACCGAGCGACAGCGCCCCGAACATGAGGCCAAGCAAGGTGGCAAAGCGGAGCGATTTCAGGGGGAGGGCGCGCATGGGCAATCCGGACAGCTGGGTCTTGCGAAGGATGGACGGTGCCGCGAAGGCCGGGGCAGGTCAAGTGCAGCGCGGCAACACTTGGCCAAGAGTTGACCCCAACCTCGCAGCCGGCGGGGCATCAGTTCTTTTCATGGACCTCCCGGCACCGTAAACTGGTCCCAACCAATTGGAGTAACGGGAATGCGAATCATTGCGGCCGCGGGCTTTCTTGCCCTGGGTATGATGGCCAGCCAGTCGGCACGCGCCGATCTCCTTCCGGTGCCTCCGTTCAAGGGCAACGACACCGGCGGCATCATCGCTTATTCGCTGGCGACCCAGGCTGATGCGCGGCAGGTCGCGGTCGATCACTGCGCGCGCTACGGCAAGGTCGTGAAATTCCTCGCGGTGCAGGCCTTTGAGGGCGGCTATATCTCGTTCTCCTGCCGTTGGGTGCCCTATGGCGCTGCCCAACAGCCGATCCGTACGCTGTACTGAGGCGCTTTCGGAACGTCGGGAGCTTCCCACATGACGCGCAAGCTCGCTTTGCTCGGCTCGGCCCTTTGTCTTGTGGTGTCGGCAGGCAGCGCCAGCGCCGACGATCTGCCGGTGCGCAAGGCCGGTCTCTGGGAAATGAAGATGGTCAGGACCGGCACGCCCATGCCCGAGATGACCATGCAGCACTGCACCGACGAGACCGTCGACAAGGAGATGAACAACAACGTCTCCCCGATGGCCAAGCAGATCTGCGCCAAGCAGGACATCAAGAAGACCGCGACCGGCTATGTCAGTGATTCCGAGTGCAACGTCGCCGGCATCAGCACGACCTCGCATGCCGAGATCACCGGCGATTTCAACTCGGCCTATACGGTGAAGACCTCGTCGCATGCACAAGGCGGCGCCGCCGGCGCAGCAGGCCGCGACACCACGATGCAGCTCGAAGCCAAGTGGCTGGGGGCCTGCAAGCCCGACCAGAAGCCCGGTGACATCGTGATGCCCGGCGGCTTCAAGATGAACGTGCGCGACATGGACAAGCTGAAGGCGCTGCTGCCGAAGTAGGCTCACCGCGAAACCGGTGCGCTCCCTCGCCCCGTTCTTACGGGGAGAGGGTTGGGGTGAGGGGCCTCTCTCCACACGTGCGGTCGTTGAGGGACCTGTACCCCCTCACCCGGATCGCGCCGGACGATGCTTCGCATCGCCGGGGGCGATCCGACCTCTCCCCGCAAGCGGGGCGAGGTGAAGGAAAGCTACACCGGTATCCTCACGCTCGCCCTTAATCCCCCCATCGGGCTGTCGCCGAGGGTGATGTCGCCGCCATGCGAGCGCGCGATGTCGCGGGCGATGGCTAGCCCCAAGCCGGTGCCGCCTTCGTCCTGGTTGCGGGCGTTGTCGAGACGGAGGAACGGCTTGAACACCTCTTCGCGCAAGTGCGCGGGAATGCCGGGGCCGTCGTCCTCGACCGTGACGGTCAAATAACGGTGATCGCGCTGGCCGTTGATGGCGATGCTCTTGCCGTAGCGCGCCGCGTTGGTGACGAGGTTGGCGAGGCAGCGCTTGAACGAGGCCGGCTTCACGGTCACCACGGGCAGGCCGTGGAACGCGACGGTCGCGGTGTGGCCGTGGCGCTCGGCGTCGCTGCGCAGCTCCTCGAGCGCCTGCGCCATGTCGGTCGGCTGCGACTGCTCGCCGGAATCGCCGCGGGCAAACGCAAGGTAGTCCTCCAGCATCATCGACATCTCGTCGACGTCCTTGCGCATGCCCTCGAGCTCCGGGTTGTCGCCAATCAGCGCCAGCTCGAGCTTGAACCGGGTCAGGATGGTGCGGAGATCGTGGCTGACGCCGGCAAGCATCGCGGTGCGCTGCTCCATCGTGCGCTCGATGCGTGACTTCATCTCGAGGAAGGCGACCGCCGCGCGCCGTACCTCGCGCGCGCCGCGCGGCCTGAAGTTCGGCGCCTCGCGGCCCTTGCCGAAACTCTCGGCGGCGTCTGCCAGCCGCAGGATCGGCTTGATCTGGTTGCGCAGGAACAGCACGGCGACGATCAGGAGGATCGAGGAGGTGCCGACCATCCAGAACAGGAAGATCTCCGAGTTCGAGGCATAGGCGGCGCTGCGCTGCGCGAACACGCGCATTACGGCATCGTCGAGCTGGATGCGGATCTCGACGAGGTTGGAGCGGCCGACGGTGTCGATCCAGAACGAGCGTCCGATCTGGCGGCCGAGCTGCACCGACAGCGTCTGGTCGAGCAGCGAGAAGAACGGCTTTGGCCCCGGCGGCGGCATGTCACCGGCAGGCAGGAAGTCCACCACGAGCCCGAGGCGCTGCTGGGCGATGCGGCGGATCTCGTTGCGGTCCTTGTCCTGCGGATAGCCCTTGTAGACGTCGATCAGCGCGGCGATGTCCTGCACGACAGCAGCCGACAGGCGGCGCGTCACCGTGTTCCAGTGCCGCTCCATGAACACGAAGGCGACGACCGATTGCAGGATCACCATCGGCACGATCATGATGAGGAGCGCGCGCGCATAGAGGCCGGTCGGCATCCAGCCTTTGAACGCGTTGCCCATCCAGCCATTGGCGGCGGAGACGCGGCCGGCGGCGCTCTTCAACAGCGTCAGGCCGGTATCGATCGTGCTCATCGGTCGCGCTTCACTGCTTTATGGCGAGGCCACCAGGCGGTAGCCGATGCCGCGCACCGCCTGGAGGAACAGCGGATTGGCGGGGTCGGTCTCGATCTTGCGCCTGAGGCGGTTGATCTGCACGTCGACGGCGCGCTCGTTGACGCTGCCATTGCCGGTGAGCGCGCTGCGCGGCACGGTCTCGCCCGGTGTCTCCGAGAGAATCCGCAGCATCTCGCGTTCGCGGTCGGTGAGGTGAATGACCTCCTCGCCCTGGCGCAGCTCGCCGCGATCGAGATGGTAGACGTAAGGGCCGAACGCGATCTTCTCCACCGCGGCGGTTTGCGGCGGCGGTGCGGCGCGCTTGAGGATGTTGTTGATGCGCAGCGCAAGCTCGCGCGGCTCGAACGGTTTTGCCACGTAATCGTCGGCGCCGATCTGCAGGCCCTCGATGCGGGCTTCGGCCTCGTGCCGTGCCGTCAGCATCACGATCGGCACCGAGGAGGAAGTCCGGATGAAGCGGGCGAGATCGAAGCCGGTCTCGCCGGGCATCATGACGTCGAGGATCAGGAGATCGAAATGCAGGCCCATGAGCTTCGAGCGTGCATCGCCGGCGCTTGCCGCGGTGGTGACGCGATAGCCTTCGCTGGCGAGAAAGCGCGACAACAGATCGCGGATGCGGCGGTCATCGTCGACCAGCAGCAGATGCGGCGCATCGTCGGCCGGTTCTACCGGCGGGCGGGCGAGCGTGGCAGCGAACGGCACGTTCACTCCTTTCCGTCCTGATTGACGTTGGCGAAGATCGTCTCCAGCACCTTGTCCGGATCGTCGCGGTCGATCATCGCGCGCAGGAAACGCTTGACGGTATCGGCATCCTGCGGCGCCAGCTCGGCGAGCGCCTTGGTGATCCGCGTGGTCTGGAGCCCGGCGAGCTTCTGCACCAGCGCCTCGCCCTTCGGCGTCGCGTAGAGCAGGCGCTGGCGGCGGTCATTGTCGCCGGTCTTCTGTACGATATAGCCCTCGTCCAGGAGCTGCTTGAGCACGCGGCCGAGCGACTGTTTTGTGATGCGCAGGACATCGAGCAGGTCGGCGACCTTGAGGCCGGGATAGCGATAGACGAAATGCATGACCCGGTGGTGGGCCCGGCCGAAGCCGAAAGCCTCCAGCTCCTGGTCGGGATCGCCGACGAAATCACGATAGGCGAAGAACAGCAGTTCGATGATATCCCAGCGCAAATTGCCTCCATCGCCTGCGGCCGGCCGCGGCTCGGCTGCGTCTTGAGAGGGAGTTGCGAAATTTATGTCAGGCATATTGACGTATCTTGGGTTCAATGTTACAAAACGATTAGCCCGCACGAAATTTTAGATCGCTTCGCGTCGGGTGGCAGTTCTAGGAGCGGCCGGAGAGAGCCGGACAGGCGGCGACGGCCGAAGCAGATCTACCGTGCGATTGTCGAGCGGCATTTCGGCAAAACATACTGGACTTCCGCCTTCCGCAAAAGCATGTCCTCGGCGACATGCTGGCCACGGAAACCGGCCGTAACAAGGCTGGCGGCGGTCCAGCCACAACCTAATCAAGCCAGCCGGGCTCAAACAGGGCAGGCGGGCGCCAGAACAGCGCCGCTACCGGCAGCGGGAGGCAAGGACATGAGTATGAAATTCGACATCCAGCCCGCATCCAATCCGACATCCGAGAAGGACCGCGTCGCCAAGCTGGTGGATCCCGGCTTCGGGCGGGTCTTCACCGATCACATGGCGATCGTCCGCTACAACCAGGCCAAGGGCGGCTGGTACGAAGCGCGCATCGAGGCGCGCGCCAACTTCCAGCTCGATCCGGCCGGCGCGGTCCTGCACTACGCGCAGGAAATCTTCGAAGGCCTCAAGGCCTACAAGCGTGACGACGGCGGTGTGAACCTGTTCCGCCCCGACGCCAATGCGCGCCGCTTCAAGGATTCCGCCGACCGCATGGCGATGGCGCAGCTGCCCGAGGACGTCTTCATCGAGGCGGTCGAGCAGGTCGTGCGCATCGATCGCGCCTGGATGCCGGGCGGCGAGGGCAGCCTCTATCTGCGCCCCTTCATGATCGCGAGCGAGACCTTCCTCGGCGTCAAGCCGTCGTCCGAATACATCTTCGCGGTGATCGCTTCGCCGGTTGGCTCCTATTTCAAGGGCGGACCTGCGCCGGTCTCGATCTGGGTCTCGGAGAACTACACCCGCGCCGCGATCGGCGGCACCGGCGCCGTCAAGTGCGGCGGCAATTACGCGGCGAGCCTGCGTGCGCAGGCCGAAGCGATCCAGCACGGTTGCGATCAGGTCGTCTTCCTCGACGCGGTCGAGCGCCGCTACATCGAGGAGCTCGGCGGCATGAACGTCTTCTTCGTGTTCGAGGACGGCTCGCTCTCGACGCCGCCGCTCGGCACGATCCTGCCCGGCATCACCCGCGACTCCATCATCGCGCTCGCGAAGGATGCCGGCAAGACGGTGCGCGAGGAGCCGTACTCGCTCGACCAGTGGCGCAAGGATGCGGCGAGCGGCAAGCTGAAGGAAGCGTTCGCCTGCGGCACCGCTGCCGTGATCTCGCCGATCGGCAAGGTGCGCTCGGTGAGCGGCGATTTCGACATCAGCGGCGGCGCCGCCGGCCCCGTCGCCACGGGCCTGCGCAAGCAGCTCATCGACATCCAGTACGGCCGCACCAACGATCCGCACAACTGGATCCGCAAGGTGTTTTGATCGACGGCGATTACGTTTCCCCTCTCGCACAAGGGAGAGGGGAAACGCGCAACGTTTGTGGCTTATTGCGCTATGAACGTGCTGCTGCCGACACGCGACAAAGCCAGGAGACATCGAAGCATCCTGGACATCGCGAACATGGCAACAAAACTCTCCCAGCCCATGAAATGGGTCGTTCTCGCCGCAATCACCAGCGTCAGCGTTCTCGGCATCCTGACGATCGGCCCCACGCACGAGGTCGCGGCGCAAGACCGCTCGCCGATCGTCGACGTGCGCACCACCGATCCCGAGATGAACACCGCGATCGCGCGCGCCCGCGGTACGCTTCCCACCTTCTGGGCGTCCTATGACGCGCCAAAGCCGTCAGAGACCGGGCACGCCTTGAAGGTGCGCTTTCCGACCCGCAGGGGCGGGGAGCATATCTGGATCGGCGACGTGAAGAAGCTGCCGAACGCCACCTATTCGGGCCTCTTCGCCAACGAGCCGCGCGATCTGCCGGGCAAGCGGGCCGGCGACGCGGTCAAGTTCAGCGAAGCGGACATTTCAGACTGGATGTTCATGCGTAACGGCAAGATCGTCGGCGGCGAAACCATCAAGCCGACGCTGAAGTCGCTGCCAAAGGCGGATGCGGATGCCCTGCGGGCCCGGATGGAGCAGCCGTAGATTCTCTTCCCCTCCCCGCAAGCGGGGCGAGGTAAAGCGAACTTCGGTTGCCGCACCGCGCGTCGGCTGGTAAACGCCGCGCATGGCCGAGAAACCCAAAAAACCCCAGAAACTGAAGGCGCGCCTGCCGCGCGGGCTCGAGGATCGCGATCCCGCCGCGATCCGGGCGACGCGCGAGATGGTCGAGAAGATCCGCGCCGTCTACGAGCTCTACGGGTTCGAGCCCGTGGAAACGCCGGCGATGGAATACACCGATGCGCTCGGCAAGTTCCTGCCCGACCAGGACCGTCCGAACGAGGGCGTGTTCTCGTTCCAGGACGACGACGAGCAGTGGATCAGTTTGCGCTACGATCTGACCGCGCCGCTCGCGCGTTACGTCGGCGAGCGCTACGGGACCGACGGTCTGGTCCTGCCCTACCGCAGCTACCGCGTCGGCTACGTGTTCCGCAACGAGAAGCCCGGCCCCGGCCGCTTCCGCCAGTTCATGCAGTTCGACGCCGACACGGTCGGCTCGGCGACGCCGGCGGCGGATGCCGAGATCTGCATGATGGCCGCGGACACGATGGAGGCGCTCGGCATCGCGCGCGGCTCTTATGTTGTGAAGGTCAACAACCGAAAAGTGCTCGACGGTGTTCTGGAAGCCATCGGGCTCGGCGGTGACGAGAACGCCGCGCGCAGGCTGACTGTGCTGCGCGCGATCGACAAGCTCGACAAGTTTTCCGCCGACGAAGTGCGCAAGCTGCTCGGTCCCGGACGGTGGGATGGCGGCGAAGAAGGCAAGGGCGACTTCACGAAAGGCGCCAACCTGAGCCCGGCGGAGGCTGATGTTGTTCTCGCCATCACCAAGCCGCGCGACGATTGGAAAGACGCGATCGCCGCGGCGGAAACCTACCTCGCCAAGAGCGAGATTGGTCAGGCTGGCGTCAGCGAGCTGGAAGAGATTGCCAAGCTGGTGACAGCGTCGGGTTATGGCGCAGACCGTATCAAGATCGATCCCTCCGTCGTGCGCGGCCTCGAATATTACACCGGCCCCGTCTACGAGGTCGAACTGCTGCTCGAGACCAAGGACGAGAAGGGCCGGCCGGTGCGCTTCGGCTCGGTCGGTGGCGGCGGCCGCTACGACGGCCTCGTCTCGCGCTTCCGCGGCGAGCCGGTGCCGGCGACCGGATTTTCGATCGGCGTGTCCAGGCTTCAGGCCGCGCTGACGCTGCTCGGCAAGCTCGACACGCGGCCCGAATTCGGCCCCGTCGTCGTCACCGTGTTCGATCGCGACCGCGTTGCCGACTATCAGAAGATGGTGGCGTCCTTGCGCGCTGCCGGCATCCGTGCCGAGCTCTATCTCGGCAATCCCAAGAACATGGGCAACCAGCTCAAATATGCCGACCGCCGCAACTCACCTTGCGTGATCATCCAGGGCTCGGATGAAAAGGCGCGCGGCGAGCTGCAGATCAAGGATCTGATCGAAGGCGCCAAGGCCGCCGCCGCGATCGCCTCCAACCAGGAGTGGCGCGAGAGCCGCCCGGCGCAGTTCTCGTGCAGCGAAGCCGACCTCGTCGCCAAGGTGCGCGAAGTCCTGGGCCGCCATGACGTAAAGTGGGGATAGCCATTCCGGAAGGCCGTCACGCCCGGGCTTGTCCCGGGCATCCACGTCTTGTTTGATGGCGACCGTCAATGGCCGGTGTTCGGCCGCAAGGGAGAGAACGATGCCTGAGATTACCGTCAGCATGGCCGAAGGCCGCACCGACGAGCAGAAGGCCGGCATGATGCGCGACATCACCCAGGCCCTGGTGAAGAATCTCGGCGTCGATGCCGATGCCGTCGTGATCCAGATCAACGAAGCCCCGCTCCGTCACAAGATGAAGGGCGGCAAGACCTTTGTGGAGCGCGCGGCGGCTGCGAAGAAATAGCCAGCGCGATATCGGCAGTCTCCACTGTCGTCCCCGCCTACTGCGCAATTGCGCACGAAAGCGGGGACCCATAACCACAGGCAGTGGTTATTTGGCGAGCTGGTAACTCGGAGTCTTCGCCAAACTACTCCCTGTGGTTATGGATCCCGGACCAGCGCTCCGCTTCGCTGCGCTTGTCCGGGACGACAGCGGAGTTTGAGGCCCCCATGGACGCACGCGACTTCATCAAGGTCGGCATGAGCGCCGAGCGCACGCTGGTGGTGCCGGCTGAGCGGACGGTCGGGCATTTCGTGCCCGGCATGCCCATGGTCTATGCGACGCCGATGATGATCCTGGAGATGGAGATGACGTCGGGCGATGCGATCCGCGCCGCGCTTCAGCCGGGCTGGGTCACCGTCGGCACCGAAGTCGACATCCGCCACCTCGCAGCCGCTCTCGTCGGTGCGACCGTGCGGACCACCGCGAAGGTGGTCGCGGTCGAGCGCCGCGTCATCCGCTTCGAGGTCGAAGCGTTCGAGGGCACGCGCAGGCTCGGCGAGGGCCGCCATGCGCGCGGGCTCGTGAATGTCGAGACGTTCAACAAGCGGCTAGCCGCAGGCTCGAAACTGTAGGGTGGGTTAGCCGAAGGCGTAACCCACCACTTCTGCCGCCGCGGAAATAGAAGAGGTGGGTTACGCCAAGCGGTCTGCGCTTCGCGCAGTCCGCAGGGCTAACCCACCCTACGACACCTGCTTACTTCGCCAGTTCCTTCGACCGCTTCGTCGCGGCCGCGACCGCGCGGATCATCAGATCGCGCAGGCCCGGCTCGCCCATCAGCACGCCGAGTGCTGCGGCCGTGGTGCCGCCGGGCGAGGTGACGTTCTGGCGCAGCGTGCTGGAGGGAAGCTCCGACTGATGCAGAAGCTCACCAGAGCCGGCGACGGTTTCGCGTGCAAGTTTCGTCGCCAGCGCCTCGGGCAGTCCGGCCTCGACGCCGGCGCGCGCGAGCTCTTCGGCGAGCAGGAACACATAGGCCGGGCCTGAGCCGGACACCGCGGTGACCGCATCCATCAGGCCTTCATCCTCGACCCATTCGACCGAGCCGGTGGCACGCAGCAGCGCATCGGCTACCGCGCGCTGCGTGGTGCTGACGTTCTTCGCCGCGACGGCGACCGTGATGCCGCGACCGATCGCGGCCGGCGTGTTCGGCATCGCGCGCACCACGGCGCCACCGCAGACCTCTTCGAGCGATGCGATCGTGGTTCCCGCCATGATCGAGACCACCGAGGTCTTGTCCGAGACAAATTGCTTCAGCTTGGCGCCGGCCTCGCGGAACATCTGCGGCTTCACCGCGACGACCAGCGTCTCGACCGTACCGACGGCGCTGACATCGGGATTGAGCGTAACGCCGTCGGCGGCAAGCGCGGTGATCTCAGATGAGATGTGCGGATCGATCACCGCGACGCGGCGCGGGTCGAGCCCGCCCGCAAGCCATCCGGTCAGCATCGCGCCGCCCATCTTGCCGGCGCCGGCGAGGAGGATGGTGCCGGTGATGTTCTTGAGAGTGCTGCTGTCTGCCACTGTGGTCACCACAAACAAAGGTGTCGTCCCGGCGAAGGCCGGGACCCATAACCACAGGCGGTTCTAGTGGATGGAGGGCGGAGCAACAAGCATCGCGCGATACGGAGAAATCACGCGGTATGGGTCCGGATCTGCGCTCCGCCTGTCCGGCACGATGCTGAGGAGGGGGCGCGCGCGCCTCACCATCTTGGAGAGAGGCCTTACGCCTCTCCCACCGTGTCGAACATCGCCGCGTCCATCGCCTGTGCGGTGGTCTTACCGGCCCACACCACGAACTGGAACGCGGGAAAGTAGCGCTCGCAGGCATGGATGGCGCCGGCGAGCATGGCTTCGCATTGCGCGGTCGAGGCGGTGAGCCCGCCCGGCAGCACCAGGGCCTGACGGTGCATGATCATGCCGGTGTTGGTCCACAGGTCGAAATGGCCGACCCACAATTGCTCGTTGACCGCAGCGACCAGCCGTTGCACTTCGCCCCGCCGTGCAACCGGAATCTTCATGTCGAAGGCGCAAGCCAGATGCAGCGCCTCGATCTCACCCATCCAGGTGAAGGAGATCTGATAGTCGGTCCATTGTCCCTTGGAGACAATCGTGAGCTCGTCTTCGCCGGAGCGTTCGAACGGCCAGTTGTTGCTGGCAGCGATGTCCTCGACCACCGCGAGCGGGTGATTTCTGGAATCGATAGTGCCTTCGAGCAGGGACATTCCGTCTCGACCTCTTGCCTTTTTGTTGTCTTTGATACGCACGCGGTCGGCCCGGCGCGCTCCCTCAACGTCGCTGTCGCGATCCCCTCGGATCAGCGCGAGCCTGTCGCGGATCAAGTGATGTGATTTGCGGAATCTGCGCAACTGGCTGCCGAGTCCGTCCACAAGCCAGGACTCGTTCGTCCACAGCTCATCTCCGCCACAATTCTTAACGAATGAGAACAAATCGGAATCGGATTCGCCGATGGCGCGCCAATCGTTAATTCCGCCGGGCGAGGCCACACCCGTCATGGCGGCATGGGACCATGCGGTTTTTCATGCGGAACGCGCTTGCTGCGGCCGCCGGGCGGCGTCATATTTCCGGTCAGGCCGTTCATCCCGGGCGGCCGATGTTCTCAGGGCGGGGTGAAAGTCCCCACCGGCGGTAAGGGTCGCAAGGCCCAAGCCCGCGAGCGCCTTCCCCCAAGAATCTTCCTGAAAAGGAATTTTGCCGAAGGGAAGGGTCAGCAGATTCGGTGCAACTCCGAAGCCGACGGTTAAAGTCCGGATGAAAGAGAACGGTCGGTGGCAGACGCATCGCAAGGTGCGGCTGCTTGTCGTTCCGTGTGCCCTGATTCTGGTCCTTTGAAGGAAAGCCATGAATCAGATGTTGCAAGATCCCCAAACCGAAACTTCCGAAGTCACACAGCCGCCGGTTCCGCAGGATCCGGCACCCGAGCATCCGCGCTTCGCGAAACCGCAGCGGGTGGCCTTCGTGCAGGCCTGCTGGCATCACGACGTGGTCGAGGAGGCCCGCATCGCCTTCGTGAAGGAGGCGGCCGCGCGTCACCTCAATCATGTCGACGTGTTCGAGGTGCCGGGCTCGTTCGAGATCCCGCTGCATGCGCAGATCCTCGCCAAGACGCGGCGCTACACCGCGATCGTCGCGGCGGGCCTCGTTGTCGACGGCGGCATCTACCGACACGAGTTCGTCGCCGACACCGTCATCAAGGCGCTGATGGACGTGCAGCTGCGCACCGAGGTGCCGGTGTTCTCAGCGGTGCTGACGCCGCAGCAATTCCACGAGACCGAGGTGCATTACGATTTCTTCCGCAGGCATTTTGCGATCAAGGGCGTCGAGGTCGCCGCAGCCTGCGCCGAGACGTTGCTCGGCCTGGAGCGCCTGCGCGGTCAGGTCGCGGCGGGCATTGTGTAGCCGTCCGCTCACACGCCGCTGATTGTCAATCCCGTCGCCGTCCCTATAAAGTCGGCGGCGGGAGGAGGCCGTGCCGTGGAGACGGACGGCCGACAAGATCATGTTCGAAGGACACGATCCCTATCTCGTCGCGCTCTCTGTGGCGGTCGCGAGTCTGGGTGGCTATACCGGCTTTGCGCTTGCTGCTCGCATCCGCAACACGCCCGGCGTCAGCAACCGCGTTCTGCTCGCGGGTGCGGCCGCGTTTCTGGCCGTCGGCATCTGGACCATGCATTTCGTCGGCATGCTGGCCGCGCCGCTGCCACCGGACACGGTCTATCTCGTTCTTCCCACCATCATCTCGTTCCTGATCTGCGCGCTGGTGGTCGGCATCTCCCTGTTCTTTGTCTCGATTGGCGAGCCATCCCTGAAGCGGGTGGCTTCGTCGGCCGTTTTGCTCGGCGTCGGCATCGCCAGCATGCATTATGTCGGCATTCACGGGCTCGCCGGTCACTTCGGCATCGTCCACGACCGGACCATGGTGCTGCTCTCGGTCGTGGTCGCGATCGTCACCGCCTATGGCGGTTTGCGCGCCTTCCTGGCGCAGCAGGAGGGCGTCCGGCTAATCGTCAGTTCGGTTGCGTTCGGCATCGCCGTCTCCGGCATGCATTACACGGCGATGCTCGGCATGCATTTCGAGCCGCTGACCGGCGCGGCGCATCACCATGCCGGCGGCGGTCTTGCCGCGTCGCAGCAAATCCTGTCGATCATCGTTGCGGTGCTGTGCTTCGTCATCACAGCCGGCTTCCTGCTGTCGCTGGTTCCCGACCAGCGGCGTCAGACGTCGACCTCTGTTGCTGCCGAACCGGCTGCTTCGCCGGTCGCGGCGGCCGCCATCGAACTGATCGCTGCGCCGGCTGCAGCTCCGCGCCCGGTGGCCCCGCTCGGCGGTCTCGGCCAGCCGCCCCGCGCGCCGGTTCCCCGGTTGCCGGTCGAGAGCGCCGACGGCACGCACTTCATCGAGACAGCCAATGTCCGCAGCGTCCGGGCCGATGCGCACTACACCCGTGTTCACGACGGCACCCGCGAGCGAATGTGCCCCTGGTCGATCTCGGAGGCCGAGGCCCAGCTCGATCCCTCGCTGTTCCTCCGGGTGCACCGCAGCCATATCGTCGCGATCCCCCATGTCGCGCTGGTCCGGAAAGAGGGGGATGGCGCCGTGCTCGAGCTCGACGGCCCGTCGCCGCATCGGGTCCCGGTCAGCCGGGCCAAGATTGCCGAGGTGAAGGCAAGGCTGGGACTGGCGAATAGGCGGCACGCGTAGAGTCGGGCCGCACGGGAGGCGCGTTCTTTCTTACCCTCCCCTGGAGGGGGAGGGTCGCTTCGCATGGAGCGGAGCGTAGTGCGGAGCGGGGTGGGGTGACGGTCCCTCCGCGATGAATACTCCCCGAGTGGAGAGATCACCCCACCCCGCCCGCGCTTCGCGCGGTCGACCCTCCCCCTCCAGGGGAGGGTAAGTGGCCGCCGCGCCATACGTCGCCTCACCTGACGCAATTCGTGCGTTCCCCGCCGCAACTCGTGCGAAATCCGCTGTTCCGTGCCCGAATGATTGCGGGTTGCCCCTCTCGGAGTGACCGTCCCCTCCAACGTCCGCGCCGTCACGCGCAAGAGGACGACGAGGAGGAGATGATGATCCCAGGCTCATTCAGCTATCACCGGCCGGCGAGTGTCGCCGATGCCGTCAAGCTCTTGGCAGACCTTGGCGAGGATGCCCGGCCGCTGGCCGGCGGGCACAGTCTGGTGCCGATGATGAAGCTTCGGCTCGCCACCCCCGCCCATCTGATCGACCTGCACGGCATCGCCGCCCTCAAGGGCATCAGCCGCAACGGCAACAATCTGGTCATCGGCGCGATGACCACCCAGCACGAGCTGCTGGCCTCCGACGACGTCGCCAAGTCGATGCCGATCCTGCATGAAGCGGCACTGCTGATCGCCGACCCGCAGGTGCGCTACCGCGGCACGATCGGCGGCAATGTCGCCAATGGCGATCCCGGCAATGACATGCCGGCGCTCATGATGACCTTGGGGGCAACCTATCGCCTCGAAGGCCCGGGTGGCTCCCGCGACGTCGCGGCGGCCGACTTCTATCAGGGCGCCTATTTCACCGCGCTCGAGCACGGCGAGATTCTGATCTCCGTCTCGGTTCCCGTGCCCGCGGCCGGCCACGGCTACGCCTACGAAAAGCTCAAGCGCAAGGTCGGTGACTACGCCACCGCCGCCGCCGCCGTGGTTCTCACCATGTCCGGCGGCAAGGTCGCGACCTGCGCGATCGGGCTCACCAACGTCCACGAGACGCCGCTGCTGGCTGCCGATGCCGCCAAGGCCGTGATTGGCACCAGCCTCGATGCGGCGACGTTGAAGAAGGCCGCCGCTGCGGCCGCAGCGATCATGGCGCCAGCTGCGGATGCCCGCGGCCCGGTCGAATACCGAAAACATGTCGGCGGCATCATGGTGACGCGCGCGCTTCAGCGCGCCGCCGCTGTCGCGAAGTAAGGGAGAGGGATCGATGGCTAAAACACACGTAACCATGAAGGTGAACGGCGCCGAGGTCGAAGGCCTCGTCGAGCCGCGCACCCTGCTGGTGCATTTCATCCGCGAGAATCTGCAGATGACCGGCACCCATATCGGCTGCGAGACGACGCATTGCGGCGCCTGCACCGTCGATATCGACGGCATGTCGGTGAAGTCCTGCACCATGTTTGCGGTGCAGGCCGATGGCAGTGACATCACCACGATCGAAGGCATGGCCAACGCCGACGGCACGCTGTCGGCCTTGCAGGAAGGTTTCCGCATGATGCACGGTCTGCAATGCGGCTTCTGCACGCCCGGCATGATTGTCCGCGCGCATCGGCTGCTGAAGGAAAATCCCTCGCCGAGCGAGCCGGAAATCCGCATGGGCATCTCCGGCAACATCTGCCGCTGCACCGGCTACCAGAACATCGTCAAAGCCATTCAATACGCCGCCGCCAAAATCAACGGCGTGGAATTCCAGGAGGCCGCAGAATGAACGACCTCACTCCCACGCGGGAACAACGCACCGCCGCACTCGAAGGCATGGGCTGCAAGCGCAAGCGCGTCGAGGATATCCGCTTCACCCAAGGCAAGGGCAATTACGTCGACGACGTCAAGCTGCCCGGCATGCTGCACGGCGACTTCGTCCGCTCGCCGCATCCGCATGCGCGCGTCAAGAAGATCGACGACAGCGCGGCGCTAAAGGTGCCCGGCGTGCTCGCGGTCATCACCGCTGAGACGCTGAAGACCGTGAACCTCGCCTGGATGCCGACCTTGGCCGGCGACGTGCAGATGGTTCTGGCCGACGGCAAGGTGCTGTTTCAGAATCAGGAGGTCGCCTTCGTTGTCGCCACCGACCGCTATGCGGCCGATGACGGCATCAACGCGGTCATCGTCGAATACGAGCCGCTGCCGCCGCTGGTCGATCCCTTCAAGGCGATGGACGCGAACGCGCCGGTGCTGCGCGAGGATCTCGTCGGCAAGATGTCCGGCGCGCATGGTCCGCGCAAGCACGACAACCACATCTTCGAGTGGACCGTCGGCGACAAGGACCTCACAGACGCCGCCTTTAGGAAGGCGGAGGTCACGATCAAGGAGATGATCTCCTACCACCGCACCCATCCATCGCCGCTGGAAACCTGCCAGTGCGTCTGCTCCTTCGACAAGATCAAGGGCGAGCTGACGATCTACGGCACGTTCCAGGCCCCGCACGTGATCCGCACGGTGGTGGCGCTGATCGCAAAAATTCCGGAGCATAAGATCCACGTGATCGCGCCCGACATCGGCGGTGGCTTCGGCAACAAGGTCGGCGCCTATCCCGGTTATATCTGTGCGGCGGTGGCCTCCATCGTCACCGGCAAGCCGGTGAAATGGGTCGAGGACCGCATCGAGAACCTCACCGCGACCTCGTTCGCGCGCGACTATCACATGACCACCGAGATCGCCGCGACCAAGGACGGCAAGGTCACCGGCCTTCGCGTCCACGTGCTCGCCGATCACGGTGCGTTCGACGCCTGCGCCGACCCGTCGAAATGGCCGGCCGGCTTCTTCAACATCGTCACCGGCTCCTACGACTTCCCGACCGCGCATCTGGCTGTCGATGGCGTCTACACCAACAAGGCGCCGGGTGGCGTCGCCTACCGTTGCTCGTTCCGCGTCACGGAGGCCGCCTACTGCATCGAGCGCGCCATGGATATTCTGGCGCAGAAGCTCAACATGGATCCGGCAGAGTTGCGGCTGAAGAATTTCATCAAACCGGAGCAGTTCCCCTATCACTCGGCGCTCGGCTGGGAATACGATTCCGGCGACTACCACACCGCCATGCGCAAGATGATGGAGACGACCGGCTACGCCGCGCTCCGGAAAGAGCAGCAGGAGAAGCGCGCGGCGTTCGCGCGCGGCGAGACCCGCGAGATCATGGGGCTCGGCATCTCCTTCTTCACCGAGATTGTCGGCGCCGGGCCGTCGAAGAACTGCGACATCCTCGGTATCGCCATGTTCGACTCCTGCGAGATCCGCATGCACCCGACCGGTGCCGGCATCGCGCGCATGGGCACCAAGAGCCAGGGCCAGGGCCACGAGACCACCTGGGCCCAGATCATCGCGACCGAGATCGGCATTCCCGCCGACAACATCATGGTGGAGGAGGGCAACACCGACACCGCACCTTACGGGCTCGGCACCTACGGCTCGCGCTCCACACCGGTGGCGGGCGCCGCGATTGCAATGGCTGCGCGAAAGATCAAGGCCAAGGCGCAGATGATCGCGGCCTACAAGCTCGAGGTCCATGAGGACGATCTCGAATTCGACATCGACGGCTTCCGGGTGAAGGGCCTGCCGGAAAAGTTCATGTCGATGAAGGATATCTGCTGGGCGGCCTACAATTCGGTGCCCCCTGGCATGGAGCCGGGGCTGGAAGCGGTCAGTTATTATGATCCGCCCAACATGACCTATCCATTCGGTGCCTATCTCTGCGTGATGGACATCGACGTCGACACCGGCGTGTACAAGGTCCGGCGCTTCTATGCGCTCGACGATTGCGGCACCCGCATCAACCCGATGATCATCGAGGGTCAGGTGCATGGCGGCCTCACCGAGGCCTTCGCCATCGCGATGGGCCAGGAGATCCGCTACGACGAGGTCGGCAACGTCGTCACCGGCTCGTTCATGGATTTCTTCATGCCGACCGCGGTTGAGACGCCGCATTGGGAAACCGACTTCACTGTCACCCCGTCGCCGCATCACCCGATCGGCGCCAAGGGCGTCGGCGAGAGCCCGAATGTCGGCGGCGTGCCGGCCTTCTCCAATGCCGTCAACGACGCGTTCTCGTTCCTGGGGTCAACGCACATCCAGATGCCGCACGACTTCTGGCGCAACTGGAAGGCGGCGAAAGATCTCGGGGCGGTAGCGTAGCGATGAAAGGCCGCGACGAGATCGCGCAAGCACTGGCCGCATCGGGGTATATCGCCGATGCGGACCTCGCGACCGCGATCTCGCTGATGCAATTGTTGCGGCGCCCGCTGCTGCTCGAAGGCGAGGCGGGCGTCGGCAAGACGGAAGTGGCGAAAGCACTTGCAAAAGTGCACGCGACCGAGCTGATCCGGCTGCAATGCTACGAGGGCCTAGATCAGTCCTCCGCGCTCTACGAGTGGAATTACCAGCGCCAGTTGCTGGCGATCCAGGCCCATCGTGGCAGCGATAGCATCGAGGACCAGGTCTTCTCGGAAAAATACCTGCTCGAGCGCCCCTTGCTCGCCGCGATCCGCCGGCCGAAGGCGCCGGTGCTGCTGATCGACGAGATCGACCGCGCCGACGACGAGTTCGAGGCGTTCCTGCTGGAGCTGCTTTCGGACTTCCAGGTCTCGATCCCCGAGCTCGGCACCATTCCCGCAATCACCATCCCGCATGTCGTGCTGACCTCGAACGGCACGCGCGAGCTCTCCGACGCGCTGCGCCGGCGCTGCCTCTATCATTATGTCGACTATCCCGACGTCGACCGCGAGACCCGCATCATCCTGGCGCGCGTCATGGGCGCCAGCCCGTCGCTGTCGCTCCAGATCGCGCGCATGGTCGAGGGTGTGCGCAAGGAGGAGCTGCGAAAAGTCCCCGGTGTCGCGGAGACGCTGGATTGGGCGGCAGCTCTCGTCGGCCTCGACGTAACCAATCTTCACGACGCGCCCGAGACTGTGCATGAGACGCTCGTCTGCCTGTTGAAGACTCACGAAGACCGCGCCCGTGTCACGCCAGAGGTGACGCAGCGCCTGCTGGGAAAGGTCGCATGAGCTGCTGTGGCTCCAGCCCCGGATATGATGACCTCAACGAGGTCTCGCGCCTCGTCTCCGCGAAGCTTGCGGCGTTCCTGCGCACGCTGCGCGAGGCCGGCTTTCGCGTCGGGCTTGCCGAGGGGCAGGATGCGGCGACGCTGATGTCATCGGGCTATGCGGCGCGGCCGGGTCTGCTGCGCGCGGCGTTCAAGCACCTGTTCTCGGCACGCAAATCCGACTGGGACAAGTTCGACGGTCTGTTCGACGCGTTCTGGTTGGGCAAGCGCGTGCGCTCGCGCTCCCGCACGATTGGATCAACACCGGGCGCCAGCAACCCTTCGCTGAAGAGCTTGCAGGATGCCGCGGCGGAGCAGGGCAGTCACCAGTCCGCCGCCGACCAGCTTCCGTCCTCCGACGACGCGCCGGAAGGCCGCTCCGGCGAGGGCCGCATGGAAGGTGCTTCACGCGCCGACAATTTTGCCGAGGTCGACTTCCGAAAGCTGAGCGATCCAGACCAGGTCGCGCAGGCCCATGAGGCCGCAGCAGCGCTCGCCAAGGCAATGCGCACGCGGCTGACCCGGCGCGATCTCGCGCGCCGGCGTGGCTACCGGCTTGATCTCCGCCGCACCATTCATCGCAACATCAGCCATGGCGGCGTTCCTATCAGCCTGGTGAAACGCCAACGCAAGGACAAGCCGTTGCGGCTCGTCGTGCTGCTCGATGCCTCCGGCTCGATGAGCATGTATACCGCCGTGTTCCTGCGCTTCATCCACGGTGTGCTCGACCAGTTCCGCGAGGCCGAGGCGTTCCTGTTCCACACGCGCCTCGCCTACGTCTCCGACGCGATGAAGGAAAAGGACGCCGGCCGCGCGCTCGACCGGCTCTCGATCATGGCGCAGGGCGCGGGCGGCGGCACCAAGATCGGCGAGAGCCTGCAAACCTTCAATCGCTGGCACGCCGCGCGCGTGATCCATTCCCGCAGCTGCGTGATGATCGTGTCCGACGGCTACGAGACCGGCGATGCCGCATTGCTTGGCCGCGAGATGGCGGCGTTGCACCGGCGCTGTCGCCGCATCGTCTGGCTCAACCCGATGATGGCGTGGGAGGGCTACACGCCCGAAGCGCGGGGCATAAGAGCTGCGCTGCCGCATGTCGATCTCTATGCGCCCGCGAATTCGCTGCAAAGCCTGCGAGCGCTCGAACCCTATCTGGCGAAGCTTTGAGGAGGCTTCCGATGACCGCTCATGTCGAAGTGCTTGATGTAGTCGCTCAGATGAAGGCCGCCGAGCGTGCCTTCGTGCTCGCGACGGTGGTGCGCACGGTGTCGGTGACCGCGGCGAAGGCTGGCGCCAAGGCGATCATCGCCGCCGACGGCACCATCGTCGCGGGTTGGATCGGCGGGGGCTGCGCCAAGGGCGCGGTGCTGAAGGCGGCTCGCGAGGCGCTCGCCGATGGCGAGCCGCGGATGGTCTCGGTGCAGCCGGAGAACCTGCTGGCCGAGCTCGGCGTCAGCGCAGGCGAGAGCCGCGACGGCATTCGCTTCGCCAGCAACATGTGCCCGAGCAAGGGCACGATGGACATCTTCGTCGAGCCGGTGCTGCCGCATCCCTCGCTCGTCATTCTCGGTGCGAGCCCGGTGGCGCTGTCGCTTGCGGCGCAGGCGCGCGTGCTCGGCTATCACGTCACGTTTGCTGCGCCGTCCGCCGATCTCACGGCGCAGCCGGACGCCGACGCGGTCATCGATGGTTATCAGCTCGGCGAGCTCAACGACGCCAAGCGCTTCGTCGTCGTCTCGACGCAGGGCAAGGGCGACGAGGCCGCCTTGCGCGCGGCGGTCGCGACCAAAGCCTGTTATCACGCCTTCGTCGGCAGCCGCCGCAAGATGGCTTCGCTGCGCGCAAAACTCCTTGCAGAGGGCGCCAGCGCGGCTGCGATCGACGATTTCAAGGCGCCGGCCGGGCTCGATCTCGGCGCGATCACGCCGGAGGAGATCGCAATGTCGATCCTCGCCGAGATCACCAGAGAACGCCGGCGTGGCCAGCGCGCGGCCAATCAAACAGCAAGCAGAGAGTGAGACACCGATCATGCAGATGAACGACAGCCAGCGAATTCCCGCCTCACGCGAGCAGGTGTGGGCGGCGCTGAACGATCCCGCTGTGCTGAAGCAGTGCATCCCGGGCTGCCAGTCGCTCGAGGTGACCGCGCCGAACGAGATGACCGCGACGGTGGTCTTCAAGGTCGGCCCGGTGAAGGCGACGTTCAGCGGTAAGGTGACGCTGTCCGATTTCGATCCGCCCAACAGTTACCGTATCTCAGGAGAGGGCTCCGGCGGCGTCGTTGGCTTCGCCAAGGGTGGCGCGGTGGTGCGGCTGGAATCCGAGAGCGCCGACGTGACGGTGTTGCATTACGAAGTCGATGCGCAGATCGGTGGCAAGCTCGCGCAGTTGGGAGCACGGCTGATCAATTCGACCGCGACGAAGCTGGCGGGGGAGTTCTTCAAGTCATTTGCCGACGTGGTGAGCGCGAAGGCCGAGGCAGGCTAGCTGCCGTAGGGTGGGCAAATCGACTTGTCCGCCGTAGCTCGAAGAGCGAAGGCGGAAGCGAGCCTACCGTCTTCATCGCTACAAAAGAAGGTGGGCACGGCGCTTTGCGCCTTTGCCCACCCTACGATAGTTGCGCAAGCCGCCATCACCCCAACGACACCCCCGCCTTGGCCCGGCTGATCCCCAGCGTCAGGATGCGCTGCAGGAGATCCGGATATTTGAGCCCGGCATGTTGAGCCGCCGTGGCGAACTCCTGGCTCTTGGCGATCTCGGGGTTGGGATTGGCTTCGATGAAATACGGCGTGCCGTCGGCGGCGAGACGAAAATCGATGCGCGCGTAGCCGTCGAGGCCAAGCGCCCGGTAGATGCGCTTCGCGGCGCGCTGGATGCGCGCGGTGACTTCGGGCCCAAGGTCCTTCGCCGGCCCGTCGACGATGCCGAGCTTCTCCTGATAGTCGGTGTCGTGCTTGGCTTTCTCCGTGGCGATGTGCCGTGATCTGCGCCCGCCCATGCTGCCGAATTTCAGTTCCCAAACCGGCAGGACGCGCAGGCGGTTGTTGCCGAGCACGCCGACATAAAGCTCTCGCCCCTCGATGAACTGCTCGGCGATGGCGGCGGATTCGACCCGCTCGTGGATGAAGGCGACGCGCTCCGCGAGCTTCTCGTCGGTGTCGACGATCGAGGCCTGCGAGATGCCGAAGGACCCGTCCATGTTCAGGCTCTTGACGATCAGCGGCAGCGCAAGGCGCGTCGGGCGCTTCACCTTGCGGCGCATCGGGAAGACGGCGAAGGCCGGCGCTGCGATCCGGCGGTGATGCACCAGCGTCTTGGACAAATCCTTGCCGCGTGCCAGGATCAGGCCGCGCGGATTGCACCCGGTATAAGGGACTTTCATCAGCTCGAGATAGCTGGCGATGTGCTGGTCGTAGGCGACGTTGTTGTGGAATTCCTCGAGCAGCGTGAAGACCACGTGCGGCTTGAATTCTTCGATCGCCTCGCGGATCGGCTTGATCTCGTCCTGCGCACCGAGGGCGCGAACCTCGTGGCCGGCCGCACGCAAGGTGCTCACCACGTCGTATTCCGTCTTCCAGTTGTTGATTTCCTGCGGCGTGTATCCGTCGGAGGAGTCCGGAGGCATGAAGTCCGGATGCATCAGCACCAGAATGCGTGAGCGTCTCATAGCGCGATCCATTTGCGCCGAGACGGGCCAAACAGCGCGTGCATCGTCTTGGCGGTCACGAGGACGGTGAAATCGAGAACGAGCTTCTGTTCGGGGCCGACGGCGCGCAGATCGAGCTCACGGCAGCGGGAGATCATATCATCGAGCACGGCATCGAGCGTGAGCTGGTTCTCGCCCGTCCATCGCGCGACCAGCTGCCTGATCTGCGCGCGGTGACGCCTGATCAGGGCCGAAGCCGGCTTTGAGCGGTGATGCCGTGGATCGGCTGAAAACAGCCGGGAGAGGTCGCGGTCGTAGGTCTTCGGCGCTGTGAAGGCGTAGAACGCCTGCTTCTTCTTGTAGTGGTCTTCGAGCGTCTGGCTGAGCCGGCCCAGCGTATCGACACGCTCCCGCGTCGTGATCAGCGGCCGCTTTCCCGCAATCTCGTGCATCAGCTCGTCGACATATTCGAGCTTCTTCAGCGCCGGCCATCCGGCATATCGCGTCCGCCAGTTCGAGCGTGGGCGCAGCCACACCGCGAAGGTCTCGGCGAAGTCTTCATCCGGATGGCTTTGCGCGTACCACAGCCGGAGGTGCTGGACGTAGCGCCTGCTGGCAGGATTGGGCCGGTAGTAGCGCGGGTAGTGTTTCGACGACGGGCCGAACAGCTGCTGCCAGCGCCGGCGGCGCTGCAGCTGATAGCCGTGCTGCACGGCATGGCCGGCCTCGTGACGGAGGATACCCATGCACTCGCGCCAGGTTCCGCCCTCGACGTCGAACATCATCTTCTTCTCGAGCTTCATCAGACGGGGATGAGCGAGATAGAACGGAATGGCGATGCCCGGCACATCGCCCGGACTGAACCATTCGCTCGAGATCCACGTGTGCGGTCGCAGCCGGATGCCCCGCTCTTCGAGCTCCTCATGGAGCGTGCTGACGCAGTCCTCCAGCCAGGTGCCTTTGACCGTAACCCTCAGGCTGGAGAGGCGCTGCTTGAGCAACTCGTCATCCGACAGCTTCTCCCAGGCAAATTTCCGGCGTGGCATCAGGCATCCAGGGGGGGCAGAGATGACTCGGTATCCGGATGATGTCATGGGCGGTCGTTGGCAACAACCCGTGGGGGCCGCGTCGTAAGGGACGGACGGCGCTCGCGCTCCCTCGCCCCGCTTGCGGGGAGAGGGTGGGGTGAGGGGGAGTCTCCACGGGGGCGGTGAGAGTGAGACTCGCGGAGAGTCCCCCTCACCCGGAATTCAGGCTTCGCTTGAATTCCGGCCTCTCCCCGCACGCGGGGAGAGGCGAAGAAAAATCAGTCGAACAGGCTCGACACCGACTCTTCCGCCGCGGTGCGCGCGATGGCGTCCGAGATCAGGCTGGCGATCGGAAGCGTGCGGATGTTCGGAGCCTTGGTCACCGCCTCCGTCGGCAGGATCGAGTCGGTGATCACGAGCTCCTTCAGCTTCGAGCCCGCGATGCGGGCGGCCGCGCCGCCGGAGAGCACGCCGTGGGTGATATAGGCGTAGACGTCCTTGGCGCCCTTGGCGATCAGCGCGTCGGCCGCGTTCACCAGCGTGCCGCCGGAATCCACGATGTCGTCGATCAGGATGCAGGTGTAGCCGGCGACGTCGCCGATCACGTTCATGACCTCGGATTCGCCCGCCCTCTCGCGGCGCTTGTCGACGATCGCGAGCGGGGTGTTGATGCGCTTGGCAAGGCCACGTGCGCGCGCCACGCCGCCGACGTCAGGCGAGATCACCATCGTCTTGGAGAGATCGAACTTGTCCTTGATGTCGCGCACCATCAGCGGTGCCGCGTAGAGATTGTCGGTCGGGATGTCGAAGAAGCCCTGGATCTGGCCGGCATGCAGGTCGAGCGTCATGACGCGGTCGACGCCGGCCTGCGTGATCAGGTTGGCGACGAGCTTGGCCGAGATCGGCGTGCGCGAACCCGATTTGCGGTCCTGCCGGGCGTAGCCGAAATAGGGCAGCACCGCGGTGATGCGGCGTGCCGAGGAGCGGCGCAGCGCATCGGTGATGATCAGCAGTTCCATCAGATGGTCGTTGGCGGGGAACGAGGTCGACTGGATGACGAAAGCATCCGAGCCACGGACGTTCTCCTGGATCTCGACGAAGATCTCCATGTCGGCGAAGCGCCGTACCACGGCCTTGGTTAGCGGCAGGTCGAGGCCTTGCGCGATCGCCTGCGCGAGAGCCGGGTTTGAGTTGCCGGCGACAAGCTTGATGGAGCCGTTCTTGGCCGACATGGACGCTTCCTCCCGCGCTTTGCTGGATACGACGTTCAACATCAGAGAATACCCACTGGAAGCACGGTTACGACGGGCGAGGAAATATCAGGCCGGGGCCTGCAATGGCAACCCGGCATGCTACGTTTTCCCTCCGAAATCCTGAGTCGGGCCAACGGTTTGGCCGCAACTTGGGGCCGTGGTTTCGCGGGGGGTTATCGCTCGGCATAGCCCAGCGCCGAGGCCGGCATCTCGGCCGCCGGAGCCTCCGGGATCACGCTGGCCACCGCCGGTCCCCGCAAGCCGGGAACAGTGCCCGGCGCGTCCGGGGTTCCGTTGATCATGTTGGAAAGTCCGCTGAATCCGGCCTGGGCGATCTTCCGCAGCACCAGGTCGTCGGCGGCGCCCCAGGGATCGCGGCCGCCCTTGGCGGCGGTCAGTTCCTCGCCGGAGAGGCGCAATGCCCGCTGCTGGTTGGCGTCGTAGACGTCCCAGACCCAGGCGATCACGGTCTTGCCGCGCACGATTTGGGCGGAGAGGTAACTGCGCACGCGATAGGCAGCCGTCCCCTCGCGGGAGACGACGGACAGGCTGCGCAGCTTGGATTCGCTGTCGAGCACGCCGACCATGCGGTCGAACACTTGCGGGGGTGGCCCGTCGATCGATTCGAAGGCCACGGTCGCCCCTGAGCCGGCGCTCGGCGCCATCGCATAGGAGTTGGCGGCACCGCCGCCGCCGGCGCAGCCGCCAAGCGCGACCGCCGCTGCCAGCAGCATGACCGCCAGCACACGCGAACCCGCGCGGCCCAGGATGAATGACGCGTCCCTCATTATGGAGGGCAGCGATATCGTTAAAATCGATTAAGGTCTAGGGCAGGAAGGACACATCATTGGGCCGATCCGGCCGAGGAATTGTCGATGAGGGGAGCGACTTTGGGGGTAATCGTTGCCTGCCTCATCGTGGGGCGGGCCGCGGCGGCAGAAAGTGCGGCCGAGGCAATCCGGGCTTTCGGACTGACCGGTACCTGGTCGGTTGATTGCAAACGGGATCCGTATCAGGCCTGTGAGAACAACCGCTGTGGCGCGCGATTGACGTACATCGCGTCGTCCTCCGGAGCGCCGACGACAAGGAATGTGATCGGGACGTTCACACCTGGGCAGGTAAGGACATTCATCAGCACGATCTATTCGGCGACGCGTATTGCCGACGACAAGATCAAGATCGTGTCGGTTCAGGACCCTCCACCCAGCACGACACTGATCTGGTGGCGTCAGCCGGGCGAGGTTTGGGAGATCGTTCTGCTCAAGGTCGGCGACAAATATCGGACTTTCTCCGCGCATCGCGACGATTGGAAGAAGATCGAAGTCGATGAAGGTTTCGAGGTCCGACCGCCGCCGCCTCCACCAGCTCAAATGTACGTTGATTTGCCGACTAAATGGCTTCGCGGAAAGAATGAAACGCCATTGTTCGAGAGATGCAGCGACTAACCTGATGGGTTGCGGCAAGAACTAGGCCGAATTCGTTCTTAATTCTCCAGCGCGATCGCGTGGATGTGCCGGCCGTAATCCGGCTCCTTGCGATGCACCGAGCGGCGATAGCTGAAGAAGCGGTCGTCGGCATAGGTGTCCAGGCCAAGATCGTCGATCATCAGGATGCCGGCGGCTTCGAGCCGCTTCCGGATGAAGCCGGCGAGGTCGAACATCGCGTGTCCGGCGCGCACCGACGGGATGAAGAACATGGCGTTGTCCGCGTCCGCCTCGATGAAGCGGGCCACGAACTCGTTGCCGACCTCGTAGCTGTCCTGGCGGATCAAGGGGCCGATCGCGGCGATGATGCCGCTGCGCGTGGCGCCAAGCTTCTCCATCGCCGAGATCGTCTGTTCCAGCACGCCGGTCAGCGCGCCTTTCCAGCCGGCATGGGCGCCGCCGATCACGCGCGCGTTGGGATCGACGAACAGCACCGGCCCACAATCGGCGGTGGAGACGCCGAGCGCGATGCCGGGTGTTTTCGTGACCAGGGCATCGCCTTTCGGCCGCGGTCCGCTCGGCCACGGCGCTTCGGCAACGAGGACATCGGGCGAATGGATCTGGTGCAGGCTGATGAAGCGCTCCGGGGCGACGCCGACATGCTCGGCCATGCGGCGGCGATTCTCCGCGACATGCGCCGGATCGTCGTTGGAGCCGAGCCCGCCATTGAGCGCCGAATAAATCCCGCCTGAGACACCGCCCTCGCGGGTGAAGAAGGCATGGCGCAGGCCGGGCACGGCCGACAGCAGCGACGAAGCAAGCGTCATGAGGCGCCTCCGGCCCGGTCGAGATCGCTGAGGCCGGCGATGCCGGTCAGCCGCGGCTCGGAGATGCCGAGCACCTTGAACATCGAGCCCATGCCGCTGCGCCCGGTATCGGTCAGGCGCTTGAGCGCGACCGAAATGTCGGTGGCGACGTCAGGCGTCGCCTTCTGCATCAGGGCAGCTGCGCGGGTATCGATGCCGACGCGCTTGAGGAAATCGCCCTGCGTCACCGGGCCGTGCACACGGGCGCCGACATCCTCGGCCGCGCGCGCCAGGGCCTGGAAGTCGACATGGGCGGTGACGTCGGCCTGGCCCGGCGCCTTCAGGGGATCGGTGAAGGTGTGGCGCGCGATCGCCTGGAAGGTGTCGCCGGCATCGCTGCGCAGATGGCCGTAGTCGATGATCAGCGCCGCGCCGTCCTGGTCGCGCACGCGCGTGGCGAGCTTCATGATCTCGCCGTCGGGCCGCCATTCGAACACGGCGCCGACGGGAGCGGCGCGCACCAGAGGCGGCAGCAGCACGTCGAAGCGCGGCGTCGAGTCGGCGGCCGCGCCGAATTGAAGCTTGCCGTTGGGATCGATCTCGATCACGCGCTCGTGCCAGCCGTTCTCGCGCTTCACCATCTGGCGGATCGGCAGCACGTCGAAATATTCGTTGGCGAGGATGATGCTCGGGCCTTCCGGCACGTCGTCGATGCTGTCGTGCCAGGCGATGTTGCGCACGCCCGCCAGCGTCGCACTCTGCCGCTCGCGCAGCACGGGATTGACCTCGACCATGTGGACGTGAAGCGCCTGGTAGAGCGGCGGCAGCACGCGCAGCGCGCGCAGGGCATCCGCCATCATGGTGCCGCGGCCGGGGCCGAGCTCGATCAGCCGCAGGAATTGCGGCGAGCCCATCTGCTTCCACACCGAGGCGGTCCACAGGCCCAGGAGCTCGCCGAACATCTGGCTGACCTCGGGCGCGGTGGTGAAGTCGCCTTCGCGCCCGAGCGGATCGCGCGAGACGTAATAGCCATAGCGCGGATGCATCAGGCACAGTTCCATGTACCGCCAGACCGGCATGGGCCCTGAGGATTTGATCAGCGCCCTGATCTCGTTGAGTAGTTGCTGTTCGGTCACGGTCTGTCTTCTCGAAAGGAATTAACTGATAGCCCCGGCGGGCTTCGGCGCGCCGCGCCTGATAGCCAATACAATAAGTATGAGGCCTACAATAAGCATCGGGATCGACAACAGCATGCCCATGGTTAATCCGCCCCAGAGGAAGCCGAGTTGGACGTCCGGCTCGCGGAAATGCTCGCCGGCGATGCGGGTCAGGCCATAGATCAGGATGAACGCGCCGAGGATCATGCCGGGCCGCTTCAGGGCGCCGAAACGGATCATGATCGCGAGCACGGTGAACAGAAGGATGCCCTCCATGCCGGCCTCATAGAGCTGGCTCGGATGGCGCGGCAGCTGCGTCGGATCGTTGGGGAAGATCATCGCCCAGGGCAGGCTGGGGTCGGTGGCGCGGCCCCACAATTCGCCATTGATGAAATTGGCGATGCGTCCGAGCAGCAGCCCGACCGGGGCGACTGCCGTGGTGATGTCGCCCAGCGACAGGATCGAGATGCGGTTGCGATAGGCAAACCACATCACCGCGACGACGCAGCCGAGGAAGCCGCCATGGAAGGACATGCCGCCCTCCCACAATTTGAAGATCGCGGCGGGGTGATCGATGAAGAAGGGCAGATTGTAGAACAGCACGTAGCCGGTGCGGCCGCCGAGGATGATGCCGAGCGTGACCCACAGGATGAAGTCGTCGATCTGCACCAGCGACATCGGCGCGGGGCCGCTCCACAGGCGCTCTTTCTTCAGCAGCGAGCGCGCATAGAGCCAGCCGAACACGATGCCGCTGATATAGGCCAGCGCATACCAGCGGATCGCGAACGGACCGATCTCGATCGCGATCGGCTTGAAGGCGGGAAAGTCGATGAGCAGAAAGGGCATCAGGCCTTCTAGACCTAAACGAGATTGCGGCGATAGAGCGCCAGCAGACGCTCCCAATGCCGCTCGGCAGCGTCGCGGTCGTAGACCGGACGCTTGGGGAAGGCGAAGCCGTGATGCGTGCCGGGATAGATCTCGACCTCGGCCTTGGCTCCACTCATGCCCTGCTTGACCTTCTCGATGACCTCGGCGGGCGCGTAGATGTCGGTCTCGGCGCAGGCGAAATAGAGCTCGGCCCTGGTCTTGCCTGAGGCGAGATGCGGGCTGTTGTCTTCGTCGGTCGCCAGATGCGTTCCGTAGATCGAGGCGGCGGCCTTGACGCGGTCGGCAAAGTGCGTGGCCGCGTTGACGGCGTAACGGCCGCTCATGCAATAGCCGACGGTGCCGACGATTTTCGTATTGGCAGCCGCCTGGCCCTCGGCATAGGTGAGCAGGGCCCTGGTGTCCTCCATGATCATGGGAATGTTGAGCGAGGCCATGAGCTGGAACATGCGCTTGCGCTCGGGTGCATTCGGATCGGCCGGCAGCGCGCCGAGCTCCATCACGCCGGAGCGGTAATAGAGGTTCGGCAGCATCACGTAATAGCCCGAGGTGGCGAGCCGGCGCGCCATGTCGCGCAGCTCCTCGCGGATCGCCGGCGCATCCATGTAGAACAGGATGACCGGAAACGGCCCGCCGCGTTCGGGATGGGTGATGAAGGTTGCGGTGTGGCCGTCCTTGGTGGGAATCGCGATCTGCTGATCGATCATCTCGTGCGCCTTCTGATTCTTGTTATGCAGGGACGTTGAATACGATTGCAAGGAAACCGGGGCATGACAAGGATACCGCCGATCGGCCCTTGAACCGTTTCGCCCGGATTGCCATTGTCTTTTCGCGCGTTCGCGCAAAGTTTATCTGAGGCCGCCAGGAGACCGACATGACCCAGACCAACAACCGGTTTTTCGACGAGATCGGCCGCCTGATGAACGACGCCGCCGGTGCCGCCCAGGGCGTCAAGCGCGAGTTCGACACCGTGATGCGCACCCAGGCCGAGAAATTCCTGCGCGACATGGACCTCGTCAAGCGCGAGGAGTTCGAGGCGGTCAAGGACATGGCCCGCCTCGCCCGCGAGGAGAACGAGGCCCTGAAGGCGCGCATCGTGGCGCTGGAGGCCAAGTTCGGCGGAACGCCGATGTAAGGCCGCCGCTCTCGCTTACCCTCCCCTCCAGGGGAGGGTGGGAAACCCGCCGGGCGGGCCATTCTCCTTGTCATTTCCGCATCTTCCGGGTAAAAGCCCGCCAAGTTCGCGGCCCCCGCACCCCTGGAGGCTTGCTGCGAACTGCACCATGGGCCGCGCTGCGGCCCATTAACTTTTGCAAAAACAAGGACTTAGACTATGGCGACGACCGTCAAGGAATTGAAGGCGACCGCACGTCCGAAGAGCGGCAAGGGGGCCGCCCGGGCAGAGCGTCGCGCCGGGAAAGTGCCCGGAGTGATCTATGGCAACAAGCAACCCCCGCTCCCGATCTCGGTTGACGATCGTGAACTGCGCCAGCGCATCCTCGCCGGCCGGTTCCTGACCACGCTGGTCGACATCGACCTCGAGGGCAAGAAGCACCGCGTGATCCCGCGCGACTATCACCTTGATCCGGTCAAGGATTTCCCGATTCATGTCGACTTCATGCGTCTCGGCGAAGGTGCCACCATCCGCATCAGCGTTCCCTTGCATGTGGTGAAAGCGGAAGGTTCGCCCGGCGTGAAGCGCGGCGGCGCCGTCAACATCGTCGCGCATTCGATCGAGCTCGAATGCGGCGTCGAGAGCATCCCGCAATTCATCGAGGCTGATGTCGGCTCACTCGAAATCGGTCACTCGCTCCATCTGTCGGACATCAAGCTGCCGGCCGGCGTGAAGGCGCTGACCCGCGAGGACGCGACCCTCGTCACCATCGTGCCGCCGTCCGGCTACGCCGAAGAGCAGAAGGCCGCGGCTGCGGCTGCAGCTCCGGGCGCTGCTGCGGCTGCTCCGGCGGCTGGCGCTCCGGCTCCGGCTGCGGGTGCTGCTGCTCCGGCTGCGGCTGCCAAGGCTCCCGCCGGCGGCGACAAGAAGAAGTAATCTCTCAAAGAGCTGGGCGCGCGGTCCTTGATCGCGCGCCGAGCGAGGGGCGCGCCGCGTCATGCGACTCTTTGTTGGGCTCGGCAATCCCGGCGCGAAATACGCACGTAACCGGCACAATATCGGCTTCATGGCCGTCGACGAGATCGCGCGGCGTCATGGCTTTGCGCCATGGCGCCGCAGGTTTCAGGGCGAGACCTCGGAAGGTGCGCTCGGCACTGAGCGCATCATCCTGCTCAAGCCGACGACCTACATGAATGACTCCGGCCGCAGCGTTCAGGAGGCGGCAAGCTTCTTCAAGATCGCGCCCGGCGACGTCACCGTGTTCCACGACGAGCTCGAACTGCCGCCGGGCAAGGTGCGGGTGAAGATCGGCGGCGGCATCGCCGGCCATAACGGCCTGCGCTCGATCTCCGCGCACATCGGCAACGACTATCGCCGGGTCCGGCTCGGCATCGGTCATCCCGGCGTCAAGGAACTGGTGCACGGCCACGTGCTGTCGGACTTCGCCAAGGCCGACAACGACTGGGTGGCGACGCTGTGCGAGGCGGTGGCCGAGCACGCGGCACTGGTTGCCAAAGGCACGGACGCGACCTTCGCCAACAGGGTGCATCTCGCCATGCAGGCGAAGGGCTTTTTGACCAAGGACGAGAACGGCAAGGAATAGGGCGCCGTTTTCTCCGTCAAGCCCGGCCATGACGAATACGGATAGAGGACGACCATGGGATTTAAATGCGGGATCGTCGGGTTGCCCAATGTCGGCAAGTCGACCTTGTTCAACGCGCTGACCGAGACGGCCGCGGCGCAGGCCGCGAACTATCCGTTCTGCACCATCGAGCCGAATGTCGGCGAAGTCGCCGTGCCCGATCCGCGGCTCGACAAGCTCTCGGCCATCGCCAAATCGGCGCAGATTATCCCGACCCGGCTGACCTTCGTCGACATCGCCGGCCTCGTGCGCGGCGCCTCCAAGGGTGAAGGCCTCGGCAATCAGTTCCTCGCCAACATCCGCGAGGTCGACGCCATCGCGCATGTCGTGCGCTGCTTCGAGGATTCCGACATCACGCATGTCGAGGGCAAGATCGCCCCGCTCGCCGACATCGAGACCATCGAGACCGAGCTGATGCTCGCCGACCTCGACAGCCTCGAGAAGCGAGTCGACAACCTCACGAAGAAAGCCAAGGGCAACGACAAGGACGCCAAGGAGCAGCTCGACCTCGTCAACCGCACGCTGGTGTTGCTGCGCGAGGGCAAGCCCGCCCGCCTCGTCGAGCGCAAGGCGGAGGAGGAGCGCGCCTTCGGGATGCTCGGCCTGCTGTCGTCCAAGCCCGTGCTCTATGTCTGCAACGTCGAGGAAGGCTCGGCCGCAACGGGCAATTCGTTCTCCAAGGCGGTGGAGGAGCAGGCGGCCAAGGAAGGCGCCGTCGCCGTCGTCATCTCCGCCAAGATCGAATCCGAGATCGCCACCATTTCGCGCGAGGAGCGCGCCGACTTCCTGGAGACGCTGGGTCTCGAAGAAGCCGGCCTCGATCGCCTGATCCGCGCCGGCTATGCCCTGCTCGACCTCATCACCTATTTCACGGTGGGCCCGAAGGAAGCGCGCGCCTGGACCATCTATCGCGGCACCAAGGCCCCGGGCGCGGCCGGCGTGATCCACACCGACTTCGAAAAAGGCTTCATCCGCGCCGAGACGATTGCGTATGAGGACTATGTCGCGCTGAACGGCGAAGCCGGCGCCCGCGATGCCGGCAAGCTGCGTCTCGAAGGCAAGGAATACGTTGTCGCCGACGGCGACGTGATGCACTTCAGGTTCAATACGTAAGACGCGAAAGAGCGGTGCTGTAGGGTGGGCAAAGCGACTTGTCCGCCGTAGCTCGAAGAGCGAAGGCGGAAGCGTGCCTACCACGTCTCTCTCAAATCGCGAAAGGATGGTGGGCACGGCGCTTTGCGCCTTTGCCCACCCTACGGCACCTGCAGCCGCCTCACCGCGCCCCGCCGCCCTGGTCGCGGATCGCGCCGAGATGCTCGTTGATGCGGAAGACGATCAGGATCAGCTCCGCGGCGATGCGCGAGAACACGATGCCGACAACGATGCTCGCGATCGATGACAGCAGCACCAGGAAGCCGCCGAACGGGCTGATCGCCATCGTCGCGAGACCGGAGAAGATTCCGGAAAGGCCGAACAGGCAGATCAGTGCGATCACCAGCCAGTAGAAGGTCTTGATGATCGTAGGGGTTATGAATCGGTCCCATTGAAACAGGTCGCTGAATGAAAACATTGCTCTCCCCAGGGCAAATCGGGCCTCGGCCTGCCGGTTGATCCGACTCAAGACCAACGCCGACACCCCATATGTAGCACGAGCCATGCGGGCCGGCGGGTTGAGATTGCCGCAAAGTGCGGCCACAATCTGTCATTCCCTCAAAGCATTCCCGAGATGACCCTGACCTTCGAAGATTTCCCGCCCGGCCGGTTCGGAACATTCGGCCCGCGCCATGTCACCCGCGACGAGATCTTGGCTTTCGCCGCCGAGTTCGATCCGCAGCCGATGCACCTCGATGAGGAGGCCGCGGCCAAGAGCATGCTGCGCGGCCTGTCCGGCTCGGGCTGGCACCTCTGCTCGCTGATGATGCGGATGATGGCCGATGGCTTCATCACACGCGCCGCTTCGCTCGGCTCGCCCGGCGTCGACGAGGTGCGCTGGCTGTCACCCTTGCGGCCCGGCGACGATCTCATGCTCGACGTCGACGTGCTGGAGGCGCGCGCCTCGAAGAGCCGGCCGGAGCTTGGCATCGTCAAGTTCAAATGCACGGTGCGCAACGCCAAGGGCGAGGCGCTGTGCGAGATGACCTCGCCGATCCTGATCAAGCGGCGCGAGGGAGCAGTCTGATGCCCTTCTTCGAGGAGATCGAGATCGGCCACCGGCGCGAGATCGGCGCCTACACGTTCACCGCGGAGTCCATCAAGACGTTCGCCGCAAAGTTCGATCCGCAGCGCTTCCACCTCGACGAGAAGGAAGGCGAGAACTCGCTGTTCGGCGGGCTCGCAGCTTCCGGTTGGCACGTCGGCTCGGCCTGCATGAGCCTGCTTGTCGCGGATGGCCAGCGTCTGGCGCGTGAGGCCGCTTCGCGCGGCGAGGAGGTCGCGGTGTGGGGGCCGTCGCCGGGTTTTCGCGACCTGCGCTGGATCAGGCCGGTGCTCGCCGGCGACACCGTCGCCTACGTCAACGAAGTCATCGACAAGCGCAGCTCCGCCTCGCGCCCCGGCTGGGGCATTCTGACGGCCCGCACCACCGGCACCAACCAGCGCGGCGAGGAGGTCTATTCCATCACCGCCAGCGCCTTCGTGCCGATGCGGAAGGGCGGTTAGACCTGTTCCAGGATGAACGGTCCAAATGTGTGCGCGAGTGTTGCCCGCGCGCTATGGACGCGATTCCGGGCGGCTGCCATAAGCCTGCTCAACATGATGACCCGCGAAGCAGTTGGCGGAACCATCGAGTTGCTAACCAATTATGAACCTGTCGCTGTCTAATTGAAACGAATTGGGCAGAGAACAGGGGACGAGGACCATGGCAGACCGCGGCGCACTCAAGCTGGTGGGATTTATCTTTGCGACCGCGACGCTGGCAGTGATGCTGGTCGCCGGCATGGTGGTGAAGGGCTATGCCGATGGCGGCTACACCCTGGAAGCCTCGACGGTCGACGCGAGCCGTTAAGGGCTCGTTAACTCTTCGGGGCCGGACGTCCGGCCTCCGCCGTCAGCGGCTATAGACGAACGCCAGCACCGCGATCGCGACCGCCAGCAATCCGACGAAGCGCAGCATGATCGTGCCGAACTGGTTCGGCGCGGGCCGCAGCGGGATAGGGTCCGTGTTGTCGGGCCGAATGCTTTCCATCTGAAATGTCCCCAGGCCCGGCCGTAAGGCTGCGGGCGCTTGGCATTGGTCGGCGCTGGGGCGCGGAGGGTTCAAAGTGAACCGGGTCGGCTGCATTGACTGTGTGAACGCATGTCCACTGCCTCAATCGTTCGCAGCCACACCCTCCGCTGTCATGCCCCGGCTTGCCGCCTTCGCTGAAGCTTCGGCGGCCGGGCGAGCTTGTGGCCCGGCGTAGCCTTGGCGGAGCCGGGACCGGGGCATCCAGTATGCTGCGGCGTCTCAGCTCTTGCCTCATTGTCTCTGGAATACTGGATCGCCCGATCCCGTCTCCGCCAAGGGCTTCGCCGGGCCAAGAACTCACTCGGCCGCCGAAGCCTTAGCGAAGGCGGCAAGTCGGGCGATGACACCTATCGTGGGGAGCTTGTGCGCATCCAACTCCCCCCACGAATCAAAACCGCCGTGCCCCTTGCGGAACACGGCGGCTGGTGATGCTTGACGTGAGTGATCAGCTGTTGCGCAGGCCGTCGGCGGCGCGCTTCCACTGCGCGACGTTGTCGGCGATCATGCGGGTCGACTTCATCGCGGCCTGGCTGAGCTGGGCGTAGCCCGAGATCTCGCGCTGGACGCGCTGGCCTTCGGCATGGAGCAGGTCGCGCAGGCTCTCGAGCTCGGAGATCAGGTTCTCGATCTCGGCGAGCGATGTGCCGGCGACGCGCTGGATCAGCGAGTTGACGTTGGTGACGGTGGCTTCCGCGCTCGGATCGAGCGGCGGCGTGTCGGTGGTCCCCGATGCCGGCCGGCGCAGATAGGCGATGTCGTTGCGGACGAAGTCGCGGATGCCGGCTTCGACTTCCGTCACTGCGGCGAGGTTGGTGTCGACCGTCTCGGTCTCGGTGGGTTCGGTCTTTTCCGGACGCATGGCGTTCATCGTTATTCCCCTGTTCGCGTTGAGCGCAGCGCGAGTGTCCCCCGCACGACGAGTTCGGTCAGCCGACTAGGGCGTCGGATTTTGACCGCAACTTGGCGGAGATACGGCAAGGGCGGACGATTCGGGGGCTTTGCCGTGGCGTATGGTTACGAGAGTCTGAACTGCTGGGAAAACGAACCTATCCCGGGATGATGGGAGAGGGTGGGTGCTGGACTGCTACCAGCTCTTCTTGAAGCCCGCCGTCAGGCTCTTGTTGATCGCGCCCTGCGAGGTCTCGCCGACCGAGCCGGAGACGGTGACGTTGTCGAACAGCTTTTGCTCCGCGCCGACCTTGCGCAGCCATTTGTCGTCGGTGGTCGACAGCGACTGGCCCGCGGTGATGCTGGTGCCGGTGTCGGTGAGGGTGACCTTGGCGCTCTGCTCGGTCTCGTAGTTGCGCGTGACGTGCCCGCCGATGCCGGGCACCGCGGTGGTGCCCTGCTGGTTGACGCTGTAGCCGTTCTGGAGCGTCAGCGACGTGTCGCTCGACAGCGGCACGGACTTGATCAGCGATGCCCCGAGCTTGCTCTGCTCGGCGCCGGGATCGACGCGGGCTTCCACCGCGGTCTTGTCCCAGATCGATCCGGCGCCCGGCGCGGTCGCCGCCGCCCAGGCGCTGCCCGAGGATTGCGGCAGGCTGCCGCCATTTGTGGCTTTCTGCGCCAGCAGCTCGGACATCGTCCGCGGCTCACTCGTCACCGTCATGTCGGCGCCGATGCGGGCGTCCCAGAACGAGGAGACCGACTGCTTCACCGTCACCGCCGAGGAGCCGTTGGCGTTCGCGTTCGACGACCAGTTCAGGCCGTCCTTGGCGGCGGCCTGGGCGCGCTTCTTGGCGGCCATGACGTCGTTGCCGGTGCCGGCGTCGATCGCGAGTTGACTCCAGTCGAGCTTGTCGACGTCGATGCCCTTTAAAATGTCGGGGTCGTTGACGTCGGGGGCCGCGGCGGTCTCTGTGGCTTCGGTCTCGGCCTCGTCGTCAGGCGCAGCCGCCGAGAAGGGCGGGATGATCTGCGCCGAGACCGTCAGAACCGAGCCCAAAATGAACGCGGCCGCCAGCACCGGCAGCCTGGTCCAGCCAAAACCTGTCGAGAATTCCATCGTCCTGCCCGCGAGCCCAGCGCATGCTTGCCGCCACTATAATGCGGCCTTCGGTGATGACCATGCGCCATTCGGTCCGCTCAACACATGGTGATCTATCGTTGCGAAATTGTGGCGGCTCGCCTCGGCCAGGGCATGATCCGGACCCGAAGGGCCGCGCCGGCGCAAAGTGTGCAGCGGGTTTTCCCTCGCGACAAACGCGGAACGCGTTTGCGCGGAGATCATGCTCAAACCACTGGAATGGCGAACCAACGGGCCGCGCGAAAGGCGCGCGCCCGATGACGAGCCTCGCCACGACGGCATCCGGCGGGGCTGGAGGCCAGGACGCGGGTCGGGCGAGCATCAATCATCGGTCCCGGCAAGCGGGGCCCGTTGGCGTCCCCCTCAGCCGGCGCGGGTCATCTTCGGCAGATGAATGGCGCGGCCGAGTGCCTGTTCAACCAGATCAAAGGTGTCGACCAGCACGCGCATGCTGATCAGCTTGCCCGCCCTGAACTGGGCGAACTGCGCCACCCGCAAGCTAATCGGCTTGTCGGAATCCAGCGCCGTCAGCGAATAGCGCAGCATCGAAGCGGCGGAATCCACGCCGAGCATGATGCTCTCGCGGTCGAAGCGGCGGACATGGAAATTGTCGGCGAGCTGGCGGATGACGTCGAGCACGGCGTCCCGGCCCTGGCGCGCGCCGAGGAACGGAAACATGTCGATCGGGCCGTAGATCGCCCACTCGACGTCCTCGTCGATCAGGGCCTCGATGTCCCTGAAATCCCGGTCGTTCACCGCGCGATGCAACGCGCGCGAGAAACGCCAGAGGCTGTGCTCTGTCATTTGGGGGCGTCCTGAAGCTGGCTTGCAGAAAAAACGGAAAGCAACCCCATGCACAGCAAAGGTGCGGGGGCCGCTCAATTCATTCGTATACAAATAAAATAGGCGATTTCGGCCAAAACGCAATTCACGTTTTCGCAATGCACAATTGATGCGGGTTTGTGAGATTTACAACAGAACCCCGTAATCTCCCGGTCTCTGCTTTATCTCTGCCCGTCAGAACGGGGCGAGGGCGAAGGGTCATCCTCCGTCCACCCGCGCGCCCACGATCAGCGGCCCGATCTCCCGCTCCAGCACCTGCTGCACCAGATCGTAGGAATCGATGATCTCGCGGATCTGCGCCACCAGTCCGCCCCGGAAGCTGTAGAACACGGCCATGTCGAACTGCACGACGCGATCGTTGCTGCGCTTCTTGAAGTAGGTGTGCATGTAGGTCGCGACCTCGTCGCCCTCGGCGAGGATGTGCGGCGCCTTGTAGCGGATTTCGGAATAGCGCGACCAGACCGTCTGCCACAGCTCGCGCAGCTCCTGCTTGCCGTGGCGCGGCACCATGTGCGGCAGCACGTCGATCGGCGCGTGGGTGAGAAAGTCGACGTCGTCGGTGCAGCACGCCAGCGCGGCCTCGATATCGCCGCGCGCAAAGCTGTCCAGCAGATGCAGCACGCGTTGCCTGTTCAGCGATCCAACCGTCATGCCGCTTCCGCCCTCGTGGGGTGTCGATTGCAAACGCCAACGCGCACTCTGCGGGTCAATCAATCCGCAAAAACAAAGGTGTCCGGATCATATGACGCGCCGATGCAAGGCCCGGTTCATGAGATGCAATTACCGGTTGCGTTCGTGGCCACCTGCAAGAATTCGAGCGGATTTTCGCGCCCCGCGATGACGCCGCGTGCATGCCGGCGGGCGCGTCCCGCCACACCCGTACACGGGAACCCGCGCCCGTCGGTGCTCGTTGAGACACCGAAACTGATCCGGAGACATCGATCATGAAATCCCCGCTTCTCACCGTCGCCGCAGCACTTCTGATGCTGGGCGCGACCTCCGCCGCCAACGCCAAGGGCTGCATCAAGGGCGCTGTGGTCGGCGGCGTCGCCGGCCACTATGCCGGCCATCACGGCGTCCTGGGCGCCGCCGCCGGCTGCCTCTACGGCAGGCACCACGCCAAGGAGCAGGAAAAGCAGCAGCAACAGCAGGGCCAGGTGAACGGGCAGGGGAAGCTGTAGGCGCGAACGGCACCACATGATCCCTCGTCATTCCGGGGCGCGCGAAGCGCGAGCCCGGAATCCATAACCGCGAGAAGTGCGGACGATACTCCGCCGCCTACCTCTTCTTCCATCCACCCCGTCGTCCCGGCTGTCCACCCGTCGACTTCGGCGCCGGCCCAAATTCTGGTCCCGACTGCCTTGAGTCCGTCGGCTGGATGATCCGGCTCGTGCTGCCGAACGGCTTTGCCGGCAGGCTCGGGTTCTCGCGATAGGGCAACGACTCCGGCCCGTGCATCTCGTCGAGATGCGGCCTGTGCACCTTCGAGCCGCTGCCGCCACCGCTGGCTTTCAGCGCGGAGCTCACGGTTTTCTTCTTCATGGCGCCGACGGGGAGGTTGGCGGCGTCGCCGTACTTCTTGGTGCCGGCATAGGCGCCGGCCTTGCCCTGCACCGTGCGCTGCTTGACGGTGGGATCGTCGACCACTGCGAGCTCGGTGGCGCGCAGGCGCTTGACCTCGTCGCGCAGGCGGGCGGCTTCCTCGAAGTTCAGATCGGCGGCGGCCTCGCGCATGCGGGTTTCGAGATCGGCGAGCACGGCTTCGAAATTGTGGCCGATCGAGATGACGTCGTCGGTCATGTCGTGGCCGCCGACCTCGACCAGCACGTGGTCGCGCTCGTAGACCGAGTTGAGGATGTCGCCGATCTGCTTCTTCACGCTCTCCGGCGTGATGCCGTTGGCGGTGTTGTACTCGACCTGCTTTTCGCGGCGCCGGTTGGTTTCCGCGATGGCGCGCTCCATCGAGCCCGTCATCTGGTCGGCGTAGAGGATCACCTTGCCATCGACGTTGCGCGCGGCGCGGCCGATGGTCTGGATCAGCGAGGTCTCGCTGCGCAAAAAGCCTTCCTTGTCGGCGTCCAGAATCGCGACCAGCGCGCATTCGGGAATGTCGAGGCCCTCGCGCAAGAGGTTGATGCCGACCAGCGCATCGAAGGCGCCCAAGCGGAGATCCCGGATGATCTCGATGCGCTCGATGGTGTCGATATCGCTGTGCATGTAGCGGACGCGAATGCCCTGCTCATGCAGATATTCGGTGAGATCCTCCGCCATGCGTTTTGTGAGCACGGTGATCAGCGAGCGATAGCCGGCTTGGGCTGTAGCGCGGACCTCGCCGACGAGATCGTCGACCTGGGTGCGGGCGGGGCGGATGTTGACGGGCGGATCGATCAGGCCCGTCGGGCGAATGACCTGCTCGACGAACACGCCGCCGCTTTCGTTCAGCTCCCAGCCGCTCGGCGTCGCCGACACCGCGACCGTCTGTGGCCGCATCATGTCCCATTCCTCGAAGCGGAGCGGGCGGTTGTCCATGCAGGAGGGCAGGCGGAAGCCGTATTCGGCCAGCGTCGCCTTGCGGCGGAAGTCGCCGCGGAACATGCCGCCGATCTGCGGCACGGTGACGTGGCTCTCGTCGGCGAATACCAGCGCGTTGTCGGGGACGTATTCGAACAGCGTCGGCGGCGGCTCGCCGGGCAGGCGCCCGGTGAGATAGCGCGAATAGTTCTCGATGCCGGCGCAGCTTCCGGTCGCCTCCATCATCTCGAGATCGAAGGTGGTGCGCTGCTCCAGCCGCTGCGCCTCCAGCAGGCGGCCCTGGTCGTGCAGCTGGTCGAGCCGCTGCTTCAGCTCCGACTTGATCGACTTGATCGCCTGCACCAGCGTCGGGCGCGGCGTCACGTAGTGCGAGTTGGCGTACATCTTGATGAATTCGAGCTCGTCCTGCTTGTGGCCGGTGAGCGGATCGAACTCCTCGATGGTCTCGATGGTGTCGCCGAACAGGTTTACGCGCCAGGCCCGGTCTTCATAGTGCGCCGGGAAGATGTCGATGACGTCGCCGCGGACGCGGAAGGTACCGCGGGTAAAATCGGCCTGGGTGCGCTTGTACTGGAGGGCGACGAGGTCGGCGATCAGCTGGCGCTGGTCGATGCGCTCGCCCTTCTTCAGCGCGAAGGTCATCGCGGTGTAGGTCTCGACCGAGCCAATACCGTAGATGCAGGACACCGACGCCACGATGATGACATCGTCGCGTTCGAGCAGCGCGCGCGTCGCCGAGTGGCGCATGCGGTCGATCTGCTCGTTGATCGAGGAGTCCTTTTCGATGTAGGTGTCCGTGCGCGGAACGTAGGCTTCCGGCTGGTAGTAGTCGTAATAGCTGACGAAATATTCGACCGCGTTGTCGGGGAAGAAGCTCCTGAACTCGCCATAGAGCTGGGCGGCGAGCGTCTTGTTCGGCGCCAGGATGATGGCGGGCCGTTGCGTCGCCTCGATCACCTTGGCCATGGTGTAGGTCTTGCCGGAGCCGGTGACGCCGAGCAGCACTTGGCTGCGGTCGTTGCGCTGGATGCCCTCGACCAGCTCGGCGATCGCGGTTGGCTGGTCACCGCGCGGCTGGTACGGCGATTTGATCTCGAAGCGCACGCCGCCTTCGGACTTTTCCGGGCGCGGCGGCCGGTGCGGCGTCCACACCTTGGTGGAGCCATCGTCCCTGCGGAACTCCGGCCGGCCCTCGCGGATCAGCGATTCCAGCGCGTCGGCGGTGGCCTTGACGCCGAGCGCCTCCATCTTGGTGCGCGGCGGACGCGCCAGCGCCTCGGCGTCGTCCTCCTCGGTGGGAAGCCCGAGCTGCCGCGCCAGTTCCGGATCGAGGGTCGGGATCGTGGCGGCAGTGCCGTAATTGGCCTGCGGCGCTTCTTCAAAGCCTTCGGTGGTCGCGCGTGCGCCCGGCGGCTGCGGATTCGGCCGCAGCGGCATCGGCTTGGCATTATCCTGCGGAAACTCCTTTGGCGTCGAGGCGCGTGCGCGATGGGCGGCAGCCTCGCCCCCGGCGCGGCGGTCGCGCGAATTGTCCGGCGGCGGCTGCAGCCCGGTGCCCGATCCCAGCCCGGCATCGCCGCGATTGATCGCGGGATTGAGCAACTCGGCCAGCGCCGGCCCGATCGGCTGCACGTCAGGCCGATGTGCCTTCGAGTTCGGGGCCTTGGATTTGGGGGATTTCGGGGGAGCAGGTTTCTTCGCCATGCCCCGAATATGGGACGAGTCAGCCCTTCAGAAAAGAGCGAAGGTACGTCTGTGCGCAGGCTGCTGACAGCAGGTTGGCAGGAGCCTCTTTACGCCGCCGGCGGCGGGGCCTCGTCGTCGTTGCTCGCCCGGTGCGGCTCGAGGATGTCGAGATGGATCCCGCCGCAATCGGTGCAGCGCATGGTCCAGTACTCGCACCCGGCGCGGCCGCCGATCACGCGAAGCACCGCGAGATCGCCGTCGCATTCGGGACATTTCGACAGCACATTGCGGGCATAGATTCTCGGCCGCGGCGTGTCTTCGAATTCGATGACTGACATGACCGGTTCCCCCTTTATGCTGCGCTGTCCCTTGGTTCGCTTGGAGTCCCGCGCTTATTCGTCGTCGCTGTCGTCGGCCCGCCGGCGGAAGCGGTCGATGTGGTGCTTGGCATCGGCGATCGCCGCGTTCTGATCCGGCCAGGCGAAACCGACTTCCATGGCCGGAAACAGCACGCCGTCGATGGCGAGGGGGCTGAGATCGGCGCGGCGGATGCGGGCATGCCAGAGGCCTTTGCCGGCCTCGAAGGATTCGATGTCAAAGCCGTCGTAGATGGTCGTCATTGTAGTCCCCAAATGTTCCGTAAGTGTCTTGTTGAAGGGTCAGGGGACCACGTTTGGCGGGTTCAGTATGTGAAGCCATTCACAAGCGGCCGGCTTTTTTGCCCAGGGCCTCGTGGAACGGGCGTCAGTTCCGCGGCGCGGCGCGGCCGATCCGCCTGGCGGGGCGTGCGGCGGGCTCCGAGGCCGCCCGCATGATCCAGCGCCGGAACGCGGCGAAGTCGCGCTGCTCGGTCTGAAAACTGCGATACAGCAGGTACCAGCGCATGCCCTTGGGAACCGAGAGATCGAACGGCGCGACCAGCCGGCCGGCGGCGAGATCGTCGTCGATATAGGGCCGGATGCCCATGGCGATGCCGAGGCCGTCGGCGGCGGCCTGGAGCGCCTGGCCGTAGAACTGGAATTCCGGTCCGCGCGCGTTGATGCGGGTGAGGTTCGCCGCCTTGAGCCAGATCGGCCAATCCTCCGGCGAATGCGTGACGCGGATCAGGCCTGGCCCTTTGAGGTCGGCGGGCCGCTTCAGGCCGGTGGCGAGGCGAGGCACGCAGACCGGCGTGAGGTCGCCGGCGAATAGCGGCTCGGCGACCAGGCCGGGCCAGTCGCCGGTGCCGAGCTTGATGCCGCAGCTCCAGTCCTCGCCGAATGGGACCTCGGCACCACCGGTGGTGAAGCGCACCTCGATGTCGGGCTCCTCGCTGCGAAACTCCGACAGGCGCGGGATCAGCCAGCGCATCGCAAAGGTGTGGCCGACGCCGATGGTGAGCACGCGGACGCTGGAGGGCGCCGTCACCTGCGCGGTGAGGCTTGCCAGCGCGTCGAAGATCGGCGTCAGCCCGCCTTGATAGGCGCGGCCTGCCTGCGTCAGCACGAGCTTGTTGGCCTTGCGCTCGAACAGCGCGACGCCGAGACGTTCCTCCAGCAGATGCACCATGCGGCTGACGGCCGCCGCCGACACGCTGAGCTCGAGCCCGGCCGCCGCAAAACTGCCGGTCCGCGCCGCCGCCTCGAATGCCTTGATGCCGTTGAGAAACAGCAGCCGCCGCAAATGACCCACCCTCAGGAAAGCTGATGCAAGGCCAAGATAACTCAGTTTGCGAAGCCGGGGCAAGCGAGGCACAAGAATGAGAGTAATTCCAAGTTGTGTTTCGGGCCGCCGCGTTCTTCGCCTCTCCCCGCACGCGGGGAGAGGCCGGAGTTCGCGAGAGCAAATTCGGGGTGAGGGGGACTCTCCGCGAGTCCCTCTGCCACCTTCCTTGCGGAGACTCCCCCTCACCCCACCCTCTCAGGGCGGGCTTTGCTCGTCCCGACCCCGCAAGCGGGGCGAGGGAGTGATGCAGCCTTCGTCCCTCACGCGCTTGCAGGAGAATCTCTCGTGACGCCCATCATGATCGCTGCCCTTGGATTGCTGATGGTCGCCACCGCGTTCCTGTCGGGGCTGTTCGGCATGGCGGGCGGGCTGATCCTGATCGGCGTGCTGCTGGCGCTGATGCCGCTGCCGACGGCGATGGTGCTGCATGCGATCACGCAGATGGCCTCGAACGGCTGGCGCGCGTTCCTCTGGCGGGCGCATATCCGCTGGCGGCCGGTCGCGAACTACATGGTCGGCGCTGCCGTCGCGCTCGCGGCCTGGTCGCTCACCCGATATGTGCCGGACAAGCCGATGGCGCTGCTGCTGCTCGGCATCACCCCGTTCATGGCGCGGCTGCTGCCGTCGAACATCAAGCCGGATCCTGACCGTCTCTGGCAGGGCACCGTCTATGGCACGATCTGCATGGGCCTGATGCTGATGACCGGCGTGTCCGGCCCGTTGCTCGACACCTTCTTCCTCGGCGGCGATTTCGGCCGGCGCGAGAAGGTGGCGACCAAGGCGATGTGCCAGCTCGTCAGCCATTTCACCAAGCTCGTCTATTTCGGTGGCATCATCGACCAGGCCGCGAGCCTCGATCCCGTGCTCGCCGGCGTCGCGATCGCAGCCTCGATGCTCGGCACCACGCTGGCGCGGCGCATCCTCGAAGCCATGACCGACCAGCAATTCGTGACCTGGTCGAACAAGCTGATCACCACCATCGCCTGCTACTACATCGCCTATGGCGGCTGGCTCCTGCTTCGTACCCCGGTGCTGGCGGCCTTCGACAAGGGAGGTTTGCAATGAGCGAGACGGCCGACCCGCTGGTGCTGGACTTCGTCGAATGGATCGCGCGCGAGCCGCGCGCCTATGCCGAGGTGATCGCGACCTGGAAGACCTCGTGCCCGCGCCTCACCATCTGGGAAGACGCCGCCGAGCGCGGCTACGTCACCCGCGAAACGATTGCAGGCGTGGGGCTGATCATCGCGGTGACGACGGACGGCGAGAAGTTGTTGCGCACGAACGGGCGGTGACACACATCTCCGCCTCCACATCGTCATTGCGAGCGCAAGCGAAGCAATCCAGAATGGGAGACCCTCACCCTGAGGAGCGCGCATCTTGCGCGCGTCTCGAAGGGCGAGGCCGAGATCGGGCCTTCATCCTTCGAGACGCGCGTTCCGCGCTCCTCAGGATGAGGGTCTGGCAGGGAAGGCCTTTCATGTCGCTCAAGCTCTTCGAACTCGTCGGTACCGATGCCGCGCGCCCGTTCAGCCCATATTGCTGGCGCACGCGGATGGCGCTGGCGCACAAGGGCCTGTCGGCGGAATCGCTGCCCTGGCGCTTCACCGAGAAGAGCGCGATTTCGCCGCACGGCTCGGAGAGGGTCCCGGTGCTGCTGCATCATGACAAGCCCGTGATCGATTCCTGGGCGATCGCGAATTATCTCGAAGACAATTTTCCAGACCAGCCGTCGCTGTTCGGCGGCGAGGGCGGCCGCGCCATGGCGCGCATGCTCAACGCCTGGGGAGACATCGCCATCGTCGGCGGCATCTTTCCGCTGATTATCGCCGACATCCCAAAGAATCTCGCGGAGGTCGATGCGACCTATTTCCGCCAGTCGCGCGAGGCGCGTTTCGGCGGCAAAACGCTGGAAGACGTGATGGCGAGCCGCGGCACCGGCGTGATCGCGTTCCGCAAATCCCTCGAGGTGATGCGGCAGACCCTGAAGAGGCAGCCCTTCATCGGCGGCAGCGCGCCGAACTATGCCGACTACATCGTGTTCGGCGGTTTCCAGTGGGCGCGCGTGACGAGCCCGTTCAAGCTGCTGGAGAGCGATGATCCCGTCTATGCGTGGCGCGAGAAGCTGCTCGACGCGTTCGACGGCATGGCGCGAAAATCGCCGGGACATCCCGTCTAAGCTTCGTAGCCCGGATGGAGCGGAAGCGAAATCCGGGATTTGCGCCTGCGGAAGGATTCCCGGATTACGCTTCCGCTCCATCCGGGCTACGCACCGCCGCCGCCTTGCGCAGACATTCCCGGCACAAACAATCCTCGCCTTTGACTGGCATCGGCAGGCGCGCCGTTTCCTCCGCGCACCAGCAGTTTCCCGAGAGATCGCAGCCGAACTCGGTGCCGCAACGGGAGCAGGCGAGGCGGCGCGGTTCCGGCAAGGGAAAATCGGAGGGAAATTCTTTCGGATTTGTCATGATCTGCCCAAAGGCTTCGCCGTCATTTTCATGCCGGGTTCATCTCCCGCTACGGTATATTAGGCGCTGCGCTCAGACTCGGAAAGCGGTTGGCAACGCGCGAAGGACACATCGATGGCCCGCGATTCGCAAGCTGCCCTCGTCGCGCTCAACCGTTTCGGTTTCGGAGCGCGCGGCGGGGCGTCCGGCGATCTCATCAACGCGGCGTCCGATCCGCGCGGCTTCGTGAAGGCGGAACTCGCCCGCCCCAACGGCGTGCTGCTGGAAGCGCCGGGGCTGCAATCGACGCCGCAACTCGGGCAGGCCGTGTTCGCCTATCAGGACCAGGTCAAGCAGGCGCGCGAGGCCGCGAAGGCCGCTGCGCCCGCTGAAGGGGCGCAGCAGGCACCGGGCGATCAGAAGGCGGGGCTGCGGCGCAATCTCTCGCTCAACGCGGCCGCGACCGAGATCGCCGGCCAGATGGCCGAGGCCAAGCCCGCCGACAATGCGGCGAAGCCGGATTCGATGCAGCCCAACGCTGCCGTGCCCCCTGCCGCCAAGCCCGCGCCGCAGCCGCTCAACGTCATCCAGAAAACCTTTCGCGCCGAGGCGCTGGCGCGCTTGCAGCGCGCGACGCTGGTCGAGTGCGGCTTCACCGAGCGGCTGGTGGTGTTCTGGTCCAACCATTTCTGCATCTCCGCCAGCAAGGGCGAACTGGCGCGGATCTGGGCCGGCGCGTTCGAGCGCGAGGCGATCCGGCCGCATGTGCTCGGGCGCTTCGCCGACATGCTCAAGGCCGTCGAGCAGCATCCGGCGATGCTGTTCTTCCTCGACAACCAGCAATCGCTCGGGCCGGACTCGCGCGCCGGGCAAAACCGCAAGCGCGGGCTGAACGAGAATCTTGCGCGCGAGATCATGGAGCTGCATACGCTCGGCGTCGGCGGCGGCTACACGCAGGACGACGTCACCTCGCTCGCGCGCATCATCACGGGCTGGACCTTTGCCGGAAGGCAGGGGCAGCTCGGCACGCCCGGCTCCTTCGCGTTCAACGCCAACGCGCACCAGCCCGGTCCACAGATGCTGCTTGGCAAGACCTACGAGCCGACCGGACTTGCGCAGGGCGAGGCCGCGCTCGCTGATATCGCGCGCCATCCCTCGACCGCCAATTTCATCGCCACCAAATTCGTCCGCCATTTCGTCGCCGACGATCCGCCGCCGGCGCTTGTGGCGCGATTGCGCGACATCTTCGTCAAGACCGACGGTGATCTCAAGGCAATGGCTGTTGCGCTGGTCGATTCCGACGAGGCCTGGAAGGCGCCGTTGACCAAGATGCGCTCGCCCTACGACTTCGTGGTCGCGAGCGGCCGGCTGCTCGCGCGCGTGCCGGAAGATCCTGGCGGCTATCTCAACAATCTGAATCTGCTCGGCCAGCCACTGTGGTCGCCCGCCGGGCCCAATGGCTTCCCGGATACCAGCGCGGCCTGGGCTGCGCCCGAAGGCATCAAGCTCCGGCTCGACATCGCGGCGCAAATGGGCGCGCGGCTCGGCAACAACATCGATCCGCTCGACCTGCTGGAGTTCGCGGCTGCGGATGCGGCCTCCATCGAGACGCGCAAAACCATCGAGCGCGCGGAGTCGCGGCAGCAGGCGCTGGCACTGCTGCTGATGTCGCCGGAAATGCAGAGGAGATGAAGATGATCGACTGCGTCGAGAACCGGCTTCTCACCTCGCGCCGCGGCCTCCTGCTCGGCGGCGCGTCCTTCGCGGCCTGGGCCTATTTGCCGAAATTCGCCCGCGCGGCCGGCGGGCGCGATCCGCGCTTGATCGTGGTGATCCTGCGCGGCGCGCTCGACGGGCTCTCGACCGTCGCGCCGCTCGGTGACCCCGATTATGCCGGCCTGCACGGCTCGATCGCGCTTGCCGCCGACAGCGCGCATCCCGCGATCATGCTCGATACTTTCTTCGCGCTGCATCCGGCGATGCCGGAATTCGCGCGCATGTATCGCGACATGCATGCCGCGGTGATCCATGCGGTGGCGACGCCCTATCGCGACCGCTCGCATTTCGATGGCCAGGACGTGCTCGAAAGCGGCTATGCCGGCCCCGGCCGCGTGCAATCCGGCTGGCTCAATCGCGCGCTCGAAGCGCTGCCGCGCGGCGAGCGTGTGTCGAGCGGGCTCGCGGTCGGACCGACCACGCCGCTGGTATTGCGCGGCAATGCGCCAACCGTCGGGTGGGCGCCGGTGGCGCTGCCGCAAGCCGACGACGACACCGCGATGCGGCTGGTCGATCTCTATCGCCACCGCGATCCCGCGCTGGCCTCCGCGCTGTCGCAGGGCCTCCAGTTGGAGAAGGCCGCGAGCGGCGACGACATGAAGCCAAAGCCCGGCAACCAGGTTGCGCAGATGCGCCAGGTCGCGCGCGGCGCCGCAAAACTGATGGCGGCCGATGACGGCCCGCGCATCGCCGCGCTCGTCTTCGACGGCTGGGATACGCATGCCAATGAAGGCGGTCCGGTCGGGCGTCTGGCCTTCCTGCTCGGCGGCCTCGATGGCGCGCTTGCCGAGTTCGAAAGCGGCCTCGGCGAGCGCTGGCGCGACACCGCAATCGTCGTCGCCACCGAGTTCGGCCGCACCGCGCGCATCAACGGCACCGACGGCACCGATCACGGCACCGGAACGATCGCGCTGCTCGCCGGCGGCGCGGTGAAGGGCGGCCGCGTCATCTCCGACTGGCCCGGCCTCAAGCTCGCCAACCTCTATGAAAGTCGCGACCTCAAGCCGACCACGGATCTGCGCTCCGTGATCAAGGGCGTGCTGCAAGGGCAGTTCGGCCTGTCCGATCGCTTGCTGGCGGAGACGGTGTTCCCGGACAGCGCCGCTGCGCGGCCGATGAAGGGATTGGTTGCTTAGCCGTCATTCCGGGCCCGCGCCTTGCGGTGCGTCCCGGAATGACGACATGATGAGCCGAGCATCAGGAGACATCCCCATGTACATCGCCATGAACCGCTTCCGCGTCGCCAAAGGCTCCGAGGCCGCTTTCGAACAGGTCTGGCTGACGCGCGACACGTTTCTCGACGGGGTGCCGGGCTTCGTCGAATTCCATCTGCTGCGCGGCCCCGAGCTCGAGGACCACACGCTCTATGCCTCGCACACGATCTGGGCGAACCATGCCGCTTTCGAGGCGTGGACCAAGTCGGAGGCGTTTCGCGCGGCGCATCAGCGCGCTGGCGATAACAAGCCGCTCTATCTCGGCCATCCCCAGTTCGAAGGCTTTGAGGTGATGCAGACGGTGGGACGCGGCGCGAAGTAACGCGCCGCGCTTTAAACCTCAGCCCTGGGTGATCTTGTCGATCTCCGCCATCTCATCGGCGCTGAGCTTCCACGCGATCGCCTTGACGTTCTGCTCGATCTGCTCGACGCGGGTGGCGCCCGCGATGACGCTCGAGACCTGCGGGCGGCCGGCGAGCCAGGAGAAGGCGAGCTCGAGCATCGAGTGACCGCGCGCTTGCGCAAAGGCCTGCAGCTTCTCGACGATCGCCTCGTTGCGCGGGGTGACATAGCGGTCGCGCAGTCGCGGAGTTTGGCCAAAGCGGGTGTCGCCGGGTGCAGACTCACCCTTTTTGTATTTGCCGGTCAGAAGTCCGCTTGCGAGCGGGAAGAACGGCAACAGGCCGAGCTTGTATTCCGTTGCTGCCGGCAGCAGGTCCTTCTCGATGTCGCGCACGACCAGGGAATATTCGTCCTGGCAGGAGACGAAGCGGCTGACATTCATCGCGCGCGCGACATACTCCGCTTCCGCAATCCGCCACGCCGGAAAGTTCGAATTGCCGATGTAGCGGACCTTGCCCTGGCGGACGAGATCGTCGAGCGCGCGAAGACTCTCCTCGATCGGCGTCAGCGGGTCGTAGTCGTGCTGCTGGTAGAGATCGATGTAATCGGTCTTCAGCCGCTTCAGGCTCGCTTCCACAGCCGCCATGATGTAGCGGCGCGAGGCGCCCTGCTTGGTTCCGTCCTCCGCCATCGGCTTTGAGTATTTCGTCGCCAGCACGATGTCCTTGCGGCGATCGCCCAGCACGGCGCCGAGCACGTTTTCCGAGCCGCCCATGTTCGAATAGATGTCGGCGGTGTCGAACAGCGTGATGCCGAGATCGAGCGCGCGGTGGATCACCTTGCGCGAGGCCTCGAGGTCGATGCGCTGGCCGAAATTGTTGCAGCCGAGCCCGACCGCGGACACGCGCAGGCCGGAGGCGCCGAGATTACGAATTTCCATGGGAGGTCCTGTCAGGAGAAAGCGGGCCATTGTGGCTGCGCTGCCCGCTAGCGGCAAGGCGTCGCCTTGCGTTGCTGCCATGCTGCCGGGAACTAAAGCCAAAAAAATGCGGCCCCTGTCAGACGCGGCGACTGACGGGGACCGCTTTGGGGCGCTTGATCGGTGACGGGGGGCCTGATCAGACGCAGGTGCAACGTAGTCCCGCTATGTTACGCGCGGGTGACAGGCAGAGTTATCCACAGGGACTCCGCGGCTGCCGCGATCAGAAGATCTTGCGATAGACGATGAAGCCGGAGCGCTCGGCGACCTTGTCGTACAGGCTCTGCGCCGTGACGTTGGTCTCGTGCGTCTGCCAGTAGACCCGCGGGGACCCCGCGAGCTTTGCGCGCTCGTAGACACCGTAGATCAGCGCCGAGGCGACGCCCCTGCCGCGCGAGGCCTCCAGCGTGAACAGGTCCTGCAGATAGCAGGACGGTTCGATCGCCGTGGTGCTGCGGTGAAACAGATAGTTCGTCATGCCGAGCAGCTTGCCGTCGCTCTCGGCGACCAGCCCATGCACCGGCTCATAGCCATCGAAGAAGCGCTGCCACGTCATCCGCGTGATTTCGGGCGCCAGCGCGGTCGGGCCGGAGCGGCCGTAGAAAGCGTTATAGCCATCCCACAACGGCAGCCATTGATCGTAGTCCTGTTTCGTGACGGAGCGAATGGTGAGCGACATGTGAGTTTCCACGATCTCGGAGGACGCAAGGCGATGAAGCGTCCTTCATACGTGATGATCGCACTGCCGATCAATCGCGCCGTCGCATCACTCCGCGACGCGCAAGTACCGCATCAGCCTGCGGCCCGCGGGATCGCGCAGCGAGCGGTAGTACTCGGCGCGCGCGGGCGGGTCGGTGTGGCGCACGAGGTCGGTCACGGGCGTGTAGCCCAGCATGCGCCCGCCATCGGGCAGGACGGCGCAGACGAAGCGCAGCACCTCGCCATTGCGCAAGGCGATGTTGATCGGCGTGGCATCGCCGATCCGCACCATTTGCATCCGCTGCGCGATGAAGGTGCCAAGCTCATCCTCGGGCAGCTCGAACGCGCCGGTGTCGCGGCCGTGATACATCAGCGCAATGAAGGGCGGCTTGCCGTCGGCCACTTCGTCCGGCAGCGCAAAATAGTCGCGAAATGCGCGGTTGATGAATTCGGCACGCGTTTCGGCGTCGAGCAGCACGATGCCGATATCGACCTGGTCGAGCGCGGCCGACAGCCGCGCGGCGGTGACGTGGCTCTGGCGCTCGGCGGCGAATGTGCCGAGCAGCCGCTCGCGCATCAGGCCGGTGATTGCGGCCGTGCCGGCAGTCGTCACGGCGAGGAGGCCGAGCCGGACCAGATCCGTCGCCGCATAGCCCGGCAGGGCCCGATGGGCCAGAAAGAACAACGCCGCGCCGATCACCGCGACGGCAGCGCTGGTCATGGCGGAAGCGAGGCCCGACAGTGAGCCGGCGAGCGCCACGATGCAGACGAACAGGGGCGCAGGCGAGGGAACATGGATATAGCGATCGAGCAGGATCGCCAGCAGCGCAATTGCCGCTGTGAGCGCCGGACCGGAGATCGCACGCCATCCGAACCGCATGGGCCAGTCTCGCTCCTCCCGAACGAGGTAAGGCCGCAACACTGGCTGATCGTTGCGCCCATGCGATGCGATTTCATGCGGTGCGCTTAAGGAGCACTTGCCGGCAAGGGCAAAGCTTTCGGATGATTTTAGGCCAAATGCGCGTGCCTGAGGCGCTGCTGCTGCGCCGGCGCATTCAGCGTCGACGTCCCCGAGCTCTTGCGCACGCCGGTGAAAATCAACAGCGATGCCGCGACCAGGATGGCCGCAGTCAGGGTGATTGCAACGACTACCACAGGCGATTTCATCGGTGTCCTGTCGCGATGCCGGTCGGCGCGGGCCGCGCGGCACCTTGAAGGCGGGTCCGGGATGAAACGGGGATCAGACCGGCAGGCCCATCGCCATGGTCGCCTTGGTCGACAGCACCGTCAGGGTGACGATCAGGCACAGCGAGAGCGCGGCAACGGCGAGCGAGGCCACGACCGCGTTGGTCAGCCGGGAAGACGAAACGGTAACGGTTGGGCCCCGAAAGCCTGCCGTGCCGGACGCCCGAATCATGGTCTAAATCCTTCAACGTGCGAGCGAATCACCCGCGACTCGAACAATTTCCCTGTTTCAACCGGCAATATTGGGGCGGCCATAGCGTCGAAAATGGCGAGAATGCGGCATAGACTGCCCTTATGCCCGCTATTCGCGCCGTCAGGCGCCCGCCGCGATGCTGGCGGGGTCGTCGACGTCGGCCGGCCGCCAGTCCATCGCCACGAAGCCGGGTGCAGCTTCCACGCGCTTCAGCCAGTCCCGGATCGCCGGGAAGGTCGAGAGGTCGAAGTCGCAGCGCTCGGCGAGGTGGGTGTAGCCGTAGAGCGCGATGTCGGCGACCGTGAGCTGGCGGGCGGCGAAATAGGCGTTGGTCTTGAGGTGGTTCTCCATCACCTGGAGCGCGCCATAGCCGCGCTCCATCCAGTCTTCCAGGGAGTGGGTCTGGAGATCGCGGCCGCCCTTGACCAGCGATAGCCAGAAATAGGCGGCGCCGATGTTCGGCTCGAGCGCGTGCTGCTCGAAGAACATCCATTGCAGCGCCTCGGCGCGGTCGATGCGGTTCTCGGGCGCGAGCGGCGTGCCGACCGCGACGTACCAGAGGATGGCGTTGGACTCGGCGAGAAAGCGGTCGTCGCCGACCTCGAGCAGCGGCACCTGGCCCGACGGGTTCTTGGTCAGAAAGTCCGGCGTGCGACTCTCGCCGCGCAGAATGTCCACCTCGACTGCTTCGTAAGGCACGTTCAACAGGGCCAGCGCAAGGCGGACCTTGTAGCTGTTGCCGGAGCGTTGCATCGAATAGAGCTTGTACATTCTGGAGTTCGTTCCGAGGACGGGAAGGTGCGGTGTTCGTTGCCCCGCACCGCGGCTAAACAATGATGCCGTTGCGAATCCGCCGCAAGACCCGCGCCATAGAAAAACTCGAAAACCCTACCGCACCGCAATGCCGCGAAAGATCATTTTCGTGCGACGCTGCAAATCGGATCACGCTTGCGTTAGCGCGCGGCCGCACGTTCGTGCGGGACGGTTGAACGATCGTGATCGCTTCGGCCGCTGACGGGCCAAAGTCTTTCAAAGCAAATCGCTCAAAGGTTGTCTCAAGCGTCCTCTCGAGCGTCAGACTGCCGTCAGCTTCATGGCGGCGCGCAATGCGCAAAATTGCTCCGAGGACAGGCCTTGCCGGATATGAGGGATTCCGGCGGCAAAGTTACGGAAAATTGCGGGAAAACGCGCCTAGAAGCGCTCCAGATCCGTAAACTTTTTCGAGATCGGACCGAAGTTTCTTGCAGCGCAGCGGCACACGTTTTAGGGTGGCTCATTCCCACAATCGGAGTCGTGAGGCCAAAGGGTTCACGACGCTTGTCAGGAGATGACGATGTCCTTCCTTGCCGCTGCGCTCGACCGTGTGAAGCCGTCCGCGACCATCGCGGTCACGGATAAAGCACGTGCGCTGAAAGCGGCGGGCCGCAACGTCATCGGCCTCGGTGCCGGCGAGCCCGACTTCGACACGCCCGCCAACATCAAGCTGGCTGCGATCCATGCCATCGAAGCCGGCAAGACCAAGTACACCGCGGTCGACGGCATTCCCGAGCTGAAGGAAGCCATCATCGGCAAGTTTCAGCGCGAGAACGGCGTGGCCTACAAGCCGAACCAGATCATCGTCGGCACCGGTGGCAAGCAGGTGCTCTACAACGCGCTGATGGCGACCATCAATCCGGGCGACGAGGTGATCATCCCCGCGCCGTACTGGGTCAGCTATCCCGAGATGGTGGCGCTCGCCGGTGGCGAGCCGGTGCCGGTGGTCTGCACCGCTGCGACCGGCTTCAAGCTCCAGGCCGAGGCGCTCGAGCGTGCGATCACGCCGAAGACCAAATGGGTGATCCTGTGCTCGCCGTCGAACCCGACCGGCGCGGCCTACACCAGGACCGAGCTGAAGGCGCTCACCGACGTGCTGGTCAGGCATCCGCATGTGTGGGTGATGACCGACGACATGTACGAGCACCTCGTCTATGACGACTTCCAGTTCACCACGGTCGCGCAGGTCGAGCCGAAACTCTACGACCGCACGCTCACCGTGAACGGCGTGTCGAAGGCCTATTGCATGACCGGCTGGCGCATCGGCTACGCCGGCGGTCCGGCGCAGCTCATCAAGGCGATGTCGACGATCCAGTCGCAGTCGACCTCGAACCCGTCGTCGATCGCACAATGGGCCGCGGTCGAAGCGCTGAACGGTCCGCAGGACTTCATCCCCGCCAACAACAAGGTGTTCAAGGAGCGCCGCGACCTCGTGGTCTCCATGCTCAACCAGGCCAAGGGCATCGAGTGCCCTCGTCCCGAAGGCGCGTTCTACGTCTATCCCTCCTGCGCCGGCACCATCGGCAAGACCGCGCCGTCGGGCAAGGTGATCGACAATGACGAGACCTTCGTGACCGAGTTGCTCGAGACCGAAGGCGTCGCCGTGGTGCAGGGTTCGGCCTTCGGCCTCGGCCCGGCGTTCCGCATCTCCTACGCGACCAAGACCTCGGACCTCGAAGACGCCTGCAAGCGCATCCAGCGCTTCTGCGGCAACCTGCGCTGAGCCTGTCGCAAATACCTTTCGAAAAGGCCCGCCTCCGGCGGGCCTTTTTATTGTTTGCACGCTTATCGTCACGCGTGATCTGGCACCACCACGGCTCTTGTGGCATAGACCATCGCGCAACACGGGTGGGGCGCTCTCTCTGCTCGCATCACATTCATCGCCGGAGATATTCATGCGCCGTTCGTTCATCCTCGCCGGGCTCGCCGCGGCCAGCCTCGTTGCCTCCGTCGCAAACAGCGGCGCTCAGCAGCAGCGGATGGTCCGGGTCGGCGTGCTCGAATGCCGCGGCGGCGCCAGCGTCGGCTTCATCGTGGGATCGGTGACCAATCTCGGTTGCGTCCTGCGTGCCGACGGTTTGCCGGAAGATCGCTACGTCGCGACCATTCGTAAAGTGGGCCTCGACATCGGCATCACCCAGGAGACCACGTTGGCCTGGGGCGTGTTCGCGCCGGTCGACCGGCTCGGCCCCGGCGATCTCTCGGGCAATTATGCCGGCGCGCAGGGCAGCGCCTCGGTCGGCGTCGGTATCGGTGGCAACGCGCTGATCGGCGGCTCCAACAATTCGATCGCGCTCCAGCCGCTCAGCGTGCAGGGCCAGGTCGGCCTCAACGTCGCCGCTGGCCTCGAGAGCCTGGAACTCCGTCCGGGTCGTTGACAATTTCGCGTGTGCAGATCGCGTCAGTCCGACGCGATCTCGGCAACGACGCACCGCAGCGATTTTTGATGCTTGCCAAATCTCGGGGACGGGCAGAGCATCGGCGTTTGCCGACCCAATCATGGGCCGAGCTCCACACCAAGGAGGCGGCGAATGGGACAAGACGTCAGAAGTCCCCGAGGTCCACGGTGCATCGCACTGGTGGGCCCATTCCAAAGCGGTAAAACCACACTTCTCGAAGCAATACTGGCGCGAACGGGCGCCATCCCCCGCGTCGGCAGCGTCGACTCCGGAACATCCGTCGGCGACGCCTCCCCGGAGGCCCGTCTACACAAGATGACCGTCGGCCTGACTGCCGCCACCACGAGTTTCATGGGCGACAGCTACACCTTCCTCGATTGTCCCGGTTCCGTTGAGTTCGCCCACGACATGCGTGCAGCGCTTCCCGCTGTCGACGCCGCGGTCGTGGTCTGCGAGGCCGACGAGAAGAAGCTGCCGCAGCTTCAGATCATCCTGCGCGAGCTGGAGGAGCTGAAGATCCCGCGTTTCCTGTTCCTCAACAAGATCGACCGCGCCAACAAGCGCATCCGCGAGACGCTGGCGACACTCCAGCCCGCCTCGCGCGTGCCGCTGGTGCTGCGCCAGATCCCGATCTGGAAGGGTGAGCTGATCGAGGGCTTCGTCGATCTCGCGCTGGAACGTGCGTTCGTCTACCGCGAGCACAAGGCCTCCGAGGTGGTCGCGCTCGAAGGCGGAGATCTCGATCGTGAGAAGGAGGCCCGCTTCTCGATGCTGGAGAAGCTCGCCGATCACGACGACGCGCTGATGGAGCAATTGCTCGAGGACATCCAGCCGCCGCGCGATGCGGTGTTCGACGATCTCGCGCGCGAATTGCGCGAGGGGCAGATCTGCCCCGTGCTGCTGGGTGCCGCCGCGCGTGAAAACGGCGTGCTGCGCCTGATGAAGGCCCTGCGCCACGAGGCGCCCGGCATCGAGGAAACTGCAAAGCGTCTCGGTGTGCCGGCCAGCAAGGAGGCGCTCGGCTACGTCTTCAAGACGCTGCATTCCCAGCACGGCGGAAAGCTGTCGCTGACGCGATTGCTCGCCGGCCATCTCGACGACGGAGCCACGCTGCAATCCGCCTCCGGCGGGAGCGGCCGCATCTCCGGCATCCTCGCCGTCAACGGCGCCTACGATACCAAGCGTGCCGCGGCCGAAGCCGGCGACACGGTTGCGCTCGCCAAGGTCGACCCGATCAAGACCGGCGACACGGTCTCGAGCGGCAAGTCCCCGCCGGCTGCGCTGTTCGCCCCGGAGCCGACGCCGCCGGTGCTCGCGATCTCGGTCGCCGCCACCGACCGCAAGGACGACGTCAAGCTCGGCCAGGCCCTTGCCCGGCTGCACGAGGAGGATCCTTCGCTCGGCATCGTGATGAACGCCCAGACCCACGACACCGTGCTGTGGGGCCAGGGCGAGATGCATCTGCGCGTGGCGAGCGAGCGGCTGCGCGACCGCTTCGGCGTCAAGATCACCTCGCATCCACCCGCGATCGGCTACCAGGAGACCATCCGCAAGCCGATCGTTCAGCGCGGCCGCCACAAGAAGCAGTCCGGCGGTCACGGTCAGTTCGGCGATGTCGTGCTCGACATCAAGCCGCTGCCGCGCGGCGAGGGCTTCAAGTTCACCGAGAAAGTGGTCGGCGGCGCGGTGCCGCGCAATTATATCGGCGCGGTGGAAGAGGGTGTTGTCGACGGGCTCACACGCGGCCCACTCGGTTTCCCCGTCACCGATCTGCAGGTGACGCTGACCGACGGCTCCTATCACAGCGTCGACTCCTCCGACCTCGCCTTCCGCACGGCGGCGCGGGTCGGGCTCAACGAAGGCCTGCCGCAATGCCAGTCGGTGCTGCTGGAGCCGATCCACGTGGTCGAGATCGTCTGCCCGACCGACGCCACCGCCAAGATCAACGCGATCCTGTCGGCGCGGCGCGGCCAGATCCTCGGCTTCGACACCCGTGACGGCTGGAGCGGATGGGACTGCGTCCGCGCCATGATGCCGGAAGCGGAGATCGGCGAACTCATCGTTGAGCTGCGTTCGGCCACGGCTGGAGCCGGCAGCTTCACCCGTCAGTTCGACCACATGGCCGAGGTGACCGGCCGCGCCGCCGACCAGATCATCGCCGCGCATCAGCACGCGGCGTGATCCGCCTCGCGCGGTAAGGAAGGCTCCACTCTCTCACACCCTCTCCCCGTTCTTACGGGGAGAGGGTGGGATGAGGGGCCGTTTCCGCAGGCACGGCTTTTCGTCTGGCCGAACCCGCGCCCAACCTCCGTCATTGCGAGCGTAGCGAAGCAATCCAGACTGGCTCTGCCGAGGCGGTCTGGATTGCTTCGTCGCGAGAGCTCCTCGCAATGACGGAGGAGGCAGACGGGGCAGCCCCTTGCGTTCCCCTTACAATGATGTATTTTACATCATTGTACATGCTTCAGACATCACTTATAATCCCTGATACGTGAGGCCACGGTGATCACGTCGTTCCAGATGCGGGCAGCCCGCGCGCTGCTTGGCATTGACCAGAAAGCCTTGGCCGAGCTCGCCGGCGTTTCGCTGCCGACCATCCAGCGGATGGAGGCCAGCACCGGCAATGTGCGCGGCGTGGTCGAGACCTTGATCAAGGTGGTCGAGGCGTTCGACCGGGCCGGCGTCGAGCTGATCGGCGAGCAGGCCCGCAGCGACAGCGGCGGGCGGGGCGTTCGCCTGAAGGAGCCGGGGCCGCCGCGCCGCGTGGGAGCATGATCGCGTTGATCGTGCTCGGGATGAGCTAGCGCATCGTCGCACGCGCGCGCTGCACGATGCATTGTGAGCAGCGGAGCACTCTGCGGAAATGAGCATAACAGGCGAACACGCAGGCAAGCTGCATCAGCTGCGTCGGCCGACCTTTGCCGAACTCTATCTCCCCAAGCTCGTCACCGTCTGGCGCGAAGGCTACGGCCTCGCGGATCTCCGCGCCGATGTGTTCGCGGGCCTGACGGTTGCCATCGTCGCGCTGCCGCTGTCGATGGCGATCGCAATCGCCTCGGGCGTGACGCCGGACCGCGGCCTCTACACCGCTGTCGTCGGCGGCTTCATCGTGTCGCTGCTCGGCGGCAGTCGCTTCCAGATCGGCGGGCCCGCCGGCGCCTTCATCGTGCTGGTCGCGGTCACCGCGGAGCGGCACGGCGTCGACGGCGTCATCCTCGCCACCCTGATGGCGGGCATGGTCCTGATCGCCGCGGGCCTGTTGCGGATCGGCACCTACATCAAGTTCATTCCCTACCCCGTCACGGTCGGCTTCACCGCGGGCATCGCCGTGATCATCTTCGCCAGCCAGCTCCGCGATCTCGGCGGGATCACGCTGGCCGGGAAAGAGCCCAGCGAATTCGTGCCGAAACTCGTTGCGCTCGCCGCAGGCCTGCACACGATCAATCCCTCCGCCGTCGCGGTCGCGATCGTCAGCATTGCCGTCATCGGCGGCCTGCGGCGCTGGCGGCCGTCCTGGCCCGGCATCCTGATCGCGGTCGTGCTCGCGGCGGTCGCGACTGCTGTGCTGTCGCTGCCGGTCGAAACCATCGGTAGCCGGTTCGGCGGCATTCCGCGCGAATTGCCGTCGCCGGCGCTGCCGGCGTTCTCGCTTGCGAAGGCGGCGGCCGTGCTGCCGGATGCGATCTCGTTCGCGCTGCTCGCCGCGATCGAATCGCTGCTGTCGGCGGTGGTGGCCGACGGCATGACCGGACGCCGCCACCGCTCCAATTGCGAGCTGGTGGCGCAAGGCGCGGCCAATATCGGCTCGGCGCTGTTCGGCGGCATCTGCGTCACCGGCCTGATCGCGCGCACCGCCACCAACATCCGCGCCGGCGCGCGCGGGCCGCTTGCGGGGATGCTGCACTCGATCTTCCTGCTGCTGTTCATGCTGATCGCGGCGCCGCTTGCGAGCTACATTCCGCTGGCCGCGCTCGCCGCCGTGCTCGTCGTCGTCGCCTGGACCATGGCGGAGAAGCACGAATTCGCAACGCTCTTGCGCTCATCCTGGGGCGATGCCGTCGTGCTGCTTGCGACCTTCCTGCTCACCATCTTCCGCGACCTGACCGAAGGCATCCTGGTCGGGTTCGCGCTCGGCGCGGTGCTGTTCATCCACCGCATGGCGGAGATGACGGGCATCGAGGAGCGCTCCCCGCTGGTGGCCGCCGATCGTCCCGATGACGGCAATGGCGAGCGCGTGCCTTACGATCCCGCGCTCGCCATCGATCGCGACGTGCTGGTCTACCGCATCACCGGCGCGTTCTTCTTCGGTGCCGCCTCGGCAATCGGAAACGTGCTCGACGGCATCGCCGACCAGCGCAAGGGTCTTGTGGTCGATTTCGCCGCGGTGCCGTTCCTGGATTCGACGGCCGCCAACGTGCTCGGTCGCGTCGCCGTCAAGGCGCACCGCCACGGCATCCGGCTGTTCATCACGGGGGCGTCGCCCGCGGTTCGCCGCGCGCTGCTCACCCACGGCGTGACGCCGCCGCGTGCGCGCTATCGCGCGACGATCGCGCGTGCCGTCGCCGACATCAAGGGCGGCGCGGCGCGGCCCGTGGCCGATGACGCGGCCGCGACCTGACAGCAGCGCACTTCTCAAGCCGGCCGACTTGATCGACACTGCCGCGTCACGGCGGTGGTGCAGGGAATGCTGGATTCGCGTCGCAATATTGCGCTGGCCTGCGCGCTCAGCATGCTGGCGGGCTATGTCGACGGCATCGGCTTCTTGCATCTCGGCGGCCTGTTCGTCTCGTTCATGAGCGGCAACTCCACGCGTCTCGGCGTCAGCCTTGCCGAAGCGCAGTGGTGGCAGGCCGCCAGCGCCCTCGGCCTGATCGCGCTGTTCGTGGCCGGAGCTGCGGCCGGCAGCCTCGTCGTGCTCGGCGGCGGGGCCGAGCGGCAGCCCTGGCTGCTCCTCATTGAAACCGGGCTGCTTGCGGGTGCCGGACTTTGCCATGCCTACGGCCTGTCGAACCTCGCGATCGCGGCCATCGTGCTCGCGATGGGCCTGGAGAACGCCGTGTTCCAGATCGACGGCGGCGCGGGCCTCGGCCTCACCTACGTCACGGGCGCGCTGGTCAAGGTCGGCCAGTTCCTCGCGGTGAGCCTCACCGGCGGGCCGCGCTGGAATTGGGCGCCGAACCTGCTGTTGTGGGCGGCGCTCGTTGCGGGCTCGGCGAGCGGCGCGCTCGGCTATGCCTGGATCAACCTCGCCGCGATCTGGTTCGCCGCTGCCGCGGCGCTGGCGTTGGCTGCGATCGTGGCTGCGGCGATGCGGCGGTCGCGCGCTTGACAGAGCCGGCGGGACGCGAAATGGATCGCCTCGAACACGACCCGAGGGACAGATGACCGCGCCCAGGACTCCCGCAGCCTGTTTGATCGGATGGCCGGCCGCGCATTCGCGCTCGCCGCTGATCCATCGTTTCTGGCTGCGCACGCTCGGGATCGAGGGTGGTTACGTCATCGAGGCGGTCCCGCCCGAGGATCTGCGCGACTTCGTGCTGCGGCTGTCGCTGCGCGGCTTCGTTGGCGCCAACGTCACGATCCCGCACAAGGAAGACGTGCTGGCGCTGTCCACGCCCGATGCGCGTGCCAGGGCCGTCGGCGCTGCGAACACGCTGTGGTTTGCCGACGGCGAGCTGCGCTCGACCAATACCGATGTCGAAGGCTTCATCGGCAATCTCGATGCCGACGCGGCCGGTTGGGACAGGGCGGAAGAGGCATTGGTGCTCGGGGCCGGCGGTTCCTCGCGCGCGGTCGTGTTCGGCCTGCTCGAACGCGGCATCAAGCGCATCCACCTCGCCAACCGGACCATCGCGCGCGCCGAGACGCTGGCAAGGCAGTTCGGGCCGAACGTGCATCCGATTCCCTGGGACGGCATCAACGACGTGCTGCCGCGCGCAAGACTTCTCGTCAACACGACCTCGCTCGGCATGCACGGCCAGCCTTCACTCGATGTCAATGTGGCGCGCCTGCCGGACGGGGCGGTCGTCGCCGACCTCGTCTATGTTCCCCTGGTGACGCCGCTGCTGGCGGCTGCGAGGGCGCGCGGCCTGAACACCGCCGACGGTCTCGGCATGCTCCTGCATCAGGCGGTGCGCGGCTTCGAGCTGTGGTTCGGCCAAAGGCCTGAAGTCACGGCCGAGCTGCGCGCGCTGGTCGAGGCCGATCTCACAAAGACTTGAAAGGGTAACGGCGAATAGCACCCCACCTCCGGAGTTCTATCCCCGTGGGGACAATCCGGAGACCGTCATGCCTGTTCAACGTGCAACTTTCACACGTCCGCTCATCGCCGTCGCGATGGTGGCCGCTTCCACCCTCTATGCCGTCGCGCAGAGGGCGCCGGTGCCGACGCGCGTGCGCGGCACGATCGAGAGCGTCAATGGCGACACCATGCAGGTCAAGTCGCGCAGCGGCGAGGACGTCAAGCTTCGCATTGCCCCTGACGTGAACGTGTCGGGCGTTACCAAAATTTCACTCGCCGACATCAAGGTCGGCTCCTTCGTCGGCGCCACCACGGTGCCGGGTCCGGACGGCGGCCAGAACGCGGTCGAGGTCCACGTGTTTCCGGAGAGCATGCGCGGCACCGGCGAGGGCTCGCGGCCCTATGACCTCAAGCCGAACTCCACCATGACCAACGCCACGGTGTCGGAGAGCGTGGTCGGCAATGACGGCCATACGCTGCTGGTGAAATACAAGGACGGCGAGAAGAAGGTGTTCGTGGCCGACAACACGCCGGTCGTGACCTTCGTGCCCGGCGACAAATCCGAGCTGAAGGCCGGGGCAAAAGTCGTCGCCTTCATGAAGCAGCTGCCGGACGGCTCGTTCGAAACCAACCGTGTCAGTGTCGGCCTCGACGGCCTGACACCACCGATGTGATGGAGAATCGCAACATGTCGAAATCAAGCTGGATGCCGCGCCTGTTCGTAGCCGCGTTCGTCGTCACTTCCATGTTCTCCGCCTCGGCGCAGCAGTCGCCGACGGTCCGCATCCGCGGCACCATCGAGAGCGTCGACGGCAACACCCTCAGCATCAAGACGCGCGAAGGCAGCGACGTGAAGGTGCGCATGACCGACAACGTCGCGGTCTTCGCCGTGGTCAAGACGTCGCTCGCGGAGATCAAGGAAGGCTCCTATATCGGCGTCACCGGCATGCCCCAGCCCGACGGCACGCAGAAGGCGATCGCGGTGCACATCTTCCCGGAAAACCAGCGCGGCGCGGCCGAAGGTTTTCGTCCCTGGGATGCGCGCGCGAACTCGACCATGACGAACGCGACCGTGGCGCAGACGGTGGAAGGCACCGACGGCCAGAACATCACCGTCAAGTACAAGGACGGCGAGAAGAAAGTGGTGGTGCCGCCGGATACGCCGATCGTCACCTTCGTCGCCAGCGACAAATCCGAGATCAAGCCCGGCGCCAAGCTGATCATCTTCGGCGCGGCGAAGAAGGAGGACGGCTCGCTGGAAGCCAACCGGGTCAATGTCGGCAGGGATGGGATTACGCCGCCGATGTGAGGGACTGGCGCTGAACTCGTAGGGTGGGCAAAGGCGCACTTGCGCCGTGCCCACCACGCTCCTGTGTTTCGCGAAAGTTGGGCACGCTTCGCTTTGCCCACCCTACGGCGCTGCCGCTACGCCTCACACCGCAATGATGTGATCGTCGATCTCGTCGATCCTGTTGACGCCGCACAGGCCCATGGTCGTGAGCAGCTCCTTCTGGATGATGTCGATCGCCTTGGCGACGCCGGCCTGGCCGCCGGCACCGAGGCCATGGGCGTAGGCGCGGCCGATCATGCAGGACTTTGCGCCGAGCGCGAGCGCGCGCATCACGTCCTGGCCGGAGCGGACACCGCCGTCGAACATGATCTCCATCTGCGAGCCGACCGCGTCGACGATCTCCGGCAGCGCCTCGATCGAGGACGGCGCGCCGTCGAGCTGACGGCCGCCATGGTTGGAGACGACCAGCGCCTGCGCGCCCGTCTTCGCGGCGAGCTCGGCGTCCTCGACGTCGAGGATGCCCTTCAGGATCAGCTTGCCCGGCCAGATGCTGCGGATCCACTCGATGTCGTTCCAGTTCAGCGAGGTGTCGAACTGCGAGTTGATCCAGGTCGACAGCGACGTGATGTCGTCGCTGACCTTCAGATGACCGGCGAGATTGCCGAAGGTGCGGCGCTTGCCCTGCAGCACGCCCGACACCCAGGCCGGCTTGGTGGCGAAATCGATCAGCTTCGACAGCGACCATTCCGGCGGCACCGTCATGCCGTTCTTGATGTCCTGGTGGCGCTGGCCGATCACCTGGAGATCGACGGTCAGCACGAGCGCGCTGCATTTCGCCGCCATCGCGCGCTGGATCAATTCCTTGATGAAGCCACGATCCTTCATCACGTAGAGCTGGAACCAGAACGGCTTCTCGACATTGGCGGCGATGTCCTCGATCGAGCAGATCGACATCGTCGACTGTGTGAACGGGATGCCGGCGGCCTGCGCGGCGCGGCAGGCGTGAATCTCGCCGTCGCCATGCTGCATGCCCAGGAGGCCGACGGGCGCCAATATCAACGGCATGGTCGAGGGCTCGCCGAGGATCATGGTCGAGGTGTCGCGCCTGGAGACGTCGACCAGGACGCGCTGGCGGAACTTGATCGCCTGCATGTCCTCGCGGTTGGCGCGCAGCGTTTCCTCGGCATAGGAGCCGCGGTCGCAATAGTCGAAGAACGCCTTCGGCACGCGGCGCTGATGCAGCGTGCGCAGGTCGTCGATACAGGTGATGTGCTTCATGAACGTTTCCCCGGCCCGTCTTGCATCAGAAGTCTTGCTTCAGAAGTCTTGCATCGGAAGATCGAGGGGTCATCTAGCATGGTTGGATGCACAGCCAAATCGTTTGGGAGGAGGGCGCCATGAGCAAACCGCGCGGCCAGCCGACACCGGAAGAGATCAAGGAGAAGCAGGATCTCGATGACGCGCTGGAGGAGGGTCTGGAAGAGACCTTCCCGGGGTCCGATCCCGTCAACGTCACCCAGCCGGCGCCGAGCCGCCAGGACGGCCATGTGAAGCGCTCCGACTAGGGGCGGGTTCCGCTCCGTTCCGCCCTGTCGGCCGGAAATATAGTGCTAACAATAAGTTACCGGGGCGCCTTGGGCCCGGTCCCGTAATGATTAATCACATTTTTTGAAGCCAAGTTAGCCGCGAAGGCATTATAACGTCTCAGCAAATCAGGGATGCGGGTCCCTTTCGGGCATCCCGTAGTTGTAGAGGGGTCCCTGATTGTTGCGTGGGGGACGATATGAGCCGCAAATATTTCGGGACGGACGGGATCCGGGGCCGCGCCAACGGACTGATCACGCCGGAGCTCGCGCTCAAGGTCGGCCAGGCCGCAGGCCTTGCGTTTCAGCGCGGTGACCATCGCCACCGGGTCGTGATCGGCAAGGACACGCGTCTGTCCGGCTACATGATCGAATATGCGATGGTCGCGGGCTTCACCTCGGTCGGCATGGACGTGCTGCTGGTCGGCCCGATGCCGACGCCGGCGGTCGCGATGCTGACCAAGTCGATGCGCGCCGATCTCGGCGTGATGATCTCGGCCTCGCACAACCTGTTCGAGGACAACGGCATCAAGCTGTTCGGCCCGCAGGGCTTCAAGCTGTCCGACGACGTCGAGAAGCAGATCGAGCAGCTGCTCGACGAATCCCTCGACAAGCGGCTCGCTCAGAGCGCGAGCCTCGGCCGCGCTCGCCGTATCGACGGCGTGCACGACCGCTACATCGAATTCGCCAAGCGTACGCTGCCGCGCGATCTCTCGCTCGACGGCCTGCGCGTCGTGGTCGATTGCGCCAATGGCGCCGCCTACAAGGTGGTGCCGGAAGCGCTGTGGGAATTGGGCGCCGATGTGGTGCCGATCGGCGTCGAGCCCGACGGTTTCAACATCAACAAGGAATGCGGCTCGACCTCGCCGGAAACGCTGTCGAAGAAGGTGCGCGAGATGCGCGCCGACATCGGCATCGCGCTCGATGGCGACGCCGATCGCGTCATTCTGGTCGACGAGCGCGGCCACACCGTCGACGGCGACCAGCTGCTCGCGGTGATCGCGCAGAGCTGGAAGGAAGACGGCCGGCTGTCGCGGCCGGGCATCGTCGCCACCGTGATGTCCAATCTCGGCCTCGAACGCTTCCTCAAGGGGCAGGGGCTCGATCTCGTGCGCACGCCGGTCGGCGACCGCTACGTGCTCGAGCAGATGCTGAAAGGCGGCTACAATCTCGGCGGCGAGCAGTCCGGCCACATCATCCTGTCCGACTATGCCACCACCGGCGACGGCTTCGTTGCGGCGCTGCAGGTGCTGGCCGTGGTGCAGAAGCTGCGCCGGCCGGTGTCGGAGGTCTGCCACCGTTTCGACCCGCTGCCGCAGATCCTGAAGAACGTCCGCTACAAGAGCGGCAAGCCGCTCGAGGATTCCGACGTCAAATCGGCGATCTCCGACGGCGAGAAGCGGCTCAACGGCCACGGCCGCCTTCTGATCCGCTCGTCCGGCACCGAGCCCGTGATCCGCGTCATGGGCGAGGGCGAGGACCGCCTGCTGGTCGAGGACGTCGTCGACACCATCGTCTCCGCGCTCGGACAGGCCGCGGCCTGAGGCGCATCGCTACGCGAAGCACGATCGTAGCCCGGATGGAGCGCAGCGAAATCCGGGGATCGCGCCCGCGGACATAGACGTCCCGGATTACGCTTCGCTCCATCCGGGCTACGAAATCCCCGGACCCTCATGGTGAGGAGCCCGCCAACGGCGGGCGTCTCGAACCAAGCGGGGCGTGTCGCCTCGCAGTGAAACCGGCACGTGCATTCCAGCCATCGACGATTGGCGGTGGATCGGCCGCAGCCGGCATCGTAGTTAGGCGGTGCGGCAATCTGCCGTGCCCGCCGGGATGCTCCATTGAACAAGCCTGTCGTCGTCTCCGAGGAAACGCTGACCGAGCCGGTCGTCGTCAGCGACGTGGCGCCCGCCGCCCGGGCTGCCGCGGGGCCGGCCTATGTCGTGCTCGCCGGCATCAGCTTCTCGCACTTCCTCAACGACACCATGCAGTCGCTGATCGCCTCGGTGTATCCGATCCTGAAGGACACCTACGCGCTCGACTTCGCGCAGATCGGCATGATCACGCTGGCCTTCCAGTTCACGGCCTCGCTGCTCCAGCCGGTGGTCGGCCACTACACCGACAAGAAGGCGCAGCCCTATTCGCTCGCGATCGGCATGGCCTCGACCTTCTTCGGCCTGCTGCTGCTCAGCGCCGCGCACCAATATCTCGTCATCCTCGTCGCCGCAGCGCTGGTCGGACTCGGCTCGGCGGTGTTTCACCCGGAGTCGGCGCGCATCGCGCGGCTCGCCTCCGGCGGCCGCTATGGTTTCGCGCAATCGGTGTTCCAGCTCGGCGGCAGCTTCGGCACGTCGATGGGACCGTTGCTGGCGGCGCTGATCGTGGTGCCGTTCGGGCAGGGCAGCATCGCATGGTTCTCCTCGATCGCGTTCCTCGCGATCCTCATCCTCTGGCGCATCGGCCGCTGGTACGAGCCGCAGATCAAGGCGAAGAAGACGGCGACGGTTCAGGCCCATCCCGACGCGCCGAGCTCGCGCCGCGTCGCGGTCGCGCTTGCGGTGCTGGTGGCGCTCTTATTCTCGAAACAGCTCTACGTCTCGAGCCTGTCGAGCTACTACATCTTCTACCTGATCGATCGCTTCGGCGTGTCGACGCAGGCGGCGCAGATCTATCTCTTCATCTTCCTAGCCGCGAATGCGGTCGGCGCGTTCTTCGGCGGTCCGCTGGGCGATCGCTTCGGCCGCAAGATCGTGATCTGGATCTCGATCCTCGGCGCGCTGCCGTTCACGCTGGCGCTGCCCTATGCCGGGCTCTATGCGAGCGCGGTGCTGTCGGTGATCATCGGCTTGATCATCTCCTCGACGACGTCGTCGATCATCGTGTTCGCGCAGGAACTGGTGCCGCATCGCTTCGGCATGATCTCCGGCGTGTTCTTCGGCGTTGCCTTCGGCATCGGCGGTCTGGGTGCCGCCGTGCTCGGCAAGCTCGCCGATCACACCTCGATCGAGTTCGTCTACCAGGTCTGTGCCTGGCTGCCGGCGATCGGCCTGCTTGCGGTGTTCCTGCCCAAGCTGCCGCGGCACCTGCGTTAACAAATCCTGTTTCGCTGCATTGCGGCTTCATCAATCGTTAGCAATTGGCGCGCCGGGGCGCCGCATTTTTGCAACGCTTCTGCTGCATGCGCGCGAGTGGTGAGAAAAAATCAACCTTAAAAATTAGGGTTAAGTGGCGCTTAAGCATTTGGTGCCATCGTCCTCCCGTGAGTTTCCAGAACGTGGGGCGTCAGCATTTTGCCTCACCGGCCATAAGGACGAAGCCAAATGCGTAGCGTTAAGTCTCTCCTTGCCGCAGGTGCGGCGACCCTCATCTCGTCGATGGCGTTCGCCGCCGATATGCCGATCGCCGCTCCGCCTCCCATGTACGCGCCGCCGGCTCCGCCCGCCGACTTCGGCGGCTGGTATCTCCGCGGTGACATCGGCATGACCAACCAGAGCGCCAAGCGGATCGACAGCGCGACCGCGCAGACGTTCCCGACACAGACCGTGGGCCTCGGCTTCGATAGCTCGCCGCTGTTCGACCTCGGCGTCGGCTATCGCTTCAACAACTGGTTCCGCACCGACGTCATCGGCCAGTATCGCGGCAAGGCCAATCTGCACGGTTCGGACAACGTCACGCTCAGCGCGACCGACTTCGAAGCCAACAACTACTCCGGCAGCAAGTCCGAGTGGGTCGTCATGGCCAACGCCTATGTCGATCTCGGCACCTGGTGGTGCATCACCCCGTTCATCGGCGCCGGTGTCGGCGGTTCCTACAACAAGCTCAGCGGCTTCCGTGACGACGGCACTCGGATCAATCCCGGCGGGCTCTCCAACAGCGTGACCTACTTCGCCGACAACGGTAAGTGGAATTTCGCCTGGGCCGCCCATGCCGGTCTCGCCTACAAGGTCAGCCCCGGCCTCACCGTCGAACTCGCCTACAGCTACATGGATCTCGGCGACGCCAATCCCGGCAACTTCCGCGCCTACGACAACAGCATCTCGGGCCCGTCGACGATCAAGGTCAAGGACATCACCTCGCATGACGTGAAGCTCGGCGTGCGCTGGGACCTGAGCAGCCCGCCGGCCTACATGCCGCCGCCGCTCATCACCAAGGGCTGATCGTCAGCCTCATCGCTTAACGTCTCTTAACGGCGCGGGATCATCCCGCGCCGTTTTGCTTTGCATATTTTTCATGGCGAGCGGCGACGAAAACGTCAGACGCAACCATTGGTTAAGGTTAACAGGCGATGATCATCGCAACAGTTCGAGTTCGATGGAGCGTTGTGATGCGTGGGCTGATGTTGTTGGCGGCGGCGATGTTGGGGACGGTGTCTGCTGCGCACGCGGCCGATCTCTCCGATCTTCCCATCTTGCGCGGCAGCTTCACCGACGGCCTGTCGAAGTCATCCCATAATTGGGACGGCTTCTATGTCGGCGGCCAGTTCGGCTTTGCCACGACCGACATCGACTTCAGTCACGCCCCGAAGTCGATGACCGATTTCATGCTTCGCAACAGCATCCTGCAGGCGCCGGTCGGCGGTTGGTCGCTGCTGCCGAAAAACCACGTACAGTCGACGGGGTTCGGCGCCTATGTGGGCAAGAACTGGCAGCTCTACGACGCCGTGATGGGCGTCGAAGCCAATTACAGCTACATGAGCAGCATATCGAGCACGGCCAGCGACTCCATGGGCCGAATACTTCCCGGCGAAACGGGTCCCGCGGGCCATACCTACACTTACAACACCTCGCTCGGTGGCGGTGCTTCATTGAAGCTCAAGGATTATGCGACTTTCCGGGGTCGGGTCGGCTGGGACGGCGGCGACTTCATGCCGTATGGTTTCGCCGGGCTGGCGGTCGGGCGCGCTGAAGTCTCGCGATTTGCGACCGTGAGTTGGCAGAAATACGACGACTTCGACGAGGCTGTGGTCAGCGGCGGCGTGACTACGACGGTTCATCGCCATCTTCCCGCCGGTTCAGCCACACTGTCCAGCACCGAGCAGCGCACCAACAGCTTTATGTACGGATGGACGGCCGGCATCGGCGTCGAATACGCGATCTGCGGCAACTTCCTCATTCGCGGTGAATGGGAGCATGTCGGCTTCTCAAACGTGAAGGACATTACTGTCGGCCTGAACAACTTCCGCGTCGGCGCCGGCTACCAGTTCTAGACGCGCCGATGCAGCCGGTTGACAGGGCGGCGGCGTCCTGATGCTCTGTCGCTAGACGCGGAGCGGCAGCGATGAAGATCTACGGCGATACCAACTCCGGAAATTGTCTGAAGGTGAAGTGGGTCTGCGACAAGCTCGCGCTGCCTTACCAATGGATCGAGATCGACACCCGCAAGGGCGAGACGCGCACGCCGCAATTCCTTAAAATGAACGGCGCCGGCCAGGTGCCCACCGTCGCCTTCGACGACGGCCGCACGCTGGCGCAGTCCAATGCCATCATCCGCTATCTCGCCCGCGACAGCGCGCTCGTTCCGCGCGATGCCTTCACTGCGGCCAAGATGGACGAATGGCTGTTCTGGGAGCAGTACAGCCACGAGCCCTATATCGCGGTGTGCCGCTTCCAGCTGGTCTATCTCGGCAAGGATGCGTCCCAGCTCGATCCTGACAAGGTCAAGCGCGGCTATGCGGCGCTCGACCGCATGGAGCAGCATCTTGCGGCAAGCCGCTTCTTCGCCGGCGACCTGATTTCGCTCGCCGACGCCTCGCTGCTCGCCTATACCCGCCTCGCGCATGAAGGTGGCTTCGATCTCGGCCGCCATGCCGCCATCCGCCGCTGGATCGGCGAGGCCGAAGCCTGGCTCGGCCTTCCACCGGCGCGCTGAGAGTCGCGCTGATTCTTGGAGTTTCCCGACATGAACGAGAAGTCCGTCTCCATCCGTCCCGCGCGCCGCGAGGACGTTGCGGCGATCGTCGCCATGCTTGCCGACGATCATCTCGGGCGTGCCCGCGAGCGCGTGGAGGATCCCTTGCCTGAGTCCTATTACCAGGCGTTCGAGCGGGTCGCGCGCGATCAAAATCTCACGCTCGTGGTGGCAGAGAGTGAGGGCAGGGTGGTCGGCTGCCTGCAACTTGCGATCTTGCCGGGCATCAGCACGCAAGGCGGCATCCGCGGCTTGCTCGAAGATGTCCGCGTTGCTTCCGATTGTCGCAGCCGCGGCATCGGCGAGCAGCTGGTGCAATGGGCGGTCGCGGAAGCGAAAGCGCGCGGCTGCAATCTGGTCGAACTGCTGACGCATCAGACGCGAACGGATGCGCAGCGCTTCTACAAGCGGCTCGGCTTCGCTGCGAGTCACGTCGGCATGACTGTCCGCTTTTGACGCAGCTCGCCGCGAGCCTTGCGCGATCAGCAAATTCGGATCGCGCATTCGTTCATATTAAGAGCCGGTAAACTACCCAGCCGTCGTTCACGTTGAGCCGGGAACGAACGGTGCTACGGCAGCGTCGGACACCGGGCTCGGTCGGTTCGGGGATTTCGATGACAAGCTATTCCATGATCAAGGTCGGCAACGATTACGTCGTGCAGGCCAATGACAAATGCATTTTGAAAGTCGGCAGCCGCCGTCGTGCCGCGCAATTGATCAGCGATGCCACGGACTTGCTGAACGCGCTTGCCGTGGTCGAATCCCCCAAGATTGCGCCGGAAGCGCCTTCACTCCAGCGTGAGACGCCGGAACTTCCTTGACGACTCTTCCCGTTTCCCGTATCAGCCGCGGCGGGACACCTCCCCCCAACGGGAGGCTTACTATCTGGAAGGGTAGATTATGACAGTAGCGAAGCCCGCTTCGCGGCCGAACGTGCCGCATTTCTCCTCCGGTCCCTGCGCCAAGCGCCCCGGCTGGAACGCCCAAAATCTCAAGGACGCAGCGCTCGGCCGTTCGCATCGCGCGAAGGTCGGCAAGACCAAGCTCAAGCTCGCGATCGATCTGACGCGCGAAGTGCTTGAAGTGCCCGCCGATTATCGCATCGGCATCGTGCCGGCGTCCGACACCGGCGCGGTCGAGATGGCGCTGTGGTCGCTGCTCGGCGCGCGGCCCGTCACCACGCTCGCCTGGGAATCCTTTGGCGAGGGCTGGGTCAGCGACATCGTCAAGGAATTGAAGCTCAAGGACGTCACCAAGCTCAACGCGGCCTATGGTGAAATCCCCGACCTCTCCAAGGTCGATCCGAAGTCCGACGTCGTCTTCACCTGGAACGGCACCACGTCAGGCGTGCGCGTGCCGAACGCTGACTGGATCAGCGCGACCCGCGAAGGCCTGACCATCTGCGACGCGACCTCGGCCGCGTTCGCGCAGCCGCTCGACTGGGCCAAGCTCGACGTCGTCACCTTCTCCTGGCAGAAGGCGCTCGGCGGTGAAGCCGCGCACGGCATGCTGATCCTGTCGCCCCGCGCGGTGGAGCGGCTCGAGACCTACAAGCCCGCCTGGCCGCTGCCGAAGATCTTCCGCATGACCAAGGGCGGCAAGATCAACGAAGGCATCTTCGTCGGCGAGACCATCAACACGCCGTCGATGCTGTGCGTCGAGGATTATCTCGATGCGCTGAACTGGGCGAAGTCGATCGGCGGCCTGAAGGCGCTGATCGCGCGCGCCGACGCCAACACCAAGGTGCTGGCCGACTGGAAGGCGAAGACGCCCTGGATCGACTTCCTAGCCAAGGACGCCGCGATCCGCTCCAACACCTCGGTGTGCCTGAAGTTCACCGATCCCGCGATCACCTCGCTCTCCGAGGACGCGCAGGCCGACTTCTCCAAGAAGCTGGTCGCGCTGGTCGAGAAGGAAGGCGCGGGCTACGACTTCGCCTACTACCGCGATGCGCCGGCCGGCCTGCGCATCTGGTGCGGCGCCACCGTCGAAGCCAGGGACGTCGAGCTCTTGACCCAGTGGATCGACTGGGCCTTCGCCGAGACCAAGACGCAGCTCGCCAGGGCCGCTTAGTTCTTTTCACCTCTCCCCGTTCTTACGGGGAGAGGTCGGATCGCGCCTGGCGACGCGAAGCATCGTCCAGCAGCAATCCGGGTGAGGGGCTCTCTCCGCTTGCACCTTCGCCTGTGGCTGCCGCTCACCCCAACCCTCTCCCCGTAAGAACGGGGCGAGGGGGAAGACAAAGCTTCTTCACTCAATTCCGGCCGTCGCAGGCCGATCCTCCCGTTAGGGAAGGCGAAGGATCATCCCCATGACCAAACCCAAAGTTCTCATTTCCGACGCGCTCTCGCCCGCTGCCGTGCAGATCTTTAGGGATCGCGGCGTCGAGGTCGACTTCCAGCCCAACCTCGGCAAGGACAAGGACAAGCTTGCCGAGATCATCGGCAATTACGACGGTCTCGCGATCCGGTCCGCGACGAAAGCGACGGCAAAAATCCTGGAGAAGGCGACCAACCTCAAGGTGATCGGCCGCGCCGGCATCGGCGTCGACAATGTCGAGATTCCCGCCGCCACGGCCAAGGGCATCATCGTAATGAACACGCCGTTCGGCAATTCGATCACGACCGCCGAGCACGCCATCACGCTGATGCTGGCGCTCGCCCGCGAGATCCCGCAGGCCGACGCTTCGACCCAGGCCGGCAAGTGGGAGAAGAACCGCTTCATGGGCGTGGAGATCACCGGCAAGGTGCTCGGCGTCGTCGGCTGCGGCAACATCGGCTCGATCGTCGCCGACCGCGCGCTCGGCCTGCGCATGAAGGTCGTCGCCTTCGATCCGTTCCTGTCGCCGGAGCGCGCCAAGGACATCGGTGTCGAGAAGGTCGAGCTCGACGACCTCTTGAAGCGCGCCGACTTCATCACGCTGCACACCCCGCTCACCGAGAAGACCAAGAACATCATCGACGCATCCGCGATCGCCAAGATGAAGAAGGGCGTGCGCCTGATCAACTGCGCCCGCGGCGGCCTCGTCGACGAGCAGGCGGTGGTCGATGCGCTGAATTCCAAGCATATCGCCGGTGCCGCCTTCGACGTCTTCGTCGAGGAGCCCGCCAATGCGAACGTGCTGTTCGGCCATCCCAACGTGATCTGCACGCCGCATCTCGGCGCCTCCACCACGGAAGCGCAGGAGAACGTCGCGCTCCAGGTCGCCGAGCAGATGTCGGATTACCTGCTCACCGGCGCGATCTCGAACGCCGTCAACTTCCCGTCGATCACGGCGGAAGAAGCGCCGAAGCTGAAGCCGTTCATCTCGCTCGCCGAGAAGCTCGGCTCGTTCGCCGGCCAGCTCACCGAATCCGGCATCCTCAAGGTGCAGATCACCTATGAGGGCCACGTCGCCGAGATGAAGATCAAGGCGATCACCTCGGCCGTGCTGTCGGGCCTGCTGCGGCCGATGCTGGGCGAGGTCAACGTGGTGTCCGCCCCCGTCGTCGCCAAGGAGCGCGGCATGGTGGTGGACGAGATCGTGCGTGCCGCCCAGAGCGACTATGAGAGCCTGATTACCGTCACGGTGGCGACGGAGCGCCAGGAGCGCTCGGTCTCCGGCACCGTGTATCATGACGGCAAGCCGCGCCTCGTCGACGTCAAGGGCATCCGTGTCGACGCTGAGTTCGGCAAGTCGATGATCTACGTGACCAACGAGGACAAGCCGGGCTTCATCGGCAAGTTCGCGAGCCTCTTGGGTGACGCCAAGATCAACATCGCGACCTTCCATCTCGGCCGCGTCGCGCCGGGCTCCGATGCCATCGCGCTGATCGAGGTCGACGGCGTCGTGCCGCCCGATCTGCTCGCCAAGGTGCAGGCCCTGCCGCAGGTCAAGCAGGTCAAGGCACTGACGTTTTAATCGCGCTCTCACCACTTGCCGTCATGGCCGGGCTTGACCCGGCCATCCACGCCTTGCCTTGCGCGCGGAAAGACGTGGATGCCCGGGACAAGCCCGGGCATGACGAGTGGATAGAGCGGTGCGCGCGCCACGGAATGACGGCCATCATATATTCCGACCTGCGGAACAACCACGCCGCCCTCCCGAGAGGGCGGCGTTTTTGTTGATGCTGCGGCCCTCTTTATTTCTCCCAAGCCAGTCGAACTTTGTGTACCAATGGCGCCCAAGAACGCCTCGTACCAACGCCTCCGTACCAATGTTCGAAAGGGAGAAAACAATGCGTGAAGCCGTCATCGTTTCCTATGCACGCACGGGCCTCGCCAAGTCCGGCCGCGGCGGGTTCAACATCACGCCGCCGATGTCGCTCGCGGCCCACGCCATCCACCACGCGGTCGACCGCGCCGGCGTCGAGAAGGACTATGTCGAGGACTGCTATCTCGGCAATTGCGCCCATGGCGCGCCGAACATCGGCCGTCAGGCCGCGCTGCTCGCCGGCCTGCCGACGACCACGGCCGGCGTCTCCGTGAATCGCTTCTGCTCCTCGGGCCTGCAGACCATCGCGATGGCTGCCAACTCGATCCGCTCCGACGGCGCCGACTGCATCGTTGCCGGCGGCGTTGAGAGCATCTCGATCCCGGGCGGCGGCTCGCCGAAGGAATCGATCGATCCGGAGCTGCTCAAGGTCGCGCCCGATATCTTCATGGCGATGATCGACACCGCCGACATCGTCGCCGAGCGCTACAAGCTCAGCCGCGAATACCAGGACGAGTTCTCGCTGGAATCGCAGCGCCGCATGGCCGCGGCCCAGCAGGCGAACAAGTTCAAGGACGAGATCGTCCCGATGAAGACCAAAATGAAGGTCGTCGACAAGGCGACCAAGGCGGAATCGATCGTCGACTACGTCGTCGATCGCGATGAGTGCAATCGTCCTGAAACCACGCTGGAAGGATTGGCAAAACTCGAGCCGGTGAAGGGCCCCGGCAAGTTCGTCACCGCCGGCAATGCCAGCCAGCTCTCGGACGGCGCTGCCGCCGTGGTGCTGATGGAAGCCAAGGACGCCGAGAAGCGCGGCCTCAAGCCGCTCGGCCGGTTCGTCGCCTGGGCGACGGCCGGTTGCGAGCCCGACGAGATGGGCATCGGCCCGGTGTTCGCGATCCCGAAGCTGCTGAAGCGCACCGGCCTGAAGATCGACGACATCGATATTTGGGAGCTCAACGAGGCCTTCGCCAGCCAGTGCCTCTACTCGCGCGACAAGCTCGGCATCGATCCCGCCAAGTACAACGTCAACGGCGGCTCGATCGCGATCGGTCATCCCTTCGGCATGACCGGCGCGCGTCTCACCGGCCACATCCTCCAGGAAGGTGCGCGCCGCAAGGCCAAGTGGGGCGTCGTGACCATGTGCATCGGCGGCGGCCAGGGCGGCGCCGGCCTGTTCGAGATCTACAGCTGAGATAAGGCACGTGAAATGAGAAAGGCACGGCGCCGCAAGCGCCGTGCCTTTTTCGTTGCGGATCGATCGCCACGAAACTATACAGCTCGTGTCGGAAAAGGCAGATTTGGTCTGGTAAGCCCAAATCCTTTCGGTAACGAAAGCTCTGGTCTTTGGCCTTGTGCACGAGATCCCCGCGACGAACATCGGACGCCACCAGGGCGCCCAATCGTTCGTCCGTGTGATTCTCAAGCCCAGGGAACGCTCCGGTCGAACATCGACCTCAGGAGCGTCCCATGCACGATCAATCTTCGAATCCATACGACGTCGTCATTGCCGGTGCCGGTCCCGTCGGCCTGTTTCTCGCGTGCGAGTTGCGGCTCGCTGGTCTCCAGGTTCTGGTGCTGGAGCAATCGCAAGATTCGCATTCGGCCCTGAAGCAACTCCCGTTTGGCCTGCGCGGTCTTTCGATCCCCACACTCGAGGCCTTTCACCGGCGCGGCCTGCTGGAACAGATCGTGGCCGCGCAGCAGCTTGCCTCAGGCGCGATCAAGAGCGCAGCCCACTGGATGCAGCAGACGCGACGGCCCGCGGGTCATTTCGCCGGCATCCAGTTCTATCAGGACAACATCGATGTCACGAAGTGGTCCTGGCGTCTGCCAACGTCGGCCGATGCCAACCTTGCCGTCGATATGGAAACGCTCGAATCCGTTCTGGCTGCGCGCGCATGCAGCATGGGCGTCGAGATCCGGCGCGGTTTTGGCGTGAATGCCGTTGTCGCCTCGAGCGAAGACGTGACAGTGCAGGCGGCCGGCGAGACCTTCCGGGCACGCTGGCTTGTCGGATGCGACGGCGCCCGCAGCACGGTACGCAAGACTGGCGGCTTTGACTTCGTCGGCACCGACCCCGAGTTCACGGGCTATTCCATCGATGTCGAGCTGGCCGATCCGGACAAGCTTCGTCACGGCCGCAACTACACGCTCGCCGGCATGTATACCTATGCGCAGCCCGGGACGATCGCGATGGTCGATTTCGACGGCGGAGCTTTCCACCGCACCGAGCCGATCACGCGCGAGCATGTGCAGAGCGTCCTGCGTCGCGTCTCCTGCACCGACGTCACCGTCACGGCGCTTCGGCTCGCCGCCACCTGGACGGATCGGGCCCATCAGGCAACCACGTATCGCAGAGGGCGGGTGCTCCTCGCGGGCGACGCTGCTCACATCCATTCGCCGCTGGGCGGCCAGGGCCTCAATCTCGGTCTCGGCGATGCGATGAACCTGGGCTGGAAACTGGCGGCGACGATCCGCAGGCAAGCACCGGCCGATCTCCTCGACAGCTATTCGCGCGAGCGGCATCCCGTGGGCGCGCAAATCCTCGACTGGTCGCGCGCGCAGGTCGCGATCATGCGGCCGACACCGAGCACCCGCGCGCTCCAAGCCATCATTCGCGATCTCATCGAGACGCGGGACGGTGCGACCTATTTCGCCGAGCGCGTGCGCGGCGTTTCGCTCCGCTACGATCTCGGTGGCAGCCATCCGCTGATGGGACGGAGCGCGCCGGATTTCGAGTTGCGCGACGGGACGACGGTTGGAGAACGCCTCAGGACGTCGAAAGGCCTGCTGCTGGATTTCGACGCGCGTTCACCGCTTCAGGCGCTGGCAAGTCGCTGGGGCGACCGGATCACCTATGTCGCGAGCGAGGCGAGGGATCGGCTGGGTCTGAGCGCCGTGCTGCTGCGTCCGGATGGCTTCGTCGCGTGGGCCAGTGACGGCATACCCGACGATGAGGAGGCTGCTCAGGCGGCGGCGAGATGGTTCGGTGACCCCACGATCACGTCTGCGTAGCCCGCATGCACGGAGCGATATGCGGGACCTTCCCGGGTATCGCTTCGCTCACCTCGGCTACGTAGCTGTTCCGCCGCCGCTACGCCCCCACCGCCACCGGTGCGAACACCACTTCGATCAGCGTGCCGGAATTGCCCGCGCTCTTGATGTTGAACCGGGCGCGGTTGGCTTCGACCAGGGCCTTGGTCAATGACAGGCTCAGCGCCGAACTGTCCGCGGCATCGCCGGGCGGTGGCGTGCGGAACGGCTCCATCGCGGCGGCGACCTCGCGCTCGCTCAGGCCGTGGCCGGTGTCGCGGATGCGCAACGCGATTTCGCCGCGGTCGGTGAGCGCGGTCGAGACGATGACCTGGCCGCCGGCGCTAGCGAGCCGGATCGAGTTCGAGATCAGGTTCATGGTGATCTGCCGCATCGCGCGCGCGTCCACGCTCACCTGCGGCAATGCATGCCCGAGCGAGGTGCGGATGATGATGCGCTCGCGGTTGGCCTGCGGCTGCATCACCGTGACGCAGGCTTCGACGAGATCGTTGAGGTTGAGGTTGGCGAAATTGAGATCGAGCTTGCCGGTCTCGATCCGCGACAGCTCCAGCAGATCGTCGATGATGGTGATGACGCGCTCGCCGGAGGCGCGGATGTCCTTCATGTATTCGCCGTAGCGCTCGTTGCCGAGCGTGCCGAAGCGCTCGGAGATCATCACCTCGGCGAAGCCGATGATGGCGTTGAGCGGCGTGCGGATCTCGTGGCTGATCCGCGCCAGCATGTCGGCCTTGGCACTCGCCGCGCCGTCGGCGAGACGGCGGGCGTTCTTGAGCTCGCTCTCGCCCTTCTTGTTCTGCGAGAGGTCGCGGAACACGGCGAAGAAGTTCGGGCCGTCGGGCCTGGTGCGGCCCATGATCATGGCGAGCGGAATGACGCCGCCCTTCTTCTCGCGCCCCAGCACCTCGCGGCCGTGGTCGAGCAGGCTCGCGATGTCCTGGCTCTTGAGGCTCTCGAGATAGTCGACCACGATTTGCTGGCTCTCCGGCGCGAACAGCGTCACCAGGTTCCGCTGCATCAGCGCTTCGCCGTCATAGCCGAACAGCGCTTCCGCGCTGCGGTTGCAGGCGTGGATGTTGCCTTCGGCATCGAACATGACGATGCCCTCGGCGGTGGTGTCGAGGATCGCGGCGAGATCCTGGGCGTCGGCATCGCCGGCCTCGGGCTCGAGTTCGGGCGCGTAGGGGAAGGATTCCGCGACGACGGGTTCGACGACGACAGGCGGCGCGATGACTGGCGCAACAACGACGGGCGCCGCTTGCGGCAGCGCGCAGATCAGCGCGTGCGCGCTCGCGCCGTCCCAGTCGATCGTGTGCAGATGCGCTTCGGTGGTCGGAAGCGGCTCTTCGCCGTTCGCCACCGTCGCGCTGATCGTTACCGGCGTGCCGGCTTGCGACGTGCTGCTCGCCGACGATACGCCGGGCTCGACGTAGAGCGCATCGAGCCCGCCGGCATCCTCGAGCGCGCCCAGGCTGGAATAGCCCATGCGCGCGAGGAAGGCGGGGTTGGCGTAGAGCAGCCGGTCGAGCCGGTAGATCAAAATGCCCGTCGGCAGCAGATCGAGCAGCGCGCGGTCGCGCACGCTGTGGCCCTGCGCGGGCGGCGCCGGTTCGGTCAGCCATTCGGCCGGCGCCTGCGGCGCCTCGGGCTCCGGCATCGGAGGTTCGGGCGTGGTTTCCGCCGTCGGCGGCTCGGACGCGACGGCGGCAATGGTCTCGCGTTCGCGTTCGAGGCGCTCGGACAATTGCCGGGCGAGCTCGTTGAACGCGCTGTTCTCGACCGGGGTCAGCGTCGGCGATCGCGCATCGCCGGGCGGGCGGAACGGCACGACATTGGGAGGCGTTTCCACTGGTGTTTCCGGATCGGTTGGGTGTGAATTCGCGTCGGCTACGGGTTCGGGCAGTTCGGGTTCAGGTGTCGGCTCAGGCTCAGGCTCAGGCTCGGGTGCGGGCGGCTCGCTCGGCGGAGGCGGTGCCTCCGCCATGGGCTCCGGCTCCGGATCCAGTTCGACGACGTCGGCGGAGAGGCCGTGCTGTGCGGGCGGCGCGGCCAACAGCTCAAAGCGCCTGAGCGCATCGAGCCGGTTCAGTCCATCGAGATCGCGACAGACGCCAAAACCCCTGAAGCCCGCGAAATTGCGCTCGCGGTCGTAGACCGGCAGGCCCGCGAGCTCGACCGGCAGATGCTCGCCGCCGTCGGCCGGCCAGTTCACGGTGATCCCGGCCCAGGTGTCGTGGCTTGCAAGCGCCTGCGCCACGCGGCCATCAGGATCGAGCGAAAACTCGTCGGCGATCTCGCGCCAGGGGCGGCCGAAGCCGGCGGCGGTGTGCGCACCGATCAGGTGGATGAACTCGTCTGAGCCGAGCACAAAGCGCCCCTCCGCATCCACCTGCCACAGGAAGCGCAGCGGATGCTGACGCGGTGCGGACGGCTCCGCTGGCGGCGGTTCGACCATGTGTGAGGTGATCGGCGCGGCCTGCGGCGACACAATGGCCTCTCTCGGGTTTTCAACCGGAGTTTTGGGCGCGGCTTCGATCGCTTCGCTGACAGTTTCCTGGACAGGCGCTTCGGCCGCCTCCGGGATCGTGATGACCTCCGGCATCGCGTCGCTCGCGGCGTGCGCGTCCGCGACCGTCTCTGTTGGCGGGGCAGTCTCGGTCGGAGCCGGCGTTTCGACCGGCTCGGCGAAGGCGTCGAACAGCGCGATTTCGGATGCAGCCTCGTTCGACTGCGCAGGCTGCGCATGGTCCGGCGCCGCGGCCGGAGGGACCGGCGGAGCGTCAGGCGCGGGCTGAGAGGTTTCTTCGCGCGCGACGTTCTCTTCGGCAGCGGGCGCCGCCTGCCGGGCGGCAGGCTCGATCAGCGCGACAAGGCCGACGTCGGCGCCGACGCCGACCCGCTGCAGCACCATCTGGCCGATGCCGATCGGCGTCTCGGCGCGGCCTGTCGCCAGCGCATCGCTGCGGGCCTGGTCGAGGCCGGCATCGCCGAGATCGCGGAAGCCGAGCAGGGAGCGGGCGGCTTCGCTCGCGCCGACGAACAGGCCGTCGGGCGCGAACGCCGCCATCGGCACCCTGGCGCCCTCGACGAGACGATGCAGGCGTTCGACCAGCGGCATGGAGCGCAGCGTCGGATCCATCGCGGTGACGAGCACGCCGGAGCTCCCATCGGCGAAGTCGAGACGGGCGCAGGCGCAGGTCATCAGCATGCCCAAGCGGGCGCCGAAGCCGTGCAGCCGTTCCAGCCTGATCGCGCCGTTCGGCGCCAGCCGGCGCGCGAGCCGGGCGACCTGGCGGCGATGGCTGTCCGCGGGGCCGAAGGTCCTGTCCGCGAGCGCGGCGGCGTGGGCCGCGCCAAATAGCTTCGCGCCGACCGGATTGGCCCAGAGCACGCGCGTGCCGTCGATCGACCAGAGCCAGGCGGGCAACGGAGAGGTCGCGTGCACGGCCAGCCGGGGATCGCCCACGCCTCGCAACTGGAAATCCGAACTCGTCATCCGACCGGCTTCAAGTCTCGCTTGTCAGCATCAGGGTGCAAGGCTGCCGGAATGACAGCCTTAAGAAAGGGTTAGTATCGCGCGCAGGCGCAGGCAGGTCCACGGCTCCGGTCTACACGGCGAAGCCTAAAGCCGCGATAACCTTAATGTAGCCGCCCCCGCAAGCCGCAGCCCAACGGCATCCGCAGGATTCGCGGGCCAGCCGCGCGGCGATGGATACGGCCAAGCCGAAGCAGGGAGATCTGGCCGAAAGGGAAGGCTGGCGCGGCATCACAGGTGCCCATCCTCCCCTGAAGGGGGAGGATCGGTTCGCATGCGGCGAAGCGCAATGCGAACCGAGGTGGGGTGACAGCCTCTCCGCAGATGCGGTGCCCGAGTGGAGAGATCACCCCACCCCGCTCGCGCTGCGCGCGATCGACCCCCGAGCGAGCTCTGTTCGTCTCGACCCCTCCAGGGGAGGGCAAAGGCGCCGCCGTCACCAAATTTCCGGCACCAGACTACCTCAACCCAGGGTTCCCTCATGCGGAACCATCACCCTGACCGCGATTAAATTTCGCGGCGCAGCCCGGATCACGTTTGCGTTGCACAATGTTGACATCTTAGGCAGCGATAGTGATCGGCGCTGGGCGAGCCATCTTTTTGTATCGCGTTCCAGTGTTCGTTCCCGCTGAATTTGAGGCCTAGGTCGGGGCCGGCGGGCGCGCCAGAAGGCTCACTCCATTTTTTCTTTATCGTGAGGGACATCATGACAGGTGCGACTGATCCGTTTTCTGCCTCGATCATTCCGTTCGAGGTTCCCGAGCAGATGCGTGCGTTCGCCGAAAAGGGCGTGTCGCAGGCCCGCGAGAGCTACGCCAAGTTCAAGGACGCGGCCGAGACCCACAACGGCACCGTCGAGGCCGTGTTCACCTCCGCCAACAAGGGCGCGAGCGAGTACACCGCCAAGCTGGTGGAGTTCATGAAGGCCAACACCAGCGCCCAGCTGGACTTCGCCCAGCAGCTGTTCGGCCTCAAGTCGCCGGCGGAAGCGCTGGAGCTGTGGACCGGCCACACCCGCACCCAGCTCGAGACCTTCCAGTCCCAGGCCAAGGAGCTGGCCGAGCTGACCCAGCGCGTCGCGGCCGAGACCGTCGAGCCGATCAAGGCCTCTGCCTCGAAGTTCTACAAGCCCGCCGCCTGATCAGGCCGGCTGGTTTAAATTAAGAAACCCGGGCCTAGAGCCCGGGTTTTGCTTTGGAAATAACCTCGTCCGAAGGGCGATTCTCGGGTTTTGCGGCCTTGCCAAAAACGCCCGTTGCACCTAGTTTCCGCCCCGTCCAGCCCCCCTTAGGTCGACGGCCCGTCCAGGCGCCCAAGGCGGCTCGCAAGGATGCAGTTGTAGCTCAGTTGGTTAGAGCGCCTGTCTGTGGAACAGGAGGTCGGTGGTTCGAGCCCACCCAACTGTACCAGCAAAATCAAGTAGTTACTCAAATCATCGAGGGCCCGCGGATTGTTGTAGCTACCAGATAGCTACCACGAAGCGCTCGTGCATTGCGCTCGCTTAAGTGCGACCGAAATTAACGCGCCTAGCACGTTCTCCAGATGCCGGTCGGTGTGAAGGAAAATGAACGGACTCGTACCGGCATCGTCCCGGATCCGCTGGTTAATCGAACGCGAGTTGTGACGAGCGTTGAAACCAATGCTCTCTCAGGGCTGAAACAGGGGTTCAACTCCCCTAGGGAGCGCCAGCAAACTCAGGCACTTAGCTAGCCGTCAGCCGCGTTCGTTGAATAATGGTTGAATAAGACGCTGGTGAACGGCGGCGAACGCTTGGGAAACTTGCTGCCGACGTTAGTAGGCTTGCCTGGGTGCGACGCCTCACTTTGACTGGCGCATTCGCCAAAAATTTTCTCGTCGCCCTTGGTGTCCGGAAGTATTCAAACCGCCGCTAACGTGCGCTCTCGTACGCAAGCGCCCTCGGGTGTTCGCATTGACGTTGCTCCTCGCACAATCGACTCTTGTCCGTCGAGCTTTGTGCGAATAATCGAATCCTTGGGCACCACTATCGCGAAGAAAAATTGCAGGTAATTGAATCCTTGCCACCGCGTCAATAGGGTGTGAGGCCAACCGTCGCCGCTCTCGGAGAACCGACCCTGAATGCTGCAAATGTCGAAAGACCCCATGCGGTCTGATCAAGTGGTTCTCATCGAACGCATGAAGAAAACGCTTCGGAGCGTGATGGCGCTGCGAACGTACGACTTCTCAGGCATCGGCATCATCGTCTGCAGTTGGCCCGAAAAATTACCGTTGGTACCTCTCTCAAAGTCCGAGCCGGATTTTGACGGTGGCGATCTTGTGAGGCAGCTTGTTGCCATCGCGTCGCGCGGCAGCGCATACCACGATGGCTTCCACGTTATCTCCAAGACTTGGCAGCTGACCAGAGTTGCGCAGTACTTCTCGCCTCCCGTTGCTGAAGATGCCGTAATCGATCGTTCAAAGCGGTTTGGCGGAAGATATCTAGCTGCTCTCTTTGGCTCTTCCATTCCCGCCGTAAGCCTGTCAGGGATCGCCAGCGAGGATTTCGGGATCGCGGTTTTCGAGCGAGGCCGTGAGATCTTCTTTGAGGAACATAAGTGATCAGCGTTCTTCCTCTTACCCGCATTGTCGCAATCATCGCGGTTTCTTACGCCACTTGCGTTGCTACGATCGTTGCATTCGTCTGGAAATGGGGAAGCCAGCCGACCATTTGGTCGAGTGTCGGTATCTCATTCTCTGGCGCGACGGCTCTAAATGTCCTTCTGCTGTTTCTGATCTATGTCGGCTGGAAGCGAATCTGGGCCATGTTTCCCCAGCTCAATCAGCTCATCTTTCCCGATCTGAACGGCGAATGGACGATGAATATTCATTGGCAGAATGCCGAGCGAAGTGGCTTCGTCGTCGCAAGAGCGCAGATCAAGCAGGACCTCCTTCGTATCAGCATGGAGGTATTCTCTCGCGACTCGGACTCGGAGACTCTGATTGCACTGCCGAAAAAAGATCCCGAATCCGGCAGGCCAATTCTCTATTACATCTATCGCGTAATCCCGAAGTACAACAAAGCTGACGCGGGCTCATCATATGAGGGATCCGCGATCCTAAAGATTTCGAGCGCAGGTCCGAACCGGTTAAGTGGAAACTATTTTACAAGTCGCCAGGGAACCGGCCATTTCGATCTAAGCCGCTGAGCGATTGGCCATTGGCGACGTCGTCTGAACAATCGAGGATCGGCTCCGGAGGATGAAGTAGAGATAGTCTTCTCGTTCTTGACCGTATCTAGGACGACTTTGTCGAGATATTTTTAGCGCAGGGCGCCAGCATGTTTCGTAAGAACCTCTGGGACAAGGTTTTTGATTGGATATTTGGCTACGATCTCTTCATCAGTTACTCACGCATTGGATGGCATGAACGCTACGCAGTCGATCTAGCGAAGCGGCTCACGGCGCAGCCCTATGACTTCAAGTGCTTCCTCGACGCGCATTCGATGGAGACGGGGGGCAGCTGGAAGCTTCAGGGACGACGGTCTCTGAGAAAATCGTCGAAGGTCCTGCTGTTGCTCACGCCAGGCGTTCTGGAGTCCGCAGGCGTTCGCGATGAGCTCGAATACAACAAGTCACTGAAGGAGGGGCGTAAGCCGATATCCCTCGTTGATATACAGAATACGTGGCCCAAGGTTCAGGATCGTGCAGAATTTCTGCAACTCCTGACGGGCGACGGAACCGGTGTAGCCGAAAGCCTTCGCATTGAAGAAGGTCAATGCGACAAGGCAAGTGAAGCTGTCCTCGACAGGATCAAGAACGATTTCACGATACGAACGGAAAACGCGAGGCGCTCGTACATCCTAGCCGTCGTTGCGTCCGTCCTCCTAGTGTTAACCGGTGTAGCCGTCATTCTTGCTGGGATTGCCAAGTACGAGCAGGCTGAAGCCGACCGAAAGCGTGAGGAGGCGCAAGTCAATCAATCACTTCTCGTTGCGACGTTGTCTCGCAATGAATCCGCCAATAACAATCCCGTTGCCGCGCGGTACCTGGCATTGAAGGCTCTGCCCGAGCGGACCTGGGATCCGGAGCGTCCGCTTGTCAACGAAGCGATGGACGCGTTGTTAAAGTCGAGCCGGTCCGACGTGCAGCCGCATCTGATGCTCTCGCATCCGTCGATACGCTCCGGAGATGGCGGCATTGAGAAGGCACGGTTCACGTTCGATGGCGGCCAGTTGGTTACCTACGGATCGTACGGGCTCGTCCGCATATGGAATGGCGTGACGGGTGCTTTAATAAAGGACATTGGCGAGGGATATGGAGAATATGCCTTGACCGCGATGCACTCCGGCGCACCACTGTTAGCGCTCGCTCGAAGGGATCGCATCAACCGCCAAATCGACGTTTGGAATACGGTCGAAGCAAAGATTGCACATACCTTTGAAACAGGACAACCTGTAGTCGCGGTTGTGTTTGATAATGCCGACCGCCTGGCGAGTCGCGAGGATGACGGGACAATCCGGCTATGGAACGTCGCGACGGGCGGGGAGACAGCACAGCTCAAGGAGAAGCTGCCTGGCACGCTTGCGATGGCATTCGCTGTTACCGGCGAGCTGGTCACGTTTTCGAAGTCGGGGGTGGTGCAGAAATGGAACGCGAAGGACGGTGCTCTGAAAGCCACGTTCGACACCAATCTGGGTCTGGTCGACCGCGTTGAAATGAGTCCCATAGCGGAGCTTGCGGTCGTCTTTCGTGCCAAATCGCCAACCGCTTACAAGGTCGACAAGTCCAGACGCAATGACAATGAGCCCTGGGTCGAGGAGAAACATTGCGCGCCGTGCGTCGCGGAAATATGGGACCTTAGTCAGGGAATTTCTCTTGGAGTTTTTACGGAGCATCGCGAGGCACTATTCAACGAAGTCGCGATCAGCCCGGACCTGCAGGCCATCGCAATCCGAGATCCGCTCGATGCCAAGCGAGTCTTGCTCTGGAACGTGGCGCGACGTGAGCCAGGTCCGATCCTGGTTGGTCACACCTCCGATGTCCAGAGACTAGCGTTCAGTTATGACGGTCGTCTCGTCGGGACCGCCTCTTGGGATCACACCGGTCGCGTCTGGAATGCAAGTACCGGTAAGCCGATATCGGTCCTCAGAGGGCATGGCAATTATGTCAACTCGATCGCATTTGACAGGCAGGGACAGCGCGTCGTCACCGGTTCGCGTGATACCTACGCTTTGACATGGCCCTTGGCTGATCCAAAGACTGTCGAGCTCCAGGCTGCGACGTCCCCCACAATTGCGGCTGCCTTCAATCGCGACGGGACGATCCTCGCCGTCTCGGGCGGCAAAGCGAAAAAGGCTGAGGCGCCATTTCCACTTCTGTTTGTCCCGCCATCCGCCGGTTGCGAAGGGAAATGCATTGTCCGGATTTGGGACGTCAAGTCCCGGAAGGCCCTGTTTGATCTTGAAGCCAAGGATGCTCCACAAGGCTTGCTCCGATTTCATCCTACCGACAAGATGCTCTTTACCGCGAGCCGCGCTACAGACGCATACAATTCCTCTTCCAAGACAAGTGGACCTCTATGCAATCGTTGCGCCGTCACAGCATGGAACCTTGTGACGGGTGCCGAGGCATATGTGATCAAGTTAGAGAGCGGAGTAGTCTCTGATCTTGAGTTAAGCCATGATGGGAAACTGATGGCAGTCGCCACCGACGCCGGCCCCATCTATGTATTTGAGACAGCCACTGGAACGAAAATTGCTGAGCTGGTGGGGCACACGGATGCCGTCAAGAAAATTGCCTTCCATCCCTTGAAGGAGTGGCTCTTAAGCGCTTCCTGGGATCGGACCATTCGGCTCTGGGACGTGAAGGCGGCAAGGACCACAAAGACATTCAGCGGGCATCAGGGAAAGGTTGGTCATATCCAGCTCAATACCGATGGCACACGTTTTGTGTCCTCTTCAGATGACAACACGGCGCGCCTTTGGGACACAGAAACAGGAGCTGAAGTTGCTAAATTCGGTGGTCACATCCAGGCCGTTAACCAGGTTGTTTTTGCCGACAGCGAGAGCCGGGTGATTACGGCCGCGCAGGACAATTCCATTATCATCTGGAATGCGTACGACGGCACGCGGATCCATATTCTCTCGGGACATGCCAACTCCGGTGCATTCTCGGGCGTCAAGAAATTGGCTGTGCTCGGCAACAACCTCCTAAGTTTCGGCTCGGATGGCGCTGCACGCCTATGGGACATCGAGCGTGGGGTTGCAATCGACATTTTGACAAGGCCAGACCAGGAGTTCTCCGGAATGGCACTCGATGCCTCGCAAAATCAACTCGCGCTGAGCAGACGCGTCGGTGACATACAACTGCGGCTCTTCGATCGGACAGATGCCCTCCAACAAATCGATCGTCTATCGGCGCTGGCCCTTCCTACTCTTGGAACCGAGTTGCAGAGGAAATACGGGCCAGGCGCCACTCTGGCACTGTTGTTAGACCAGGGTGATCATTCCGCATTAGTTGAGCAGATGCGGCTGGCGTCCCAGTCGTACGAAGCCGCTCACGGTGCGAAATCAGCACTGACGGTCGACGCCTTGCAGAGGCTCGCAGACGCAGGTGCGGTCGAAGCGTACGTTAAGTTAGCGGAATTTTTCGACGCGCAACCAGACGGTGCCGGATCTTATGCGCGCGCGTTCTTTCACCATCGCGTCGCCGAGCGGATTTTTAGGATGCTCGAGCGAGTTAATGAAGCGAACTTTCATGCCGCCCGTCGCGTATCGCTGGCTGCATTGCTCGATCGTAGTGCTTTGTCAAAGATGTGGCGCCAGGCGCAATGCTGGCCAAGTCACTGTGGATCTGGACTGCAGCAGAAATCAGAAGCGGCGTTGGATATTCCAGAGTTCTATGGCGCGTTCTATTCGCCGTGACTATCGATGAACTGCTCTATGTGGGTGTCGCTGCGGTCGAGTCTCCGTCGCCGCATGGCGGATCAGGACCTCTCAAGCCTGTTGACACTCTCTGGCAGCGCCTGAACGTCAGATCGAATCCCTGTATCTTGATCATTTCCTGGCGCTCACCATTTGCTTCAAAAGTGTCGGAGAGCTCCGATATCGAGAGTGATTCGCGCGCCATGTCGCGCCGGTCGGTGTTGAGAGAGGACAGGTCCAGGTGAGCGGGTTATTCGACGATCGAAATGCGCTCTTGAGGGCAATCATGGGGGGCGCATTGAGCTCCCAGAACACGCTCGCAGGCCAGACCAAGCCCAATTCGAGCCCTCCTGGTCCGCCACTCTGGTCGACCTTGGCTATTCCACAGTCAAAGCGCCGGCGGGTCTTTTTCTCGTTCCACTACGCAGACATCATGCGCGTGAACAATGTTCGGCTCTCAGGCGAGTTCGCGAAAACCTCGCCTAACTCTGGTCGCGACATCGAAGGGTTCTATGACAATAGCCTTTGGGAGAGCCGGAAGCGCGATGGCGACGAAGCTATTAAGGCATTGATCCGAGATGGCGTGAAGAACAGTTCGGCCGTCTGCGTGCTGGTAGGAGCCGAAACGTTTACCCGCCCTTGGGTTCGCTATGAAATCGCACGTGCCGTCATCGACGGACGTGGACTTCTAGCCATCCACGTTAATGGCTTGAATCACCACCAACTGCGGATCCCGCACCCCAATGGCCAGAACCCGCTCGACTACGTTGGCTTGTTCAAGCAGCCCCAGGCAGTCCTGGCCACGCCAACTTACTATTTGTATGAGAAGAAGTTGCGCTGGGACGGGTTTCAATACGTTCCGGCCTGGTTGCCCTATGAGCAATACACCTATCCCGTAGATCGGCCGACGTGGCTGTCAGATCCTCAACCGGGTTGGATTATGCCACTCTCTGCGAACGCGGCTGTGTATGATTACGTCGCTTCTAACGGATACCAAAATATTGGAGCCTGGATCGATGCTGCTGCAGTCGCGGCGGGGCGCTAATAGCGGCTCTGTGGTCGGATTGAGCTGATGAGTGCTTGGTCCGATCGCGGGACCCGACAATTCTTGACGGTTCAAGATGCCGTCAGGGCGCGCTCATCTCTTTCGGCGCTGCCGGGTGTGCTTGCCCACGATCCGCAGCAGGCCTCGAAGGATCAACGTAACGGCCTCATCGATATGAGCGGTCTCGGCCAGGCGGTGATTTTCATCGGCCGTAAGCCCGTTATGAAGGTCTGCCGGTCGATAACCTCGAAATAGTGCAAGGCCATTCCAATCCTGGTCGATTTTGGAGCGTGGAAGTCTGCGTCGATTAAGGCCCATTACGCAGGTCAAGTCGTAAGTGCATCCCCCAAACCCTCCAAGAAGGAAGAGCGGTGCCTTTCGCTGAAGTTGGATCAACGATTCTTCGGCAATGCCGGGTAGCTTTCCCTTATATCCCGTTGTGGCGCCTCCGAGCGCGATGCGCGCCGCAATTTTAGAGGCCATTGTCATGCGCATGGCCGTCAAGCCTTTGACCCAATCCTCTCCGCTGGGTTCCTGCGGCGCGGCAGGCCGTTTTGTCAGTTCAATCTCCTTTCCGGACGGCGTCAGAAGGATGAACTGGGCAAGAGTCTTCAGGGCTTGTTGCAGCGCCTCAATGCGCGCAACGTCCATCGATGCGTGTACCGGCCAAGCAAGATAGTTCTTTACAAGAATCTTCTCGCTATCTTTGTTCGCGCGATACCGGTTTACGATCTCGAACAGCAGCTCGGTGAACCCACCTTCGCGCAAATCTCCACCGTAGGCGAGTGCGGCGCCGCAAGCCATCAAATGCCGCGCGATTTCGGCCATAGCATCTTCGACATGTTCGGTGCTCAGCCCAAGGACCCCCAAATCCGGACTAGTGGAGATGGATAGCGCGACACTGCGGCCGTCCAAAAACGCGTCCTTCATGGTTTTGCTCCCGCTAGCCATTCTGTTATGCTCAGAAGCTTAATCCGTGGGGCGGCTTTCGCGAATAGACTGAGCTCCTCGGCGCCAATCGGCGGGTCCGGATAGACAACGGTGTCCGTTGGCGGTTTGCGTCCTCGCAGGGTCGTGAGCACAATCAATTCCGGCGGGCGCGGAATGAACGAGACACGGAGTGCAGTCGCGGCGAACATCTTCACACGGCATCGCCACAGGAAGTCCTTGAGGACCTCGTCCATCAGACGACCGACAACTACATCGATCCGATTTCTCTTTTCCGGATCCATTCTCACAATAGGAACATTCGCCATATAGGGAAAGCCCCGCTCGTCGGCGTCCTTTATGCAGTTTGCGACGACGAGAGGTGAGTTTGACAGCTTTGCCTGGATCATTTCCCGTCGGCACCACTCGCGCGTCGAGTAAGTGTCCGTATGAATCGCGATGACGGCGCTTACCTTCACTTTTTCAAGCAAGACGCGGTCGAACTTCAGTCCAATCGGAATGTTGTGGACATCGAAGAAGTCGTCGTAATCCGCGTCGTGCACGAATTTCCGGAACTCAAGCGCGATCTGTTCTCCGTCGGGGTCATGTTTGGAGTGGCTCAGGAAAACCTCGACCCGCTTGAGGAAGTTGAGCAAATCATCGTCCGGCAACGCTGGTCTTTCCAGATGCTCCAGGAACCGACGAAGCATCCGGCAGAACTGGTACGAAAGCGCGGTGCAGAGTTTTCTCAGCTTGGCATCAGGTCGTTCGGAGCTCCAACTGTCCCAACGGACCGCCTGTTCGCGGATCGCTCCGCTTGACAGGGCGCTTTCATCGATCGCCACGGGAAAGATAAGTGTGCGTAAGCCGGCGCGATCGGCTTCATCGCTCAGGTGCTGCGCCCAAGCGACCCATTCAGCATCGCGCGCCCAATGTTCGTCGATGAGTAGGACGACGGCGCAGGTTTCCGCATCGTCGAACGGTATATCTATCGGGACCGCCGAGCCCGGAGGCGGCGCCGACCGATACATCACCGGAAGACCTGCTCCTCCGGCCACGTTTTGATAGAGATCTCTGCGATAGTGCTGAAATAAGCTCAGTGCGATCTCCTTGCCGCTGGCAAACTTGGGATGCCAAGCGACGTAGATCGCCAAAAATGGTCGCGTGGGAGGGGAATCTGCGTCGCTCATGCCGGGAAAGTCGTTCCAAAAGAGATCGATTTTATCATGGCGCAATTGCCCAGGTTTGTCTCCAGTCCTGGATAATTCGGTAGGTCGACCGCGTTCAACGCGCCTGGCCGGTCACGGCCGTAATTGAAACAGGTCTACCAGAGCCACGCAGGCAGCTTAACGTGCAGGCCAAATATGCTGTAAGTGGGCTGCCAGAGGTCGGGAGCCGCATCGAAATATGCCACCAACAAGGTCTTCCCGTCGTCTGACAGCGCAGCACGAGGAGCCGATTTGGGCGCCAGAGTTGAACGTCTTACGCAACGCACCTTGCTGCGATCATTCTGATCCAGCTCGAGTTCCTCCAAGGTCGATGTCGTAAGCGCGATCAATCGGTTGGTTCTTGGCAAGGGGATGATCTGGCGCACCAGTTCGATGGCGCAGTGCTTAAGGAAAGTGATTTTGCCGCTTCGAGGATCGACGCGGCGAAGACCCGCACCTTCCGCAAACATGAGGTCGCCGTCAGGAAGAAATGCGACAGTCGAGATTGGCCGCGTATTCTCCGTTTCATAAAGTACCGGGTCTTTTGGGTGTTCAACCGGCTCAGCTAGTGGAAACTGCGGCGCATCGGCGATGACGAAATTGCCGGTTGTACGGTCGAGTATGCCCAGTTGCCCGGTTAACGTGGCGCTCGCGAGATAATGGTCGTTCAAGGCGAGTTGCTCGCCGTAGCGAAATGGTCCGGTTTCTCGAAAGGTAGGAAAGCGGCGACCTGTTTGAGAGGTCGGGCGGGGCCCTTCAGCGATCGAGCCGTCGGGAGATAAGACCAGGACGGTGCCGTCCTTGCTCGAGATCGCCGAGGTACCTTTCCAGGACGCGATTCCCGCGATCTCGCCCTCAAAGGCATGTTGAGACGAAGCGGCGCCGCTCGCCAAATCAACGATCGCAAATTGATTGACGTCTGCGGTCAGCATGTGGCCGGGTGAATATTGAAGGGCCCGCAGGGCGTAAATTGAAAGATCGAGCTTTTTGGGAGCAAGCGCCGGATCTCGCCAAACGTAGGCCCCGCGGTCGCGAATGACGGCAGGAGCTAACTCTGTGGTGAAGCCGACACCTGCCGGTGATACCAGCTTGGCTGGAGGAACGAGTTCTTCGATCCTATGGTAGCCAGCGTCTCCGCCAAGCCAAAGCACGATCCCGACAATGGACGAGACGACGGCGATCCCGGCGGCGGCAATCCTGCGACGATTGGAGCGGCGGCGCGCCTCGAAACGATCGTAAACCTGTCGTACAGGTATCCCCCAGACTCGGGCAACGATTTTGTGGCTTTCGCGCCGCAAAGTCGCTTGAACGTCACGGAGCGTCGCATCTCGATCGCAAGTCAGATCGGCCGCGACAGTTTGATCGGAAAAGAGTTCAGGCAAAAGTGTCGACGGGTTAGCGCCGCGAACTGCGGCCAAAGGCGATCGACCTGGCTTGAGCTGTTGAAACAGCTCGAGTTCGCGCATAACGTATTTGCTCGCACGCACCTGAGGACTGCATATCAGCAGGAAGCCCGTGGAGTGCGCGATACGGTCGCTCATCACCTGATCAAAGGTACCTCCGAGTTCAAAGTCATCGATGTCGGTGCAGACGACGAAGTTGGCGGGACCGGATAGATCTTTAGGTCGAACGTGGTCCTCGAGCTCTCGCTTGAACAGCTCAACGATATCGAAGGTGCGGCGACCGAGCTTGACGCGCGCGTCGCTGCGCACGTAGCTTATGAACAGGTCAAAGGTCGACTTCTCCATAGGCGGGCCGCGGCTCAGTGCTTTTGAGAGATTGACGTTGATTTCCCCTCAATATGCAGCATCGTATCTCCATTCCAATTTAGCAAGGTTGATAAATGCCGATCGCACAACGGACGCTGAGAGCCGCAGCCGCTTCGCCTAGGACGCGTGTCGCAAAATCCCTCAATGAAGCGCGCGCCCGCAGCCTGCGAACGGCCTTCCTGTGTCACAGCAGCAAGGACAACGTGTTGGCCAAAGGTCTGGTCACTATGCTGCAGGAGGCGGATTGGGATGTTTACGTAGACTACGAAGACGAGGCCTTACCCGAAAAGCCGGACAGAACGACGGCCGACAGGATCCAGCAGAAGATCAAGGCAACCGATTTCTTTCTGTTTCTTGCGACCGAGAACTCGGTGGTGTCACGATGGTGTCCTTGGGAAATTGGCTTTGCCGATGGCGCTAAGCCCAGGGCATCGATTTGGATCATTCGCACAGAAGAGAACGGGCACGTCTATGGGAATGAGTATCTGGATCTGTATCGACGGGTGGACCCATCTGCTGAGGGCGAGCTGCTCGTCGTGGAGCCAAGGCAAAACGTAGGCCGGAGGCTCCGGCTTGAATGAAGCACAGATCCGTCCTGACACCGTCCGGTTTTGCCTCCGGCTTGCTATCGATCGGCATAAGCATCTCTCGAACCTGCGGCTCAGTTTCCAAGGGTGATGAGATCAAGGCTTGGTGGGTTCAAGCAAATTCGATGCTAGTTGTTTGAACCAATCGCGGACACTCGAAGGACGTGGGTTTTGCGTCATTAGGACTTTTGCGAACGTGCCTTCAGCCACGTGAACCCCGAGTTGGCGATAGGCCTCGAACTGCTCCTCGTCATAGAATTGATCTATTGTCGATTGATGCGGAAAAGCGGGATTCAGCAGACGGTACCTTTTCAAAAGCTCTGCTTCGTCGCCAGTAAGCGAAAGCTTGAGGTACAACATCAAGCCCAGTCCGGCGGGACGTCCGTCCGCTGCTGCGGGATATATCACGCGAAACATTTGCGCGTGGGTCTTGCTCAACCGCGACAAGGGGTCTGGTCGCATCTCGTCGAGGCGCGGTTCAATTCGGATCCCAAAGTCGATCTGCGCGTGTCTGACGAGAGTGAGTTGGCCATGGAAAGTGCTTTCCGGGTCGGCCTCCCCATCCACGCAAATGATAAATTTGCAGCGCCGGCGGAGCAGTTCGTAGAGCCCCATATTTTCGATGTGCCCGCCATCGGAGACGTTGAGCCAAGTCCGTTTTTCCGACATCAGCATCCCGGTCATCTCGCGCAGAATGCAGGCAAAATTTGGCGGGTGTCTCGGCTCTCCGCGCTTGGGGTTTGCGATCCAGAATCCGAGGCGGATATTGAGAAGTGTCATCAGAGCAGAAAGGGTAGGAAACGAACCGAGCCCCATCTGCGGAGAGGCCGCCGCGCCCGATATCGCCATGGCGGTCGCCAGGTCGACAGGACGGCCATTCGCGCTCCAATCCTCAGTGGCAGAATATTCGACAGCGCTCGACCCGCTCCAGAGCTTGGAAAAAACAAAGAAGTCGCCTTTTCGATCTCGCAAGACCGGACTTTTGCTGGAGGGCAAATTCACCGTTGCATTGATAAGATGATAGGGGGCGCGGCGACTTTGATTTATGTGCGCCAAGGAAATATCGGTCGCACCAATAGGCCAGATAAAAGTGTTCGCAAGTTGATCTCGATAGAGTTTGTGCGGGCCCGTCAGATTGACGTTTATCGCGACCGAAAGCAGTCCAGAGATGGCCAGGATCAGCCAGAGCCAAAAGTATCCCTCGAGATAGTGCAGGGGATTCCACCAGTCGGCCTCGGCCGCCAGCGTCTTAGTGCCCAGATCGCGAAGCAGATAAAATACGAAGATCGCGATGAGCGGAACGATGAGTCCGGCCGCATAGAGCGTGAACTCGAAAAGGATTTTCCGAGACCGCTCGCTGCGGAAGATCGGCAAGAACCGGGCCGCCACAGGGGCTGATATCGCGATCATCGCGACCACGGCCGAAAAGGAGAGGTCTTGGATCGATCGAAACCGAAAATAACCCCATTCCAAGCTCATCATTGCAGCACAAAAGATTGCGATCGCCGCAAAAGAGGCAATCAGTACGCGGGTCGTTATGCCCGCCGACCATCGAAGAACAATGCCGTGTGCAATGACTCCGACCAAGGTCAGTGCCAGGAAGCCACCGCTCGCCTGCGCCCATGTTGTGGCATCGAGATGAATGTTTGAAGCGGCCAGAGCCAGTATCGCCAGAATTGCGAGCGGCGCCGACCAGTTCAGAATAATGCCAGCAACCGTGCCGGCGACCATCATCCACCGCTGTTTCAGGTCAACGGCACTGAGATATTTAGCATTCTGACGAACGTGGCGAACAGCCGGCGTATCGGGCCCGAACGGACAAGCCAGATCCTTATACTCTGCGCCGCTACCGATGAGCGATGTGATGAAGCTGCCCGTGTAACCGCCGCCGGAAACGCTCGACAGATAGTCGATGTCCGGCATCAGACCGCGTTCGGCGAGCACCTGGACAACTCCGAGACAGAAAGTCGCCGATCGTATCCCGCCTCCGGAGAGCGCTAGGCCAACGGCATCAAGCCCCGACCCCGCACCCCTCTGAACCGCTCTGCGTCGCTCCTCGACCTCACTAGCCTCGCCGGCAGAAATGCCAACCCAATAGCCATCCGTGCCGTCGATCCCGAATGGCAGTGGTGCAAAACATTGCTCAACCTCTTCCGAACTAATCACGGGGGGCGTTACCGTATCGGGTATCACCTGGCCGTATGCCATCACCTGCAGAGACTCGGCGAACTTGACCAGGCGACTCCGAACATCGGCAAGATCGTCGCGGAATTCGTTCGCGCCGTCCCGTGAATTCAAGACGCCGGCTTCATAAGCCCTGTGCCACTTGGCAGTGAAAGGACGAAGCTCGAAATTGAGCATATTGGTCGCAACTCGAGCAAATTCCTCGCATCCAGGATTGTCCTTCATAGCCTCCCGAGCTAGTCGAAAGATGTCCCACAGGCTCTCGAGAGCCTTCGCCTCTACGCCGTGTTGATAAGGAAGCGGTTGCGTTGCGATCCGGGTGCGCAGTTCGGAAAGAAGACTGTGAGCTGCGCGTTGATCTGGAGAAAGAGTCTCGTTGGCCACCGTGGTTCCTCGGGGTCGGTCAAGAATCAGATGCTCGGGACATCAACGAACCGGATCGTGGCACGTGCCTCGGGCGTTCGTACAGTCCTTGGTTGTGGCGCGCAAAGCTCCCCCAGTCGGGCGGATTGTGCTGTCCTTAGTCTGCGCGAGCGTTAATTCTCTGTAGGATCTTGAGTTTATTCATGAAATTTCGGAGCGCCGAGCCGAGAACGGTGTAGGTTCTAGCTCAGCGTTTTTGGCGATCGCAATCGCGACCTGAGGGCTACCGTCCACACTGCAAGACTCTTGATCGGTCGCATTCTCCAGTATTCGGCACACGGACTGGCGAACGAACGCGCCAGCAAATTGTTATCTCCAAATCAAAATCGATCCTGCTGAAGCGCTTGACGAAGTGGCAAATGCGTCGCCGGCACTTGCCTCAAGGTTGAGATTGCAGCCAATCCAAAATGGCTCGTGCCACGCGATCCGCGGTGGCTTTTGCATCTCGAGCCTCATCGGGCCGAATGTCTGGAGGGCCGGTCGGATGATCCGATAACATTCTGCCGGCGTGGATCCGTTGGCGGCTGCGGACCAGAATGTCGGCCCTGGCTCTAGTCTGTTGATCCAGTATTGCCGATGATCCACCCGATGCCGCGCTGGCGACGAGCCTGTCAATTCGCCACGTCTGAGGCTCCTTCTCGTATTCAGACGATTGAAAGTGTCCGCTCGTTCGCGCGTGCTTCACGATAAAGGTGAGCGCCCCTTCGACCAGCGCCGCAGCCAGTACCGAGGCCGAAACCGGGGCGGAATTTGGATCGACGATCCGAAGCTCAGCGACCGTTTGGGTCCACCATAGTCGAAATTGGCCATATCCCAGATGTTCAAGCTGGTCAGCGAACGCTTCCAGAGGCTCGATATGCGCTGCGCGTCCGTCTGTGCGCCGCGCGATCACATCTTTGACAATGGGATAGGCTCGCTCTCGGTCGGGTTTGCGATGGCGGTGCCTGTGAACACTTAGTTGTTCGCTGGGGAGGCCTCGAACGCCCTGTTGGTTCGCAAATCGAATGATCTGGTCTTTCTCAACCAGCTGGCCTGCCATCACCTGCCACGTGATCGCGGCGTGGGTGTCGTTGCGGGGGATGCCATTGGCGAAAGCCCGCTCTACTAGCACGCTACGTTCGATCAATGCGCGCGCTGCGCCTTCCGACTTAACAAGCGAGTTAAGCTCGGCGACCACAAAATCGAATGCCTCGAAATTGCGATAGTCGGGGTCTTCCGGGAAGAAGAAGATCCATGATTGCAGATCACTTGGAGATGGAACCAGTCTCCGCGAGCCGAGAAATGCAACTCCCACATATCTAAGCGCGTCGTTGATTTCGCCGTCTTGATATCGGGCCCGGCTGCCGATCTCGCGAAGCTCTTGAAATGTAAGACCGGGAGAGAGGGGGGCGATCAAAACACTGCATTCTATCGCCGACTTGAGAAATGAAATGAGTTCTTGGTTCATACGGAAGACCAGCGCTCGAACAACGTGACGGGTGTGCGTAGTCGGCCGCTTGCTTGATGGGAATGTTGGGCATGGCGTACGGCTTCTAGGCCCAACGGAGGGGGCCCACAAGCTAATGGCCAAACAGGTCGGCCATTGCCAATTTCTCGCGGCTCGACTTGCGGCGCTCACCGTCCCGGCCATGGCCATTGCGGGGCCCCTGCCGGACGAGATTATTTGGAGCTTTTACTTTCGCTCCGTTTGGTAAGCGCCATTTTGGCGGGAAAAAGAGTTCGATGTCGCCTTTGGTCGCGACGTATTTTGCCTTGATCCGGCTGCGGGCACTCGTGAGCTCCGGTACGGCCTCGCGGCAATATTTGTCGAGCTCGCAGAAGAGGCCTTGGCAATCGATGCCATGCAATTTGCGGCCGAATAGCCCGCTGAAGGGCAAACCCAGGCGCTCGAATTCCTGGTCCTGCCGCTCGACCATCCACAGGATGGTCTCCGCCGCGGTGTAGTCTCCCAAGGTGGAGAACGCCTTCTTCAATCCGCGCAGAGCACCGGGCCCGGCCTGCGTGTAGTCGTTTTCGCTGAAATCGAGGAGATCGGAATAGTTGAGATCGATGGCGGTCTGATACGCCATGAAAGGGCCGAGCAAGGGGAAGCTTTGGAGCAGACCCACGACGTCTTCGAGAGATGGCGCCTGAAGGATCCGTTCAGCGCAAGCCTTTTCCAGGAACATGTGCTTGAACAAGCCAACGTGGTTGCGATGCTTCTCGTCGAAGCCGAAGGCCTTGTTGGCGCAGAGGATGAAGGCGCCAGTATAAAGTCCGCCGCTGGCGGCCTTGACATGGTCAAGAGCTCGTTCGAACGCGCCGCTGCGGAGGTGCTCAATTCGTGGTGCACCGCCCAGCACTTCCGTAACGCCCAGCCATGTCTCGATTTTACTGAAGGTACGGAATGCCACGATCTGAAAGGCGCGGTCCCTTGCCGTGCTTTGCGCATCCTGGCCGTATGCCACATCCCGGATCATGAACTGGGACACGCGATCCGCCGCGCGAAATACGTTGCAGAATTTGAAAGTCTGAAGAATTTGATCGTCGGTCCAGGGCCAATTCTTGCCGGTCAACCGGGCTTCGAACGCCGCTTGGCGGCGCGAAGCAAAGGTCCAGTAGAGTTCGTAGACGCCACGTCGTGGTTCTGGGGGGGCACGGCGGACGTGGACGGCTGCAGCTTTCGTCATCGTTGCCTCAAGAACACTCCAGTGCCGTGGAGGTTGAAGTAGCGCTCGTCGGCGGCAAGTCGTTTGGCAGCTATTCTTTCACCAATCGTGTCGAGGTGCCGGTCATGGCCGGTCCAGTGATCAAAGACGACGGCGCCACCAACTACCGTACGATCCGCTATGACACGAATAATGGCGCTTGCGGACGAAAAATTGTCGGTATCCACGAAAGATAGCACCAAATCCTGGTCCTGGAGCCGCGAGGCGGTGTGAACCACGTCCCCTTCGATCACCTCGACGTTACGTCCCGCGAACACCGCCTTGACCAGATCGGCGTCGAGGAAGACGCAATCCGGGTGCGCGTACATGTCGAGAACGTTCCGCTTTGGCGGAAACCCATCGAAAGTATCGAAACCGAATACCTTCCAGTCTGCGCCGATCTCCTCAATGAACCGGGAGATGAGCATGGTCGTTCCACCCTTGAACATTCCAAACTCGGCGACCACTCCCTTCAGCCCGAGTAGGGACGCGTTCCGGAGGCACTGGTAGATGTGCACCAAGGAGTTCTGGTAGCCGTTGGCGAATGACGGAATGAAGAGTTCCTGGCGGACCCGGTCAAAGATATCGTCGCAAAATGCGAAATGCGAGAACCCGCCGATCAAAAGCTTGGTTTCGGCGGGAAGGAGGGCTGCGACAGCTTCCAGCAGCGGCTCCTTTCCGACATCGTCGGCGATGACAACGATGTCGGGCTGTTCCGGCGCAATCGCGTCCAAGCGCTTGATGGACGTCTGCCCCACAGGCGTGTCGGGGACGAAGATCCCCGAGAGCACGGCCGCTCCGGTCGAGAAGACCGGATCGGAGGCAAGCTCAAGTGCCGTCGGGGTCCATCCGACGATCGCGACTTTTGCCCCAGGTGGCCGGGCCACGATCGCCTCGCGGAGCTTCATTTTCAGCTTGGCGAGATCGTCAGCATTCATGAGGTGAGCTCCGATTGAACAAATCGCGCCACGGACGTCTTGTCATCTGCCACGAGCCTGGCGACGAGTCGTCCAGCAGAATCGGCCAATAGTCCTGCAAGGTGCAGCCCGTCGGCCCGAGAGGCATCCGTCTCAGCCTGACGCCAACATGTATCGAAACGTGCGACGATCTCGCGGATCAATTCCTCAGTGCCTTGCGTGCCGACGCCGAGATCGAGCTGATCAACCAGCATGTCAAAATTCGCGTCATGATTGCTCAGCGGCTTCGGAGACCCGGGAGGGAGTAGGATACCCTCATCCAGCTCTTCGGCCAGGTAGAGCCGATATTTCTCGGCGTACACAAGCAGGTCAATCGCCGTGTCCAGCATCGATTCTCCGCTCATCGTCGCGCCGGTCGTGACGATGGTTTCCAGCCGGTCAACCTTACGCGCAATGTTCGGAAGGATGCTTACCAACTCGCCGCGGCGCTTCCAGGCGCTCCCGTAGGCGCGGTCCTTGTGTGCATGGAGGCGTTTGACTGCGGACTTGAACGCGTTGGGCAGGTTCGAGGTCCGGTTGCGGCATGCTTCGAAAAAGCCTGCGATCGCCGGCTGTGCGACGTTCTGTAGAAGGTCGGGGTAAGTTCGCGCGAGCTGCTCATACATTGCGACGACGTAGTCATCGGCGGGAAGCATGCCGAGTTCGCTCGCGAGGCGGTCAGTGCCCCATTGCTTGTGGGCCCAATACACTTGAACCAGCGCGAGGCCGCTGTCGAGCAATGGGTCTTCGGTTCGACCGTGAACAAAGAGCGGGCCAGCCGGTTTCGCGCGGATCTGCTCCTCGAGCGTAAACCATCGATCAAGCTTCGCATGGAAATCGCTCCACGGGGTTTGAAACGTGGCGCGGCCGATACCGAAGTCGTAGGGTGTCAGGCCGTGAAACCCTTCGTCGATCTGGCGCGCTCTGCTGAAATGATGATCGTAGAGATGGAAAGAGTGCGCGAAGTATCTCACTCTGCCAACGCCCAGCCCCAGCCAGTACGCCATCACCTCCTGGAGGATGCTCCATTCAAATGCATTGGCGCCTGAAAAGCCCCACATGGCGTCGTTACTGCGGATCGCAACGCTCAGATGAAGTCGACCCTCTCGCGCGATCCAGCTGAGCCAATTGTTGCACGGGTGCCGATCAGCACGATGACCGTCGACGCCCAGGAGATCTTCATTCGCAACAGGCGCTTGAGCGTCTTTTCCGGGATTTCACCGCGGTCCAAGCGCGCTTGGTTGGCCGGCTTGGCCCTGATCGAGCTGTTCCGGAGCTCGTATCCATTCCGGCTGAGCATGTCAGTCAACTTGCTGACGTGCTCGTCGTCGGCGTGATGATGGCTGATAAAAGCGTGCTTGCGTTTGGACATAAGGAACCTGCGGGAAATCCAGATGTGCTGCGCTGCAGCGAATCCCGGTACGGGGAATATTACCACATATGGGACGCGGTTCCTTGAATCCAAGCCACAGGACCGGCCTGCTGCCGAGATCTGGATCGTCCCGCTGCTCGACGGACGCGTGAGTCGTCCATGTCGATGTGGGTGATCTTTCGTTGGCGGCCCGGAGTAGCTGGCTGGCCGTCATGGTCCTCAATGGTCACGTCGCTAGCCCGGACGTATCTTCCTTGACGCCGCGGGCGACGATCCGGAGCGTGCCGTCGGCAAGCGGCCGCTGCAGCTTCAGGGCCTCGTCCAGAGGCGCCGTCATCCAGGTCTCGACTTCGTCCGGCGTCGTCAAGATCACCGGCATCGCCTTGGGGTGGATGGCGCCGACCTCGGCGTTCGGCTCGGTCGTGAGGAACGCGTAGAGGTCGTTGGTCGTCTCACCTTCCTTGACCTTCCGAACGGACGTCCAGTTGGTCCAGATGCCGGCGAAGCAGGCGAGGGGACGGGTCTCATCGAGCGCGAACCAGATATCACCGCCCTCGGCCTTGTTGAACTCGCTGAAGGAGTTGAACGGTACCACGCAGCGGTTTTCGGCTCCCAGCCATCTCGTCCAGTGCTTGCTCTTCACGTTGCGGATGTTGGTCGTGCCGCCGTCCGGCTCCATCCGCAGCAGTTCCTTGAAATCGACGGTCTTGCCCTTGGCCTGCAGCTTCTCGGCTCGTTTCTTGGTGGCGTCCATCAGCGCTTCAAGGAGACACACAGCCGACCTTGGGTTGACTGGGAAATCCGACAAGCACACCAGCTCGGAAAGCGCATTGTCGGCGTCTATACCCGCGGCGGAACCGAAGCTGACGTTCCTGCAGCGCTGAATGACTATGAAGACGCGAGGGTGAACTGGAACTCAGAAAGCATCATCGACGCGATTGAAGGAACGGATTCTCCGTTCGAAAACCCTGGCAGCAGCGAACCGACGGCATTCCCCAGCGCGCAGTAGCGAGTTCGCGGCCCTCGGCCCCGTTGCGCACGATCGGTGCCTTGTAATCGGGAAAAACCCCGGGCATCGGCGCCAGATTGCCGACGTATCGGTTCACGACGCGGAAAAGCGCGCTGATCGCGGCTTGGTTGGTCGTGATCGAGTAGAGATTGCACATCGGTCAGGCTTCGGTCCGAGGGTGGCGCGGCTGCCAAGCTAGTTGTAGCAGAGTCGCGGAAGGACGCCGGCCCGCCTTGGCGCATTTGCGGCAGCGCAGCCGGCTGGCGAGATCGTGCACGAAGGTGGTCGGCGGATGCTTCATCGCAGCGAGGTCGACGTCGCTCGGCGTCTTGCAGCGCGCGCACTGGATCTCCAGCCAGGGGAAGCCGCCATTCACCGCTTGATCGATCGTCGGGGATGGATCAATCGGTTCTCCGTCTGACCACATGCGTTCGTTCCAACTCTCGCATAGCAGCTTGTCGGCCCGCTGGATGAGCGCTTCCCCCTTCGCCCGCGTCTCCGCCGATTGGGTAGCCAGGATGTTGGCCATTGCCCGTGCCTTGCCAAGCTCCTTCGCCAGAGCCTTGCGGTCGCCGCCCGACAGCGGCGTAGGGTGATACTTCGGGGCCATCCGGACATCCAGGCGCAAAGATCGGATCGGCAATCCAGAGCGGGCTACGGCGTCTCGAACGCCGGCCAGCACCCGTCTTCTTCATGCCTGCCGGTGCGCCGCTGGCAGGTGTTGTCGAGTAGCCGCTGCGCGACGTCCTTCCAGATTGCGGTGCCGCCATACAATCGGACTGCATCGGCAGTTTGGATTTCCACGGTCCGTTCGCAGCGTCGGCAGGAGATGCGCAGGACGTGGCGTTGAATTTCCGAAAGACGCCGCTGCCGCATCTGGGCCCCGGTCGCCTCGGCGCGCGGGTCTTTGAGGACAGATTCCCAGTATTCGGCCGGGAGCGGCGCATCCGGAGCCGCAGAGGGGGGAGCCGGCCTGCGAGCGGCCTCAGCGGCCAGTTTTTCCATCTGCTTCGGGGTAGGCATGCTCCAGCTCGCGGGTCGATCGGTCATTCCGAATTAGAACATAAAGAGAACAAAAGTCGAGTCCGCTTGGGCCGGCATCCGAAAAAATCGCCCTGTTGGGAGGACCGCGATGTCGGAACCAAGCCGGCCCGATCGTCTTGAATCCGGCAACCAGTATTGGAGTTCCCCCGCCATGGCCCCCCGCGCTAACTGGAAAGGCTTCCTGCGTCTTTCCCTCGTCACCTGTCCGGTAGCGCTCTATCCGGCCACGTCGGAATCCGAAAAGGTCTCCTTCAACCAGCTCAACCGGAAGACCGGCCACCGGATCAAGTACGCCAAAGTGGACGCCGACACCGGCGAGGAGGTCGCCAACGAGGACATCGTCAAGGGCTACAAGGTCGACACCGACACCTTCATCGAGGTGACGAAGGAGGAGCTGGAAAATGTCGCGCTGGAATCGACGCGAACCATCGAGATCGACGAGTTCGTCGACCGCAGCGAGATCGACCCGAGGTATCTGATCCGTCCGTACTACTTGGTGCCTGACGGGAAGGTCGGCCATGACGCCTTCGCCGTCATCCGCGAGACCATCCGAGAGATGAACAAGGTTGCCATCGGACGGGTGGTGCTGACCAACCGTGAGCACATCATCGCCCTCGAGCCCATGGACAAGGGCCTGATAGGGACGCTGCTGCGCTATCCTTACGAAGTGCGTTCTGCAGACGAGTATTTCGACGACATCCAGGATGTCAAAGTCACTAAGGACATGCTTGATCTCGCCAGGCACATCGTCAACCAGAAGGCGGGCCACTTCGAGCCGGACAAGTTCGAAGACCAGTACGAAACCGCCCTTCTCGATCTCATCAACCAGAAGCGCGCCGGCAAACCCATCACCGCGAAAGAGCGACCGCGTGGCGAGAATGTCGTTGATTTGATGGACGCGCTGCGCAAGAGCATTGGCGGCGAAAAGGCGGCAGCGACAGAGGCACCGAAGAGGCCAGCCAAGAAGGCGCGCAAGGCGACGGCCGGGCAGAAGGAAATGCTGATGCCAATTGCCGGCAAGAAACCGGCCAAGGAGGCCACGGCTAAGAAGCTGGCGGCCAAACCGCAGCGGAAGTCGGCTTAGGGTATCCTTGCGGTGGGTTCACGGGAAGCTCGCTCCGACATGCCGGATGCGTCGAGATATTTCCCGGGCCGGCCGCTCTGTTCGCCCGCCTTGGACGTTCTCTGCTCCCGAGCTAGACAGCACGGCTGATCGAATGGCAGCGTCAGGAGGTCGGTGCGGGGAAGCGTCTCATGGCGAGAAAACTGAAGACCTACCAGACCTCGCTCGGCTTCTTCGATCTGGCGATTGCCGCTCCCTCCATGAAAGCGGCTCTGGAAGTGTTGGGCGCAGACAGCAACCTCTTCCACCAGGGCGCGGCGAAGGAGAGCCACGACCCGGACGTCATCGCCGCGACCATGGCAAAGCCCGGCGTCGTTCTCAGGCGGCCGGTTGGAACCGACCGACCTTTCAGCGAACATGCCGAGCTGCCCACCGATCTTGGCGGCGGTGGGCCGACGAAAGCCGCCCGCAAGTCGAAAGGCCCAAAGGCGAAGAAGCCTTCCTCTCGCCCCGTTGACAAGGCTGCGGAACGAAAGGCCGCTCTCGCCTTCGAAAAGGAGCAGAAGCGGCGCCAGCTTGAACAGGCGAAGGAAGAGACTGCCAGGCAGAAGGACCGTGAACGCCGTCAGCAGGCGGTCGACAAGGCGCAGGCTGCGCTGGGCAAGGCTGAGCAAGAGCACGCGAAGCGGGTCGCCGCCATCCAGGCCGAGGTCGAGGCTCTCGAGAACAGATCGCAAGCCGAAAAAGCCCGCTGGGATAAGGAGAAGGAGCGATTGGAAGCTACGCTGCGGCGCGCGCGCGGCTAGTTTCCGTCATGCTCAGCGCCGGCCTTCTAATCAGAAGGGCATTCTGGGCAGGTATCACCGATCGAGTTCAGCACGTCACGAAGCTCGGCCGCCGCTGCATCAGGGGATACACCTGCGGGCGGGTCTACGCGGGCGATATCGAAGGCCCGCTCCCTTGCATGCGGATCGGCGCGGTCCTGCATCCAGCCGTGTTCCTCGCACTCGCGGATGGCGCTGGCTTCCTGGAGGACATGGATCGCCCATCCGCGCAGCGTCCGTATCGGCGGCCTTCGTTCACGCGTCATCAGCATCGAAATGGCTCCCGATAGGACGAATCGTTGTGTCCGCCATTCGTTCCCCTCCTATCACCAGGGCGGGCTTTGTCGAGAAACACTGGCGAAAGGTAGCGGGTGGGCGTATCCGATGACGCCACTCTCGGCTGTCGTTTCTGACCGAATTGGATGTGCAGGCTCAAAAAAGGGGTGGCGATTTGATAGTTGCGTATTCCGCCACTGCCATGTTGACGGACGGCGGCGCATATTTCCGGCCATGACGCAGCCATGGGAATCGGGAGAGGGACTACGCGTGTCCGCACTGCGGTGCGATATACGCGGTGACGCTCACCCAATCACTTTCAATCGACGATGACGGCAAGGCTTGCATGGAATGCGGGGACGCATTGGCATGGTGGCGCAGCACGACAGTGCCGCACTTCAAGCTAAAGGTGCGTAAAATGGGATCCGGCATAATCCCGAAGCGCCACCGCAACAAGCAAAATGCTGGACTGTGACCCTTGCGTGGCTGTATTGCCGCGACGACGCGCAGCGCTACAGCTTCGGCGTCGGCAAGCTTTCGTCGGATGAGGCGCGTCGGATCGGCAAGGCAATTGCGCACATCCCCGAATTCCTGATGCCGCGCCAGGGTTTATCCGCGTGGCGGCGGCCCGCGCTGGCGTGCCGACCGGCCATATCACGTGGCCTTGGAGGACCGCTATATCCGCGAGCACTGGGATGAGATCTACGCGCTCTGCAAGCTCAACAGCCTGCCCTTCAACGCAACTGGTGAAGTCATAAAGAGCGACGGCGTTTGGAAGGTCTATGAGTTTACCTGGCAGATGGATGCGATCCTGTTCTGGGCGCGTTTCGAGGGACGCTGGCTGCGTGGCACGGAGTTTCATTATCCCGAGCCGCCGGAGAACCTGCCGGTGCTGAAGCCGCTTGAGAACTGGCCGAAATTTAATCCCCGCAATCTGTGCTAATCGCTGGTCGCCAACGCCATGATCAAACGCCGAGTCCTTGTAGTGATGCTCCTGCTGTTGTCGCGCGCGGCCCTTGCCGATAGCTTTGTCGGTCAGGCCAGCGTGATTGACGGCGACACGTTGGAAATTCACGGAACGCGGATCCGCCTTTGGGGGGTGGATGCACCGGAGAGCACTCAGCTATGCCGCGGTGAGGACAGTTTGCAGTACCGCTGTGGTTCGAAGGCTGCGAACGACCTCGACGCTTACATTGCTCGGCGCCCCGTCAACTGTGTCCCGCTGAGCCTCGACCGGTATGGCCGCACGGTAGCGACCTGTTCTGTCGCAGGCAAGGATATTGGGGAATGGCTTGTGCGCAACGGTCTCGCGCTGGATTGGCCCCAATACTCGAAGGGCAGATATCACGAAGCTCAGCGCGAAGCGGAGCGCGCCGGCCAAGGAATGTGGAAGGGCAGCTACGTCGAGCCGTGGCTCTATCGTGCATGCATCCGCGCTAGCGGAAACCCGACTGCCTGTTCGGACGATGCAAATGCCCATCCTTGATGGGATCCAATGCGAGACGGCAATCCACCGCGTGCGATGACCGGTCCCGCGTTTTTGCGGGTGGCTCTGGTCTAGCGTGGGTCGGGCGACTCACGCTACCCATTATTCCGAGCCACCTCACTGCAAAATGGGAATGAAATGGTTGCAGCTGCCCGTGAACTGCCGGCCTCTGGATACGCGCTTGAAGTGGATGGCCGGCTTAAAGCCGAATTTGCAACCAGAGACGGCGCCAGGGCAGGTGGAGTAGAACTAAAGAGACGTTTTCCCATGCTTCAAATCCGGATCTATGACGCGCAGACGCATGCGCGCGAGGAAATCTAGATCTCCAACCGGTGGATTCTTCCGCTTGTGCGCGTGCGGCTTTCGCCGCACCGGGCTCTCGTGAACCGAGCCGCTTTGCGTCTCGGCCGCTGTGCGGCTTCGATCCCTCGCGCAAGGACTGCGGAGCTCCTCGCCGGGGGCACTCGGGAAAGGGGCTCGCCTGCGGCGATCGCTATCACTGCCCCGTTCCCGGGTGCCCCTTTAACCGGTCTCGTCGCTGCACTCGGTCCCGCGTGCCGCCTTCGGCGTCGCTATGCTCACGCTCCTGCGGGTGCCATTTTGCGTTGAGGCGATGCGCCTTGGGCGCACGCCTGGTCGGGCCTGCGCCCTAACGCACCTCAAGGCCAAGTCCCGAAGAATGGAACGGAAGGCGGAGCGCGCCGCACATTTCGCATTCCGTCATTTGTGTGCGTGCGGCGCCCTCGCAAATCATGTGACGTCGATTCCGCCTGAAGAGGCTGAGAGTAAGAGTGCCGGTCGGGTTTTGCCGTGACGGGTTACAGGGCGCGAGAGAGGCTCGCGGCGCCCGTCGCGGAGATCCGCGATGTCCAGACACCATCTTCGGGCGCGCGCCGGTGAGGACCGGACAAGCCTTTACGACGAAATCACCAACAAAATTATCGGGGAGCTTGAAGCCGGCCGCGTGCCGTGGGTGCAGCCTTGGGGTACCCCGACGGCGACGGCGTCATTGGCCATGCCGAAAAGCGCTGCGACTGGCCGTCAATACAGCGGCATCAACGTTCTGATCCTCTGGGGGGCTGCCACCGAACGCGCATTCACAGGTCAGAACTGGCTTACCTTTCGCCAGGCGTTGTCGCTTGGCGGTCACGTCCGCAAAGGCGAGCGCGGGACCACCGTCGTCTATGCCGATCGCTTTGTACCGGTCGAAGAAAAGCGGCGTGCCAGCGAAACAGGCGACGAAGCGCAGGCCATCCCGTTCCTCAAGCGCTTCACGGTCTTCAACACTGATCAGTGCGACGACTTGCCTTCGGATATCACAACGACGGCGCCACCTCCGCCGCCGGGCCTGATCGCGCCAAAGGTTGAATACCTGATCAAGGCGACCGGGATCGACTTCCGCATTGGCGGCAACCGCGCCTTCTACGTGCCGGCAGAAGACTATGTGCAGGTGCCGTCACCGCAAGCCTATTTCGAGCCGATCAACTGGCATCGGACGGCTCTGCACGAGTTGGCGCATGCCAGTGGCCATCCGTCACGTCTGAACCGCGATTTGTCGGGCAGCTACGGGAGCAAGAAGTATGCCTTTGAAGAACTGATCGCGGAGATATCGTCCGCATTCAGTTGCGCCTCGCTCGGCATCGTGCCGACGGTGCGGCACGCCGATTATATCGGCTCCTGGCTTGAGGTGCTGCGAGAGGACAATCGCGCGATTGTGCGGGCTGCCTCCCAAGCCAGCAAAGTTGCGGATTATCTCCTTGGGTTCTTGCCGGAAGCGGTTGTCGACATGACGGCGGAGACAGCGGAGCAGGAAGCGGCGTGAGGCTATCCTCGGCCACCGCGGGTAAGAGAGTGAGAGGCAGGGTCGTTTTTCGCGACGGGTTGAAGGCCGAGAGAGAGGCTCACGGCTGCCCGTCGTGGAGAATCGACATGACGAAGGCTGTCCAAAAGATTACCCTGTCGCCCTCACGCGACATTCCGTTCAACAAGCTGGTGCTGAGCCAATCCAATGTCCGCCATGTGAAGGCGGGCATTTCGATCGAGCAACTCGCCGAAAGCATCGCAGCGCGCACGCTCCTGCAGAGCCTCAACGTTCGGGCCCTCGTTGATGCCGAAGGCAACGAGACCGGCATGTTCGAAGTGCCTGCAGGCGGCAGGCGCTATCGCGCCCTCGAACTGCTTGTGAAACAAAAGCGCATGGCGAAGACGCAAGCGGTTCCGTGCGTTGTTCGGGACCAGGGCATCGCGGACGACGACTCGCTCGCGGAGAATGACGAGCGGGTCGGCCTGCACCCGCTTGATCAGTTCCGTGCGTTCCAGTGTCTCCACCAAGGCGGCATGAGCGAAGAAGAGATCGCCGCCAGGCACTTCGTGGCGCCGGCCGTCGTGAAGCAGCGGCTTCGACTGGCCTCAGTTTCGAGCAAGCTGCACGAGATCTATGCCGAGGACGGCATGACGCTCGAGCAACTGATGGCGTTCTCGGTGACTGCCGATCATGCTCGCCAGGAGCAAGTCTGGGAGCAAGTCAGCCGATCGGGCTACGACGAGCCCTACCAGATCCGGCGTTTGCTGACAGAACAAACGGTCCGCGCGTCCGATCGCCGCGCTCGGTTCGTTGGCCTCGAGGCTTACGAACAGGCAGGCGGCGGCGTTTTGCGTGATCTGTTCGAGCATGACGATGGCGGATATTTGCAGGACGTGGGCCTGTTGGACCGTCTTGTCACCGACAAGCTGAAACTGGAAGCGGAAAAGATCGCCACTGAAGGCTGGAAGTGGATTTCGGTGGCGGTCGACTTCCCCTACGGCCATACCAACGGCCTGCGCGAACTCGAGGGCAAGCCTGTCGAGCTCTCCCCAGAGGAGCAGTCCACCATCGACGCACTCAACGCGGAGCAAGCGAGGCTTGAATCCGACTATCAGGATGCCGACGAACTGCCCGACGAGGTCGACCAGCGGCTCGGCGAGATTGAAGCGGCACTGCTCGCATTCGAAGACCGATCGATGATCTACGAACCGGCCGAGATCGTCCGCGCTGGCGTCTTCGTCAGTATCGATTCCGAAGGGCGTCTGTCGGTGGACAGGGGTTATGTCCGGTCGGAGGACGACATATCCGCGGTCGATCCTGATGTCGGGCAGAGTGCCGATGCGCAGCCGATCGAGGGGAAGGAGGCAGGTAGCTCCATTCAGCGGACGATCATCGCGGTCGCAGGTAGCGCCGTTGACGCTGAAGAAGATGATGAGGACGCTGCCAAACCTTTGCCGGATCGGCTGATCATAGAGCTGACGGCGCATCGCACGCTGGCGTTGCGGGATGCGCTGGCGGAAAATCCCGCGATCGCGTTCCAGGCGGTATTGCACAACTTCGTACTGACCGCTTTTTTCCGGTTCTCGTCTTCTGGAAGCTCTCTTGAGATCGGACTGCGTACGCCGACCTTTCCCGCTCAAGCCCCTGGCCTGAGGGAGAGCGCGTCCGCGAAGGCCGTTGAGGCGCGGCACGAGTTCTGGAAAGCACGGTTGCCGAAGGGCGAGAGCGATCTTTGGGATGCGCTCACAGCTCTCGACGGTGCCGCTCAGGCGTCCCTGTTCGCTCACTGCGCATCATTTGCGGTCAACGCTCTCTACGAGCCAGCCAACCGCTACAATCAGGGCCATGTCTCCGCCCACGGCGTCCGCACCCGTCTCGACCAGGCAAATGTGCTGGCGCGCGCGGTCGGGCTCGACATGGTGCAGGCCGGCTGGCGACCGACCGCCGACAACTATCTCAGCCGGGTCACCAAGCCTCGCATTCTGGAGGCGGTGCGGGAAGCACGGGGTGAATCTTCCGCGCAACTGATCGACCACCTGAAGAAAGCTGACATGGCCAAGGAGGCTGAGCGGCTTCTCGATGGCTCGGGCTGGTTGCCGGGCCCCCTGCGTCTCGTCGATCCCAGCGTGTCGTCGGTGGAACAGGAGGGTGAAGCCAGCCCGCTGCCCGAATTCCTCGCCGACGATGAGGATCGTGAGAACGCCGGCGACGATGACCCGCAACAGCTCGACGCGGCTGAGTGACATAGAGCGGGAAGACTCCGGCAATTGCTTGGGGATCGGCGTGCAGCGCCGGTCCCCATTTTTTTGAGCGAGCGCTGAGAGGGAGAGCCGGGCCGGGAAGGGTTTGAGCCGTTGGGTCAAAGGAGAGCGCCTGATGGTTCGACCCTTTCCTGCTCTCCCGAGAAATCCTGTCATGACCGAATCTCTTGCCGGCGGCGCTGCCGCCGCACCGCTCTCGATGCGTGCCGCTGCTACTCTCACCTCCGCCGCCCACAGGGTGGCCCGACAGCTGTTGACTGATCTCGAACGCGGCCGTCGCATCGATGCCGCTGTCCTGCGTGGCGCCATGGAGGCTGCCTTCGGCGCCTCGGACGCGACTGGCGCCTGGAACTGGAAAACCGCCTATGACGTCTGCGAGGCGGCAACCGTTCTATTCCTTCGCAAGTTCGGCCCGGCCATGCGCGCCAAGGCTGGCTCGACGGCTGCCATGCTGCCAATGCTCGCGAAAATCGCGAGCTGTCTGCCGACCCATACGCGGCGTTCCGAGGACAGTCAGGCGTTTCAGCAATTCTCAACGCCGATCCCGCTTGGGCTGGTCGCATGCAGCGCAGCCGGTATTACCCCTGCCGACCGCGTTCTGGAGCCATCCGCCGGGACCGGCTTGCTCGCCATCCTTGCCGAGCTCGCCGGCGGCGCTCTGATGTTGAACGAGTTGGGCGAAGGCCGCGCGGCGCTGCTCGATCATTTGTTTGCCAACGTTGAGGTCACGCGGTTCGACGCTGCGCAGATCGATGATCATCTCGACGCGAACGTCGTGCCGACCGTCGTTCTGATGAACCCGCCGTTCTCCGCTGTGGCGAATGTGGATCGAAGAATGGCGGACGCCGCTTTCCGGCACATTGCTTCGGCGCTCGGGCGTCTTTGCGACGGTGGACGCCTCGTCGCCATCGCTGGCGCAGGTCTTGCGCCGGATAACCCGGCGTGGACTGATGCCTTTGTTCGCCTCCAGGAGTGCGGACGGGTCGTGTTTTCTGCCGCCATCGACGGCGTCGTCTACGCCAAGCACGGCACTCAGACGGACACGAGGCTGCTTGTCATCGATAAGTTGCCCGCCGCCGATCCGAAGGCTTTTCCCGCCTCGCAAGGCTTGGCCGGCGATGTCGCCAACTTGCTCAATTGGGTAACCCTGCATGTGCCGCCGAGGCTGCCCGTCGCCGCATCGGTCGTGGCCGACGTCATTAGGCACCCTGCAATCTCCCAATCGGCCGGCGCCATTGCTGCAAACGCGTTCACTTCGGGGAGCGCGCCAGAAGGTGTGGAGCTTACGTACGAGACCGTCGAATGGTCGCCGCCGGAAGGCGCCAGCCTCACAGACGCTCTTTACGAGGAATACGGATTGCAATCCATCCGTATTCCCGGATCACGCGCACATCCGACCAAGCTCGTGCAGTCCGCGGCGATGGCTTCCGTTGCGCCACCGAAGCCATCCTATCGTCCGCACCTGCCCTCGGCCCTGGTGGCAGTTGGAGTCCTGTCGGACGCCCAGATCGAGAGCGTTATTTATGCCGGCGAGGCGCATTCCGAATTTCTCGCGGGCTCCTGGACTGTCGATGCGACGTTTGATGTTGTGGCCGCCGCGCGCGGCGACGCAGAGAATGCCGTTCGCTTTCGCCGCGGCTGGTTCTTGGGTGATGGCACGGGCGCGGGTAAGGGGCGGCAGGTTGCCGGGATCCTGCTCGACAATTGGCTCAAGGGCCGCCGTCGTGCGGTCTGGATCAGCAAATCCGACAAGCTGATCGAAGATGCCCAGCGCGACTGGTCCGCGCTCGGCATGGAGCGACTGCTCGTTACGCCTCTGTCCCGGTTTCGCCAGGGCACCGCGATCCGGTTTTCGGAAGGCATCCTCTTTACCACCTACGCCACGCTACGCACCGACGAGCGTGGCGAAAAGCTTTCGCGTGTCGGGCAGATCGTTGAATGGTTGGGCTCCGACTTCGACGGAGTGATCGTCTTCGACGAGAGCCATGCCATGCAGAATGCGGTCGGGGGCAAGGGCGAGCGCGGCGACCAGGCGGCCTCTCAGCAGGGGCGTGCGGGCCTGAGGCTCCAGCACGCCTTGCCCAATGCTCGCGTGGTTTATGTCTCGGCGACTGGCGCCACCACGGTCCACAACCTCGCTTATGCCCAACGCCTCGGCCTTTGGGGCGGTGCCGATTTCCCATTCGCCACACGCGCCGAGTTCGTTGAGGCACTCGAGGAGGGTGGAGTTGCGGCAATGGAGGTGCTGGCGCGCGACCTCAAGGCGCTCGGTCTCTACGCTGCCCGCTCATTGTCCTATGAGGGCGTCGAGTACGAACTCGCTGAACACCAGCTTACGCCGGAACAGGTTCGCATCTACGACGCCTATGCCGACGCGTTCAGCATCATCCATAATAATCTCGACGCGGCGATGCGGGCCGCCAACATCACCGGCGAAACCGGAACGCTGAACGGGCAGGCAAAATCCGCGGCCCGATCCGCCTTCGAGGGCGCCAAACAACGCTTCTTCGGCCATCTGCTGACCTCGATGAAGACGCCGTCGCTCGTCCGATCGATCGACCGCGATCTCGACGCCGGCCATGCCGCTGTCATCCAGATTGTCTCAACGGGCGAAGCGCTGATGGAGCGCCGGCTCGCCGAGATCCCGACCGAAGACTGGGGCGACGTCCAGGTCGACATCACCCCGCGCGAGTATGTGCTCGACTATCTCGCCCATTCCTTTCCGGTCCAGCTCTACGAGCCCTTTACCGACTCGGAGGGCAACCTCTGCTCTCGGCCTGTCTATCGCGATGGCCAACCGGTTGAGAGCCGGGAAGCCGTAACACGACGCGGCCGCCTCATCGAGAAACTCGCCTCGCTGCCTCCGGTACCCGGGGCGCTGGATCAAATCGTGCAGCGCTTCGGCGCCGACATGGTCGCCGAAGTGACCGGCCGCTCGCGCCGCATCATCCGCAAGGGCGACCGGTTGGTGGTCGAAAACCGCGCCGGTTCGGCCAATCTCGCTGAGACCTCGGCCTTCATGGACGACGTCAAGCGCATCCTCGTGTTCTCCGACGCGGGTGGCACGGGGAGGAGCTACCATGCCGAGTTGTCGGCGCGAAATCGCCGCTTGCGGGTTCATTACCTGCTTGAGCCCGGCTGGAAGGCCGATGCCGCGATCCAGGGGCTCGGGCGCACAAACCGGACCAATCAGGCACAGCCGCCGCTGTTTCGTCCCATCGCGACAGACGTGAAGGCCGAAAAGCGTTTTCTCAGCACCATCGCCCGCCGGCTCGATACGTTGGGAGCCATTACGCGCGGCCAGCGCCAGACCGGAGGACAGGGGCTGTTCCGGCCCGAGGACAACCTCGAAAGTCAGTACGGGCGTGACGCGTTGCGTCAACTCTACATGTTGCTCGTCCGAGGCAAGGTCGACGGTTGCTCGCTTGGGAGGTTCGAGGATGCGACCGGTCTGAAGCTCATGGATGCCAATGGGCTCAGGGACGACCTGCCGCCGATCACGACCTTTCTGAACAGGTTATTGGCGCTCACCATTTACCTACAGAATGTGCTGTTCGCCGCCTTCGAGCAGCTCTTGACCGCTCGGATCGAAGGCGCGGTTGCATCCGGCACCTACGACGTGGGGTTGGAAACCCTCCGTGCCGAGAGCTTTGTCGTCACCGACCGGCGGACGATCTATGACCATCCGGGGACCGGCGCGGAGACCCGGCTGCTCACGGTCTCCCAGCGCCAGCGCAATCATCCGGTGAGTCTGGATGATGCGCTTGCTCGTCTTTCCGATCGTCAGGCCGTCCTGCTTGTCAATGAGCGCTCGGGACGAGCCGCCGTGCAAGTCCCCGCGGCGAGCGTCATGCTCGATGACGGCGAGATCGAGCGGCGCGTCCGTCTGATCCGACCGATGGATCAGCACACGGTCCCCTTGACCACCATGGCCGAAAGTCATTGGGACGAAGCGGATCGTGAACGCTTTGCGTCGACCTGGCTGGCGGAGCTTGCCGAGGTGCCCGAGTTCACGGAAAGCGCGATCCACGTTGTGGCGGGCTTGCTGTTACCGATCTGGAAGCGGTTGCCGAACGAGTCGACCCGCGTCTATCGGCTCCAAACCGATGCGGGCGAACGCATCATCGGACGCAAGGTCTCTGCTGTCTGGGTCGCAAGCATCCTTGCGGCGGACGCGCCTTCGCTGACGCCGGATGCTACCTTTGCCGCGCTGGTGGAAGGACGGACCGTCCTCGATCTAACGGAGGGGCTCCAGCTTCGTCGAGTCCGGGTGATGGGTGCATATCGCATCGAGCTGTCTGGATTCAACGACACGATGCGCGATCGCCTCCGTGCTTACGGCCTCTTTGGGGAGATCATCTCCTGGAAGCTGCGCATGTTCGTACCCACGGACGCGAGCGGCATTGAGGTCCTGTCGAGGGTGCTCGACACCTATCCGGTTACGGGCGTCAGTGAGCGGAAGGCCGCGTGATGTCCGGCGATGTCTCCGAGCTGGCACGCCGCCTCGCGCGCGAGGCCGAGGCGGTGTGCCGACACTATCTCCCCAATGGTAAGCGGGCGGGGCGGTACTGGGTGGTTGGCGACGTCCACAACACCCCGGGCCGCTCGTTATTTGTGCGGCTCCAGGAATCGTCGAAGGGCCCCGCCGGCAAATGGACCGACGCCGCGACCGGGGGGCATGGCGATCTCCTCGACATCATCCGCGAAAGCCTTGCCTTGCGAGACTTCCGCGAGGTCGCCGAGGAGGCGAGGCGCTTTCTGAAGCTGCCTCGTTCTGAGGAGCAATCGATCCCGAGACCCGTTCGTCCAGTCGTGCCGGCCGGATCGCAAGAAGCAGCCCGTCGACTTTTTGCGATATCCGGTCCGATCGAAGGGACGTTGGTGAAAACGTATTTGCAACGTCGTGGAATAAGCCAAATCCACCACGGTGGTAGCCTGCGCTTCCACCCACGTTGCTACTACCGACCGAACGAGCATTTGCCGACAGAAACCTGGCCCGCGATGATCGCCCGTGTCACGGACCTCGATGGACGGATCACCGGCGTACACCGCACCTGGCTCGATCCACACGGATTTGATCGCGTGCGGCTCGGCAAGGCTCCGATCGACACGCCACGACGGGCCATGGGCGACCTGCTCGGCAATGCCGTTCGGTTCGGCCTGGTGGACGACGTGCTCGCTGCCGGCGAGGGGATCGAGACCATGCTGTCGCTGCGTTACGTGCTGCCGACCTTGCCCATGACCGCTGCGCTCTCGGCCAATCACCTCTCAGCCATGTTGCTGCCGTCTGGCCTACGCCGACTCTATATCGCCCGTGACGCAGATGCCGCCGGAGATGCCGTACAGGCTATTCTCACCCAGCGCGCAGAAGCCGCCGGCATTGAAGCGATCGCATTGTCGCCCCGGCTGGGCGACTTCAACGAAGATCTGCACATCTTCGGTCTTGAGCCCCTCCGTGCAGCCTTGCGGCTTCAGCTCGCACCGGAAGACGTCGTCCGCTTTCTGCATTCGTCGACGGTAGCCGCAGAATAGGCCGGTGCTTCGATCGACGTTGATAGGTCGGTCATAACGGGGTCATTGCCGGAAGAGGACGCGACCACGGCCTTCTAGAGGGCGATCGGACGGCAAGCGGCTCCGGCCGGCAATGGCTGCGTCCGGCTATTTTCCGCCGCGCGACGGCGACGAGAAGACACATTGCCATCTGGCGAGCGCGCTTTGCATCGCGAAGCAAAATAGCCGGCCTCCGCCATCCTCCGCTGCGCTTCGGCCCTCCGCTCCGCTCCGGGTTCTAGCCCGTTCCGCCTGCCGTCTGAGTGATCGCCACGAAGGCCGCGATGGTCGCGGCCGATCCGGCAAAGGATCGCCTCCATGACCGATCACGATGACATCGAACCGCCGCACGCCGCATCTCCGACTGAACACGTTCTTACCGAATTGCAGCTCTTCGGTTACCGCCCCTTCGACGACCAGCCCGATCCACGACCGCTTCCCGAGGGCAAGAGCATCACCGGTGCCGTCGCTGACATCTTCGATGCTCTGGTCGCGACGTTGAGTGATACTCGGCTCGAGCCGGACCTTGACGATCTGCTCTGGTCGACCGTCAACCTGTTTCACCGAGCCGTCGACCGCATCGAACGCCACCTCGACGATAACGAACAAGCGCAGCAAAAAAGCCAGCGCGAGCAGAACGGCTCCGAAGTCCGATCGGTCGAACTCGAGCGCCTGACGGCCGAAGGCATCACTTTGATCGAGCGCCGCAACTGCCTCGAGGTCTTCCGCGACCAAGCCATCGAGCGCTTTGAGACTCACACCGGCTCGTCCTGGCGCCCCCGATCGGGATCGCTGGTAAACCACCGCGCGCTAACCGCCGCCATGATCGACTCCCGCGACTTCATCGCGGCCAAGCGTCGCGCCGAGACTGAGGTCATGTTGCCACCGGGACCAAAGATCGCACTCACCGGTGGGCTCGATTTCAACGACCATCGCCTCATCTGGGATCGCCTCGACAAGGTTCACGCCAAGCATCCAGACATGGTCCTGCTCCATGGCGGCTCCCCGAAAGGGGCCGAATTGATCGCCTCCAAATGGGCGACCACCCGCAAGGTGCCCCAGATCGCCTTCAAGCCCGACTGGACGAAGCACGCCAAAGCAGCGCCGTTCAAGCGCAATGACGCCATGCTCGAAATCCTTCCGATCGGAGTCATGCACTTCCCGGGCACTGGAATCCAGGACAACCTGGCGGACAAAGCAAAGCGCCTCGGCATTCCTGTATGGAAGTTCGGTGGCGCGTGAGCGCCGTCTGCTCGACTGAAGTCTTTGAGGCGAAATTGCTCACGCCGCAACTCCGCCTCGTTTCGGTCTCATATCCAGAGTTGCGCCGTGGTGGTGGTGGAAGGCGCAACTGGTACATCTATGCACATGGAGCCACCACCATGCTCGCTATTGGGCTTGTTCTCAACACACTCGGCATCGGCCTGTTCTGCTGGGCGATTTTCGCGCTCGCAGTGTATGCCCTGCCGTTTTTCGTCGCACTGAGTATCGGGATGACGGCGTTGCAGAGCGGCGCCGGCGTCGTCGGCGCGCTGCTTATCGCAACGGCGGGCGGTGCGCTGACGCTCGTCCTCGGCCAGACCGCGGTTGCCGTTGCTCGGTCCTTGGCCTTGCGCATCGCTATCGCGACAGCATTCGCTATTCCCGCCGCCGTCGCCGGCTATCATGTGGCGTTCGCTCTGTCCCAGATCGGTATGCCCTCGCTGGCTTGGCGAGAGATCCTCGCTTGCCTGGGCGCGGTCTGTATCGGGGGCACAACGTGGACACGCTTGACGGCTTTTGCAGAGCCACGCCCGCTCGAGCTGGCTGGGCTGGTGGAGAATCCATCACACCCAGTTCTTCCAGCCGCTACGCGCGAGGGATGACCGTTAACCGCCTTCGTCGTCGAGCAGGCTCGCATAGATCGAAACATTGAACGAGGGATGATCGGGACCTGAGCGGGGAGGGGCAGTCCCTCTCGGGGCCTTGACCAAGCGCCCCATTTCGGCCGGGCCCACTAAGCCTCCGGCGGATCAGCGATGCTTCGATCATTTCTTCGGAGACGATACCACCCTTTGCAGCAGATTGTTTCTCTTTCTGCGCCGAATCGTTTCCATCTCTTGTTCAGCACAACCGAGATACGCCACGTCTTCTCCCGAGATTGCGGTTCAGCACGCGACGCACCTGGCCTCATTGATGGCTTGATCTGGCCGAAGACCGGCTTCGCCTCGATCGTCTGAGCCGCAACGCCGTTGATGCGACTTTCTTCCCCTGGGCTTCGCCCATTCCTCGCGAGGCAAGAAAGTCGCCACAACGGCGTCCTCCGCTGCGCTCCGGCCCGCGAGCGGGTGCGTCGCCGATCGTCTTCGGCCTGCAGATCGCCATCGAGGCCGCGGTGGTCGCGGGCTCGAAACACAACAGGAGAAGTGACATGGCTAACATCGGTTCTTTCAAGAAGGTCGGCAACGATTTCCAGGGCGAGATCGTCACTCTGAGCCTGCAAGCTAAGGGCGTCCGTATCGTCGCCGAGACGAACCGGTCCAACGACAACGCGCCCAGCCACCGCATCTACGTGGGCCGGGCCGAGATCGGGGCTGCCTGGTCGAAGCGCTCCGAGGAGGGCCGGGACTACCTCTCGCTCAAGCTCGACGACCCCTCCTTCAACGCTCCGATCTACGCGAACCTGTTCGATGACGAGGGCGGTGAAGGCTACAATCTCCTGTGGTCGCGGCCGCGCAAGACCGGCGAGTAAGAGCGCCCCACCAAGCCCCGTCCGGTCCGCCGGGCGGGGCGCTTCGCGGCAGGCCTGAGGCGGCTTACGATTTGCTAAGCCGCGCGGTCTTTTTGAGCAGGTCCCCCGGTTCGACCCCCAATGCTTCAGCAATTTGCCCGAGCACGGTGACGCTTGCTGATACGTCGCCGCGCTCGATGGCGCCGACGTAACGGGCGCTTAAACCCGCGCGCTCGGCCAGCTCCTCCTGCGTCATTTGTAGATCGTGGCGTTTCCGACGCAGGTTCACAGCCATGATCTCTTTGAGATCCATGGCGATATGGGAACTGAGCCGGAACGATCGTTCTAGGAACGATCGTTCCTATTCGTGTCCGAACATGCTATCGACTGTGGCGACGGGACGTGCGCGACCGAGCTCGGCCGCCGATCTACCGAACGACTATCCAGGATTCCAACGGGCAACGGAGTCTGGATTGCGACCAAACCATGGCGTAGCTTATAGGCGTTCTAAAAGCTGGTATGATGCAGAAGCCATCGCTAGATCCAAACGTAGCTGACAGTGCGCCGAACGAGCCGACGTTGACGGCCTATGACGAACAGCATGTCGTCACGTACATTCGCCTTCTGCAGGCCGAAGGTGAAGGGGCGGACTGGCGCGAAGTGGCTAGATTGGTCTTGCATATAGACCCCGAGCGAGAGCCGGACCGTGCGCGGAGCGCATATCAGAGTCATCTTGCGCGCGCCAAATGGGTGACTGAACAGGGCCGCCTATTACGTGGCACGGGCTCCAAGTAGAAGAAAATAGCCGACTGCCGAATTGCCGGCAGAACTATTTTCTTTTGCTGACGGGTGGTCATTCCGGTGCACCACGTGGTGCCAAACTAGGGGCTTCCTACAACCGCTTCGTTCATACCTATTGCGCCGCAATCGTTGTTAGCTGCGTGCAATGGGGCGGAAGCAATGCCTGAATTCGACTGGCGGTCGCCGGATTCCTACAAGAGCCTACAAGACGCTGAAATCACCGACATCGCCTGGGAATGTCTCCGCCGCAATGCCGACTATCGGCGTGAGTACGAGGTGATGATTGCCAACAGTCCGAACGGCGAAGTGACTGCCGAATTCAGGAGGAAGTGGGGCATCTGCTTTCGCCCATGACCCGCAGAGGTCGTTCGACGAGCAGACGATCTTTTGGGCGCCGGAGGTTCTAGCGACAGTCGTTCCGGTGACGGTTGCCGCGACGGCCGATCTCGGGTCGGCGTCTCAGCCACTGCTTGACCTTACAACTGGCCAGGTGCGCCGCGCTGTCGACGGCTGGCATGCCGTGCTTCGCATCGGTGCGGTAGATCACCGTGTCTGGTCCAAAGAGCCACCGGTGCTCGGCGCATCATATGCGGCCGAGTTGCCATTCGACGGCGATTTAGAAGAGCGCGCCTATGCAGCCCGGCGGCTCTGGCGCGCGATGAATGGACGCGTGCCAGCTCCTGCATTTCACACACTATCCAAACAGCGGCGCGAGCGCTTGAGGGCCGCGATCCGTGCGCTTGACGCGCACGGCGCGGGCGCAAGCTATCGCGTTATCGCCGAAGCGTTGTTCGGCAAAAAGCGTATCCCCGATCGCGCCTGGAAGACACATGATCTGCGCAATCGAACAATCCGCTTGGTGCAAGGCGGCCTCGCGTTGATGCGCGGTGGTTACCGCAAACTTCTGCGGCCCGGGCGCAGGGACGAGTAGCGCAGTCCCCAACGGGTGCCGAAAATCGGCCCCCCAATATTCGGCATCCCCCTCCGACATCGCGCTTCTCCATGATGACCGCAGACACGCTGGCGCTGCCATTCGCGGTGCGGTGTCACCTTGGAGTTCTCAAATGCCCGATCCGATGGCCGGTCTACCCCCGCGCTTCCTGCGTACACCGGAGGCCGCGCGTTATCTTGGCCTCTCCGGTCGCACGCTTGAGAAACACCGTACGTACGGCACCGGGCCGACGTATCGGAAGATCGGCGGGCGGGTCGTCTACGCGCTGGATGACCTGAAGGCCTGGGCTGATCTCGGCGCCAAGACGTCGACGTCTGATCCCGGGAAGGGGACCGTGCTGCCCGCCAAGAAGCAGCCGGCCTTGCGCCCGTATGCGGGCCAGGAACGTCGTTGATCGCCGCACAAGGGCAGTGACCATGCGGCGCAAACACCATTCCGAGCGCGACCAGCTTGAGCTCTTTCGGGCGCTACCCGGCGATCTTGCGCCCCGCGACGCGCAGGATCTGATGGCTTATCCATTCTTTTCGCTGGCAAAGACCAAGCGAATTGTGCCGATCGATTTCCGTGCGGGTGCGATCGCAATTCGGGTCGAAGCGGTGCCGGAACACGGCATGGCAACCATCTGGGATGCAGACGTTCTGATCTGGGCTGCGTCCCAGATCGTCGAAGCTCGTGATGCCGGTTTGAAAACGTCGCGCCTGATGGCTGCAACGCCTTACGAGATTCTGATGTTCGTCGGTCGCGGCACCAGCGCGCGCGACTATGACCGGCTGAAGGCTGGTCTCGACAGACTTCAGTCAACGACCGTGATGACGTCGATCCGCCAGCCGACAGAACGACGACGGCATCGCTTCTCCTGGATCAACGAGTGGAAAGAAACGGCCGATGCAAATGGTCGACCATTTGGGCTCGAGCTGATCCTCCCTGATTGGTTCTACGCGGGCGTGATCGATGACGCGCTCGTGCTGACGATTGACCGCGCCTATTTCGAGCTGACGGGCGGACTTGAGCGGTGGCTATACCGGCTCGTGCGCAAGCACGGTGGACGTCAGGAAGGCGGCTGGAATTTTGACCTTGTGCACCTCCACGCCAAGTCCGGCATCCTCTCCCCGCTCAAGCACTTTGCCTACGACGTACGTCAGATCGTCCAGCGCCAGACATTGCCCGGCTATCAGCTTGTGCTCACGCGCGATCCGAACGGCACCGAGCGACTGAACTTCGTGCCTACGCCTGTTGATCCCTTAACGACACGCCTGCGCCGGCGCGGTCTCATTCCAAATTCGGAGGACAACCTGTGAATCAGCTCGTGCTATCGAGGACCGCAACCCTCGTGCTATCGGGGACCCGATCCTCGTGCTATCGGGGACCGAAATCGAGCTTAAGAGCTTGTTTCTCCGCGCATTCCAGCCCCTCTAACTTTACTAACCAGAAATCCTTCGGATTTCTTCTAACGGACCCGGCCACAAGCCGCATTGGGGGCGAGACGCAACGGCGGGCCGTCAGTCCTGCCTGCCTTCAGAAGCCGCACACGCACTTCACCGACCGCAAAGCTCACGGCTCCTGGTCCCAGTTTCAGGGATCGGCAGCATGAGCGACCTCACCGAAGTGGAAGTGTTGTGGCTCGAGAAGCGGATTGAAAACCGCATTCGGTTCGGGCGCCTCGCTGAGGAGAAGAAGATCGATCGCCACCGGCGTGTTCTTTCATTCGCGCCAGGCAGCATCTTTGCTTTCGTCCGTTGGACCTCCAACGACTTTGGGACGATCATTTCGCGGATCGACATCTTGCGCGCGGTCCGACCGGGACAGCGCTGCTCGACCGTGCCTTATGTGAAGCCCGGCGGAGAGATTTTGCTGCGGCTCTCCGGTTGGCCGAAGGTCGAACGGGTGCTGCAGATGGTCGACGCCATCGAAGCGCTAGGCATCGATCCCGCTGACGTCGCTCCTGATCATTGGCATCACATTCATAATCGCCTGTCAGTCAACGAAAACCCGCGTCCTTACACGAAAGCGCGCCACCAGGCGTGGCTTCACCGGCAAAGGGTCATGCGATGACCAGCCGGTTCAAGACGCTGACCGCAATGCTCGGCGGTGCCGCGGCTCTGGTCGCGCCAATTGTTCTGGAGATTACGCCGGCCTACATCTGGAATGCGTCCGAGAGCATACCGATCGGGCTCTACCGTGTGCAGTCGGCGGACAAACTATTCGTTACGGAGCTCCTCGCCGTACAGCCACCGGAGCCGCTCGCGACCTTCCTTGACCTGAACGGCTATCTGCCGGCCGGGCTGCCGATGCTCAAACGCGTGCTGGCGCTTCCGGGGCAGACCGTTTGCCGAAGCGGGCTCACCATTTCGGTTGACGCCATCGAAATCGGCGATGCCCAACATCGCGATGGGCGCGGTCGACCGCTTCCGAAATGGCGCGGCTGCCGCGTCGTCGGTGAGGGCGAACTCTTTGTCATGAACTGGCAGTCCACCAACTCTCTGGACGGCCGGTATTTCGGGTTCTTGCCGGCGTCGGCCGTCATCGGCCGCGCGCTGCCAGTGTGGACCTGGGAGGATTGATCGTGCGCATGCTGCGAGTCCGATCTGCCATTCCTCTGTTTGGCCTAGTGCTACACCATTCCTCCGTCCCGACCAACATCTGCTCAGCCGTCGCGCGCAGCGGCGGTCCAGGGCGGCCGAACGGCCGGCGCGAAGCGACTTTACCCTGGACGGGCGCGAGCACGGCGGCAGGCTTGCGTTTGTTCGAGGGGAGCTTGCGCGCTGTCGTACCGTTGGTCGTTGCGCTCAGCGTGAGCAACGTTCCCGCTGTCGCCGAGGTGCGATCCGCGGAGCCTTCAGCGAGTTATCGAACCAGCAATCCATTTGCGTATTTCGTCGAGCAGGCCTCGCATCGCTTCGGCGTCCCGATGCACTGGATATGCGCGGTTATAGACGTCGAAAGCGCCGGCGACGTGCGTGCCAGGTCATCGAAAGGCGCCATGGGACTGATGCAGATCATGCCGGAGACGTGGGCAGAGCTACGCCTGCGGTACGACCTCGGCAAAGATCCCTACGATCCCCACGACAACATTCTTGCGGGCACCGCGTACCTTCGCGAACTGCGCGACCGTTACGGTGCGCCGGGCTTCCTTGCAGCCTACAATGCGGGACCTGCTCGCTACCAAGAGTATCTCGCCGGCCGTCCATTGCCTGCTGAGACCCAGGCCTATTTGCAGAAGCTTGCGCCAGTCATCGGCAGCGACATCGCAGCTTCCAGCGCAGTCGCGAGTCTACGGTCATCGTTGGGAGTGCTCTTCGTTGAGCGATCTCAAAGGTCAGATGCAGCTGTCTGGGTGCAGCCTGGGCACCCGCCGAACCGGGCTCCGTCGGCCATCTCCGTTCACGACATCTCGGCCATTGTGCCACAGGCAACAGGGTTGTTCGTCGCGAGATCAGATGAGGGAGGCCCGCGATGACTGTATGCGCGAGCTCGCATGCGTTGGCGTGCTTTGGAGAAGAATGGGCGGAATGGGGAGGGCAGCGGGGAGAAACGTCAGCAGGACGGCGAGATAAAAGCGGCTCGCCGGTCGAACCGCAAGCCATTGGCATGGCTTGGGTTCTACCGTGCCGGTCGGTCGGGGCGCGTGCCGCGCCTTGCATATTGCTCAGTGCAATCAAAGACATTTTCGGCACTGGAGGCGCTTTCGCTCACTTGGAGGGCCGGCCATGACCGCAGGTGACAGCGAACTGCGCATTCGGCCTGGACGCATCCGCAGCACCCGCGCTCCGAAGCAGAACAGCTTTATCAACCAGGTGCTACGCGCCGCGAAGAAGGCTGGACACACTTCGGGTCAGGCAGCGGCTGGCAAGCGTTTCGTAGCCTATGGGCGCTCGACGTTCGGCCGCGGCAGGCTCGCGTTTAGCCGCAGCCGATTGTTCAGCCCGACGCGGCGCGCCGTGGTGAAAGCGCGCGTTGTCCGTCACAAAGGACGAGCATTCCGCTCGGCGCCGCTGACTGCCCATCTTTCGTACCTGAAGCGCGACGGCGTCACCCGGAACGGTGATAGCGCCGAGATGTTTGACGCCGGCAGCGTCCCCGCCGATGGCGCGGCCTTCGCGGAACGGTGTCAGGACGATCGCCATCATTTTCGGTTCATCATCTCGCCCGAGGATGCCGGCGACATGACTGACCTCAAGGCTTTCACCCGCGACCTCGCCAAGCAGATGGAGACTGATCTCGGCACGCGGCTCGATTGGGTAGCTGTCGATCACTGGAACACGGACAACCCTCACGTTCACCTTCTCGTCCGCGGCGTCGGCGACGAAGGCGCCGATCTCGTGATCTCCCGCGACTACATTAGCCGGGGTTTGCGCTCCCGCGCTGAGGAACTCGTCGCGATCGAACTGGGTCCAAAACCAGAGCACGAAATCCGCAATTCGCTGGAGAGGGAAGTCACGGCAGAGAGATGGACGCGGCTCGATCAGGAGATCCGGATGGCAGCCGACGAAACCGGCTATATTAATCTTCGCCCCGAGAATCCCAACCGTTCGGATCCCGAGATCCGGCGCCTGATGGTTGGCCGCCTTCAACGCCTGGAGAAGATGGGTCTTGCGGCACCAGCTGCGTCAGGGGAATGGATGGTCGGGCTCGAGGCCGAACGTAACCTCCGTGACCTCGGCATGCGCGGCGACATCATCAAGACCATGCATCGCGCCTTCACCGAGCGTGGCGAAGTGCGCGGCGTTTCCGACTACGTCATCGAGAGCGGACAGCCGGCGTCCCAGATCATCGGACGGCTGGTCGATCGGGGACTGCATGATGAGCTGACTGGCGAGGCCTACGTCCTGATCGACGGAACAGATGGACGCGCGCACCACGTCCGCTTCCGGGGGATAGAGGCCTTCGAACATGCACCGCCGGTCGGCGGAATTGTCGAAGTGCGACGCCTTGGTCAAGCCGGCGAGCCGCGCTCCGCCGTGGTGCTGGCGACCCGCTCGGATCTCGATCTCGGTGAACAGATCACCGCGAAGGGGGCGACCTGGCTCGACCACCGATTGGTCGAACGTGATCCGATGCCGCTCGCTATGGGTGGATTCGGCCGCGAGGCCCGCGACGCCCTGGAGGGGCGAGCCGAGCATCTGGTTCGGGAAGGCCTGGCACGGCGGCAGGGCCAGCGCATCTTCTTCCAGCGCGACCTACTGAACACGCTACGCCGACGCGAGTGGGACGAGGTGGGAACAAGGATCGCTGCCGAGACCGGGCTTCCGCATGTGAAGGGCGCCTCCGGTGAACACGTGGCGGGGACCTATCGCCAGCGCCTGACGCTCGCCTCGGGACGCTTCGCCATGATCGATAACGGGCTCGGCTTCCAGCTCGTACCCTGGTCGCACGAGCTCGAACGAAGGCTCGGCCAGCACGTCACCGGCGTGGTGGAGGACGGCGGCGGCATCGAATGGGGTTTTGGTCGGAAGCGCGACCTTGGCCTCTAGCTTGAGCTCGCCAGATTCATTTTCGCAAAGGACGTTCGAGATGTCCGGAACCAAAATCCTCTGGGGCCAGGTGATCGTTGTCGGCCTGATCGTTTTGCTCGCTATCTGGGGAGCAACCGAGTGGACCGCCTGGCGGCTCGCCTATCAGCCGGAGCTCGGCCGCCCCTGGTTCGAGCTAACGGGTTGGAAGATCTACTACCCACCGATCTTCTTCTGGTGGTGGTTCGTCTACGACGCCTATGCGCCTGAGGTCTTTGTCGAGGGTGCCTTCATCGCGGCGTCGGGCACCTTCATTTCCATTGCGGTTGCGATCGGCATGTCTGTCTGGCGGGCGCGCGAGGCTAAGAATGTCGAGACCTACGGCTCTGCGCGCTGGGCCGATCCGCGGGAGATTGGAGCGGCAGGACTTCTCGATCCGGATGGCGTGGTGCTGGGTAAACTCGACCGCGACTACCTGCGTCATGACGGACCGGAGCACGTGTTGTGCTTCGCGCCCACGAGGTCCGGCAAAGGCGTCGGGCTTGTGGTTCCGTCGCTGCTGACCTGGCCGGGTTCAGCCATCGTCCACGACATCAAGGGTGAGAACTGGCAACTGACCGCGGGCTTTCGCTCGCGGCATGGCCGCGTTCTGTTGTTCGACCCGACCAACCCAAAGTCCTCAGCCTACAATCCGCTGCTCGAGGTCCGGCGCGGGGAGTGGGAAGTCCGTGACGTCCAGAATGTCGCTGACGTCCTGGTCGACCCCGAAGGCTCGCTCGACAAGCGGAACCATTGGGAGAAAACCAGTCATTCGCTCCTGGTCGGCGCCATCCTCCACGTCCTCTATGCCGAGGCGGACAAAACTTTGGCCGGCGTCGTCGCCTTCCTGTCCGACCCGAAGCGGCCGATCGAGGCGACGTTGAAGGCGATGATGACTACGCCGCATCTAGGCGAGCAGGGCGCTCATCCAGTGGTAGCCTCGACCGCGCGCGAACTCCTCAACAAGTCCGAGAATGAACGCTCCGGTGTCCTGTCCACCGCGATGTCGTTCCTCGGGCTCTACCGCGATCCCGTGGTGGCCAGGGTGACCCGCCGGTGTGACTGGCGGATCGCCGACCTGATTGCCGATATCCGCCCGACGACGCTTTACCTCGTGGTGCCGCCCTCCGACATCTCGCGGACCAAGCCGTTGATTCGACTCGTGCTGAATCAGATCGGCCGCCGCCTGACCGAGGACTTGCACGCCAGTGACCGCCGGCATCGTGTCCTGATGATGCTTGATGAGTTCCCTGCGCTCGGGCGTCTTGATTTCTTCGAGTCCGCGCTCGCCTTCATGGCGGGCTATGGGATTAAGAGCTTCCTGATTGCACAATCGCTGAATCAGATCGAGAAAGCCTACGGGCCCAACAATGCCATTCTCGACAATTGCCACGTCCGCGTCAGCTTTGCGACCAATGACGAGCGGACCGCGAAGCGGGTCTCCGACGCCTTGGGCACGGCGACCGAGATGCGGGCCATGAAGAACTATGCGGGTCACCGATTGAATCCCTGGCTGGGGCACCTCATGGTCTCGCGGCAGGAAACGGCGAGGCCGCTGCTTACCCCTGGTGAGGTCATGCAGCTTCCGCCGCGGGAGGAAATCGTCATGGTGGCGGGCACACCTCCGATCCGCGCCAAGAAGGTGCGCTACTATGAGGATCGGCGCTTCACCGAACGGGTCTTGCCGCCGCCCGATCCCGCCGCTTCCGGCCCGTCTTCGCGAACGGACGGATGGTCGCCCCTTGGAACGCCAAAGCCATCGACACTTCCAGCCACCAGGGTGGAGCAAATAGGTGAAGACACCGCAAACAGCGGCCTTCGTCGTGAGCCCGAACTCCCGGATCACGTCGCCGTTGCCAAGGAGACGACCGATCCGACGCCGGCAGAAGAATTTGCCGTCGTGCTTGACGACGACGAGGACGCGGTTCGCCAATCTCGACTTCGTCGTCAGCAGATGCGCGGCGTCGCCCGTCAGGTCGCCATGGACCCGAATGACGGCATGGAATTGTGAAGCAACATGCGCGACCGGATGAATGTATATTTTCCGCCAGAGCTACTGAAGCAGATCTCGGATCTAGCCGATCGTAAGAAGCTGTCCCGGTCCGCGATCGTGGAAGCGGCGGTTACCTCGTTTCTGTCACCAGATGGAGCAGACAGACAGGAAGCGGCATTTACCCGTCGATTGGACCGCCTGTCGCGTCAGATGCAGAGGCTCGAGCGAGACGTTGGTTTGACGGCCGAAACGCTGGCTCTCTTCATCCGCTTCTGGCTTACGATCACGCCACCGTTGCCCAACGACGCGCAGGCAGCGGCGCAACTCAAGGGTCGGGAGCGCTTTGAAGGATTTGTCGAAGCGCTGGGCCGTCGTTTGCAAAAGGGGCAGAGTTTCCTGCGCGAGATTCCAGAAGATATCGTTCGTCAGTATCCGGGCAGCGAAACCTGATCGAACTATGTAGACGAGCCGTTCGCCGGCCCTTCTTTTTCTACGCCAGCACACCACTGCAGCAATTTAACCGAGCCGACAAAAAGCTGGACGCGCTATCGGCTCGAATGAGCTGAGGAGCAAAGGGCGAGCATGCAAATTTCAAAGGCATGGCGTATCATCGCGAGCGTCTTTCTCCCATTTGCCGCTGGATACTATCTTTCATATCTGTTCCGAACGATCAACGCTCTGATCTCCGGCCGTCTCATCTCAGATACCGGGATCGGTACTGCCGACCTCGGGTTGCTCACGTCCATCTATTTCCTGGTCTTCGCGGCGGCCCAGATCCCCGTCGGCATCTTGTTGGACCGCTTTGGTCCGCGCCGGGTCCAGAGTGCATTGCTCTTAGTCGCTGCCGCGGGCGCAGGACTATTCGCGATGTCCGCGGGGCTAGTATCGCTTTTGGTCGCGCGAGCTATGATCGGCCTTGGGGTGGCGGCGGCGCTGATGGCTGGACTGAAGTCCATCGTTCTGTGGTTTCCGAGGGAACGAGTAGCTTTGCTTAACGGCTACATGGTCATGCTGGGGTCGCTTGGAGCGGTGACTACGACGGCGCCCGCCGAGCATCTACTCGCTTGGATGGGGTGGCGACAGCTCTTTGAAATCCTGGCAGCTGCAACCGGCGCCACGGCCGTGCTCATCTATGTCGTTGTTCCTGAACGAGTCATCATCCCGTCAACAGGATCAATCCCCGCCACCCTTAGTTCTGTTTTTGGCGACAGGCGTTTTTGGCGAATTGCCCCGTTGTCAGCTACTTGCGTGGGATCGGCCTGGTCTCTGCAGGGATTGTGGGCGTCGCTATGGCTGACGGACGTAGAGGGATTTGATCGTGCAGATCTTGTCGGACAGCTGTTCATCATGTCGATCGTACTTTGCGGCGGTGCCTGGTTGTTCGGTACCACGGTCCATTGCATCAGACGAAGGGGAGTGGGGGCCGAGACAATATTGGCTGTTGTCGCGGTGCTGTTCATCGCAGCCGAGCTTGTCTTGATCCTGCGCGTGCCTTTGCCGTCCATTTTACCGTGGTCCGTCGTCGCAATTGTTGGAACAGCGACCGTAGTCAGCTTCGCGGCGATAGTTGATTACTTTCCGCCAGAACTCACCGGTCGTGCCAACGGCGCCTTGAACGTCCTGCATTTCGGCTGGGCATTTCTGGCCCAGTACGGGACGGGCCTGATCCTGGAGCAATGGTCCACGGAGGATGGCCATAGGGCGATCCTAGCCTATCAGGTCGCGTTTGGTGTTAATGTAGCGCTGCAGATCGCGGCGTTAGTTTGGTTCGCGCTACCGGCGCTCCGATCCTTCACGCGGTGGATCGGTTCAGTCCCTCTCTTCATGCCGATCGGCGTTTCGGACGTAGCCGAACCGGTCACGTCGTATGAGCAAACGGTCGTACTATTGCCGGTGGATAGCGATGCGGAGTGGTGAGCCGCGACCCGCAGCTTGCGCGCAAAGCCTTCCCGACGAGCACTAGCTGAACAACGCACGTAGCTGTCAAACTGGACGTGCGATCATAGCTCGTCGTGTCCGCCTTATTTTCGGAAAGGTGAGGTTGAAGCCTGCATGGCTGCATGGGCAGAAACCAGTAATGAATGCTCGATTCAAGTTTCGCTTGTGCCGCATTAGATTGTCACGACAGGCTTACTCCCTCATCCTAATATGCTTCCTGAACAGGGCCACGACGCTCTGCGGCGCGGCCTCGCCAAAAAAAAGCTTTTGGTTCTGCGCGGTCTCGTGGGCCACTTCGGCGCTCCGGGGGAAAAGGTCATTTTCATACGCGGCGAGCGCGGCTTCGATGTCATCGGGAGCGGCAACGAGCGCTTGGGCAAGGTTTGCGCCATCGTACATCGCAAGGTTCGCGCCTTCGCCTGCAAAAGGCGACATCAAATGCGCCGCATCTCCAAGCAGTGTTGCGCCCGCCACGCGCTTCCACCGATGCCCGACTGGCAGCGCATAGATAGGGCGAAGCACGGGATCGGTTTCGCCATCTGTAATGAGAGCGGTTAATTGTGGAGACCATCCTTCGAACTCTTCAGCAATGAGAGCCAAGCCAGCATTTCTGTCGCTGAAGGCGATACCGTTTATCCAATTCTCTGGCTTGTTTAGGGCTACATAGGTGTGCAGCGTTCCATCTGCATAGCGGTGCGTTAGGATGCCTTTACCAGGAGCAACAGCCATAAGCGTGCCCCTGCCGATTGCATCCGCACTTGCCTTATGGCGCGTGTCACCATCAAAAAGGAATATTCCGAGGAACGCGGTGCCCGTGTAGATGGGCTGTGAATCTGAAAGAAGCGGGCGGACCTTCGACCACGCACCATCGGCGCCCACGAGCACGTCGGAATTGACCGATAAGCCATTGGAAAAGGTGACTTCGTGCCGTCCGTCCCCGCGCGCCGCGACAGAGGTAACCTTATGAGCCCACTTAATCGATTCCGGAGGAACCGAATTAATGAGGATCTGCCGAAGGTCACCCCGGTCGATTTCGGGGCGATTGCCGGTGTGACTGCCGGGGTAGTCGAATAAGACATTGGCGTCTTTATCGACAATACGTTTTGCATCTTCGCCAGGGCGGACGAGACCGAGGAACCTCTCAAAAAGTCCTGCGGCTTTGAGGGCGATCTGACCGTTATGTTCGTGAATATCGAGCAGGCCTCCCTGCGTTCTTGCGCTCGCCGAAACTTCAGCTTCGTAGACTGTTGCTTCGAAGCCGTGGAGATGTAGAACACGGGCGAGTGTGAGACCACCAAGTCCGGCACCAATAATCGTAATTGGATTTCGCATTGTTGCGCTCCTATCGTCGCAAGCTTGCAGCGTCTGTAAACGCTGATAGCTGCGAATGCCTGTGTTTGTCAGGCAGTTGCTTTCGGAGACGCTGGCCGAGCCACGAGAGGCGTGGTTGACGTGTATTCGACGGCCTAAGGGTAGGCGATCGTTTTTCGCGACTGCGATGAAGTTACATCAGTCGGTCGAACGGAGCAAGTCCGACTTCCGCTACAGGATATGAGCCGTCGATTTCGACCAAACCCTCGAAAGCGCACGTTACAAGCGCCCTACGACGATCGAGTAGGCATATCCTTTCCAGACTTTCTATTTCTACGCCGGTCTACGATCATCGAAACCGCTTGTTGCGCTAGGTCGATTGGTGGCTTTTCTAATCAACCCCATCTGAGGACGCTCTTTAGACGTCCTCATTCGGTGGGGGCGACGGTGGCAATCCATTCCTTTCAATCGGAGGCGAATTCGCGCGGCGCGAGAATGCTGCGTAGCGCACTTGGTGCGGCGATTGTGGGCTACCTGGAAGACGACACAATCATCGAGGTCATGCTCAATCCGGATGGACGGTTGTGGGTTGATCGGCTGTCGAGTGGCCTCGCTGATACCGGCGAAACTTTGTCTGCGGCGGACGGCGAGCGTATCGTTCGTCTGGTGGCACACCATGTAGGCGCTGAGGTGCATGCTGGTTCGCCACGCGTCTCTGCCGAGCTACCTGGGACCGGCGAGCGCTTCGAAGGGTTGTTACCTCCAGTCGTTGCGGCTCCTGCCTTCGCTATCCGTAAGCCCGCGGTCGCGGTGTTCACACTCGACGACTATGTCGCCGCGGGAACCATGACTTCGGAGCAAGCAAAGGCCCTGAGGAATGCGGTCGCTGTGCGTAAGAACATCCTCGTCGCTGGCGGTACGTCGACCGGCAAGACAACGTTGACGAACGCTCTGCTGGCTGAGGTGGCAAAGACCTCCGATCGGGTCGTGCTGATTGAAGATACACGCGAACTCCAATGCAAGGCGCCTAATCTCGTTGCGCTGCGGACCAAGGACGGCGTAGCGACGCTATCCGACCTTGTCCGCTCCTCGCTTCGACTGCGTCCTGACCGCATCCCGATCGGCGAAGTCCGCGGCGCCGAGGCGCTCGACTTGCTCAAGGCTTGGGGCACCGGTCATCCCGGCGGCATCGGTACCATCCATGCCGGATCCGCGCTCGGCGCGCTACGGCGGCTCGAACAACTCATTCAGGAAGCAGTCATCACGGTTCCGCGCGCGCTGATCGCTGAGACCATCAACCTTGTCGGCGTACTCGCCGGCCGCGGCTCGGACCGACGCCTCGCCGAACTCGCCGTCGTCACAGGGCTTGGGACTTCCGGCGACTACAGCCTTTCACCAGCAGGAGACTGACATGCGTCCGCAATTGTTCTTTCTTCGAGAAGCTGCATCACTGGCAGTTTCCGCTACGGTTCTCCTGATGTCGGCCCCCGCATGGGCGGCCGGCTCCAACATGCCGTGGGAGCAGCCGCTTAATCAGATCCTGCAGTCGGTTGAAGGTCCGGTCGCCAAGATCATCGCCGTCATCATCATCGTCGTGACCGGGCTCACGCTCGCGTTCGGCGATTCGTCCGGTGGTTTCCGCAAGCTGATCCAGATCGTGTTCGGTCTGTCGATCGCGTTTGCTGCGTCGAGCTTCTTTCTGTCGTTTTTCTCCTTCGGCGGCGGCGTGGTGATCTGATGGATGAACCGGTCGCAGGTTTTTTCGCGCCCGTTCATCGCGCGCTCACCGAGCCGATTCTGATGGGCGGTGCGCCGCGGGCGGTCGCGATCGTCAACGGCACGTTGGCGGCCGCCCTTGGACTCGGACTGCGGCTGTGGATCGCCGGTCTCGTCCTCTGGTTCATCGGTCACATGGCCGCCGTCTGGGCCGCCAAGCGCGATCCCGCCTTCGTCGATGTGGTGCGCCGACATCTGCGCATTCCCGGTCATCTCAACGTCTGAGCTCTCAATCATGATGAATCTTGCCGAATATCGCCATTCCGACGCCCGTCTTGCCGACTTCCTGCCTTGGGCAGCCCTGGTCGATGAGGGAATTATCCTGAACAAGGATGGTTCGTTCCAGCGGACAGCAAAGTTCCGGGGCCCCGACCTCGATAGCGCGGTGCCGGCTGAACTTGTCGCCGTCGCGGGTCGTTTGAACAACGCCTTGCGCCGCCATGAATCCGGCTGGGCCGTATTTGTTGAGGCGCAGCGTCATTCTGCGGGTGTTTATCCTCCGAACACCTTTCCGGACGTCGCATCCGCGCTGGTTGACGCCGAACGCAGGGCCCAGTTCGAAGAGGCAGGTGCGCACTTCGAGTCCAGTTATTTCCTGACCTTCCTCTATCTACCGCCGGAGGAGGGGGCGGCCAAGGCAGAGCGACTACTCTATGAGGGCCGCGATCGCACCGTAGGAGCGGACGCTCGCGAGGTGCTCCGTGGGTTCGTCGATCAAACCAACCGCGTGCTCGGGCTTGTTGAAGGGTTCATGCCTGAATGCGCCTGGCTCGATGACCAGGCCACCCTGACCTATCTGCACTCAACGATCTCGACCAGGCGTCATCGCGTTCGCGTGCCCGAAATTCCCATGTACATCGATGTGCTGTTGGCCGACCAGCCGCTGACCGGCGGGCTCGAGCCGATGTTGGGCTCAGCCAACCTGCGAGTTCTAACGATTGTCGGCTTTCCCGGCACGACGACGCCGGGAATCCTGGACGACCTAAATCGCCTGGCATTCCCATATCGGTGGTCGACCCGCGCGATCATGCTCGACAAAACCGATGCCACCAAGCTTTTGACCAAGATTCGCCGTCAGTGGTTCGCCAAAAGAAAATCCATCGGCGCCATTCTCAAGGAGGTCATGACCAACGAGCCGTCGACGCTTCTCGATACCGACGCCCAGAACAAGGCGATTGACGCCGACGCCGCCCTGCAGGAACTGGGTTCGGATCAGATCGGACAAGCCTTTGTCACGGCAACCGTCACCGTCTGGGACGGCGATCCCGGTGCAGCCGACGCAAAACTGCGGCTGGTCGAGAAGGTGATCCAGGGCCGCGATTTCACCTGCATGATCGAGACGGTGAACGCCGTCGAAGCTTGGCTTGGCAGTCTGCCGGGACATGTCTATGCCAATGTGCGGCAGCCGCCGGTTTCGACGCTCAACCTCGCTCATATGATTCCGATGTCGGCCGTGTGGGCGGGCGAGGCGAGGGATCTGCACTTCAAGGGTCCGCCGCTGCTGTTTGGCAAGACCGAGGGGTCGACCCCATTCCGGTTCTCCCTCCACGTCGGCGACGTCGGCCATACTCTCGTGGTGGGTCCGACAGGAGCTGGAAAGTCGGTGCTGCTGGCGCTGATGGCGCTACAGTTCCGCCGTTACCCGAACTCTCAGATCTTTGCGTTTGATTTCGGTGGTTCGATCCGGGCGGCCGCGCTCGCCATGGGTGGCGACTGGCATGATCTCGGCGGTGCATTGTCCGACGGAGGCGAAAACCCCGTCGCGTTGCAACCGCTGGCCTGGATCGACGACCCTTCGGAACGAGGATGGGCCACGGAATGGATCGGCGCTATCCTGGCGCGGGAAAAGATTGAGATTACCCCGGAGGTCAAGGATCACCTGTGGTCGGCGTTGACGTCGCTCGCATCCGCACCGATGCAGGAACGCACCCTGACCGGCCTGTCAGTCCTCCTGCAATCCAACTCCCTGAAACGTGCCCTGCAACCTTATTGCCTGGGCGGTCCGTCCGGACGCCTGCTTGATGCCGAATTCGAGCGCCTTGGGGAGGCCTCGGTCCAGGCGTTTGAAACCGAAGGGTTGATCGGAACGAGCGCGGCGCCGGCCGTGCTGGCTTACCTCTTTCATCGTATTGGGGATCGTCTGGACGGCCGGCCCACACTTCTTATTGTCGATGAAGGCTGGCTTGCCCTCGACGACGAGGATTTTGCCGGCCAGCTCCGGGAGTGGCTTAAGACACTTCGGAAGAAGAATGCGTCCGTCATCTTCGCCACCCAATCGCTTTCGGACATCGATGGCTCCGCGATCGCGCCGGCGATCCTCGAAAGCTGCCCAACGCGCTTGTTGCTGCCGAACGAGCGGGCGATAGAGCCGCAGATATCAGCCATCTACCGGCGCTTCGGCCTCAACGACCGCCAGATCGAGCTTCTGAGTCGGGCCACGCCGAAGCGCGACTATTACTGCCAATCGCGCCGTGGCAATCGGATGTTCGAACTCGGCCTTGGCGAGGTTGCGCTCGCCTTTACGGCCGCCTCTTCCAAGACGGACCAGGCTGTAATCGAGCGGCTGCTAGCCGAACATGGACGTGACGGCTTCGTACACGCCTGGCTCCAGCACCGTGGCGTCGCCTGGGCCACAGACCTCATCCCCAATCTCGGCAATCTGGAGAGAACGCTATGAGACGTTTTAGCTCTTTGCTGGCTGTGGGTACGATCGCCCTGTCACTTGGCGTCACGGTGCCCGTACGAGCGCAGTCGATCGTCTTCGACCCCAACAATTACGTCCAGAACGTCCTGACGGCGGCGCGATCACTGCAGCAGATCAACAATCAGATTACCTCGTTGCAGAACCAGGCGCAGATGCTGATCAATCAGGCAAAGAATCTGGCAAATCTGCCGTATTCATCGCTCCAGCAATTGCAGTCGTCGATCCAGCGTACCCAGCAGTTGCTCGCGCAGGCCCAGCGGATCGCCTACGACGTCCAGCAGATCGATCGCGCGTTCTCGACCAACTATGCGCCGGCCACCGGCAGCCAGTCGAGCCAAGTCTTGATCACCAACGCTCAATCGCGGTGGCAAAACTCGGTCGCTGCGTTGCAGGACTCGCTCAGGGTCCAGGCCGGCGTCGTCGGCAACCTCGATACCAATCGCATCCAGACGTCCGCGCTTGTCACATCGAGCCAGGGCGCCAGCGGAGCCCTGCAAGCAACCCAAGCCGGCAATCAGATCCTCGCACTCCAAGCGCAACAACTCGCCGATATCACCGCCGCCGTCGCGGCTCAGGGCAGGGCGCAGAGCCTTGAAGCGGCGCAACGCGCGACCGCGCAAGATCAGGGCCGAGAACAACTCCGGCGGTTTCTGACGCCCGGGCAGGGCTATCAATCTTCCAACGTACAGATGTTTCACTAATGACCGATACAGGCCCCTTCAAGGCGTTGTCGCTACTCACGACAGTCGGGATACTGTCGTCTCAGCCTGCACGATCCAGCTTCGTGGTGGAGAAGATACGTCTTCGCCGTCAAAAGCAGAGCAGACCGCAGACGTCGACGGTTCCGACCTCGCTCGCTGCCGCAGCCTCACTTCGGAGGATGCGGCGAACTATCAGCATTGCCAGAAGGTGTGGGCCGAAAACCGGCGTCGCTTCCTTGGCAGGAAGGACGGTGCCGCAGTGTCCGGCCACGGTAATCCGGCCGCCGGCCTGACGCCCGCGCCAAAGGATCAGAGCCGGGTGCCGCAAGGTTATCCCTCAGTTGAGATACCTGAGGCGGGCAAGCCATGACTGGTACCGGGGTCATCGATCAATTCCTGGAAACGTTCACACGCTACATCGACAACGGCTTTGGACTGCTGGGTGGCGACGTCGGATATCTCGCAACGACCCTGGTCGCGATCGACATCACGCTCGCTGCCCTGTTCTGGAGCTGGGGAACGGACGAGGACATCATCGCGCGCCTTGTCAAAAAGACGCTCTTTGTCGGCGTCTTTGCCTATCTCATTGGAAACTGGAACAATCTCGCGCGCATCGTATTCGAGAGCTTTGCCGGCCTTGGACTGAAAGCATCCGGCGCGAGCCTCTCCGCGTCGGATTTCCTGAGGCCGGGAAAGATCGCTCAAGTCGGACTCGACGCCGGTCGGCCGCTACTCGACTCGATCTCGAACCTGATGGGCTACATCAGCTTCTTCGAGAATTTCGTCCAGATCGTCGTTCTCATGTTCGCATGGGTCGTGGTGCTGCTCGCCTTCTTCATTCTGGCGATCCAGCTCTTCGTCACCCTGATTGAGTTCAAGCTGACCACGCTTGCCGGCTTCGTGCTCATACCCTTCGGACTATTTGGCAAGACCGCCTTCGCGGCCGAGCGGGTTTTGGGCAACGTCATGTCCTCTGGAATTAAGGTTTTGGTCCTGGCCGTCATTGTCGGCATCGGCTCGACCCTGTTCTCTCAATTCACCTCAGGTTTCGGCGGCGGCCAGCCGACGATCGAAGACGCAATGACGCTGGTACTCGCGGCGCTCTCGTTGCTGGGCCTCGGTATCTTCGGGCCGGGAATCGCAAACAGCCTGGTTTCCGGCGGACCGCAACTCGGCGCCGGCGCAGCGATTGGAACGAGCCTTGCTGCTGGCGGCGTTGTGGCGGCAGGTGCCGGCCTTGCCGTCGGTGGTGCTGGCCTCGCCGGTGGAGCAATCGCAGGTGCCGCGCGCGGTGGGGGGGCCGTCTTGAGCGGCGCTTCCGCAGCCTATCGAAGCGGTGGACTTGCCGGCGTCGCTGACGCGGGCGCTTCCGCTGCCGTGAGCCCGTTACGCCGAGCCGCGGCTGCATTCGGCAGCAGTGGACAAACAGGTGAGCCGGCCGCGAACGCTTCGGCGGATGCGCAACCTGATTGGGCACTGCGCATGAAACGCGCCCAGACCATTCGGCATGGTGCGTCAGCAGCCGGGCACGCTGTGCGTTCCGGCGACCACGGCGGGAGTGGCTCTTCCGTCGATCTGTCCGAAGGGGAGCGCTGACACAACAGAGCGTCGCTTTAACTACCCGCCGCGGGCAGTGACGTCTTAACCCGAAAACCGCACGACTTGAAGCTGACACTCGATCCCAAGGGGCAACTATCCATGTTCAGACGACCTTCCGTTCATTACGGGCATATGCCCGAGCCGGTCACGCCCTACCAAAAGGCAGCGCAGGTTTGGGACGAGCGCATAGGATCGGCACGCGTGCAAGCCAAGAACTGGCGCTTGATGGCCTTCGGCTGCCTCATGCTGTCAGCCAGTCTCGCAATCGGACTTGTCTGGCAATCGGCGCGAGGATCGATCACGCCCTGGGTGGTCGAAGTCGATCGTCTCGGCCAAGCTCAAAGAGTCGGCCCGGCCAACATCGACTATCAACCAACCGACGCGCAGATCGCTTACCATCTGGCACGCTTTATCGAAGATGTCAGAGGCCTGCCGGCAGACGGCATCGTGCTGCGCCAGAACTGGCTTCGGGCCTATGACTTTACGACCGATCGCGGCGCGGGCGCGCTTAACGACTTTGCACGTAACGACGATCCTTTTGCCAAGCTGGGTAAGGCGCAGATCTCCGTCGATGTCTCGAGCGTCATCCGCGCTTCTCCGGACAGCTTTCGGATCGCGTGGATCCAACGCATCTATGACAACGGCTCGTTGAGTTCGACCGAGCGCTGGACCGCGATTCTCACGATCGTAATCGAGACGCCGCGCGATGCCGAACACCTGCGCAAGAACCCCCTTGGCGTCTACGTCCGCGCCATCAACTGGTCAAAGGAGTTGGGTCAGTGACCAAAACGACGCCGGACGCTTATGCGAAGCTGCCCATTCTACGCCGCCAGCTCAACGCAACCCGGTCCGAATCCGTGATGTCGAAGCAAGCGCTCCTATATGCCGTTCTACTTTGTACATCCGCTCTCGGTGGTTGCGCGACCTACATTCCGCCGGAAATTAGCTATGACACCGAAGTCCCGCCATTGCCGGCGCCTCCGATGCCGGTCGACAGCAGACTGCAGTCGCTCCACGTTCCGCCGCTCTGGAAACCAGCTCTCGGCGGCAAGTCGGGAGGGAAGGAAGACGCCGAACCTGTGAGCCGAGTTGAGACCGCAAACAGTGCAGCGCGGGTCGAGCCGCGCAAGAAGGGATATTTCAACGCGGCCCAGATCTATGCATACAGCCCCGGGGCGCTCTACCAGGTTTACGCCGCGCCCGGCCAGATCACGGATATTGCGCTCGAAGAGGGAGAGCTGTTGACGGGATCAGGACCGATCGCGGCCGGAGACACGGTGCGCTGGGTTGTGGGCGATACCGAAAGCGGGAGTGGTGACACGCGGCGTGTCCACATCCTGGTGAAGCCGACCCGCGCGTCGATCGAGACCAATCTCGTCGTCAACACGGACCGGCGCACCTACCTGATCGAGCTCCGCTCCCGCGAGCGGCCTTACATGCCATCCGTTGCCTGGTACTATGCGGAAACCGTTCGCGAACGATCGCGATCGGCCACACTAAGACCCGTTCTTCCCGATCCAGCCCAGCGTGTCTTTCGTTACGCGATCGAAGGGGACAGCCCACCCTGGCGGCCGCTTGCCGCGTATGATGATGGCCGTAAGGTCTATGTCGAATTCCCGCAAGGGATTGTTCAAGGCGAGATGCCGCCACTCTTCGTCATCGGCCCCGACGGCAAGACCCAACTCGTCAATTATCGCGCCTACGGCAATGTGTTGATCGTAGATCGGCTATTTGCAGCCGCAGAACTGCGGCTGGGTGGTGAGCACCAGCAGAACGTCAGAATTGTCAGGACTGACGGGAGGCCGTCGTCATGAATACCCAGAATGGAAACGATCACGAGCATGCGATTCCGCCGGCAACACAGGACGAGCAGTCCAGGAGCTTCCGGTTAAGAGCGGAACATCCACGCGTGACACGGTTGTCGCGGAAGGTTCTGGCGGGAGGGAGCGCGGTTGCCTTGCTTGTCATCGGCGGAGGGGTGTTGTGGTCGTTGCAGAGCAATCGTTCCCGGAACCAGGCGGCCGATGAACTCTATAGCACCGACCATCACAACATCGCCGACGGCCTTACGGTATTGCCGAAGGATTACGCGGGTGCTTCGCGCCAAGCCATCCCGCAGCTTGGTCCGCCGCTCCCTGGAGACCTTGGTCGGCCAATCCTTGCTGCTCAGGGCCAGTCGCCGACGATCGGCGCTACAGCTCCAGATGCGGAACAGCAGCGCCGGGATCAGGAAACCGAAGCAGCCCGCGTAAGCCATCTGTTCGCTTCGACCAATGGGAGAGAGGTGCGCCCGCCTGCCGTCACGGCTCAGGGAAGCGACCGCAATGCTCCGTCGATCTCGACTGCCAATAGCGACGAAGGATCCGCGCAGAGTGGTCAGGACAGGAAGCTCGCCTTCGTCAACGCATCAGTGGATCGCCGCACAGCAAGCCCTGACCGCGTCGCGAAGCCGGCTTCTCCTTATATCGTGCAGGCTGGAACTGTCATTCCGGGAGCCCTGATCACCGGGATTCGAGCGGACCTTCCAGGCCAGATCACGGCGCAGGTAACCGAAAACGTCTTCGATTCGCCGACCGGGCGCCTTCTGCTCGTCCCGCAGGGAGCGCGGCTGATTGGCGTGTACGATAGTCAGGTCACCTTCGGCCAGTCCCGCGTCCTGCTCGTCTGGACGCGGCTGATCATGCCAAATGGACGTTCTATCGTTCTCGAGCGGCAGCCTGGCGCTGACAGCGCTGGCTATGCAGGCCTTGAAGACCAAGTCGACAACCACTGGGGTGAGTTATTCAAGGCCGCCGCTTTATCGACGTTTCTGGCGGTCGGGACCGAACTGGGCGCCGGCTCGGACACCAACAGCAACGACAGCGCAATCATCCAGGCATTGCGGCACGGCGCCTCCGACTCACTAAATCAAACCGGACAGCAGGTGGTTCGGCGCAGTCTCAACATCCAGCCCACCCTGACTGTGCGACCCGGCTTCCCCGTTCGTGTCGTCGTCAATCGCGACCTCGTACTTGCGCCTTACGGAGGATAACGGGATGCCAAAGCTTAGAATAGCAGCGCTGCCTGACGACAAGCCGGTCAAGGTCACCACTGAGCTTCCGGCATTAGTGCATCGGGATCTCGTTGCCTATGCAGAGGCCCTGGCACGCGAAAATGGGCAGCGTATCGATCCGACGAAGCTGATAGCACCCATGCTGGCCCACTTTATGGCCACGGACCGCGGATTTGCAAAGGCGAGACGGACCGGTCATTCCGCAACAGCTGGCGGAGGTGACGGATAGCGTTCTGCCACCAGATTGAGGAAGCGCTTCAGAGCCGGATTTTCATTGTTATCGCGCCAGTGCGCATGGAAGTCCAGCCGGCTCGGTCCCGTTCCGTCATGCAACTCCCGATACACCAGGCCGGAAAAGCTCGCTCCAATATCCGATTCCAGCACAAAGCTGAGCCCCATGCCCATACTTATCAGGCTCTTGATGATGCCCCGGCTGACGTCGTGGCGTTCGATCCTGGGACGGCCCTCCGGCATTACGAGCTTCGAGATCAAGAGATCCTCGAGCTCTCTTCCAGGATCGTACTGACTTAGGAGAATCGTTTCGTTACGCAGATCGGTCCAATAGACGATCTCGCGTGGCGCGAGGCTGTGATCCTGAGGTAGCGAGATCAGGATGCGTTCGCTCCAGAGCAGTAGTGTCTTGTTGTCCTTTGAGACCTGACGTCCCGGACTGACGACAACATCGACGGTCCCACTGCGTAGGGCAGTCATCAGACGAAGGCGAGAGCGCTCCATCGTCGCCAATTCGATCTGCGGAAGCCGCTTCTTGAACTCCCCCAGGGTAGCTCGCAAATTTCCGGTCGAAATGGATGTGCAGAAGCCCATCGCTAGATGACCAGCTTCGCCGCGACCAGACGACTGTCCGGCGTCGACAAGCGTATCGACCTGTTCCAGAATCAGCCGTGCAATTCGCAGAACCGCCCGGCCGGCGAGAGTGGGCTTGATTCCACCGCTTGAGCGCTCAAAGAGTGAAGCCCCGACCAGATACTCGAGTTGACCGATAGAACGGCTGAGAACGTTGTGCTTGATCGAAAGCGCTTCTGCGGCTCGTCGAAAGCTTCCGCGGTCACAAGCGGCAACGGCTAATCGAAGATGTTGCAGGTTAATCGCTTCTGCTGCTTTCCGCCGATTGTTTCTAATCTCAATTTCGGTCATGTTCATGCTCGGTCGCAAACCTCAAGACATAGCGTCCCCGCTCTAGCGCGGGGACGTATATCCCGTTTGTTGGCGTGGATCGTTCTAGGCGGCCGCAGAGATTACTGGCGTCCAAAGAACTGGCGTCGAAAGACCACCGGCCTTGCGAAGGTTGAAGAGTATCTCACTCGAAATCGCAAGGTAACCCGCCACGGCCAAGCTGTTTCCAATTCTGGAAGTATTGCCGATGCGTCGCAGGGGCCAACCAGCTCGTCGAAGGATTCTCTCCATTCGGGCATCCGTTACGGTAACGATATCAGTTAACTGCCGCGAAAGTCCGAATTCGACCATCCCCGCAAATAATTCGTAAGTGGCACTAGCTATACCGTGATCTCCCTTTAGGGCGTCGGCCGCAACATCAATTGCGAACCGGCTGCTTTCCCAAACAAAGGAAGCTGCAGGTGCCGGTTGGCCTTCGAGAAGAGTAGGGAATGTGTCGCGAAGCATGGTGGGGCCAAGAGTGGGCAAGAGGCGAACAGAACCTTGCACTTGGCCGTCGTCGGATACCTGGGTCAGGTATGCGGGCTGGAGTGCATCGAAATCATCGATCTCCATGTCACCGCTAGTTTCAACTTCCCACCCCATTCGAAGCTTGAATACGCGGTAACGCAAACGGTGCATAGCAACGAGCGTACTGTGAAATTCACCGTAATAAGGCGCTGTAATGAGCTGTATCATGACTTCCTCCATGTGGTGTCATGATCTATGCCGGAAAATCCTGGCTGAAGGCATCACCCGTAGTTGTGGGGGGCAGATGCCTTAATTCTGCGTCTCTCTTTTTACAGCCGCTAGGCGGATCGCGGCCTGAACGACCGTTTTAACGCCAAGCTTTTCCTTCGCGTTCTCGAGGTACGAGGCCACGGTGTAGCGCGAAATGCCCAGGATGTGACCTATTTCCCAGGCGCTCTTACCTTTCGAGGCCCATTCCAGGCATTCATACTCACGACGAGACAATGACACTCCGTCAATGCTGGGGGCGTTCGTCAGCCTACGGCGAACATGTGCATGGAAATACATCGCAACCAGCTGAAGGACGCGCTCGTTCATTTCGATGCACCTTTCAAACTCAGGTCGCTTTTGATCGACCGCGAAGGTCAGCGCGGCAACAGGACCGTGACCATCATGAATGGGCACCGTAAAACCAAAGCGAATTCCGAATTCAACCGCTTCGTCCAAGAACCCCCTCTGAGCCGGCGAAAGCGGTACTGGCGAGAGGCCCGAGCCCCATCGAAACGGCTCTGGACTTTTCAAAGCGTGCGTAATGATCGGGTCCAAGCGTTCGTAATGATTGCGCAAATAGTGCGCGACCCAATTGGTGGGGTACGTAGACAATATAAGTGGTTGCTTGCTGGGGATGCGCGGCAGTGCCAAGTATGCAAAACATGACAAATCGAGCGCGGTCGCGGTGATAGCCATCGTTTCCGCAAACGCGTTTGCATCGCCGGCGCTCGACAACAGATCGATAAAACGCTGAAAAACGCGGTGCATTGCCAATTCGTTGAATCAAGGAATGACTTAAAATGCGCTTGTCTCTTATGATTTCTTATGCGGTGGCGCGCTTGAGGCCTCGAGTCTAGGCATGCAGTCTACCTTAAACTCTTGTGAACGTTCTTCTCTCGGCCAGATTGCGCCGACGGGAGGGTCTCCACGGCCCCCATGATGGACTGGACCGACTCTCCAGAAACGTGAAGCATCATCAGCACTTAGCGACAGCCAAACGAAGTGTGCAGTACGCATACACGGGCGAATAATCGCGGGCCTTGGCGTGCATTCGGTCGCTCCCGCGTTGTGCAGCGTACTATCCCACTCTGCGCGATTTTGCCCTTACTCAAGCCTATGCGAAATGGCACGCGGCCATGTGGCCGGGCGCCACGGCGCGGAGCGCCGGGTGCTCCCGGCTGCATATCGACCGCGCTTTCGGACAACGGGTGTGGAAGCGGCAACCCGGCGGCGGGTGGCGCGCGCTCGGCATGTCGCCGGTCAGGATCTGGCGACCGCTCACCGTATGGCGCCGCGGAACGGCCGACAGCAGCGCTTGCGAATAGGGGTGGCGCGGATCGCCGTAGACTGCCTGGACCGGCGCGATTTCAACGATCTCGCCGAGATACATGACCGCGACCCGATCCGCCACTTGCCGCACCACCCGCAGGTCGTGCGAGATGAACAGGTAGGTCAGTCCAAAATCCGACTGGAGGTCGGCGAGCAAGTTGATCACCTGCGCCTGGATCGAGACGTCCAGCGCAGAGACCGGCTCGTCGCAGACCAGAAATTGCGGCTTGAGCACGAGGGCCCGCGCGATACCGACCCGCTGCCGCTGGCCACCGGAGAGCTCGTGCGGCCGACGCTCCGCCTGAAACGCGGCGAGGCCGACGCGCGTGAGGAGCTCAGTGGCCCGTGCCCTCCGCTCCGCGGCCGGGACCCCGGCAAGCTTCAGCGGCTCCGCCACGATGTCTCCGACCCGCATGCGCGGATTGAACGAGCTTCCCGCGTCCTGGAACATCATCGCAAACCGCCGGCGCTCGCGCCTAAGCGCCAGCGCGCCGAGCGTGACGATGTCGGTCCCGTCGAATCGGATTTGGCCACTCGTCGGCTCGATGAGCCGGAGCAGCAGGCGACCCGCCGTCGACTTTCCGCAACCGCTCTCGCCGACGAGCGCCAGGGTCTCGCCCCGGGCAATGTCGAAATCGAGACCCATCACGGCCTGCACCGTCGCAGGTTCGCGCCCGAACCAGCCACCGGGCGACATCACGAAGTGCTTCGTGAGGCCGCGAACTTCGATAAAGGCGCTGGTTTTCATGGTGCAGTGCTCGACGGCGCGCTGACCGGCAGGATGCAGGCCGCGTCGTGCGGGGAGGTCACGGCAACCTTCTCGTCGCCCGCAGGGATCGGAGCGAGTTCTGGAACTTTGTATGTGCATGCCTCCGCGCCTCGCTCGCAGCGCGGATGGAAGGCGCAACCCGGCGGCATGGCGACCGGGTCGGGCACGGAACCCGCAATGGTGGCAAGCCGCTCCAGGCGGACATCCAGGTCAGGCAAGCTGCGCAGTAGCCCGCACGTATAGGGATGCGCTGGGTGCTCGATCAGCGTCGCGACGGAGGCACGCTCCACGATGCGGCCGGCATACATGACGAGAACCTCGTCCGCGAACTCCGCCACCACGCCGAGATCGTGGGTGATGAGGATGATGGCCATGTCGAGCTGCCGGCGGATGTCGCGCAGGAGATCGAGGATTTGAGCCTGGATCGTGACGTCGAGCGCAGTCGTCGGCTCGTCGGCTATCAGGATCTGCGGATCGCAGCCCAGCGCCATCGCGATGACGACCCGCTGGCGCATCCCGCCCGACAGTTGATGAGGATAGCTTGCCATGAGTGCGTCGGGCGACGGGATGCCGACGAGCCCGAGGAGGTCGCGCGCGCGCCGGCGCGCCGACTCAGGATTCGTCCCGAGATGGATGCGGATCGGCTCGCTCACCTGGAAGCCGATCGTCAGCAGCGGGTTGAGGGCCGTCATCGGCTCCTGGAAAATCATCGCGATCCGGCTGCCACGCACCGCTTCCATCTCTCGGTCGGAGAGGCCGGCAAGGTCGCGGCCTGCAAGCCGGATCTGACCCTCAATGCAACCGGTCTGTCTTGGCACGAGCCTCATGAGCGAGGCCGCGATCGAACTCTTGCCGCAGCCGGATTCGCCAACGATCGCGAGCACCTTGCCGCGATGGAGATCGAAGTTGACGCCGTTTACGGCCCTGACCGGTCCCCGGCCCGTCCGGAACGTGGTGCGCAGGTCGCGCACGGACAGCAGCGGCAGGTTTGGATCCGCGCAGACCCCAACCGGGGACTGGGAGCGCTCGGTCACTGACGGGCTGGCGCGGGTCAACGGCCGCTCCTTGCGTTTTGCGGATCGAGGTATTCGCGCAGGCCGCTGCCGAGGAGGCCGATGCTCCAGACCAGGACTACGATCGCGAGCCCGGCGCTGTTGGCGATCCAGGGTGCGACGAACAGACGGTCGCGCCCTTCAGCTAGTATGTTGCCCCAGGTTGCGGCCGGCGGCGGGATGCCAAGTCCGAGGAACGACATAGCCGTCTCCTGAAGGATCATTTGAGCGACCTGCAGGGTCGCGACGACAGTCAGGACCGGAATGAGCTGCGGCAGGATATGCCGGAGCATGATATAGCCGTCACGCGCGCCGTATGAGATCGCGGCCTCGACGAACGGCCTCTGCCTTAAGCTGCGGGTCAGACCGAAGACTATTCGCGCATAGACCATCCACCCCGAGATTCCGAGCACGATGATCAGGTTGGTGGCACTCCCGCCGAGCGCGGCCACGAAGATGATCGCGAGCAGCACGTCGGGAAAGGCCATCTGGGCATCCGCGCCCCGCATGATGACCTGCTCGGCCCGGCCGCCCTTGTAGCCGGCCACGATCCCGGCCAGGGCGCCGAGTGTCAGCGAGATAGCGACCGAGCTAAGACCGACCATAATGGACAGGCGCGAGCCATAGATGAGCCGCGAAAGTAGGTCGCGCCCGTAATTGTCCGTGCCGAGAAGGAAGGCGGTCGAGCCGCCTTCTATGAAAGCCGGGGGCTTAAGGCGGAGCGCGAGGTTCTGCCGAAAGGGATCGCTTGGGGCGATATATGGGGCGAGTACAGCCACCAGCACGATACCGACAACGATCAGCGCACCGATGACGATCTTGACCCTGGCTCTGTACATGCTGATCACTGCGGCCGGATGCGCGGGTCGAGCAGAGTGAGGGCCGCGTCGACCAGCAGGTTCGACACCAGGATCACAATGCACATAACGACAACCGCAGCCGTCACGACCGGGATGTCACGCTGGAACACACTGCCCACCATTAGGCGGCCGACGCCCGGCCATCCAAATATGCTCTCGGTGATGATGGCTCCGCCGATCAGCTTCCCAATCTGGAGGCCAAGAAAGCTGATAACGGGGTTGATGGCATTCGGCAGCACGTGGACCAAGAGCGTTCGCAACTCCGAGAGCCCCTTGGCGCGCGCAGTGTTCACGTGGGGTTCAGTCATCGCCTCGAGCACGCTGGTCCGCGTGATCAGGATGAAGTTCGGCGTGAGGAAAGCTGCGAGCGTCACGGCCGGCAGCACCAGGTGCGACAGCCCGCCGTGCCCGGAGGTCGGAAGCCACCCAAGCCGGAGGGCGAACAGTTGGATGAGCAGGAGCCCGAGCCAGAAGCTCGGCATCGATTGTCCAATGATGGCTAGCGTCGAGATGGCGAAATCGATCGGCCCGTCCTTCCGGGCCGCCGAAACGAGGCCGCAGAGGAGGCCGATCGTCACCGCAAGGAGCAGCGCGACGGAGGCGAGCTCGACGGTGTTGCCGAGGCGCTGGAGCACGATCTCCATCGCCGGAACGCCGAATTGCAACGAGGCCCCGAAATCGCCGCTCAGCATGTCGCGGAGGTAGATTGCGAACTGCACGGGAATGGGTTCGTCGAGATGGAGCCGCTCGGTCAGCGCGTCGACCTGTTCTTGCGTGCGGTTCAGGTCGAGGTAGATGTCGACCGGGTTGCCGCTAAGGCGAAGCACGCAGAACGTTACCATAGTAACGAGGAACAGCGAGACCGGTAGCGTGCGAAGCCTGCGCCAGACGTATTTGCCCATCAGCGTCGATCCTAAAACGGAGGGGACGGTTAGCGCAGCTCGACGTCCACAAGTCGCAGGACCTTGTCCGACGCAGCTCCGAAGCCCGAGACCTTCTTGTTCACGCCGTAGATGCTGGGGAGCCCGAACAGGAACATGGACGGATTCTCGTCGTACATGATCCTGATCATCCTGGCATAGGTCTCCTTCCGCTTCCCGGAGTCGTTAGTCGATCGCGCGGTCTTGAACAGGCGATCGTACTCCTCGTTGTTCCAGACGCTGCGCTTAATATCCTTGGTGTACCAGCCCATCGCGAAGTCGGCGTCGCCGATCGAGAACCAGCCGACCATGTAGATCGGCCCCATCTCGAGCCCCGGCGAGGCCAGGCGCTTAAGGAAGACGCCCGACTCAGTGGTGTTGACGTCGGCCTTTATGCCCACCTCGCCGAGCATGCCGGAGATGGCGTTGTTGATATCGAGATCGCACAAGTAGCGGCCCGACATCGCAGTGATGCTGGTCGAGAAGCCGTTTGGGTAACCCGCCTCGGCGAGGAGCTTCTTTGCTTGCTCGGGATCGTAGGGGCGCGCCTTCGTAGCCGGATCGAAGCCGAAGGTCGCCTGCGTGACGAGCTGTCCTTGGAGGACCTCACCTTGACCTTTAAGGATTTCCTTCAGGATCAGAGGCTTGTTGACCGCGTAATCCATCGCCTCGCGCACCTTCGGGTTGTTGAAGGGCGGCTTGCGAACGTCGTAGGTCAGGACAAGGCCGACGCTCGAAGAGATTGCGTCGATCCGGGTGTCGGGACGGTTGTTGATCTGGTCGAGGAAATCGATCGGAACTTCTTCGACGATCTGCGTCTCGCCTGCCATAAGCGAAGCCATCCGGGTCGCCGCCTCCGGAATCAGTTGCAGCACGACGTCGAGCTTGGGCTTGCCCGCCCAGTAATCGGGATTGGCGGCCAGTTCGACCCGTTCGCCGGGAACGAATCTCTTCAGCCTGAAGGGCCCGGTCCCGATCGGCTGCCGGCGCTGCACGTCCGGACCGACCTTCTCCGCATAAAGCTTCGGCTCGATCATGATGTCGGCCAGCGCAACCGTCAGCGTCGGAAGCGGGCCGGTGGATCCAATATCAACCGTATAACGGTCGACGACCGTGACCCTATTGACGGCGTTGATGCGGCCAATCATTCCGTAGGCGGTCTTCGGGTCGAGAGCGTGTTCGAGCGTATACTTGACGTCGTCAGCGGTGAATTCAACGCTGTCGTGAAACTTGACGCCCTGTCGGAGATAAAATCGCCACGTTGTTTCGTCGACAAGCTCCCACCGTTCGGCGAGATCGGGCGTCAGCTTACCGGCATTGTCCCGCGCGAGGAGGCCGCTCATGAACTGGCGGTTCACGTTTAGCGATGTGAAGCTCGACAGTCCCATCTGAAGCGATTCGGGCAGCGAGCCGACCCCGACCGTGACGGTCGCCGCATGGGCAGCGAACGCGCTGGCGGTAATCAGCGCGGACATCAGAGAGCCAATCCGCGAGATGCACCTTCTGCTCATACTCGACTTCCCCGTTCAGGAGGTTATTGCCGGCCCAATTAGCTTCTTGCCCGCGAACATTTCACGCGGCTCTTGTCCGATCCCAAACCACTCTTCGAGGCATCTAGCGTCGAAGGGAAGTTTTGCCTGATTTTAAAAGCAACCGGATGGAAAGGCCCCAGGCTGCTACGTGTATAAATAAAAGGACTAAATCGTGTGCATAAGGACCGCTTGAGACATCCTGAGGGGAGCCACTCAGAGATTGTTAGGACTATGAAAATGCGCCGTCGTTAGTGCTGGACTGAAAGCATCATCTACTTATCCGATGGCCGTCATCACCCAAGCGATCAGCGGGACGATGACGAATAGACCGACTGTCGCACCGACGATCAACGGCATCTTTGGGGGCTTGCACGCAGATCCCCGGAACGGGGATGCCGACCAACAGCCACATGTTCAATTTCGATCCTCACCCCCAGTCACGCGCTATCGATCGCAGCGGGCAAGCGCTTCTTCACGTCCATGGCGTCGATGATGGCGTTGCGCAACGTCCGTTTGCGGCTGCAGCAGTTCGCGTCCTCCGTGATAACCGCGGAGCTCATTGACGCTGCCCGGTCGTCAATGGACCCATCGTTGTGGGTGGAATTGGCTCTTGAGCAGCGCCTTGCGCTTACCTAGCCTGACCGCACGCTGTTAGACAATCACTGCAAATTCAAGTGTGTCGCCGGAGCGAGCTTGTGGGTGCCCATGAGGGTGTTCCGCACGCAGGAGCAGGTAACCATCGGACAACTACCTTAACTACTAAGGGATTCAGAAGCATGAAGGCGATAGCAACGAAGTTCCGTGGTCTCTGCGCTTTTTTGGTTACGCCGACCTGTGACGATGGCGCGCGCATCGATGACGGTTTGCTGCGGAAGCTAATCGATCAGCAGATTGCTGCGGGAGTAGACAGCCTAATGCTGTCCGGCTCGACGGGTGGGATCGGTTCGTTCTCCGAGGAGGAGCGCAAGCGCATCGTCGTCGTCGCTGCGAAGCATGTCGACGGTCGCGTGCCACTGATCGCCGGAACCAGTGCAATCACCACGGACGAAGCGATCCGGATGACGAAACACGCAGCCGATCACGGGGCGGACGCTGCGATGATCGTGCCTTTCACCTATTGGCCGCTGCGTGAGGATGAGATACTTGCTCATTACGAGGCCATAGCCAACGCAGCCTCGCTTCCCATTGGCATCTACAACAATCCCGCGACGACTGGCACGGACATCAAGCCGGAGACAATCGCCAAGCTCGCGCAGATCGATAACGTGGCCTTCCTAAAGGAGGGTTCAGGCGATCCGGCTCGGATCAGCGCCATTCGTCACCTTACCAATCACAGCGTCGCGGTCTTGAACGGCAAGGACACCGTCGCCCCACACTGCTTCGCAGCGGGAGCCGACGGTTGGGCAACTGGAAGCTGCAACTATCTGCCGAACGAGAACGTTGAACTGACCGCGCTGGCCCTCAAGAAGCGAGACTACGACAAGCTGTTGCGTCGGTTCGAGGAACTCTATCCGATTTATGCTCTTCAATATGTTTGGGGTACGATTCGCGTCGTCCACACGGCGCTCGAGCTGCGCGGCAACTCTATGGGCGCGCCGCGGCGGCCCTTGCGCCTGCTCAACGACGCCGAACGCAAGATCCTCGCCGATCTGCTCGCTGGGCTCGAGAGAACTGCCCGGGCCGCGTGAGAACCGGGGCCGCGGGCGACGAGGCCGTCCGATGCGTGGCGCAAAAGACATTCGGACTTCGGGTCCAGATTGCTCGCAAACGGCAACAGGGCGGCCCTACACTGTCCTGCGCGCATGCGGGAGGTCTTCGATTGGTCTTCCGGATCAGCCAAGCGTGCGATTTCCGCCTGCGACGTGGCCGGAGCGGTTGAGGCGATCCCTTTCGAAGGCGCCCGGATCTGCTGCGGCGCAGTATGACGCGGAGAAACCGGGAGCAACCCGGCCGATCCATAGCGTAATCAGCCCGCTTTTGAGGGCGGGTAAAGGAGCGCACGATCAGCATCAACACGGCTGCTGTCGGTGCAATGTGAGCCTCATGGGCATTGGCTAATCATGACCGACGATCGAGAGGTCCGCTCACCGCGCATCCTGCTGCTGGGCTGCGGCCGGATGGGAGGTTCGCTCTTAAGCTGCTGGCTGTCGAAGAACTTGATACCGGTGTCTGACATCATTGTTGTCGAGCCGGATTCATCCGTGCTGAAGAACATCGAGAAAAGTCAACGGCCGCGCCAGGTTAAAAGCATTGTCGACATCGAGGCACCTAAAGAGCCAGTGTGCGTTGTGCTGGCCGTCAAGCCTCAGCAGTTCGAGGACGTCGCTGCATTCCTGGCGGGGTTGCCGTGCGGGAGCGTCCTTCTTTCCGTCGCGGCTGGAATACGGATCTCGCGCTTCAGACAGAGGGTCTCTCCGTTCGTCGGGATCGTACGGGCGATGCCAAACCTCCCCGCCGCCATAGGTGCCGGCGTGACGGCACTATTCGCAGATGAACGTACGACAAAGCTGCAGAAATCGGTCTGCGATGAAATCATGCGAGCGACGGGGAAGACCCTTTGGGTGCGGGATGAGAACGACCTCAACGCCGTCACCGCACTGTCAGGTAGCGGCCCCGCTTATGTCTTCCTGCTAATCGAGATACTGGCGAAGATCGGCGGCGAAATGGGGTTGGAGGCAGATGTGGCCGCACGGCTTGCAAGCGCTACGGTCCATGGTGCGGGGCGTCTGGCCGATGGGTCCGACAAGAGCGCCGGCGAGTTGCGCGCCGATGTTACAAGCCCAGGTGGTACAACGCAGGCCGCGCTTGAAATCCTGATGGGCGACGGCGGAATAGAGCGGGCATTTCGAGATGCCCTTTATGCGGCGAGGGACCGAGCGCAAAACCTGTAATCTGTCAAATTCAAATCGAACAGATTTAATTGCCTTGCTGAACGCACCGGCATGCGCGGCGGCCTCCGTCTGCCCGCTCAGCACCGCCAGGACCAGACGCTCTCGACCCAACGGCGTCATTCGGCATTCTTATGCATGTTCATCCGGTCCCTCCTTGGCTTCTGAAGCTTCGCAACCTCAGTTTCCTCGGTCCGGATCGGATGGACAACCCATTGAGAGCTCACACCGAGAGCCTTGATAAAAGGCCTTGCGTAAAGCAAGGCAACCCCTGCATCTCCGTAGCTCTGTTGGTTTCCGCAAGAAGCGTGTAACGCTCGAACGACCCGAGCTAATGCTGCAGAAATGCTCAAATCGCACACCGAATAATCATAACGGTGAGCCTTCACATGGCTGAGCCCGTGGGAGTGGATCTGAGCTAAGATGGCATAGTGGCCCTGTCCAACCAATCAGTTTCGCTCTACTCGAAAAATCAAGATGTGCGTCAAACATTTTCGATCACCGTAGAAGCGGCGCGCGTTCCGTGGTTGGTTGGAGGGGCAAGTGAAGAGACGAGTCGCTATAATCGGTGGCGGTATCGGCGGACTGACTGCGGGGATTGCCCTTGCTAAGCGTGGCTGGGAAGTTCGCATCTACGAGCGTTCCCCCGAGCTGCGGGTGCATGGATCTGGCATTGCGCTGTCGGCCCAATCGCAGAGAGTGCTCCATGCGCTAGGAGCTCTGGAAAGTATCATTGCAGGAAGGCCGCGTCTGACAAAGCGGGAGGCGCGCGACCCGAGAGGCGACGTTTTGGCGACACTCAATTGGCCAGACCCGCTGTATTTCGTCGAACGCCGAACGCTCATGCTTGGCCTTAGTCGTGCTGCGTCCGACGCCGGAGCGCTGGTCATCACGAATGCCGAGGTAAAGCGGGCGCGGGTGACGGGCGAGGTAGAGTTCGTTGACGGCAGCGTTGCTTCGGCGGATCTCGTCGTCGGCGCCGACGGCGCCTATTCGAAGGTGCGCGATAGCACCCCATTTGACGGACGACGTATCACGCTGCCCTACGGGTCGGCTCGGGCACTAGCGAGCAGCAGTTCCGAGATAAAGCAAATCCCAAGCGATACTTGGGTTCAGTATTGGGCCAAGGGACGCAAGATTTTCTATGCGCCCGTCTCCGATAATCGGGTCTATCTGTCGTTCGCTGCAGCGCGCATCGATGTCGGGTCCCAACCGCGCGAGCGTCTGCAGTCGGATGTGTGGGCGAAGGGGTTAGCACAAGTCGACACATCGTCATGGATGGCTTCGTTCCCTTGCTTGGCCGAATTGCTTGGCAATATGTCGGAGCAGCCACGCTGGGCGCCGTTCGAGGAGATCCGATTGCCGCGATGGAGTCGAGGCAAGGTGGTTCTGATCGGCGATGCTGCCCATGCAATGGCGCCCGAACTGGGATACGGCGGCACCAGTGCCATGATGGATGCGATCAGCCTAGCGGCTACGTTGGATGAAGTGAAGGGAGTTGAGCAAGCCCTGCTGAGATGGGAAGTCCGACATCGTCCGGTCATCGACGTCATGCAAAGAGATTCGCGGTTGTGGAGCAAGGTCAGCTATTGGCCGATCTCAATGCAGAGGCTGATCATGAAGATCACGCCTTATTCCAAGACCCTGTCGCATAGCCGGGCGGGTACGCCTGATTACATCCCTGCAGGTGTGGCGCCGGCCAATTTGCTTCGATGAAAGTATCGGTGGTTGCTGACAGAATTGAAAAGGCCCCCGCGACCACATGGGCGATTCACCCTTCCGCCGCTTTTTTCTACTTCATCGTAGGCCTCGCATACGTTTTGATGCTCCTTCCCGTCGTCGCGGTGGTTGTGACGAGCTTTTTCTCAGACGAGATAGTTTCGTTTCCTCCTTCGGGACTCACCTTCGGCTGGTACGTCAATGCGTGGCATCGGAATGAGTTCATCCGAGGCTTGTCGACGAGCGCCGAGGTGGCGCTGCTCGCAACCGCCATTGGGGTACCGATTGGGACCGCGGCTGCTTACGGGATCGTTCGCGGCCAGCTCAGAGGTCGAGAGATCTTCAATGCCCTGCTGATGGGCCCGTTGACTGTACCAGGTATCGTATCGGGCACGGCGCTTTACCTCGCTTTCTTGCGATACGAGGCGTGGCTGGATGCGGATTTACTTGGCACGCTTCCGGCACTCATATCGGCCCATGTACTATTGGTAATCCCATGGACAGTTCGGTTGGTCAGCAGCAGCCTCCTGGCTTCCAATCGAGATCCTGAGGAAGCGGCTGTAAACCTTGGGGCGTCGAAATGGACTGTTTTATGGAGAGTGACTATTCCGGAACTCAGATCCGGAATAGTTGCGGCGGTGCTTTTTTCTTTTATCGCCAGCTTCGAGAATCTCGAGCTGTCCCTGCTTTTGGTCGGCCCCGAGCGAACCACACTGCCAATTGCAATGCTGAGCTACCTGGAATTTCGCGTAGACCCGACGCTGGCCGCGGTGGCGACACTGCAAATCGCGGTCGTCGCAGCGTTGATGTTGATATCCGATAAATTCGTGGCGCTATCCCGCCCGGTCTAGGACGGTTGGAGTTCAGCATGTCAAGCCTAACGCTCAACAGCCTCGCTAAAGAGTATCAGGGCTCACTCGTTGTTGAGGATGTCTCCGTTCACGTCGAGAACGGCGAACTGGTTGCTCTGTTGGGTCCATCCGGCTGTGGGAAGACGACAACCTTGCGGATGGTGGCAGGCTTCGTGCCGCCGAGCGGCGGCACGATTTTCTTCGATAAACTGAATGTCACCGCTCAACCGCCCAACCGGCGGAACACGGCAATGGTGTTCCAATCGTACGCCCTATTTCCGCACATGAACGTTGCGGAGAACATCGCGTTCGGTCTGAAGGTGAGGAAAGTTGGGAAGGCAGAACGGGATTCGCGCGTCGCGGAAGCACTGCGGGCAGTAAGGCTGTCTTCCTATGCAGACCGCTTTCCGCGTCAGCTCTCCGGCGGGCAACAGCAAAGGGTAGCTATAGCTCGGGCGATCGTGGTCAACCCCCATGTCTTTCTACTCGACGAGCCGCTCTCGAACCTCGACGCCAAGCTTCGCGCTGACGTAAGGATCGAAATCAAATCCCTGCAAAAGCGACTGGGGCTCACAACGCTGCTGGTCACGCACGATCAGGAGGAAGCGCTGGTTATGGCTGACCGGCTGGTAGTCATGTCGAACGGCAGAGTTCGCCAGGTCGGTACCGCGAAAGACCTATACAACCGACCCGCCGACGCCTTTGTCGCCGGCTTCGTCGGGCGCTGCAATCTGATCGGCGGAGAGCTCGCTGCGCCGGGTTGCTTTCGTTCGAGCCGCGGCATCGAGCTGCAATGCGAGCGGACGGAAACCCGTACGAACGGTTTCGTCCTTGGAATTCGGCCCGAGAACGTCGCGCTTTCGACGGACCCCTCGAGCGGGTTGCCCGTAAGGGTGAATGCCGTCGGCTACTTGGGTGCATCGACCGAGTACCACCTCGATCTTGGAGGCGAGAAGCTCGTTGCGGTGCAACCGACTCCGAGAAGCGATTCCTGGCTTTACCGGATAGCTGTTGGAGACTCGATGTTTGCCCATTGGAACCCTGAAGCCGCGCGCTTGCTTGCGGCGGATTTGCCCTGAAAGGAGCTTTAATGACCATCAATCGACGCACCTTCATTGCTGCTGGTGCTGCGCTCGTTGCTGCGCCAACGGTCACGCGGGCCCGGGCCTCAAACATGGTTGTCGGCGTATGGGGGGGTGATTTCAGCGAAATCCTGCGCAATTCGGTCGATGACCCCTTGATGCGGACTCAGGGCGTGAACGTTCTTCACCAGCTTGGCAGTACCGATCGCATGCCAAAGCTCATAGCTGAGCGACAAAGTAGACGCGGTTCGTTCGACGTGGCCTTTCTGGTCGACAATGAAATGTACCAGATGAACGAGATGAGAGTTCTCGCGCAAATTCCCGATGGTGCCGTCCCGCGCACCTCTGCCGTCATTCCGAAGCTGCAAAAGAGCTTCGCGGTACCTCATTTGTATTCGGCGTTCGGGATCGTCTACAACCCCAAGCTGGTGTCGAGCCCCCCGGAATCGTTTGCGGATCTTTGGGACAAAAAATGGCGCGGACACATCGGAATCGTAGACATAGCGTATTTTTTTAACATGCAGGCCGCGGCGCTGGCTGGGGGCGGAGAGTCGTCTGACATCGATGTTGCAAAAAAGAAAATGCTGGAGATGCGGTCGCTCGACCCCAGGCTATACCCGTCGATGGAAGCGCTTGCTAGCGGTCTAAAGTCAGAGGAAGTCTGGCTGGCACCGATGTATCTCGCGAGAGGATACACGTGGAAAAAAGCGGGGATCTCGGTAGAGCGTATCGTACCTAAAGATGGTGCGGTTACGACCGTGTTTGATTGCGGTGTCCCGCGCAACGCTCGGAACAGTACCGAGGCATGGAAGTATTTGAATGCAGTGCTTGACCCCGTTGCACAAGTCGAATTTGCGAAGAGGCTGGGCTACTTGCCTACCGTGATTGACGCCAATCTTCCGGTCGATCTGGAGCGCGAAATTGGTTTCACCGAGGAACAGCGTTCTCGCCTTGTCGTTTCAGACAAGAGTAAGCTTGCTCCTCGCAGCGCGGAAATGCTGGATTTCTGGAACAAGGAGTTCAAAGCTTGAATATCGCCGCACTGATTTTCCCGGCGGGTTTGTTGGTGACCGCTATGCTTGGCGTACCGATGATAATGTTGGCCCGCATTTCGCTCGAACATTACAGTTGGAAAGAAACGATCCATGACGCGTTCACCGCAGAAAATTACGTTCGGGCTGTTTCGGATCCGTACTATCAACAGGTGTTGCTGACCACTGTCGTAGTGTCCCTGAGCGCGACCATGATTGCGACGGCTTTGGGGTTCCCAGCCGCATACTGGATAGCGCGCCTGGAGAGTCGCTTCAAAAGCTTGATCGTTATTGTAACTCTGTTTCCCTTGCTTATCGGGAGCGTTGTGCGCACCGCCGGGTGGATGGCAATCTTGGCACGTGATGGTGCGCTAAATTGGGGACTGCTGTCGCTTCGAATTATAGACTCCCCGCTTGACCTTTCGTACTCGTGGGTTGCGGTAATACTTGGACTTGTCGGCGTTGTCCTTCCTTACGTAATTTTGAGCCTGGCCGCCGCCATCGAAGCGATACCACGGCATCTTGAAGAAGCTGCGGCAAACCTCGGAGCGTCCTCCATGGTCAAGTTCAGCCGTATTTTGCTGCCATTGTCCATTCCGGGAATTGTCGCCGGTTCGATGCTAACGTTCATCCTGTGCATGAATGCGTACGCGACCCCCGTATTACTCGGTGGCCCGCGCTTCAAGATGATGGCGCCTGCCATTTATGATCAATTTACGCGAAATACTAACTGGCCATTTGGGGCCGCTCTCGCCTTCATCCTGCTCTCCGCGACCTTGGTTATGACCTCCATCGGGAATTTCGTTCTGAGTCGTCGGTACATAGCTAAGTAATCCCCGGACAATGTTCGTGTGGGACAGCGATCACAATCTCAAGGGATTGATGCCGAGCTGATACGGTCCGTATTCCTCAAATATCGTCGAGGGGCCAGATCGGCCGGCGCATGTGACGGAATGGAAACTGTGCGAAGTTCGGCGACATAATACCGCCGGACTCTGCGTAGACCAGACGCCGTCCGATCTTCTCGTAATCGGCTCGAAAGTGATTGACTGCCTTGCAGACGAGCACATTGGTCGTTTCCGGTTGAATGCCGAAGATACGGAACTGCTCGCGATCGTCGATCTGAACCCGGTTGGTCGCGACGATGATCTTGACGCCGCCGACCTCGACCACGCAACTCGGCCCGTATGAGTTTATCTTTCCGGTGGAGTAAGGCCCTTTTCGGACAACTACGCCGTCCGACACGGCCAGGACCTTGCCCGTCACCGTGAGCGGTCCGCCACCGAAACGCGGGTCTATCTTTCCACCGAGTTCCAACCGCACGTCGTGTCCGATCCCGGCTGCGATCCCGGCCTGTGCGGCCGCGGGATCCGCGATCGAGGCGAACGCGACGTCCTGGACGCCGGACTCGATCATCGCTTTGAGCAGAAGCGTCCCGTCGCCGGCCGCGCCGCCCCCCGGGCAATCCGTGTAGTCGCCGATCAACAGTGGACCGGCGGCGCTGGCCGGCTCCCGCGCGATCCGAACGATCTCATCGCACGAAAGCAACTCGACCGTCTTGATCGCGCGCGTCTGCCACGCGAACTCGATCAGCTCGTTCGCCATCGCCCGGGCCGCGGAGGCGTTCCGATTGTGGGTTACGAGGATGGACGAGCCGATGTTCTTCTTATCCGACCAGTCGAATCCAGCATTGATGCTGATGTCCAGGATGTCAGAATCGGACGCCATCATCTTGTCCGCCATCGCCAGGGCGTCGACCATCGGACCGCGGCCGGATATCGTCCTGCCCATGTCGAGCGAGTAGAACATCGGACGCTGGGCGTAGACGACACGCGGCTCGCATTCGCCCAGCATGGTTCGCTGCAGCAGAGTTCCGGCACGCTCGGCGGTCTCGTACATGTCGACGTGCGGCGTCGTCCGGAACGTCGAGACGATGCTGGCGTGGCGCGCGAGGTCGGGTCCGACATTGGCGTGCAGATCGAGGGTGACGGCGAGCGGGACGTCAGGCCCAACGACCTCCCGGATCCGGCGAAGGAACTCGGCCTCCGCGTCGCTGACGTGTTCGGTGACCATGGCGCCGTGAAGTACCATGAGGATACCCTGGACCTGACCGGCCTTTCGCAGCGCTTCGAGGATGACCTCCGAGACGTGCTCGTAGGCGTCGCGCGTGACCGGCCCGGACGGTGTCGTATACGCCGACAAGGGGTGGATGAGGTCCCACGAATATCTGTCGGCGAGGTCGAAGACGGCCCCGAGCTCGGTGCGTGTTCCTCGAAAGTGTCGGGGGATCTCGTCACCGACGAAATAGCCAGTCTCCCTGAAGCTTTCCAGGTCGGCGCCCACCGGACTGAAGCTGTGGGTCTCGTGCATGAAGCTCGCGGTGAAAACCCTGAATCGAGACATTCGATCTACCTTGTTGAGAACCTGGCTGGTTGACGACCTGAGCCGCCCACGAAAGACTGACGCTGCCAATTTGTGGGCAACGCAAGCGCGTCCCGGCGGTCGCATCAACCTCGCTGACGCATGATAGGCGAAAGCAGGTTGCTTGTGCACGAGGTCGCTCTGCAGCCAATGAACACCGCAACCGTGATGGTCCGAAAGCTCCAATCAGGACGGAGAGGAGTGGGCCACTTGGAAGCGGGCGGTCGTTTCTGGTCCGCCGGTCCTTACGATGAAATTTGCGGAGATCGGACAGGGGTTAAGCGGCGCCACCCGAGGAATCTCGCGACGCCTTGGGCACCTCTCATGCTGCCTCGTGTAACCTGTGATAGGATCAACGGCATCTCCCGGGTCATCGCGCTGCCAATCCAGTCCCGTTCGAGTTATGGAGCGTCGAGGTGACTCCGGAGCGAAGTGGCCTGTTCTTCGATGTTCGGAATGGAGCTTTGCGATCCAGCTCGGATGACGTACCTGGGCGCGGCTGTCGAGTTGCGAGAGCGACCGCTTCATGCGTTTCGAAGAAGCCTCGCTAACGGTCCCGACCAGGTCACCCTGTGCGGCGACCCGTGCCATGGAGGGGAAGGGGATGCTGCAAGCGCGCTGCTTCGTAAACGAAGCGTACGAACCGGCGGTTCGTTGCGCGGTCGTACGCACCGCCGTCCGACGCTGAAGCCGACATGGTCGAGATTGCGAACGATGATCCTTCCCAGGCAGGTTCGCGCGTCGCCGGGCGCGCGACAACTGACGCCGGCGAGATCGTCGACAACCTTGAGCAGGTTCGAACTCGTATCGCCGCCGCCTGTCGAGAGATCGGGCGCGACCCGGCCGACGTGCGCCTGCTCCTGGCGACGAAGACGGTCCCCCCGGACCGGATCAGGGTGGCGATCGAGGCCGGTGCGACCCTGATCGGTGAAAACAAAGTGCAGGAGTTTGCTGCCAAGCATTCTGCCCTGAACGATCTCGATTATGAGCGGCACTTCATCGGCCACCTGCAGAGCAACAAGATCAACGACGTTCTAAAATACGTCACCTGTATCCAGTCCGTTGACAGCCTTGAGCTGGCGAGGAAGCTGGATCGGCGCTTGCAGCACGAAGGCCGCTCGATCGACGTCTTCATACAAGTCAATACGTCCTACGAAGACAGCAAGTTCGGTATCCCGCCGGAGGAGGCCGTTGGCTTGGTCAGGGAGGCGTCCAGATTCCAAACGCTGCGGATCCGGGGCCTGATGACGATCGGTCTCTTGTTCTCCTACGGAGAGGCTGCCCGCCGCTGCTTCGTAAGGCTACGAGAGATCAGGGACGAGATCGCTACGTTGGACATTCCGGGCGTCGATCTTGAGCACCTCTCGATGGGCATGAGTCCGGATTTCGCGGAGGCGATCCAGGAAGGATCCACCATGGTCCGGGTCGGCAGGTCCGTCTTCGGCCGCCGCCCGACACCCGACGGGTTCTTCTGGAACGAGAGAGACCGTCAGGGGTAACGCCACGCCAGGTGAAGTGTGTGTTGGCGTGGGCGGAATGCCTCGATCGCTGGCGGTCGCAGACGAGCTTGCCGAGTTAATCTAGCCGACACACAGGGCTAAGGCGATCGAGATAATTTCGATCGACGAGGCTATGCGGATCGCGCCCAAAGCGGACGGCGATGACCCGCCGACTCCTGAGCGCATCTCGCACCTTGAGCTTGGCTACAGCCGGCCAACTAATCTCATTGGCACTAACGTCGCTGCCGGAAGTGGCCCTTGGTGCGTCAAGGATCCTACTGGCTACATCCGGTCAGCGCCTGTCTGGACGAGCGGTTCGACAGGTGCCGACCTCTCAGCGCGTCACCAGAACGATCCGAGGAGCGACATGATCAGAGCTTTGGTTCTCCTAGCCACCATCGGGATCGGGGTCCTGCAATCGTTGCCGGCGAGCGCTCAGACGACCTTGAAGGTTGTCATGGGCGGAGATTTGAAGATTCTGGATCCGGTCTGGGCCACGAATTACCTCACCCGTAATCACGGCTACATGGTCTACGATACGCTCTTCGCGCAAGACGAGAAGGGCGAACTCAAGCCGCAGATGCTGGAAGGCTATACCGAATCCCCGGACAAGCTGAGCTACACGTTTACGCTACGGGACGGTCTGCTGTGGCACGACGGCAAGGCAGTGACCGCTGAGGACTGCGTCGCTTCACTGAAGCGCTGGAGCGCGAAGGACCCGGTCGGTCAGAAGCTGATGGGTTTCATCGATACGATGCAGGCGGACAACGACAAGACTTTCTCGATCAAGCTCAAGGAGCAAACGGGCCTTCTGATCTTTGCCCTGGGCAAATCGGCGCCCGGCGTCGCCTTCATGATGCCGAAGCGCGTGGCGGAAACCGACCCGAACACACAGATTTCAGACTTCACCGGTTCCGGCCCCTTCGTCTTCAAGCGCGATGAGTGGAGGCCCGGCGACAAAGCCGTCTACGTCAAATTCGACAAGTACAAGCCTCGCTCCGAGCCGGCTTCCGGCCTGGCCGGCGGCAAGGTCGCCAAAGTCGATCGCGTGGAATGGCTCGCGATCGCCGACCAGCAGCAGGCGATCAACGGGCTGGAATCGGGCGAGATCGATTACGTTCTCCAACCCCCGCATGATCTTCTGCCGCTGCTGAAGGCGAACAAGAACGTAAAGCTCGTCGATTGGAATCCGCTCGGCAACTACTATGTCTTCAAGCCGAACTGGCTGGCCAAGCCCTTCGACAACGAGAAGGTGCGCCAGGCGCTGTGGTACGCCTTCAATCAGAAGGACTTCCTGGACGCCGTAATCGGGGACCCGGCCTATTATAAAGTTTGCAAACCGCTCTTCCCGTGTAATTCCGCCCTCACCTCCGACAAAGGGCTCGGCGACGGGCTGATGGAATCGAACTTCGCCAAGGCGCGCGAGCTCCTGAAGGAGGGCGGCTACGACGGCACACCGATCGTCCTGATGCAATCCACCGACATGCCGGTGCTCGTGAACCTGGCCCCTGTTGCGAAATCTCTGATGGAGAAGGCGGGTTTCAAGGTCGACGTGCAGGCGATGGACTGGCAGACGCTGATCGCTCGCAGATCCAAGAAGGACCCACCAAGCGCGGGCGGCTGGCACGGCTTCTTCACCTTCTGGGCTTCGGCCGACGTGCAGGAGCCGATCTCGCAGATATTTCTCGCGACAACCTGCGACAAGGCGCTCTACGGCTGGCCTTGCGACGCCGAAATGGAGCGGCTGCGTGACCAGTATGCCCGCGAGACCGACCCTGCGAAGCAAAAGGAACTCGGGGAGACGATCCAGGTCCGCAACGTGAAGCTCTCGGCCATGATCAACGTCGGCCAGTGGTATCAGCCCGTGGCGGTTAGGACGAACGTCAGCGGGCTCGTCAGCGCGGCCGTTCCTGTCTTCTGGAACATCGAGAAGAACCGAAACTGACCCTCGGACCGGGACAATTCGAATGCTGTTCTACATCTTGCGCCGGGTCGTTGCGACGATTCCAATCATGGCAATCGTCGCTGTGTTGATCTTCCTGATGCTTCGTCTGACCCCCGGAGATCCGGCAGCGGTCATCGCCGGGGATTCGGCGAGCGCCGACCAGATCGCCCTCGTGCGCAACAGACTCGGTCTGGACCAACCGATTGCGCTCCAGTTCTGGCACTGGATCGCGAACGTCCTGCGCGGCGATTTCGGCGAATCGTTCTTCTTCAAAAAGCAAGTGGCCGCGCTGATCGCCGAGCGGCTCGAGCCGACGGCCTCGCTGTCCATCGTCACGCTCGTCATCGCCGTTGCCGTCGCCTTGCCGCTCGGGGTGCTCGCGGCTTACCGTCAGGGCACCATTGTCGATCGGCTCGTTATGGGCTTCGCCGTATTCGGCTTCTCCGTTCCCGTCTTCGTGGTCGGCTACGTCCTGATCTACCTGTTCGCGCTCAAGCTGGACTGGCTTCCAGTCCAGGGCTACAGGCCGCTGGCCTCTGGTCTGGGCGAATGGGCCAAACACATCACAATACCTGCGCTCACGCTCTCGATCGTCTTCATCGCGTTGATCGTGCGGATGACGCGGACCAGCGTGATCGAGGTGCTGAGCGACGATTACATCCGTACCGCTCGTGCCAAAGGACAGGTCGAGCGAATAATCCTTTTCCGCCACGCGCTTAAGAACGCCGCAGCGCCGATCGTGACCGTCATCGGCCTCGGTTTCGCCGTCCTGATCGGGGGCGTCGTCGTGACGGAGAACGTGTTTACGATCCCGGGACTCGGACGGTTGACCGTTGATGCCGTCCTGGGGCGGGACTATCCGACCATCCAGGCCGTCATCCTGCTGTTCTCACTTCTCTACGTCGTCATCAATCTCTGCGTCGACCTCCTCTACACCGTCTTCGACCCGAGGATCCGGTATTGAGCGCCGCAGGAGCCCCGAGCGCGGCGCCGACCAGATCATCCGCCGGAGGCGGGCGGACGATCTGGTTCGGCCTCTTGACCAACTCCAGCATGTTCGTTGGTGCCGCTATGCTGATCCTCGTGGTGCTGGCCGGGGTCTTCGCGCCCTGGCTTGGCACCGTCGACCCGTCGGCGATCAACCCGAGTGTCCGCAACAGGGGGCCCAGCACCGAGATCAGCGTAAGGGACGACGAGGGCCGGACGACGTTCCGAGTGGCGCGGCTCGGCACGGACAGTCTCGGCCGGGACGTCTACAGCCGCGTCGTATACGGCGCCCGAATATCCATGGTGGTCGGCTTCACTGTTGCTCTCATCAGCACGGCGATCGGACTGTTCATCGGGCTCATGGCGGGATACGTGCGCTGGCTCGATGGCATCGTCATGCGGTTGATGGACGGGCTGATGGCTATTCCGGCCGTGCTCCTCGCTATCGCGCTCGTGGCGCTTCTCCGGGGCGGCGTCCTCAGCGTGATCGTGGCCATCATCGTGCCGGAGATCCCGCGCGTCGTGCGCCTGGTGCGCTCCTACGTGCTGTCGATCCGCGAGGAGCCCTACGTGGAGGCGGCGATCACGGCCGGAACGCCGACACCGCTGCTTCTCGTACGGCACATGCTTCCGAACCTCGTGCCGCCGCTCATCGTGCAGGGCACGTTCATCTGCGCCTCGGCGATCCTCATTGAGGCGTACCTGTCATTTCTTGGCATCGGCATCCCGCCGGAAACCCCGACGTGGGGCAACATAATGGCAGAGGGACGAACGCTGTTCCGCATCTATCCGCATACGATCTTCGGACCGGGTATCGTGCTCGCGTTGACGATCCTGTCCCTGAACATGCTCGGCGACGGATTGCGCGACCTGCTCGATCCCAAGATGTCGAAGAGGCGCTAATGATGGCAGCATCGCCCGAGGTCGTCCTGGATATCCAGGGTCTCACGGTCAGTCTTCCTCCCGGAGGCGACCGGCCGAACGCCATCGAGGACGTCTCTGTTCGGGTCCGGCGGGGCGAACTGGTCTGCATCGTTGGTGAGTCCGGTTCCGGGAAGTCGGTGACGGCCTTCACCACCATGGGCCTTCTCCCGAGCAAGAGCCTGCGCCCGATTGCTGGCGCCGTGCGGCTCGAAGGGGAAGACGTCCTGCAGGCGAGCCCGGCTCGCCTGCGGGCTCTTCGCGGGCTCAGCATGGCCATGGTGTTCCAGGAGCCGATGACTGCGCTGAACCCCGTTCTGACGATTGGCGATCAGATCGACGAGGTGCTGCGAATCCACACCACCGCAACACGAGCGGAACGGAAAGCCCGTGTCCTCGGAATCATGCGGGCGATGAGCTTGCCGGATCCGGACAGGCTCTACGGCGCATATCCGCATCAGCTCTCGGGCGGCCAACGCCAGCGGGTCGTGATCGCGGCGGCGATGGTGCTCGAACCCCGGCTGCTCATCGCGGACGAGCCGACGACGGCGCTCGACGTGACGACCCAGGCGCAGATCCTGGCGCTCATCAAGGACCTCCAACGCCGTCTCGGCACAGGCGTCCTGTTCATCACGCACGATTTCGGCATCGTCGCCGACATCGCCGACCGTGTCATCGTCATGCAGAGCGGCCGGGTGGTCGAGGAGGGCGCTGTCGACGACGTCTTGCGAAGGCCCAGCCATCCGTACACGCGGTCCCTGATCGCCGCGGTCCCGGGTTCCACGGCTTCGCCACGGTCGCCGCCGACCGGCGCGGTAGCTCTGAACGTCGCCGGGCTGAAGAAGGTCTACGGCATGCGATCGCTGTTCGGCAACGAGCGCGTTGTGAGTGCAGCCGAGAATGTCTCCTTCACGCTGCGTCGGGGTGAGACGATCGGGGTCGTGGGCGAGTCCGGATCCGGCAAGACGACGGTCGCGCGTTGCATCGTGAGATTGATCGAGCCCAGCGCCGGCACAGTTCGGCTCGGCAGCACCGACATCGCCAAGTTGAGCGAACGGCAGTTGCGGCCCCACCGCCACCGGGTCCAGGTCGTCTTTCAGGATCCCTACCGTTCTCTCAATCCCCGCCGCACGGTCGGTGCGTCGATCATCGAAGGTCCCATCAATTACGGTCTCTCGCGCGAGGCGGCGATCGATCGCGCGCGAGACTTGATGAGCCTCGTCTGCTTGCCCCTCGACGCGCTGCAACGTTACCCGCATCAGTTTTCGGGCGGGCAACGCCAGAGGATCGCGATCGCGCGCGCCCTGGCGATGGGACCCGAGGTGCTGATCGCCGATGAGGCTGTATCGGCCCTCGATGTGTCCGTGCAGAAGCAAGTTCTCCAGCTTCTCGATGATGTCAGGAAACGCTTCGATCTCGCGATGCTTTTCATAACCCACGACTTGCGGGTTGCGGCGCAGATCTGCGACCGCATCCTGGTCATGAAGAGCGGCGAAGTGGTTGAGGACGGCGTGGCTCACGTCATCTTCCGCGACCCCCAGCACCCTTATACGCGCACGCTCCTGGAGGCGGCGCCCGGGCGCGGATACACCTTCGGCTCGGGTCTAGACGTATCGGCGGACGAACATGTTGCGACGAACTGAAATTCGGCCCGTTAAGGAAACCGTCGGCAAGTCAGGCCGGAGCGATTATATCAAGAGCCGGTCAATCACGATTGAGAGTCGCTCAACGGGCTCGTCGAATTCGTCTGGCCGTAAAGCCCCATACCCAAATATGAGTCCATTCTTCTTGCTTTCCGCCATGTATAGTTCTGATAACGGAACGACGTGTATTCCGACCTCTTTAGCCTTTTTGGCTACTTCCATGTCGCTTATGTGAGATAGCGCATCACCAAAAAGCGTAAGCAAGAACAAACCCGCCTCCTCTTGAGGAGGCATGATGAGCTTCGGCAGTCGTCGCGCGATGGCACGCTTGAGCGCCGTCCGTCGCTCGGCGTAGAGTTTTCGCATCATTCGCACGTGCCGATAAAACATGCCCGATTCAATAAACTTTGAGATCGCTCGCTGCGAGATCATTGTTGTCGGACCGCTCATTGCGAGCTTCGTCTGGACGAACGATTGGATCAGCCTCTTGGGAACGATGAGGTAACCGACGCGGAGTGACGGAAAAAGGGTCTTGGAGAAGGTGCCGACGTAGATGACCCGAGCACTCGGGTCCAGGCTTTGAAGAGACGGTAAAGGCCGACCCGAGTAACGAAATTCGCTGTCGTAATCGTCTTCCACAATCCAGCATCGATTCTCTCGACACCAATTTAGTAACTCGATCCGCCGCTGAAGCGAGGTCGTATAACCGAGCGGATACTGGTGGGAGGGCGCAACACAGAGCATGCGAGCTTGACGGTGAACATCCGTAACGGCCGAGATCACAAACCCGCTATCGTCGACTTGCAGCGGAATGGGCCGAATGCCAGACGCCGCGAGAGCCGATTTCGTGCCGGGATATCCCGGCTCTTCAACGATGGCGCGATCGCCGGGGTCCAAAAGGACGTGTCCGGCGAGTTCTGTCCCTTCTCGGTTTCCGGAGACGATGATGACCTGATCGGCATCAGACTTCACGCCACGAGCGCCGCTCACGTACTCCGCGATTTGCTCTCGCAACGGCCAGTAGCCTCCAGGGTCGCTATTCAGCGAGCCCATGCCGGGGTTATGCCACTCTTGCGCCAGGAGCTTCGACCAAACACCAAAAGGAAACTCCCCAATCGCCGGCAATCCGGGACTGAATGCTGGCAACCAGGTCGTGGCGACACCCTGGAACTCGCCAACCCGTCCAGCTCGCTCAGAGATCTCGGTCGCGAGGGGCGGCGGTTGGCCAAAAGAAGGTGTGTCCGCGCGAGCTTTCAGCAGATCCTCGGGTAACTGCTCGCTTACTCTCGTGCCGGATCCGATGCGGCTCGAGAGGTAGCCTTCTGACTGGAGCTGCTCAAAGACCGCGGTCGCCGTATTGCGAGAGATATTAAGCTCGGCAGCCAGGACGCGTGTCGAAGGCAGTCGAAGGCCGGACGAAAGCTGTCCGCTCAGGATCATGTCGCGGAATTGCGAATAGAGCTGCTCCTGAATGCTTCTACCGTCGTCGCGGGAGATTCGAGCGCTGAAGACGATGCCGCCCGCTCCGCGAGACCTTGAATGAGCGATGCTCATTGAAGTGGCACCTCGTAAGGAGACATTATTGGCACATTAGCAAGCCACTTTCATTCCGAGTCAAGCGCTCAACGAGCGAGGTCAATGAGAGATCAATGGGCAATGGCTCGTCGCAGCGAGGACCAAATGGCCCTGTCGTCACCCGCTCCTCCGTGTTTCGGTCTCGAAGCGGTGTTTGACCCGACCCGACCACCAAAGACCTAGGCCATGAGCGAAAGAAATGCGCGGCCGTTGGGATCGCCTACGGCGATCGCCGACCTTCCTCCGACGATGGACGGTTCAAGGCTCGAATCGAGAACGCTGACCCCGCTTCGTGCTGCCATCACGGCGGCGTATCGACGACCGGAGGCGGAGTGCATCGGGCCGCTGCTCGATCAAGCGGCGCTGCCCCCGGCGGCAAGCCGGCGGATCGGCGGAACGGCCCGGCGGATTGTCGAGAGATTGCGGGCCAAGACCCGCGTGGGGGGAGTCGAGGGCCTCATCCAGGAGTACGCGCTGTCGAGTCAGGAAGGGGTGGCCCTGATGTGCCTTGCCGAGGCGCTGCTGCGCATTCCGGACGATGCCACGCGGGACGCGTTAATTCGAGACAAGATCGGCGGCGGAGATTGGCGGAGCCATCTCGGGAGATCGCCCTCCCTGTTCGTGAACGCCGCGACCTGGGGCATGGTCGTCACCTGCCGTCTCACGACGACCACGAGTGAGACCAGCCTCTCCGCCTCGCTGACCCGGCTCATCGCGCGCGGAGGCGAGCCGCTGATCCGCAAGGGCACCGACATCGCCATGCGGATGATGGGCGAGCAGTTCGTGACCGGTCAGACGATCGCCGAGGCGCTGTCGAACAGCCGCCGCATGGAGGCGCGCGGCTTTCGTTACTCCTATGACATGCTGGGCGAGGCTGCGATGACAGCCGAGGACGCGGCCCGCTATCTCGCAGATTACGAGACCGCCATCCGCGCCATTGGGAAGGCTTCGGCGGGTCGTGGCATTTACGAGGGCCCGGGTATCTCGATCAAGCTGTCCGCCCTTCATCCACGGTATTCGCGCGCACAGATCGGCCGCGTGATGGAGGAACTGCTGCCCCGCGTGAAGGGCCTTGCCGTCCTCGCGAAGCGCTATGACATCGGGCTCAACATCGACGCCGAAGAGGCTGATCGGCTCGAGATCTCGCTCGATCTTCTCGAGGCGCTGGCGCTCGACCCGGACCTCGCCGGATGGAACGGCTTTGGGTTCGTGATCCAGGCCTACGGAAAGCGCTGCCCCTTCGTCATCGACTGGCTCGTCGACCTCGCCCACCGGGCGAGACGTCGGATTATGGTCAGGCTCGTGAAGGGCGCCTATTGGGACAGCGAAATCAAGCGCGCCCAGGTCGACGGGCTGGACGGCTTCCCGGTCTTCACACGGAAGGTCTACACGGACGTTTCGTATCTCGCGTGCGCTCGCAAGCTGCTCTCCGCCCCGGCCGCGGTCTTTCCGCAATTTGCGACCCACAACGCCCAGACGCTCGCGGCCATCATGGAGATGGCTGGCTCGAACTTCTATCGCGGCCAATACGAGTTCCAGTGCCTGCACGGGATGGGCGAGCCGCTGTACGAGGAGGTGGTTGGGCCGGGCAAGCTCGATCGGCCGTGCCGGATCTACGCACCCGTCGGCACGCACGAGACGCTCCTCGCCTATCTGGTGCGGCGTCTCCTTGAGAACGGAGCGAATACTTCCTTCGTCAACCGCGTCGCCGACGTTCGGGTGCCGGTCGACAGCCTCATCGCCGACCCGGTCGCGACGGTGCGGACCATGCCAACGCCGGGTACACCGCACGAATCAATCGCGCTGCCGCGTGAGCTTTTCGGGGCGGAGCGCACCAACTCCGCTGGAATCGACCTGTCAAACGAGACCCGGCTGGCAGAACTGGCGGCCGGGTTCGAGGCAAGCACCGTGAAACGCTGGACGGCCGAGCCCGCGGATGCGGTCGCGGGCGATCGTGACCCGGTGCACAATCCGGCGGATCGCCGGGACGTTGTTGGCCATGTCCGCCAAGCGACGCCGGGCGAGGTCGATCGTGCGATTGCGAGAGCAGTGGCGGCGGCACCCCGCTGGGCCGCGACACCCGCGGAGGCGCGGGCCGTCTGTCTCCGCGCGGCAGCCGACGCGATGGAGCGCCGCATGCCCGTCCTGGTCGGGCTCGCCGTGCGCGAAGCTGGCAAATCCTTCGCGAATGCGATCGGCGAGGTGCGCGAAGCCATCGACTTCCTGCGATATTACGCGGCCGAACTCACGCGGACGCTCGGCGGTGACCGGCATCCACCGCTTGGACCGGTGGCATGCATTTCACCTTGGAATTTCCCGCTCGCGATTTTCACGGGGCAGGTGGCGGCCGCTCTGGCCGCCGGAAATCCCGTCCTGGCGAAACCGGCCGAGGAAACCCCTCTGATCGGCGGGGAAGCCGTGCGCCTTCTTCATGCGGCGGGCATTCCGGAACACGTATTGCAACTCCTGCCCGGAGCCGGCGAGGTCGGAGCGGCACTCGTAGCCGACCCTCGCGTCTGCGGCGTAATGTTCACGGGCTCGACGGCGGTCGCGCGCCTGATCCAGCGCCAGCTCGCCGAACGGCTCGCGCCCTCGGGACGGCCGATTCCGCTGATCGCCGAGACGGGAGGCCAGAACGCCCTCGTGGCGGATTCGTCCGCGCTGGCCGAGCAGGTCGTGGCCGACGTGATCGCGTCCGCGTTCGACTCGGCCGGGCAGCGCTGCTCGGCGCTCCGGATCCTGTGTCTCCAGGACAACGTGGCCGACCGCATCCTCACCATGTTGAAGGGCGCGATGCACGAGCTCGCGATCGGCAACCCCGACCAGCTCTCGACCGACATCGGACCCGTGATCACGGCAGAAGCGCGCGACGCGATCCTCCGACACATCGAGACCATGCGTGCGCGCGGTCACGCGGTCGAGCAGCTCGCGCTTCCCTCGGAGACTCGACACGGCACCTTCGTGCCGCCGACCTTGATCGAGATCGGCCGGGTGGAGGACGTCGAGCACGAGGTGTTCGGGCCTGTTCTGCACATCCTGCGGTTCCGGCGCGATGACCTCGACCGCCTCATCGAGGACATCAACGATACCGGGTATGGCCTCACCTTCGGGCTTCATACCCGCATCGACGAGACGATTGCCAGAGTCGTCAGCCGGATCGAGGCCGGGAACGTCTACGTCAACCGCAACATCATCGGAGCGACGGTCGGCGTCCAGCCCTTCGGAGGGGCCGGCCTGTCCGGCACGGGTCCTAAGGCGGGGGGGCCGCTCTATCTCGGCCGTCTTCTCGGCATCCCGCTGCAGACCGCACTTCGCGGGCTCGATGGCCCGAGCCCGTTGCTTGCGACTGCACGCGCTTACGCCGACTGGCTTCGAACCAGCGGGCACAAGGCAGTCGCCGAGCGAGTGGTCGGCTATCTGTCACGGTCGGCGCTTGGCGCCATCGTGGAGTTGTCCGGACCGGTCGGCGAGCGCAACATGTACGCGCTTCGGCCGCGCGGCCGAATCGCGGTGCTTGCCCGCACGCCAGACAGTTTCCTAACAGGGCTCGGCGCCGTCCTGGCGACCGGCAACACGGCCGTCCTCCTGCGGAGCAATCCGGCTTGCGCCGCTCTGGCCGACATGCCGGAGAACTTGGCGGCGTCTGTCTTGATGTCCGATCGGATAGACGAGTCGACCGAACTCCGAGCTGTGCTGTCCGACGAAACGGGCCAGGAACTCGTCCAATTGGGTCGCCGCGTCGCCCAGTGGGACGGCCCGATCCTGCCGATCCAGTCCGTCACGTCGGCGGCTCTCTCGGCCGGGGACGACTTCGACCTCAACCAGCTTCTAGAGGAAGTGTCGATCACGACCAACACGGCCGCAGCCGGCGGCAATGCCAGCCTCATGTCTATTGGGTGAGACGAGGTTCGGGCGCGCGAAACCGCGACGGACAGACATCCACCGCCACGGTTCGGCGCTCGCAGAGCGACCTCCGCACACGATCGTCGTGGGCAGCTTGCTATCACCTATCGCATGCACGGCTGCATTGGCCCCGTCCGACATCCCCCAGGTGGCGCTTCACGGGAGCCTTTCGAGGCGGTCATGTGCGTCTCGGACGAGCTTCGGAAGGCCGTCCATGATTCACACTACTTCAGAATGGGGATAAAGCGGGCCCGTTCAGATGAGCTTAAGTGGACCTTTGACCGGACGCACAACTCGGGAAAATGCAGCTCGAAGCAGGAGAGTTTGAAACCATGACGACGACCACGACTTCGCCGACCGACGAGTATCCCATGACGGAGCGCACCCGGCTTCGACGCCTGCATGAGCGCGGTTCTCACGGCCGCGCAGACGTGTACAAGATACTGGACGAGGCGCCTCTCTGCCACGTCGGATATGTGATCGACGGCGCACCCTACGTGACGCCGACGATTCATTGGCGTGAGGGAGATCGCGTGTACTGGCATGGCTCTGCTGCGAGTCGCTTTCTCCGCAAGGCGAAGGGAACGCAGGTTTGCCTGACCTGCAGTTTCATGGACGGCTACGTGCTGGCCCGTTCAGCCTTCTTCCACTCGGTCCGGTTCCGCTCTGCGATGGTGTTCGGCGCTGCGCAGCTTGTGGAAGGAGACGACGAGAAGCTCGAGGCGCTCCGACGCTTTATCGATGGGCTCTTTCCCGGACGCTGGGACACCCTTCGCCCGATGCAGCCGCAGGAGTTGAAGGCAACATCAGTCCTTTATCTCGACATCGAGGAGGCAACGGCAAAGGTTCGTGAGGGATACCCCAACGACCCCGAGGATGCAGATTTTCCCGTTTGGGCCGGAGCCGTGCCGATGAGCTATCGGACGGTCGGGACGGAGGACGCGCCGGACCTTCCAGCAGGGATCGGCGTGCCGGAATACCTTTCAAACCTCGTGGCATCGGGTCGGCTTAGAACACCGTAAAGAGGAGACACCTGGGCCGACGGCAACGTCTCGCACACGCACCAAACCGGTGCTGAGCGGAACCGGCCAAGGATCCGCACAGCTGACCTTGGACATGCAGTTCGCCGAGGCCATAGCCGGGGCTTGCGATTGAGCGCCTCGAGCACTGCAGCGCTCGAATCACCGGCGCACCGGATCGGAGCCAATCGATTCGGTCCCGGGAGCGCGGTCGAGAGGCGCATTCAAAGCGCCGCAAATTCAATACTGCCAGGTATTTGTTATCTGCAGCGACATACCGCGACTTCACATGAAGTGATGCCGCGCAGGAATTGAATTCGATCAATCACGATCTCTTTGCCGGGTGCGATAAGTTGCTGAAGCCCATGACCAAGGGCGAGATATTCGTCCTGGACGACGATGCGGCGACGCGAGAGACACTCTCGATCGTCCTGCAGAAAGAAAGCTACGACGTGATCTGCTTCGCAGACGGCGCCTCGCTTTTGTCGTCGGCTCGAGCGCGTATTCCCGCCTGCATCTTCCTCGAAGTCAGTATTCCCGGAAAATCCGGTCTCGCTATTCTCAAGAAACTGCGCGCGGAATATTATTGCGGTCCGATCTTCGTCATTTCAGGACAGGCCGACATCCCGACCGCGGTCGATGCCATCAGGAACGGTGCGCTTGATTACATTGAAAAGCCGTTCCTCAGCAGCGAGATCATTCCTCGGGTCAAGGAAGCCGTGGGTGAACCTCCGCACCATCCCCTCACGAACAGCCCAAATATTCGCTCGTTCCAGTTTGCGGGCTGCGAACCCCTGACCCGCCGGGAGCAGGAGGTGCTGGCGCAGATCGCCGCCGGCGCGTCCAACAAGGAGGCCGGGCGACGACTTGGACTGAGTTCGCGCACGATCGAAGATCATCGCGCAAGGATCATGAAAAAAATCGGCGTGAGGAGCGCAGCCGAACTGGTTCGCCGCGTTTTTAGCGAGAACCGTGGTTCCTGTGCAGACCGTCGATTCCATTTCAAGGATCCGTAGATGGGGTAGCGGGCCCCGGCCTGCCCTCCAAGCAAGCCGCACTGGCTACGGCGCTATTGGGTGGCGCGCGTCGCACGGCTTGCTGGGAGGGCGAGCGGTCGTCCCTGACAAACGCAACGACCTTGGCGCGAGGACTTGTGTCTGTTGTGTTGAGCGGACCTCGCAGAATCTATGTTCGGCAGGGAAGGCTTGCTACTGCTTGTTCGCATAATGCGCAGTGATGGAGCCAGCTCGCGACGGGTAAGCAAATCGGCAACGGTTATCAGTTATCGAATGGCCGCTCATGGCGGATTTTGTTGCAAAAGTCGGTTGAGTAAGACCTCGAACGATGATTCCGTTGTGTTGACGCGATTCTCGGCGAGGTCGATCCATGATGGGCCGTCTGAAGAGTGACCAAGGTCAGCTGTTCTACGAGTTTCGTCTTGGCGATGGGGTTCCTGAAGATCATCTGGTACGGAAGATCGAGGCCGCTCTCGATCTGTCTTGGCTTCGTAGCGAGCTTGCACCTCATTACTCATCGATGGGTCGCCCTTCGATCGATCCGGAACTGATGATCCGGATGCTGGTCGTGGGGTATGTCTTTGCGATCCGCTCGGAGCGATTGATCTGTCGTGAAGTGCAGGTGAATCTCGCCTATCGTTGGTTCTGCAAACTCGGCATCGAGGATTCTGTCCCGGATCATTCGGCGTTCTCGCGCGCCCGCAACGAGCGCTTCCGCGCGGGAGACGTTTTCCGTCGCATGTTCGAGCGGATCGTCGAAGCGTGCATTGCGGCCGGTTTGGTTGGTGGCGAAGGCTTTGCGGTCGATGCGAGCCTGATTGCGGCCGACGCCAACAAGCAGCGATCGATCGCGGGTCAGGATTGGCGGAGGGATCGCGATCCGGGCAGGTCCAGCCGCGCTGTGAAGGAGTATCTGGCGTGTCTCGAAGACGCGGCTTGGGGTACCGCTACGGAGGTTGTGCCGAAGTTCGTCTCGCCATCCGATCCCGCGGCCCAGTGGACCGGCGCGCACAAAGGACCGGCATTCTTCGCTTACTCCAACAACTATCTCATCGACATGAAGTTCGGCGTTATCTTGGACGTCGAGGCGTCTCGCGCCGTTCGGCAAGCCGAAGTCGGCACCGCAAAGACAATGATCGAGCGAACAGAGGAGCGTTTTGGCCTCAAGCCGGAGCGGCTTGCGGCTGATACCGCTTATGGATCGGCTCCGATGCTGAACTGGCTGGTCGAGAAAGACATCGCGCCACATATTCCGGTCATCGACAAGTCGAAGCGAGAGGATGGCACCTTCTCGCGCAACGACTTCCGATATGATCCGGCCGGCGACGTCTACCACTGCCCAGGCGGAAAGCGACTCGGAACGAGCGGTACCGTACACGAGGGCAAGACGCTGCTGTACCGCGCAAGCAAGCTCGACTGCGATGTATGCCCGCTCAAACCGCAGTGCTGCCCAAAGGAGCCTTCACGCAAGATCCCGCGCGACGTTCATGAGCACGCCCGAGACGTTGCACGGTCCTTTGCTGGCACCGAGGGCTTTGAGCAGTCGCGACGTGAGCGAAAGAAGATTGAGATGCGGTTCGCGCACCTGAAGCGCATCCTGAGGCTCGGTCGACTGCGGCTGCGTGGCCCACGAGGCGCCCAGGACGAGTTTGTTCTGGCTGCCATCGCTCAAAATCTGAGGCGCCTCGCGTCGTTCGTTGCGCGACCACCACCCGCTCATGCTTCGTGCAGCGCGTAGCGTAGGAGTTGCGTTGAGAGCGTCAGGGTTGGCGGATCAATGCCGCTCGCCTTACCGAATGGCCGAAAGACATCCGTCAGTTACAGCCGACTTTTGCAACACAATCGGCGCAAAGCCGACCCTCAGCTCTATTCAAAAGCGGATCGGTTTATTCTAGGAGACGCCGTTTAGTTCGCAGGGAATGGCGTCTCCTTGAGTCTAATCGCGCCGCAGTTTATTGGGAAACCAGCGCACAGCGGCTTTCGCTAATGGGACGAAATGCCTGCTCGGCGGGTATCGTCGCAACGATGTCGTAGTAGTCCCACCGTTGCTTCGAATCCGCAGGTTTCTTGACGCGGGCGATGTACATGTCGTGCAGGAATTGTCCGTTTGCCGTGAGCTGTCCATGCGCGGCAAATGCATCCGAGACCGGCAGCTCACGCATTTTCGCCGCGACTGTGAGCCCGTCGTCGGTTTTGGCGGCTCGCACGGCGCGCAGGTAATGCCGGACCGCCGAATACATTCCTGCCTGGGTCATGGTCGGCATACGGCCGTGACGCGCGAATTCGGCGAGAAATTGTCGGATCGCGTGCTCGCCGCGTCCCTGGGGATCAGCAGAACGCCCGTGCGTGAAGCTCTCGCCAGTCACGATGGGCTATGTCGCGGCTGCGAGACCGTGATCGTTGCGTCTGCGGTTTGAATGCGGACTTCGACGCTCGGTACTACTTCCCGATCCACACAATCATGCCCGGCTCAAGGCCTGCCGCCTCCCCCTTTGGGTCGAGGCGCAAGCGCAGCGTATTTCGGTCATGATCGCCAATCACCCGCTCGGCCTGCCAGGTGGCAAACACGCCGAGCGGCCGCAGCTCGGTGATGACCGCCTTGGACGCGGCATCGGCGCCGTGCCGCATCACATTCGCGGTTTCTCCCATCGCAAGACGATCGAGATGATCCTCGCGCACGTTGAAGGAGAGCCATTGCCGGCTCGCGGCCTCGACCATCAGAATCGGTTGGCCCGCGCGAACATTTTCGCCGACCTCGGCGGCGATGAAGCTGACCACGCGGTCGGCCGGCGCGCGCAACACCATCTTGTCGAGGCGGCGCTCGAGCACGGTGACCGCGGCGGCCGCGGCCTGCACCTGCGTGTCGGCGATAGCGCGCTCTTCCCTGGTCGGGCCCGCCACGGCCGCATCGTAATTGGCCTGGGCCTCGGCCACGCCGGCACGCGCGCTTGCAACGTCATTCTCGGCCTGGTCGAGCGACTGTTGGGATTCGAAGCTCTGGCGCGCCAGCGTGCTGGTCCGGGTGAGCTGGGCCTGCACGTAGTCGAGGCGGGCGCCGGCCTTGGCGATGGCGGCTTTCAGCGAGTCGACCTGCTCGCGACGGACGCCGGCATAGACGTTGTTGCGGTTGGCGGTTGCCGACGCGAGCGCGGCACGCGCCTGGTCCGCCTGCGCCGTCAACTCCACCGCCGATAGCCGCGCCACGACGTCGCCGGCCTTCACAGAGGCACCCTTCTCGACGGCGATTATAGGCGATGTCCGTTACGTGGAATGCGTCAAGCGCACGTGAGGTGGGCCCCTTCGCCGGTCCCGAGACATAGCCAGTGACCACCGGCTTGGCAGGTGGTCGGCATTGATCACTACCATGATCTCACGGTGCTGAGCGGCTGCGTTAATGACGCCGATGCGGTAGCGGGTGTCCTGGCCCGGAATGCTGAACGGCGTTTCGGGTCGAAACGAGGTCGACCGTCGCTCAGCTGCACCATGCGGCATGTTGCTCATGAGTGGCTTTCACTTCCTAGATGCAAAAAAAAACGTAACTCTTGAGAGTTTCATGGCTGCTGCGCAGGGTTGCGGTCCAGCTTCAAATCGGACCTCAACCCACTGAGAGCAGGTCCGTTCTGTGGCGGCTTAGGAACGACGGAAAACCAAAGGGATCGCAATGTCCTCAGCTATGGACCGACGCCAGTTCGTCAAAGCCGCGATTGCGGCGGCTCCCGCCTCGTGTCTACTTTCAGGAGGAGCTTCCATGTATGCCCCTTGGGCTCACTCGCAGGCCATCGCGCCGGGCTCCGAGCCACTCCGCTATCCGCCCGAGCTACGCAGCTCGCATCGCGTGCTCCAGGCAACGATCAGGGCGGCGCCAGGAGACGTACACCTTGCCCCAACCACATTCCCCGGGCTCCTCTACAATGGCTGCTATATACCGCCGACCTTACGAGCCAGCGTCGGCGACGACTTGCGGATTACTTTCTGCAATGACCTCGCTGCCAAGCCTGACGGTGGAAATTCCTTCGGTCCAATTTGCGCCGGTACTGGCACCTCCTCGAACATGCACTTTCACGGCTTGAGCGTCTCTCCGAGCGGAAACAGCGACAATGTCTTCGTTCATGTTCAACCTGGCGAGACGTTTGAGTACCAGGTGCGGATACCAGCGAATGGACGCCAGGGTCCGGGCCTATTCTGGTATCACCCCCATGCGCACGGCACCGTAAATGATCAGATCATGGCCGGCATGTCGGGCGCTCTCGTCATCGATGGCAGCGAGCAATTGCTTCCTCTATTGGCCGACATGCCGGAACGTTTCTTTCTGATAAAGCATGCCAGAGCCCCGGACGGGACCGAGCTCGTCTCGATAAATGGCCAACTCAACCCGTTGGTTGAGATGCGCTCAGGAGAGATGCAGCTGTGGCGGATTGCAAACATTGGGGCCTCGAGCTTTTATAAAATAGGTATTTCCGGCATGCCGCTCTACATTGTGGCAACGGACGGACATATGTTGTCGTGTCCACGCAAGGCGGCGAAGCTCTTTCTTGGACCGGGGGAGCGAGTGGATGCGATAGCAATCGGCCCGCCGGCCGGTACTTACCCATTGAAAACAATTCCATTTCGCAATGAGGCTTGGCGAACCGAAGAGCCCAGTATTCCCTTGGCTGTAGTCCGGTCCACGGGGCCAGCAAGCACTACCTCGGTCGAAGCAGCGGTTCTGGCCCAACGGCTACATGATGGCGGGTGGATAGAGGAGGTTCGGCAGGCAGACATCGCGCAACACCGGACATTGCTCTATTCACGAACCCCTGACCGGACGGCCTTCTTGATCGACGGCAAAGTGACTGATGAAGCCCGAACGGATCAGACCGTTAGGCTGGGGGACACTGAAGAGTGGACAGTGGTGAATACTGACCAACAATATCACAGCTTTCATATCCATCAGACGGCGATTCTCGTAACGCAAGTGGGTAGCTATACCTGGCACGACGATAGCTTGCGCGATACTTTTTCAGTACCTCCAGCGACGCACGAGGGGCCGGGCTTGATCAAGGTAAAGATTCCGTTCACCGATCCTGAAATCGTTGGTCGGTTTGTCTACCATTGTCACGCTGTCGATCACGAGGACAAAGGTATGATGGGTGTCATCGAGGTGAGGGAATGACGCCGATGAACCTGCGGGGCCGGCTCCAGGCGCCAAGCAATCTGAAGGACTCTATCGTGAGATGCGCGATTGGCTCACTGTCGTCTATTCGGCATGTGCTGCTCCGCCGCAGCTCACCCAAGAAGAAGGCTAGTCAAGGACACTTGGCCCCAGTTCTTGGCCCCTCAAGCACCGGGCGCATTCCAGCTCGGTCGGCCACAAATCAGAGCGACAGCGCGAGCCCTCGACCCGGGAATAACACCGAAATCAGCAAGCAGGTTCTTGGACGCAGTGATTGAAGCGAAGCGACCCCGCGTAGCCGAGGCCCTGCAGCCTGCAAACCTGTCAACGGGAGCTGCGACAGTTCTGATGAATCGACGTGGCTGGGGGTCGAAACCAAACAGCGGCCCCAGTGCTGGTGCGGTCAGGGAAACGCCACAATCTCGGATAGCGCGATCTCCGAAGCCCGTCGATGTGAGCTACGCAGAGTGTCCTCGACATTCCAGCGAAGTGCAGCGCTGTGCCAGAAGCTTGCTTCAACGCGATCATACAGATGACAATAGCAATTTGAGGCAACCACGATGAGGCGGATTCCATCACTACAAGAAAGTCGCAATCTCCGTCATCTGCTTAGAATTGAAGGGCCGCGGTCCCGATTTTTAGCGGCGTACACGGCCGCGTTCATTGTGGTGATTGCGTCCGTTATCGCTGCCGTGCCCACCGGGATCTTGCTCGTGAAGTACATCGTCCTTGGCCAAAACTATTGTGGGCTAATAGGAATGAACTTTCACAAGGAAGGCCGCGAAGAGTTCGTCGGCGGAAGTTCACTCCCGATTGGAGCGCGGCGGTCGGCGACAAGTGAATCTCCTTCAACCGACAAAAGCACCAACTTCACTTCCACTAGTGGGGCACTCCCAATTATCGTCATGCCGTCTAGCCCGGGCTGAAGCATCCGTTTCTGGAGCGCTCACGTTGCGAGCGAGATGTCGCCGGTGTTCGATGAGAGGTGATGTCGCACTCTCAGCGCTACCTACCTTTACAAACGCTCGAGAGAAAGGATCTGGCATGAATGACCAAGCAGCAAGAGTAAGAGAAGACGTTCTGCATGCGGCTCACTGGGTTGCCGGAAGCCAATCCGAAAGACTTGGCATCCAGGCAATGCGCATTGCAATCGCGGTCATTTTCCTATGGATCGGTGGGCTCAAATTTGTCCCCTATGAGGCAGACAGCATCACGCCCTTCGTAGCAAATAATGCAGTGATGCGGTTGTTTTATAACCACCCAGAACAATACAAGGCCCATCTCACGCGCGAAGGGCAATTCGTCGCTGCCGAGCGGGAGTGGCAAACCAAGAATAACACCTACGGCTTTTCGCAAGGGCTTGGAATTGTCGAGGTGGCCATCGGTTTTCTCACTCTGATCGGTCTGGCATCGCCTCGTTACGGACTGCTTGGAGCTGTTCTTTCGTTCCTGACGCCACTTGTCACTCTGTCATTCTTGTTCACGACTCCGGAAGCATGGGTTGCTGATCTTGGAGATGCAGAGTATGGCTTCCCATACCTTTCTGGCGCCGGCCGATTGGTCATCAAGGATGTGGCGCTGTTCGCGGGATCTTGGTTGGTCGTCGTCGATTCTGTGCGCGACGCCCTCCGCAGCCGCGCGATTCGGTCGGCCGCAGCTATGGTGCATGCGGCGCAGCGTGGTGGATCGCATGTATAACAGAACATAGATGCGAGCGCCTGATCTGGCTTTCGAAGAGGCGAGGTCACGTTTACGTCGTATGTTGCCCTGCTCGGACGAAGCCGCAGGTCGGCTGTCCAGATGGACGGTCCTCGGCTGCTGAGCGGTGCAACGACAATCTTGGCAGCTGGTGCCAGGCGTAGTGGGTATGAGAGAGGCGGCGAGTACCGCTTGCTCTACCAGCGTCGGATGTGGCTCGAAAGACTGTCTCACCAAAACCTATGTGCCCAGCGTGATCTTGAGGCGAGGAACGGGTGGAACAAGCAAGGAGTGGTGAATGGATCCGACAGCGCTTCTTCTATCTCGCTTCCAGTTTGCATTCACCATTTCTTTCCACATCATCTTTCCTGCCTTCACGATTGGTCTGGCGGCTTGGCTGACAGTGCTCGAAGCGATGCATATTTACACAGGAAAGAATGTATACGGCGTATTGTTTGAGTTCTGGCTGAAGGTCTTTGGCGTAGCGTTTGGGATTGGTGTCGTCTCGGGAGTTGTGATGGCATTCCAGTTTGGAACGAATTGGAGCGTGCTCTCGAGAATGTCTGGTCCTATTCAGGGGCCACTCCTTTCATACGAGACCTTTACAGCATTTGCGCTGGAGGCTGGCTTCTTCGGCATCCCAATCTTCGGACGCCATCGTGTGCCCCCCTGGTTCTATCTTTTCTCGACCGCAATGGTGGCGCTCGGTACCTCGCTGTCCGCGTTCTGGATCATGGTCAATAACAGCTGATGCGAGTGCCGGTGCGGTACGTCTGCAGGATGCCCAATTCGTACCTGATGATTGGTCGAAGATCATTTTCAATCGAGCGGTCTGGACCAGATTCCCGCATATGCTTTTGGCCTCGTACCTAACGGGCGCATTTGTGTGGCGGCTACCGGCGCCTGGTATCTGTTGCGGCAATTTCACCGGCGCGAATGGCTCGTGATGCTGCGCATGGGCCTTGCGTTAGCTGCCACGCTCCTGCCAGCTCAGCTCTACGTTGGGCATCTTGTTGGCGATTATGTTCATGATTACCAGCCAGCGAAATTCGCGGCCATTGAGGGCAGGTGGCATGACCAGCGGCCGGCCTCTGAGGTATTGATCGCGATCCCCAATGCGGAAACCGAGTCGAATCGGTACGAAGTCGCGATCCCGGTGTTGGGAAGCATCATCGGTACCTCAAAGGAGGTCGGCATAACCAATTCTCGCCGCAGGACCGCCCGCCGGTCGCGATTACCTTTTCACTTTTCGCATTATGGTCGGTTGCGGGATCATCATGCTTGCAGTCTCTTGGTTGGGCTTAACCTTGAGCATAAGACACGCTCTTGAGCAAAGGCGCCGTGCCCTGTGGTGCATATTTCTCAGCTTTCCCCTGCCTTGGATTGCCATCATAACCGGCTGGTACACGGCTGAGGTGGGACGACAACCCTGGACCGTGTATGGGCTGCTGCGGACCGCTGACGCGCTGACGCCTTTTCTCACAGCGTCCGTCGCTGCAACCTCGCTGATATTGTTTGTCGGCATTTACGTTTTCATTTTTTCGTTTGGAACTTACTACATTTACCGCCTGCTACGTGCCGGACCCGGTGAGCTTGACGCGCGACGAATACAAACTGCCGCTCCAAATCGGCCCAATGTCATTCGCAGACGGCGCTTCAACAATGCCCCTTCGAAGGGATACGGGAGAGTAGCCGTGGTGAACTTCTTGGCCTCGCTTCTTGCTATCGGCGCCCTGATCTATCTCATTCTGGATGGTTTCGACCTGGGCATCGGCATGTTGTTCGGCTGGTTAAGAGCGAGCGAAGGCGTGATGCCGTATTGGCGACGATTTCTCCAGTATCGGATGGCAATGAAACGTGGCTGGTCGTAGCCGGCGTGATCACGTGGGGCGCGTTTCCTCTTGCCTATTCAATGCTGCTATCGGCGTTCTATATTCCGGTTTTAGTTATGTTATTGGGCCTGATTTTGCGTGGTGTCGCCTTCGAATTCAGGAGCAAGTCACTGGCGTCAAAATAGGTTTGGAATGTCAGCTTTGTCGTAGGTTCGTTTGCGGCGAGCTTTATGCAAGGAGCGATGGTTGGCGCCATGGTCCACGGGTTGCATTTTGTGGATCGCGAGTACTCAGATGGTCCTGCTGGCTGGTTCACCCCGTTCTCTGCCCTATGCGGCGTCGGCCTTTGCCTTGGCTACTCTTTGCTTGGTGCGAGCTGGCTGGTGGGAAAGAGCGAGGGCGCGATCCATCGTTTGGCAAAGGAGCAGATTCCGCGCTTGCAATCGAGTTCTTGTATTTCTTGTGACTATATTTGCGTACTCTCTGGCCGAGTGGCTAGCCATTTTACATCGCTGGCTCGACCGACCGTATCTATTCGTCTTTCCTTTGGTCGGTGTTGCCGCGGCGGCTATGCTCGGGCGAAGTATCGTTGACCAAAATGATCATTGGCCGTTTCGTCTGGTTGCACTGATCTTTGTGGCAGCTTTCGCAACGCTCGGGCTTTCGTTTTGGCCCTACATGATTCCATTGTGCGCACGATTGACGAGGCTGCGGCCCCATATTCAAGCCTCTCGTTCATGTTTTGGGGCGAAGGCTTGTTCGTTTTTCCGCTGATGCTGGTCTATGTGGCTCTCGGATACCACATATTCCGGGGCAAGGCCGTGATACACCACGAATAACATCAACTAAGGCTGAGGAATGGGAGCCAGATTCCGCGGATAGGCCAGACCGTGGTGAGCGGCATGGTGCGCCGGTAGGTGAAGCTGAGATCAGGAAGAACTCGGTACTCCTCCGACCGGCCTGAGCCGGCTCACGGGGAAAGACCGGAGGGAGACGGTAGGAGTTGGCGGATCTCTGGGCATCAAGGGTGCAGCGCTCGAGAGAGTCCGGACGTGTACGGTGTGCAACAATGGACATCCCGCTCGTTATGGCTTCATCGAGCTGCGAACGTGATGCCGCGACGAAGCGGGTGCGTCATGTCATTACGGTGAGTGCCTTGGTCAATCCTGGAGGCCAGCGCGGCGACATGCAAGCTCATCACCCAAAGTCGGGTTGCGCAAAAGTGGGGGCCACGCGAGGCTTAGCCAATCAAAACGGCTCCCACTAGGGTAGACACATAACAAGCGGAGGAAGCGTGACATGCACAAAGTATGCAAGCGCCGCACTGGGTTTGCCGCCGCGCTGGCGACCTCGCAAGCCCAAGCCCAATGGCAAGCAGCAGCGAACAGGAGAGCGCGCTGCTAAAGCAACAGTTAAAGTTGCTTGAGCAGAAGCTCGACAAGCTTCAGAGCCAGACCGCGGCGAACACGGCAGCCACGGCGAAGGCCAAAGCGGACACCTTGAACGTTGGTGTGACCTCGAAAGATATTGGCGCCAGTGCCTGGTCGACCCACATTCCCAGTGGCGAGTAGCAGAAGACAGCTGGCTCGCACGTTGGCTGTACCGGTTGTAAATTGAGTTTGGTCCATCGCCCAGATCAAGGTGGAGGGTTTTTGCGTCGCGAACAGCTGCGCAATATGGCGAACCTGGGCCTCGGGGAGTCCCGTGACTCGCTGGACTTCACTCGGCGGCCACTTAGCTGCTTCTTTACGGATTTCATACGCGCCATATACCCGTTGGTTGATGAATTCCCTGTCTTCCCAGCCATTCTCGAAGATGCCACAGCATTCCGTAGATGGTCGGCAATGTGAGTGCCCGGTCGAACCCGGACGTACTCGGTTGCGTGAGCAGCGGTCCGTGTCATGCGCGGATCCACAACAATCATGTTGGCTCGGTTGAGCTCTTTGCCCTCAAGAATGTGCTGCAGAGAGACTGGATGTGCCTCGGCGGGATTCCCTCCCATGAGCAATATTGTCTTGGCCTTGCGGATATCGTTGTAGCTGTTCGTCATGGCGCCGTAGCCCCATGTGTTGGCTACGCCAGTAACAGTGGTCGAATGGCAGAGCGGGCCTGGTGATCCGAATTATTAGTGCCCCAAAAGGCCGCTAGCTTGCGATTGAGATAGGCCGCCTCGTTGGTGAAGTTTGCAGACCCAAGCCAATAGACGGAATCGGGCCCTGCCCTCCCTGATTGTAAGCAACGTGTCGCCGATCTCATCGATCGCCGTTTTCCAGGAGATCCGGATCCATTGGCCGTTCACAAGCTTGACTGGATAGCGGAGGCGTCGCTGGCTCAAGACGTCGTCGCGAACCGCAGCTCCTTTGCAGCAATGTGAGCCGCGATCGGACTGTCATAGTCAGGTTCCTGACCGATCCAAACTCCGTTCAAAACCTATGCGATTACGGAACATCCAACTGAGCAATGCGTGCAGATGTTCTTGCGGGTAACCACACCTGCTCCCGGGGCAGGCGGAGCGCCAGCCTCGGCCTTACGGACGCTTCCCAAAGGAAGCGAGCCTAACACCGACAGGCCTGCAGCGGTCAGCCCGGATCGCTTCAGGAAGGCACGGCGGTCCTGCTCATAGCAAGGGGATGAGCGTTCTGCACCGCTTAACCTCTTCGAGAAAGACAGCTTTGATGTCTTTGCGAGCACAGGAGCGTCCCTATCGAGCAGGGTATCGGTTGACGCGATAAAAGTTACGAATTTCCGGGGAGGTCGGCTGGTAGCGAGCTCTCCGCTTGCTCTTGTCGCCGGCGGCGGACCCGCGAGCGGCCGTCAAAGGCTGCGAACCGACCACGGTTGCGGCCACCCCTGTCAGACCCCAGCCAAGCAGATCGCAGCGATGAAGTCGTCTTTCGCTGCCTTTGGTCATCGCTTACGTTATCCGAGTTTCAACTTGCGAGGCGCACCTGCAAGTTCAGCTAGGTTGGATAGCTTTCGGCATTTCGGCTTTCACGATGGCACGAATATCCCGATGCCACACAATCATCTCATTGCGATGGCAGCACCGACGGCGCGCCTCAACAGAAAGCCACCTAGTTCGGAACGACCAGAGCCTTGCTCTTCCGCAAGGAGTCCATGACGTCCTTGGGCAACTTCAGATGCGCGTCAACGAGCTCGGGCGGGGTCGATGCCATCCAAGTGTCCAGAGAGAAATCAACGAAGTAGCGGCTCTTGAACGTCTCAAGAAAGCGGAATGGACCAGATCCGGTGTTCTCGAGGTAGTGCCCCATGGCAACCGGGACGTAACCGACGTCGCCAGCTCTAAGGTCATACGTGCGCGCTTGGCCCTGACCTGCGAATACACCCATGCGAGCCTCGCCCTCGATGACATAGAGCCACTCGTCGCCATTTGGATGCCAATGCAACTCGCGCATACTGCCCGGGTTGACTTCGACCAGCGCAGCGGCGGTTGTCGTGTTGATCGGAAAAAGCCGGGAATCGTTGATGCGCACCGTGCCGCCCTTGGTGCGAATGGGCTCTTGCGCCATCAAACGCCACGTATAGCTGGTCTCTACAGGGTTCGCTCCCCGAATGTTTTCAGAGTTAAGTGGGCCGGGCAAAGGAGCCGAAAAGATATACCGCTCGCTCTCATCCGGGGTATGGCCAAACAGCGAGGGTGAAACTCCAAAGTTCTTCCCCAGCACTTCGTTCGGTGTGTGCTTGAACCAGTCGTTGATCATGAAGGTGTTGTCTTCGTCGAAATCTCCATCATCGAACACGAGGAGAAACTCGCAACCGTCCGGGCCCAGTCCTTGGATCGAATGCGGTGTACCGGATGGAAAGAACCACAAATCACCTACGCCGACATCATCGACAAAATAACGGCCATCCGGCTCGACCGCCGTGATCCGGGCAGTTCCTTGAAGCATGTAGGCCCATTCGGAGGCCTTGTGCCAGTGCAATTCGCGCACGCCACCGGCGTTGAGACGCATATTCACGCCGGCCAAAGCTGTCGCGGCTCCCAATTCGCGCCGGGTGACCTGGCGTGTCCAGCCGCCGGGCTCAAGTCGCATATGAGCATCAGAGAATGAGAACCGCAGGTTTGGTAGAGACCCGTGGTCCGTCGAAGGGGGTACAAGTATGTCGGGGTTCTGTTGGTCTCGTGCCAAATTTCGAGGTCCGAGATCGGACCCGCCGCGGCCCGGACGCTGTGGCTGAGGGATAGGACTGTTTGGTTGCGTCTGCGCGGCAGCAGCTGTTGTCAATAGCCCGGTAGCGGCAGTTGCGGCGAGCATTTTTCGACGAGAAATCGAGGTCATGTGATCTTTCCAGTCAATATCACCGAGGAGCATCATGAGGACATGCGTCCTGGTCGATTGCTAATCGATGCGTCAGTTGCCAATCAGACGTAGTGATGTTCGGGATGTTGGGCGGTTTGGAAGCGCAGTGGAAGTGAAACCATTTCAGCCACCAGATGCGTCTACTGCAACTCGTGCCGCAGCCCGCGCATCGGGGTGACGGCACGAGGTGAGAGCATGTGGCAATGCGCTCGGAGCAATGACGGTAATAGCCTCGATTAGTTTGAGGGCATCAAGCCGTGTGCTCTCGACTGCCCAATTGGGGAGACAATCGTCTGATGTCGCAGCTAATCTCTGCCTGCGTATCAATCCCGCGGAATTCTTCGGACATCATCACAGCCCGCCGGCGGAATCTGTCGGTATCGAGGATGGTGCGCACAGCCTCGCGTATGGCCTGAGGTGTCGGCGCGTTTGTCCTGAGATTAATTCCGACACCGGACCACCCGACGCGCATGTTCACATCGGCTTTGTCTTCGGTCAGGCCGGCGCAGACCAGAGGAACGCCAAAGCTCATCGCTTGATTGACACTACCATAGCCGCCGTTCGTGACGAACACGTCGGCCCTGGGTAATATCCAGTCAAACGGCAGGTAGCTCGCCAGGCGCGCATTGGCTGGGATCGGCCCGGGGATGTTCTCGACCGGCCGTCCGCCCGCAGTGACGACCACGAGGAGGTCAGGTTCCTCAGCAAGCGCCGCCAGAGTGGGCACGATCAGGAGATTGAAGTCATGGTTGGCCACCGTCCCCTGAGTGACGAGGACGACCTTGCGCTTGCCGTCCAAGTCTGAGGCCCACTGAGGAAGCGGCGCCTGGTTCGGGATAATGGGCGGCGTGCCGATGAACTTCACGGAGTGAGGTAGAGCCCTGGGGAATTCAAAACTAGGAACTGATAGTTGCCAGTAGATGTCGGCTAGCCTCACCATCGCTTCAAATGGAGGGCTTGCAAGCGGCCCCGTTTCCAATTCTCCCAGATATTCATTCAGCCGCCGGGCAAGCGGTTGATGGACGATCCTGTCGTGGTCCTGAATTGTTTGGGCATGGTCGGCCGGGCTGGGCGCCGGTGGCAAGCCGAGAAAGTCGGGCGCTCCGTCTTCCCGCGGCCAATGCAGGATCGATGTGCCGAAGCAGGCGACAGGTGGTCGGGTCGATCGAGGCTCCAAGAGCATCGGCAGAAGCCCGAGGAAGCAGTCGTCCCCAACGACGACATCGGCCTGCACATCCTCTAGCACGTCTTTCAATCCATGGTGCTGCGCTGGAATGCGGTCGACGAACAATCGTTCGAGAATGATGCGAAGCAGCTTCAACCCCGGAGGCAGCGTCTTGAACTCGGGATATTTCGAGAATGGATCGACGATGTCCTGATCCGCGCTGGCGGGAATTGGCCGGAAGGTGGCGCCTATTGCCTCGATGCGTTCTTTGAAGGCGCGGCCCGTGAATGCGAGCACGTCATGACCCTCGGCCAAGAGAACTCGAGCGATCCCAAGCATAGGATTGACATGCCCGGGCGCCGGCGTGGTCGCAATGACGATTTTCATGATTCCTCTCTTCGAGCCGCAATGAAAGAGCGGCCCCATAGCGTCGCTGCAGGCAAGATGACTGCAAAACGAGAATTCAACAGCTGGGATTTCAGCTCGATGTCGGGGCAGCGCGATCGCGCTACAGTCGCAATCAAAATGCGGATCTATGTAACGCAGCTGTAACGCTGGCGTGCGATAGGACCGAGCGTTCATTCGCGGTCATGGGTCCAACAGATCGAATGCCTATCGATCACTCTCCCAACGAGCAAAGTGCAGTCACGGAATAAGGATCGTGCAAGAACTTCACTGGCGACGCGAGTGAATTGCATCTAGAGAAGATCTGCTCACGTTACCTAAAGATGGAGGCCTAGATGGCGCATTTGATAGAATTCAAGAACGTCGCGCCTTTGGCTAATCGCGAGTCTGATACCGTCATTCATGGCGGCGCGCGCATTTCCCTGGCGGAGGTCGAGCGCGCGCTGACCGCGCACCCGATGGTGCTGGACGCTGCGGCATTCGGCGTGCCCGATCCAATGCTAGGTCACCGGATTGCGGCCGTTGTTCAGCTCGAGAACGAAAGTGACGACTCGATAATCGACGAGATTCTGGCGATGGCCCGGGTCCAGCTGCCCGAGCACAAGCTCCCCGAGTTATTGACAGCCGTTGACTCTGTGCCGCGAGACTCATTCGGGAACATCGATCGGAGGACGATCGCAGAGGGGATTCTTGGTGTCCCAACAGGTCTAAGCCGCAAGTAAGTCACCATCCTGCAATCAGACAAAGGCACGTCGGGGTCGATGAACATCGATGTCCCGGCGCTTGCTTTGCCGTGCGTAATTCCAAGGGAGACTGCTGGATCATGTCCACTTACGTCCTCGTTGACGCAGCCTGGCATACTGGAGAGCATTATTGGCCCGTCGCTGCATTGATGAGAGCTGCTGGACATCACGTCTTCACCCCGACTATGAGAGGCAATAAGCTAGGGGATCCAAAGACAACCGGACTCGTAGAGTCGATCGAATCGGTCGTGGAGTTCATGTCGGAAAGGAATCTCGACGATTTTGTCTTGGTCGGCCATAGCTATGGCGGCATCGTCATCAGGCGTTGCAGACCGTATTGCACATCGCCTTCGCAGACTTGTTTATCTCAGTGCATTTGTCGCCAATGACGGCGAATCCTTGAGTGACCTGGTGCCGCCACATTATCCCAGCTTACTCACGAATGTTGGGATGGCTCCGTGGTACTGCCGTTCTCCATCTGGCGAGAAGCCTACATCAACGATGCGGATGCAGAGACGGCTCAGCGGGCCTACGACATGTTGAACCCACATCCTTTCAAATCGTTCACCGACAAGCTTATGGTGCGCACGAATGCGGCTCAGATGAATTTGCCGAAGTTCTTTATCAATTGTACGGAAGACATCGCGCTTCCTCATAACTTCCCGCTGCATCCGAGGCTTTAAAGAAGCTTGGACTGTACCGCCTTGTTCAAATTGCAGGAAGTCACGAGCTTTGCACGACTTGCGCAAGCTATTGTAGAAGCAGGTCGAGACTAGAACTGAATCCGACCATGTATGGCGCGCACGCAGCAACGCGGCGCGGCATTCGGACGCACTGTTCGTTGGTGACGGCGGTGGACCAAGCTGCGCTTCCATCACCGCAAAGCGAATCGAATCTAACAAGCTCGGTAAACGCTTCAGACCGGGGTCGAGCATCTTGACGGGCTGGATTCCGCTCGTCAAGAAGGCTCTCTGAACTGAATCGTTGAAGAAACCCTGCGTGCGATCCACACCGCCAGAAGAGAACCCAAACTAAAGAATGCAGCCACCACACCGAGGCGCACAACGGCTCCTTCAGCGACAACCATTGCCCCAGTCGCGGCTCCTGTAGCGCTTCCCAGGTAGATCGCGGATGAATTTAATGAGAGACTGACGGACGCCAGATCGGGCGACAGCGCCACCAACCTCGCTTGCTGTCCCGTCATCGCCCCCCAGCTGGCAAGTCCCCATAGAAGCAGAGCAGGAAGGATAGCGAACGCGGCCTCTCGCGTCGCCAGCGTTGTAGCGAAAGATAGCATAAGGTAGGCCAAAAGCGTGAGGCTGCATCCGGTCGTGACCGTGAAGGTCGCCCCCAATCTGTCTGTCATGGCACCGCCAACCCAAGCCCCGAGCGCGCTAGCAATCCCGAATGCGAGTAAGGCCATGATGAGGCCAGAGGCCCCAACACCGGCAGCTTCGGCGAGAAACGCGCTTAGGTAGGTATACAAAGTAAAGGTGCTCGCCACTGTTAGGACGCTTGTCGCCAGGACGGCCACCATGTCGGGCCGCTTTGCAAGTGCAAGGCGCTCCCCGAGCGTTGGAATGGTGCCGGGCGGCTGGCGGGACATCCGGGTCAAGATCCCGATAAGGGAAAGTGCCGAAAGCCCGGCCACACCAGCAAAGGTCGCTCGCCAACCAAGTCGTTCGCCGACCAGGACGCCGAGCGGTACGCCAGCGATAATAGCAAGGGTTAGGCCGTTAGTTATCATCGAGAGGGCGCGCCCTCGTCGCTCATGCCCCGCCAGAACGGCAGCATATCCGCTTGCTGCAGGCATAAAACCTGCTGCGGACAAGGCCAGTAATAGACGAGCCATCAAAAGCCCGATGTAATTATGGGTCATTGCGGCAAGGGCATTTCCCAGGCCAAAGCATAGCATCGCTACAACGAGGAGGCTGCGCCGCTCAAATGAGGCGGTCAGCACCGCAATCACAGGGGCGCCGAATGCGTAGGCGAATGAGAACGCTGTTACCAGATGTCCTGCGGCCGGAAGCCCGACGTTTAGATCCCGTGCGAGATCCGGGAGCAATCCTGCGATCATGAAACCCTCGGTGCCGATGGAGAAGGCGCCGAGGGTCAGCCAGAGAAGCTTGCTATGAGACACTTGTCATCGCCCCAACAATCTTGCGACGGCTTGGCGCCCGTAGGTATTCATCAGATGATGGCCACCGCACTCCCAGGGCTCGCGTACTGCTTCGCAGCCTAGGGACAATCCGATCTACTCCCTGCGCAAGCCAGGGTCTGTGGCGAAGAGGAGCTGGTCAGCTTGGCCAGGGTGTATTACGAATCCGCATGCAAGCGTTGGGCTTGTGAAATCCTGGATCGTGATGCTCGATATAGTCGAAGTTCACCGTTCCGAAGGTCGTCTGAGGCTTCTTCAATGCTGAGCAGGTCTGAATTTGCACGAATTCGTTCTTGAAGTCTCCGCGCGGCCATGCTGCCAGAACATGCTCCCGTTGCTCTGGTGTGAAATCGTCGTATCCGATGCCGACGACGTCCACCAGGACGCCTGCATTGGTGAGCGCGATCTCTGGCCGCATGAACTGGGGAATACCTGGAGTTGTGTGTAGCGCTATGGCCTCCCACACCAGATCCGCTTTCGGGTCAGGTATGCCATGGCCCCGGACGAAATCACGCGCGGCATCCGCACCATCTACTTCGAAGCGCTTCGTCGGAGTGTGGTAAGCATCGGCTAGCCCAAGATCATGAAAGAGCGCCGCCACATAGAGCAGTTCGGCGTCGAATTTCAGCTGCTGGCGGACCCCCTTCATTGCGCCGAACACAAACACTCGGACTGAATGGTTGAACAGCATGTCGCTCTCGTGCTGCCTAACGAGTTCGGCAGCCTCGCGAGCAATCTTGCTGTCGGGAATCTTAATACCCGAGATTTCGTTGGCCATACCGAACTCCTCTGTCCACGCGCAGGAGCAGTCTGCCTTCTAGAGCGAGCGCTGCATCCGAGATAAGAGATAGATCGTCTTGGACCAGATTTAAGGTTCCGCGCGTATGAAGATATTGCAAGGAGACATTTGATCTGATGCATTTCCAAATCCTGAGTGAGGCTGACAGCCCGATTGCCGCGCTAGGGCGAGAGCTCGCGATCGGCGTCCGCGTTGTCAAAACTGAATCGCCTATGAGGCAGGTACTCGGTTGCTCGGCGAAGCATGCTGTGCAGCCACTTATGAGATGGGTCTTCGTCAAGGCGCTCATGCCAGAGCAGGCGAACCTCAAGCGACTTGGTCTTGTAGGGCAACTCGTGGATAGCAATCGCGTAGGTCCGCTCGAAAGCCGCCGCCAAAGGGCGTGGGACGATCGCTGCGAGCCCGCTTTCTTCGATTAAGGCCGGCAGCGCAAGAAAATGGGGTAGACTAATCGCCATTCGTGGCGTCGGATCGCTACCGCGGAACGCCTTTTCGAGCGCGGCACGATCGTACATCTCGGATCTCCGTGCCAGGCCGCGCTCAGAGATAAAACCTTCAACTGCTCCTTCTTGTTCTCCCCCAAAAGATACAACGACGAGTGACAGCTGCTCAAGAGTGGCCTTGTCAATGCGCCCGAGCTTGCTATTTGCACCCACAATGAGCACGTCGTCATACTCGAGCAGCAGCGCCGTCCTAAATCGGCTCGGAGGAGAAGAGAATACACCGATTGCAACGTCAATCCGACCTAGATCAAGTTGCTCGGCGAGGTATATGCGCGTAACGGGTTTGATGACGAGATCAACGGAAGGTGCCTCATGACCGAGCAACTTCAATAGCGGCGGCCCCAGCACGAGTGTGACGAAGTCGTTAGCGGCAAGCGTGAATAGCTTCGTCGATGTGGCCGGATCAAACGTGGGCAACTCTATAGCCGCTTCAAGGGCTTCTAGTGCATTACGCACCTGACCGGCCATTGCGAGTGCTCGGGACGTGGGTTGCATACCGCTTGCCGTCCGGACAAACAGATCATCCTCCAACATCTCTCGCAGCCTCGCCAATGAATGGCTAACGGCGGATTGGCTCAGTGCGAGCTTTTGACCTGCGCGCAAAACGCTACGCTCTTCCATGACGGCGTCGAACACCTTAAGAAGGTTTAGATCCATTGTCTTGAAGGATACGGCCACAGCTGCATTTCCTGCCAAGTGGAGCTTCGCGGTTGGCGGACGAGGAGTATTTAATCTTCCGCACAGCGAACACAATCCTATCGAGGGTCGCTCTTCTTCATGAGCGACATTCAAGGTCATCTTGCAAAGAAATCAACTCCGCGAAAGTGGGAGCTGGTCATTATTGTTGATCTGAGCAAGTTCTGCGACGGGTTATGAGAGCGTCGATCACATCAATCGAAGCCGGGCTGCATGCCGAGAGGGTTGATGGTCAAGATCGATCGCCGGCTGGAGGGGGCGCTGGCTAGATCTAGGCGCGTTCGTGCAGAACGTGCTGCTTGCCGCAGCCTGTCAAGGCTTCAAATATGCCGTCAGCAGACTTTCGCGAAAACCCACGATTCGGGAGGAGCAGATCGTCGTATGCCAAATAGAGGCCGCGAGGTCGAGCTCGATGCCTCCCGCGAGCGTCTGTTTGCTGTCAGTTGGTTATGGGTGCCCGAACACGCCCGATCCCGGTAAGGTTAGGTAATCGCAGCCCATTACGCCCAAGCAATAGTCTCAAATTCAGGGCATCCTCATATGTCCGGCCCAGAGTTCAGCGCTCCCTCATGTGTACAAGTCTCGACCAAGAGGCGGCGAGCCATTTTCGCTGCGACGATCGGCAATCTGCTCGAATGGTACGACTTTTTTGCCTACGGAGTGCTTGCTAAAACAATGGCGAAATTATTTTTCCCAGCTGAGAGCGAAGTCACTTCGCTTTTGCTCCCATTCGCAACGTATGGCGGTGGTGTCGCAATGCGGCCAGTTGGGGCGATCATCTCGGACTCTATGCCGATCGGGTAGGTCGCAAGGCCTCGCTGTGTCGGGCCATGTATCTTATGGGCGCGGGGACCACCATCATCGTGTGCGCGCCCACGTACGAGACTGCTGGGATTGTAGCACCGTTGCTCGTTCTGTTCGCGCGTCTGCTTCAAGGATTTTCAGGTGCTGGCGAAATCGGTAGTGCAACGGCGCTTCTAGTTGAGATTGCTCCTCCAGAACGCAGAGGGTTTTACGCGAGCGTTAATGCCGCAAGTCAGCAAATCGGCTTCGTGCTGGCTGCGTTCGTTGTCGTGTTGCTCAATTCGATGATCCCGCCGACGAATGGGGTGGTGGCGTTTGCCGTTCGCATTGGGCTTGGGAATTGTTCTGATCGCCGTTTACATTAGGCTGCGAGTGCAAGAGGCCTGACTTGTTTATGACCGTACAAGGCAAGGGCACAGCCGGACTGTCTGTCGGAAGTATAGGAATAAGCCGTTCTCGCTGCTAGCGATCGGCATTCTAAGCCTCTACGTTTTCGCCGGTAACATCGTTTTCGTCTATCTGCCGACCTTCGCAGTAGGGAAGTTATGCCCAGTTCGGGGGGCGCTGCTAGCGAGTATCTTGGCGACATGCTTTATGATCGTTTGCACGCTCTTAGCGGCCGCGGCATCCGATCGACTGGGACGCTGCTGCTTTGCGGCGTTAGGTTATGGAGTGATGATCTATCCCGCGTGCTTAATCGTAACGACCTGGCCTTCTGTACGGATGCTGATGCTGGTTCAGCAAATTCTTGCTGTACTGAACGCTATCTATGTTGGCCCCATGATGTCAGCGCTCGCTGAGTTATTTGCCACGATCACGCGCGCAACCGCAGTCGCTTTGGCCTATGGATTGACGGTGAGGGGGAGCCTCTCCCCGGCCTTGGCAACGTGGCTTGCCGAGCGAGGTGGAGATTGAGGCCGGCGGACCGAATAGGAAAGCTTCTGTCGGAGATATTCGGGCCGCACTGGAATGGAGTGCTCGACCGGAGCGACAAAGCAATAGCCCTTCATTGGCGATTGCCTCAAACCACGCTCATAGCGACAGTAGCGAGGTAGGAAGTGTTCTTGAGAGGGCCCTCGGTCTCGCTGACCCGCTTGGAGATCCCGAGAGTCACGATACTGACGAACCGGAGTGATCTGATCTCCGCGCACAAGGTGAGTTGGCGAATACGGAATTACCGGGTTGGCTAGGCTACGTTGCAGCAAGGAGCGCCGGCTGGGAACTGCGCTCGGTATTTTCTTTCGGGGCGTGCGGCGATCGAGGCGTTTCTTACAAGAAAATGGGCAGAGGAGTTGGAATGCCGGCTAATCGCGGAACTTTGGGCCTTTGCGGACAGCAGAATCGCCTTGCGATTCGCGAATGAATACCATGACGTCAATGGCAGGTGGTTCAGGTCGTACGGGAACGAACATTGGGACGTTGATACAGACGGACTGATCCAACGGCGCATCGAGAGCTTCAACAATCACTCAATTCAGCAAACTGATCGGGTCCTTCGATGGTCGCTCGGGCAGCGGCCGGGTGACCATCCTGAGTTGAGCGATTGTGACCTCTGCCCAAGGAATCTACCGGCGGCAGCAAGTTGTCCTCCACCGCCGATTGGCGGTCATCATGCTCCATTGTTCACTGCCGAAATCATGTGGGGGCCATGGCGAGTAGCTTAGCCCCCTAGGTCGGCAGCGCGGCTGTCCGATCGCGCGCGAAGCGCGGTAGTAGTGATGGTTTGTCGCGCTCCGGAAAAGACCTGCAGAAGCTTGCGATCTCAAACTAAAACTGACAATCAATGGCCGCCATTTTCCTTGATGTGGTGCCAATAAACGAACGCTTTGATCCTGCAATATGCCCTGCGGATCGATCGCGCAGATGTTCAGTAGCACGCGATAGTATGTTGAGGAACCACTGCTGGGCCGCGTCATTCGTTGTGCGTTCGTGCCACAGAACGCCGACCTCGGCCGACTCGGATTTGTAGGGCAGCTCATACGTTGTCACCGATTGTGTGCGGGACATTGACGCGGCTAGTGGGCGGGGCACGATCGCGGTCAACTCCGATTGCTCAAGAAGCGTCGGTAGGGCAAAAAAATGTGGCAGCGAGACCATTATCCGGGCGCTCTGGCCCGAGGTCGAAAGCGCCTTTTCCAAAGCAGCCCGATCGTACATTTCTGATCGCCGAAATAATCCGCGTTCGGATGCGAACCCTTCAGCAAGCTCATTCCGCTGGCCATGCAACGAGATCGCCGCGATCGAGAGTTCCGAAAGCGACTCGACAGACAACCTTCCAAGATGTCGAGAAGATCCGGCGATTAGCACATCGTCGCACGCGAAGAGCGACTGTGACCTGAATCTGGTTGCAATGCGCGAGAAAGTCCCGATGGCGGCGTCAACGTGTCCCAGGTCGATCTGCTCAGCCAATTCGGTGGTGCTGTCGGACCGAACAACGAGGTCGATTAGGGGCGCCTCATGCCTAAGGAGGTCTAGCAAGCGAGGTACCATCACAATCGTCACGAAATCGCTTACGGCAATCGTGAACTGCCGATTTGCGTTGGATGGCTCGAACTTAGGTACGCCAACTGCTGTCTCTAACGATTTCCATGCCTGACGTACGAGGGGGGCCATCATGAGCGCGCGCGCAGTCGGCTGCATTCCGTTCGGAGTGCGGATGAAGAGTTCGTCTCCAAGGACTTCTCTCAATCGGGCAAGGGCATGACTGACCGCGGACTGGCTCAGACATATCCTCTGACCGGCCCGGAGTACGCTGCGCTCCTCCATCACCGCGTCGAAGACCCTTAGAAGGTTTAAATCAAGCCTGTTCAGTATCGTTGTCATGATTAGCCAGGGTGGTTACGGGAGTATAGGTCAGCGACAAGTCGGATCCACGGGGCGATCGTCACACTTCGGCAGCTCGGACCTCGTCGCAAAGATCGAGAAGAAAGATCCAAGTGATGGGCGCGATGCCGCATAAATTCGGTGTCCCAGCAAGCCGAGCGCCTGTCTGACAATAAAAAGCCCGATGCCGAGGCCGTCGTTCCGCATCGGATCAAGCCGCGTGAACGCATCAAATATTCTTGGCATCTGTTCGCTAGCAATGCCGATGCCAGTGTCGTGCACCTCGATCCGAAGGTCTGAACCGCAGCGCCTGCAACCAAGAAGGATGCGTCCACCTGGTTGCGTGTACTTTATGGCGTTACTCAGCAAATTGCGCAAAGCCGCTCGCAACAGCAGACCGTCACTTCTCACTATCGCACCGGAACTAACTAAGCGAACGCTGACCCCTTTGCTCAACGCGGTTTCCTCGTTGTCCTGGTACGCCTGCCGCAAGACCTCTCCTACGCAAACCGGCGTCAGCTTGAGAGACTTGGTAAGCTCCTGGATTCGAAGCGCGGTGGTAAGCAATGCCAATTGTTCCCTGAGGCGATCGATCGCGTTCTGGCCTGTCTGCAGCAGGCGTAGCTCAGCGCTGGTTCGAATTCCCATGCCAAGCAGCTCGTGTGCACTCTGGATCACTTGCAACGGCTGACGAAGATCGTGCCCCGCGATAGCGAGTAGGACCGTCTCGAACTCCGTTGCGATGTGAGGTTGGGCGCTTTCCTCACTGGCATGCTCCGGCATAATCGCAATTCGGCCAACCGCGTCTCGATCCAAGGCAATGTGTGTGGGGTGCATAGTATTTCCTTTCAGCCTAATGGCTGTGAAAGAACATTCACTATGGCGAATGGTACCCCGCATACGCCGGCGTTCGAGTTAAACGTGCTAAGAATTTGTAAAGAGGGCCAACCAGGATCAGCCGTTTTTCGGATAAGCACGAATTTTGGAGCCGCATCCAGGTAGGGCGATGCCCCATTTGATGAGCCTATCGCGCCATTCGAATTCCTAATGAATTCGCCGTGCGCAAAGTCCCGTTGGCAATGGCGTTGCGCAGCATCTTGACTTCCGACGCAATGATAGGAGACGCCAAGCATCCACTCGGCGGTCACTTGCCCAGCTGGAATGTTGTGACGTCTCGAAATAGTTCTTGCCTGCCTCGCCACAGCGAGAGCGCCACGAAAATCGCCCGTCCTCAGGCCAGCTAGGAAATGAAGCTGCTGAGTGAAGTCATGTAGCTCTGTGGCAATGGCCAAGCCTCGTTCAAGACTTGCTTGGACTTCGTCGCTATAACTCTTGTGAACATGGATGTATAGTAATGCTTCCTGGAGAAGCATTTCTAATCTCTTGCCTCGCTCTGTTCCGGCAGCAACGCGAGTGCTCTTTGACAAGAGCGACGGCATTCATCAAAGAAAGACATTCGAATCAGCAGTGGCGCAGCTATGGAGACCAGCCGAATCCCAAGCTCTGCATCTCCTCGCTCCGATAATGCCCATCCCAGGGCTGCGCGAATGTTGTCTACATAGATGTCGTACCCCTGCAATTCGCTAGAATCAAAGACAGATCGCTGTCCAATTGCTCCTTGTAGGAGATCTGTGAAAGTAGCGGCATGCTTTCGATAGACATCGTTTGCCTCGCCTTGTTCCTCGAGCTTTACGGCAGCATAAGCGCGCGTGGTCTCCAACAAGCGGTAACGAGACTCGCCATGATGATCGATTGCGGAGATAAGGGATTGTGCAGCAAGTCCGGCAAGGGCGTCTTCGATGGAGCGTCGGCTTCCATTTGCGTCGATCGCGACTGCTATTGCTAGCGTGGCGGTAATGGGACCTATAAAGACAGATCTTTTGCAGAGAACGGCTCGCTCTAGCTCGGATAGAAGACGGAAACTCCAATCCAGCATCGTCGCAATTGTTTGATGCCGGTTGATCGAAGTGCGGCGGCCTTTCCACGCAAGCGCGAAGCTGCCGTCAAAAAGATCGGCCGTACCACTGAGCCCGAGTGAGCCGACACGACCAGCCGCGAGTACCAGCGCAAGGGGAACGCCGTCCAGCCTACGGCAGATCCTTGCAACTTCCGCTACATCGAGGTCCCGCAACGGCATCCTCAATCCTGCTGCGGCGGCCCGGGCGACAAATAGCTGCGCTGCAGGGTAGCTTAGTATAGCGGCGGTGGTTAGGTTGGACCTGGGAGGACAATCTAGCGGGCTCAAGATGTGCGCAGGCTCGCCCGCCGCGCGCAAGGCTTTGCGGCTGGTCGTGAGGATGTGGACTCTCGCGACATGTGGTGCATTCGCTCCGCCAATTCGGCGGCAGCGGCTAGTGCCGTCTCACAATTATCCAGTACCAGCAGATGAGGTTTGTCGCTAAGAAAAGTAATGAGGGCGGAGACCGGATCGTGCGACTTTAACGGACATCCTAGCGCCGATCCAACCATGCTTGGGAGGGATGCTGGGTCCGCTAGAGTGGTCAGATCTACAAAGCAGGCCGGGATGGATATTTGTTCCGTGAATGCATGGGCTGCCGCAATCGCAACAGTTGTTTTTCCGACGCCTCCTGCGCCCACAATGGTCACGAAACGGTGGGTTATCAGTTCGGTGCAGAGATCCCCCAACCGTTTCTTCCCGCCCCGATCATTCGGGTTAAGGGCGCAGGAAGTTGACTAGGTTTGCTTGCGGTCGGGTGCTCGCCGAACGATCGCAGCAGATCGTCCGTTGAGGGCTGCACAGGTGCGACGAAGCAGTAGCCTCGCCCGGAAACGGTAGCGATGTAGCGCGAGCCGTCGCCATCCGGATCGAATGTCCTGCGAAGAGAGGCGATGTGGGCGCGCAAATTGCACGGGTCGATGGTGACATTGTGCCAGGCTTTAGAAATCAACTCCTTTTGGCTGACCACTTCCGCAGCGCGTTCCAGTAATACTATTAGCGATTCTAAAGCGCGCCCCCGGATCGGGAGCGGTTCATCGTTTTTTCTCAAAACTCTGTCGGTTACGTCCAGTCGGAAAGACCCAAAGACGAAGGTCTCCTTATGGGCCTCGGTCGCCAATTCGGTCATAGTCCAAATCCACTGATCTGAACCTGCAAAGAACGCCGGGTGCAACGGGGCCGAGAATATCGCCATGCTGATGGAGCATCAATGCCAAGAACATTGGAGAGAAATTCTCGCAAGGGTAGAGCTTGGTCTGGCTTCAGCTCATCGGCGAGCGAAACGCACCAGTTTTGCGATCCTTCGTTATCCGGTACCCCCCGGTGCGTCGGGCACGCGGGTGGAGTCTATCGACGTTCGCTCAAAAGGCGGTCGGCTCGCGAGAGATTGCAACAATGGCTCTCGCTGAGAAGTAGATGGCGCAGTACGCTCCCCGTCCGAAAATTGGCGCGGTACCCCGCAATGCCGCACGTGCAGGGAAGCGCGTTCAACGCGCTCGGTTCATGCTCCTGGTCCAGCTTCCGGAAGAGCTGTACGGCGAGGGCCGAGAACTGCAGTTCCGTGGTCTTAGATCGGTCGAACTCGATATCTCGGAAGGCATTGTCAGTCCCGCTTGGTTCTTAACGGAATCGACACCGCTCGAGAGACATTGCCGCGACAAATAAGCCAACCAGCTCTATTCGGACGAATCCACCCGGAGTACAATTTTGCCTTTTGGGCGCGTGAGTTGGCCTTCAAGCATCATATGTGCTTTCCGTGCATCTGTCAGCGGAAGAACCGCCGCTATTTCGGGCTTTAGTTCACCACGGTCGATGAGCTCGGAGATTCGATTCAACCTCTCAGTGGTTACAGCCACAAGGAAGAATTCAGCACCGACTTTGCGATCCGCAGCTAATCGTTGGTCTGGCTCCGATACTGTGGAGATCAGCTTTCCGCCTTCACGGAGAACTGCGAAAGAACGTACTTGAGTATCGCCGCCGACGAGGTCAAGGACTGCATCGATCTTCCGAAGTTCCTGTTCGAAGCGCCGCGTTCGATAATCGATAACCTCAGCCGCGCCAAGCTTTCGTACATGTTCCATATCCCCGCTAGCCGCCGTCGCGATGACCCGCACCCTTGCTCGGCAGGCTAGCTGTACAGCGTAGCTGCCGACGCTTCCTGCGGCACCATGGACGAGCACTGTCTGTCCCGAACCAAGGTGAGCGTACTCGAAAAGTGCTTGCCAAGCGGTCACAGCAACGACAGGCACAGATGCTGCCTGGACCGGTGATAGCGACGCCGGTCGTTTCGCCAACATTGAAGCGGAGGCGACCGCATATTCGGCATACGCGCCGAGGAATTGTGTGTTGGTTACTCCGAAGACTTCATCATCTATGGCGAGGTTGAGCGGGCCGGGCCCCACCTCCTGGATCGCTCCGGCGAGATCAGAGCCCAATATCAGCGGGAGAGGTTGGGGCAATGCGCTCCTCCCGGACCGAATCCACGCATCCCAAGGCCCGACCCCCGCAGCATGAACCTTCAAAAGCACCTCGCCAGGGCCTGGCTTGGGGCGAGGAACGGTCTCGAAAGTCATAGCTTCCGGCGGCCCAAAGGCGTGCACGCGCCAAGCGTTCATCTCAGCGGGCAAGGTACGAATATGGGCGGAATTGTGAGCCATCCTATCTGCCACTTCTTGCCTCCGTTTATGGATACTTTCGAGGCGGGATACAAGTGGAGCATCTAGTGCCACGCATCCCCCGCCAGCCGGGAAGGACAACAACCATCTGTTAGGTCCGGCGCGAGGAACTCCCGCAGCTTGAGGGGGCCAACTTGTCTACAGAGGCCAGACGAAGCTTTTGAATCATCGATGACAACCCTCAGTTCCGCCGGTGAACCCAATCTGTGCCACTCTCGCGTGATAAGCTGCCGCGAGACCGGTGACAGTCGACCTCGAATGATGGGTATCCAGAAGGTCCAGCGTAGCAATGCGATTGAGATCATCAGACGGCCATCTGCAGACTTAGAAAAATCGAGACCGGCTACAGCCCCCACTGTCTGCAACCGATATTGGGACCAGCTCCTTATCGAAGGCTTCGATGTCGCGCGCTGCGAGCATGCTCAACAAGCGTGTACAAAGCGGCGTGGTCCAGGTCATCTATAGTGAGCTTTGAGTTTCTGTCGGAAGAGCTGAAATGTGCGCAATCCGCGGCGCTGTCGTGACAGCCAATTGTAGCTCATTCATTGTGTGCTTCTCCGAGCGTTATGGAAGAAGGCAGTGATTCCTAAAGCACAATGGCACGGAAGCAAAATGGCGCTTCTGCAGCCACTCCATGAATTGCGCTCAGGTTACGAGGTCGAGAGAGCGGATGCGAAAAATGAGGAGGACGCGCAGGCTTAGTTGAAGTGCATCCCGCTCAATTTGATATTGAGATCGTTTCACTTCCATAGGTGCACATGCTGCCTGTACTGAACAACCTCAAATGGTCATAGCTAATGTGACCGCAGGCCCTAAAAGCGCCACCATCCGCTTCTGGGTCCTCACCCCGCGCTCACAACGTTGCGCGACTTCTGGATGTAGAAGATAGGTTGACGTCATTGGCGCACTCACCAGAGGAGCACGGGATGCCATTTAGATCGCTCTCTATGCGCTTTGCCAGCGCTATCGCCATCCTCATATTCCTCTCCCCTCCCATAAAGAGCGCGCCAAAAGCGAAGTTTGATGATGCGCTGGAGGGGGCAGTCTCTCAGCAGCGGAGGGGGGGCAACCTGGCCGGCGCGATCGTCGACGTCGCGCTCCAGTCACCCGTGATGTCTGCATCTAGTTTCACGGCCCGATCCGAAAAAACAGCGGTCGCGGTGTCCAACCGGCCATCTGAGAGCGTTAAACCAGTGTTCGAGCGCTCGATTCCAAACCTGCCTGATAAGAAATTGATCGCAGTCGTCGTGAATTACCCACCTGGCGCAAAGTCTCGACCTCATCACCACGCGAAATCCGCCTTTATCTATGCGTTCGTACTCTCCGGCGAGATCCGAAGCGCTGTTGGTGCCGAGCCAGCTCGCATTTATCGCGCCGGCGAAAGCTTCTACGAAGACCCCGAGGCGCATCATCTGGTCAGCGAGAACGCTAGTGACACGAAAGCTGCAAGCCTTTTGGCTGTGTTTGTCGTCGGGACGGACGATAAACCTCTCACCACACCTGACGCGGAGACCGGCAAGTAGCGCTGCTATCGGCAATGGCCACCAGTTCGCAGCCTGTATCCGAACCTAGCCGCGGCCCCTAGCGGTACGCTATGAGCGAGCCGTAGACATCGCTCATGTGAAGTGCGGAGAAGTCATAGCATCGCGCCACTCCAGTCCGATTGTGGTGAGGACAAGCAAGGCGTATGTCCAAAATGCGGAGAGAGGTTTCAACTGAAGTCAAATGCCTGACTGACGTAGCTAGTTTGTAGCGATCCAACCTGATGACCAAGGGGGGATGCGATGCTGAGTGATCGCGCGGATTCAGAAGGTTGTCGCGAATGAGAACGCAGGTGAAGCCTGGATCGAACAATAGGGCAAATGGTGCCGGCCATTACCCTCATCGGTCAAACTTGATGATGGATCTGAAAGCGTACTGGACCAGAGAACGCCAAGTGAGGAGCACGATGCGATCGTTGGCGCGCCTGGATAACCACTCGGACACGCTGCGCAGTCTTGGGCTGTCGCGTCGCGACAAGATCGAACTAACTGTGCAGGATCGTCTCGAGTGCTGATCGGCGCTTACCGAGAAGCCCCGAGCGAACGATCTTGCTCTCTAGCTGTGACAAGGGACTCTCGACGGAAATGGGGGCTCAATTCGGGGTCCTCCTGGCTCTGGCGGCATGGGACATGAGCAATATAAGATCGAGTCTCAGAAAAGAACGCGCTGTTGGGTCCGTTTTAACAATTCATGCGCAAGGCGGTTCATATGATACCTGACATCTTGAGAAGAATAGAGGCATACAAAAAGGAGGAGATTGAGCGCGCAAAGAGTGCGTATCCCTTGGCGGAAATGCTTTTACGAGCAAAGTCGTCTCCATCCGCAAGAGGCTTTGTATCCGCGATCCGCAAAAGGCTAGCGTCCAACGAATACGCCTTGATTGCGGAAATTAAGAAGGCATCTCCTTCCAAAGGGCTCATCCGAGAGGATTTTGATCCATCTGCTTTAGCTCAGGCCTACGAAGCAGGCGGGGCCACGTGTTTGTCAGTTTTAACGGATGAGCCGTCCTTCCAGGGCAAGCTGGAGTTTATGGCACTGGCTCGCGCAGCGACACATCTACCGGTACTCCGGAAAGACTTCATCTTCGACGTCTACCAGGTGGTGGAAGCGCGTGCCCACGGGGCGGATTGCGTTTTGTTAATCATGGCCGCTCTCGACGATAAGGCCGCAAGGGATCTTGAGGCGGCGGCATTCGAGCTTGGCATGGACGTGCTGATCGAAATCCACGATCGGCCTGAGCTCGACCGAGCTTTGCGTCTAAACTCGCCTATGATCGGGATCAATCATCGAAATCTGCGAACCTTCGCCACGTCGCTCGCGATCAGTGAGAACTTAGCCCCACACCTGCCCAAGGATCGGTTGATCGTGGGTGAAAGCGGGATATCAACCCCAGCCGATGTTGCCCGTCTTGCGCGTATCGGAATATCGACTTTCCTCGTCGGGGAGAGCCTTATGCGCCAAACCGACGTAGCTGACGCAACTCGGTCCTTGTTGAGGCCGGTCGTACAATGATCTGAACCGAGGGCGTTCAGCTGATGGCATCTTTAGCTTCTGTTGGCCCTCTTGGGTACCCCAACAGATATCTCGCGCGAACTGCCTCACCGGAGGAGCTTTCGACTTCTCCAGCGGATCCTCGCCAAATAGGGACGAACTCTTCGTGGACTCCATTGCGTACATTTGACAGCGCGGCCGGCCAGACGCTGACATGTGTGGTCGTCGAAGACGACCTGATAATGCGCCAACTGGTTGCAAACTATATCGAAGAAAATGGAATTCGCGCTATCTCGGCGTCACGACGAGAGGAGGTGATAGGCATTCTTGTGCGACACAAGCCAGATATCGTTGTTCTCGATCTTCGTCTCGGACAGGATGACGGTCTGGACCTTCTGCGCGAGATCCGAGCGCAATCGGACGTGCCAATTATCATTGTCACAGGTCATCGGCGAGACGAGATTGACCGAGTAGTCGGCCTGGAGCTGGGAGCCGATGACTATCTAACCAAGCCATTTGGTTTGCGAGAACTGCTTGCTCGCATAAAAGCCGTTCTTAGGAGGCGAGCTAGCGGATGCACGTCAACGCTACGGGATGGAAAGAAGGGCATGTGGCGCTTTGGCTGCTGGCAGATTGATAGGCGAACTCGTCGCCTAACCAATTCTCTCGGTGAGCATATTCCGCTCTCAAAGGGCGAGTACGCGCTACTGACCGCGTTTCTTGATGCACCGCAAAGGCCCCTATCACGTGAATATCTCCTGCAGGCAACCCGCGTTCACGAGGACATCTATGACCGGAGTATCGACGTGCAGGTTCTTCGATTGCGACGCAAGCTCGAAGTGGATCCCAGTGTGCCGTCCATCATCCGTAGTGAGCGGGGTGTCGGGTACGTCTTTGCGCTACCTGTGGAGCGGATCTAGCAGGTGAGAACGGGAAGGCGAGGTTGCGTTGAGAGAAGAAGCTTATTGCCGACGTGGCTTTAATGCACCGCGCGGTAACGCTCGCAAAACACAGGCTCCCATAGTACTGCGGATGCGTGTACCACACCTCGTTTGTCGGCACTGTTGGGGTGCTGCGGAGCCGAATTCCTTCGTGTTTAATCGCACTCGGCTCATCGGTTTCGTCAACACCTTCGCGAGGTGTGCGGCCCCTCTATCCGCAGAGTTTGCGTAAGAAGTGCGATGAGTAGTGGTTTCACTGCCAAAGCTGGCCAAGAGGCAAGGGGGCGGAAATCATCAACATGATGTTCTGGCGGATTCCGAAAGCGCGCCGAATGCTCCTCACTGCTTTCACGGCAGTATCAACGTTGCTCGTAACCGTCACCAACGCTCAGGTGCCGGAAAGCGCTAGCTCCTCTTCCGCGGAGGAGGATGGTCCCATCACTCCCATTCCAGAACCTCCGCAAGCTGATGCGCGCAAGTTAGCGCTGGGCGAGCGCCTTTTTGGGGATGTGCGATTGTCCGCCGGCGAACGACTTTCATGCGCCACCTGTCATGATGTCACAACAAATGGTGCTTACGTCGACCAGAAACAGCCCAAATCGGAGCGTTTCGACGTTCCCACCGTGTTCAATACAGCACTGAGCTACCGCCTTACTTGGGAAGGAAAGTTTCGAACTCTTTCAGAGCAGGCGACTGCATCGATTGCGGACCCTTCCGGAATGAGCGGCAAGCTGGAGGAAATCGTTCCGAAGTTGAGGGCTAATAGGGCATTGGATGAGGCGTTTCGCTTGGCGTATGGACGTCCGGTCGATAGCGAAAGCATTGTTGACGCTCTCGTCACGTTCGAAAAATCGCTGCTCACGCCCGGCAGCCGCTTCGACAAATGGCTGCAGGGCGACGCATCAGCCATCACGGCGACAGAATTAGAGGGGTACCGGACATTCAATACGCTTGGCTGCAGTTCGTGCCATCAAGGCGTCAACGTCGGAGCTAATTTAATTACCCGCCAGGGGATTTTTCTGCCGCTAGTACCATCGGGGCCAAGGCAGGTTCGTGCCCCTAGTCTACGCAACGTCGAGGCAACCGCTCCGTATTTCCACGATGGCAGCGCACCAACTCTCGAGGACGCGGTGCGGCGAATGGCGGCCGCCCAACTCGACCGCATTTTGACCGATGAGCAGGTTGCGTCAATTATAGCGTTCCTGAACACTTTGACTGGAAACTTCAGGGGAAAGCCGGTCGCAAGAGGCGGACTATGAGCCTAGCCCGCTCGTTAGCGATCATTGTCGGCCTCCTACTGCTGCTTACGTGGCTATCATGGCGCGCGATCAATCCCAACGCTGAACAGTTCGACTACGCACTGAACGAACTTAATCGGCTCGGGGTTGTTCAAGATGCCCTGTACCGCGATCTCCTTGCGGAGCGGACCGGCTTGTTGCGGAACTACGATCCGCTTGTGCATGAAATGAGCGCGCTACACCAGTCGGTTACTCAATTGCAGGAGATCGCGTCTTTCGACACGCAGACTGCTCAGGCTATAAGCCGTGTTAAAATCTCCATTGATCGAGAAGAGACGCTCATCGAATCCTTCAAGAGGGAGAACGCCGTTCTTCGCAATTCGTTGTCATTCTTCGCGCGATTCGCGACTCGGACCGATGAACGTGAGATCGATGTCGCCATCGGTGCTGCCGCGACGGCAATTCTTCATCTCACTCTGGACACATCTTCTGATGCTCTTACCGAAGCGGCAATGCAACTTGAGGACCTAAGGCACCAAGCAGAAGAAGCCGGAGAGTTTGCTCAAGTGCAGCCCCTGCTAGCCCACGGACGCTTACTACAGAGGCTCCTTCCTTCGGTGGACAACGCGCTGAGGCAGGTGATGACGCTGGCCAAAAAGACCGATCAGGACGCCCTTCGTGGCTTGATCCAGATGCGCCAACTCTCTTCCAGGAATGAGGCCCGCTTTTATCGAGTGCTATTGTATGTCACGTCATTGCTGCTGGTAGCATTCCTCGCTCACCTCGGAGTTCGTTTGAAGGTCCTGGTGGGTGACCTCCACAGGCGCGCCGGTTTGGAGCACCTTCTGGCCGATATTTCAATGCAGTTTGTGAATGCTGAGCCGGAAAACGTCGAGTTGCAAATCCAACGCGCCATAGCGCAACTCGCTTCTCATCTAGGCTGCCAGAGAGCCTATCTTTTGAAACCTGAATCGACCGGGAACTCATATCTCTGGCAGACAGCGCGCGAGCCTTTTCCGGTTGGTTGGCCGAAAGGAGCGCCGGATCTCGCGATACAGATGGGATACGGAGAAGACCGCGCGATCAACGTGCCGCAAGTCAGTCGTCTCGCTGCGGGCCCAAGTAGGTCCCTTCTGGAAGGACTGGGCATCAATGCATGGGCGTACGCAACCGGTAGTGATCGTCAGGGGAGACAGATTGCGCTAGGTCTTGAAGTTGTCGGTTCGGAAAGCGTACTGCTCAAGCCCGCAGAATTCGTCTTTTTGCGTATGTTGCTTGACACATTCATTCACGCAGTTAACCGCGGATCTGTAGAGGAGGAGCGTACTCGCCTTCACAGACGCTTGCGGCACGCGAGGCGAATGGAAAAGATCGGAACCTTTACCAGCGGCATCGCCCACAACTTCAATAACATTCTTGCAGGCATTTTGGGACATGCAGAGATGATGGAAGAGCTGGCTGCTGGTTCGGGGGGCAATTCGCGTCATCTTGTTGGAATACGAAGGAGCGCGGAGCGCGGTCGAAACCTTATTCGCGAAATTTTGATGTTCGGTCACCATCGGGAGCCCCGTCGGACGCCCGTCAGCATGGTTGAGCTAGCAAAGGAGACTATATCGCTCTTACGAGTCTCCCTAGCGTCCCAGATTGAGCTGGAGGTGAAGTCAGATCCAAGCGGCTTGATTGTAAATGGAGAAGCGGCTCAGTTGCAGCAGATCTTTATGAATCTATGCCAGAACGCGGCGAATGCAATGGCGGACCGCGGCTCTATTCATGTTATCCTCGAGTTGTGTGCCAGCTCCGCGGCGAATTCATTCGGTCACGATGAGGTCGAGCTTGGCAAGTATGTGAAGATTTCCATACTAGACACGGGTGTCGGAATGGACGCGACGGTACTTGACCGCATATTTGAGCCATTCTTTACAACGAGGCCAGATGGCAACGGGCTTGGCCTTGCAACGGTACGCGAGATTGTTCGCGATCATGGGGGCGAAATCAACGTTGAGAGCGCTCTCGGCGAGGGAAGCCGGTTTGACGTGCGGTTGCCTGCTGTTGCTTCGACAATCCTCTCGCCGGAGAAGTGCGTGAGTGTGCAAACTGGAGGACACGGGGAAGTCGTAATGCTGGTGGTTTCCGATAGAGATCGGTTACTAGGGGAGGAGGAAAAGCTTGCTGCCTTGGGGTACGAGGCGGTGGGTTTCGCGACGGCAGAAGCGGCAGTGCAAGATTGCAAGGCAAACCCAAATCGCTATGACTGCCTGGTTGTAAGTCAACTTGGCACCTTGGCGCAGACTGTTGAGCTAGCTGCCGAGCTGCGTCGCGCACTTCCTTGGACGCCAATCATCCTTGCAGCGAAGATCTCGTCTGACGTCAGGCCGGATGATCTTATGGCCGCCGGCATCTCTGACGTGGTAGGGTGGCCGATACTTACGAAAGAGATCGCGGCGGCCCTGTCGCAGTTCTCGAGGACGAACGGCGAGAGCCTTCAACGTGGGGCCGCGCCTCAGAGCTCGGTGGCCGGCACCGTCAATGCCAATTGACTCTGCAGAAGTTGCTTCGGCGGAAGGTAGGATCCTTGTCCACGGAACGTCGGTCTTGACGTTGCCGACGTCCGCGTATTGACAAACATCTCGGTCTCGAACTGAGCGTCCCCAGAGACGCAACCAAGACGTCGTAGGTTGGTGCGTAAGATCGGGGTGACCTTTTCGCAGTCACGATGAGAGCTGCGAGAGGCCGCGACCCTTTCGTGCTTGCCGCGTTCCGTCAAGGTCGTCTCGATTGCACTGGTCCGGGGAATGCAGCTCTGACCATGAATGCCTGTGTTCGTTGGCGATCGGCGTGGAGTCGGCAATGCTCAAAACTGATACAGAGCCCCTACGCGCTATCGATAACGCTCGGTACACCGATCTCCTCCGCGCTGACCGGAGCTCTTCCTCGCCGAGAATTCACCATTGCGCTCATGGCGTCGTTAACGATCTATAATTTGTCTGCAGCTGTATCCCCGAACGACGCAGTATTGATGCTCTCGCGCGTTGTTCATTGGCGATGAGCTCTTGAAAGGGCCTGGGCTGGTGACGGCGCCCTACGGCTCAGTTGCGAGCAAGTGTTCCCTTGCTGTTCGCTTTGGTCGCGCTGCGCCCGCCTTCTGCGATCGCCGACGCGAACGCTAAGTAATGTGAATGGCTGCCCGCACCCGAGCTCCCGAGCCGGCATTTGTCATGCTGTGGGCAACTACCGCCTTAGCGACCGTGCGAGCGACTCGCTTGCTCGCGTGTTTGGTTCAGCGCGTGCTAAGGTGAATAGATGTTGCCGAACCCAAGCGGATGCCCCTGATCGCAGATCCGAGGAGCGAACGCGACAGTCGAATCTTCGAGGGGTGCCCGTTCAATGCATTTTGACAACTTCGTTCACGAAGCCGCTCAGTCGCGGCCTGGTCCGCGCCTGTCCTATAAGATGGCTGGCTGGCGATCGTGAGCAAGGATCGCAGCTTATCGGTCTACCTCACATTCCACTTGCTGAGGACCTATTGGATCTTGGTATACATAGGTCGAGAGCAGGGTCTCACTACGACCCGGGCGCCAGATCCGTGCCGTGCAGGGGACCATTCTTCAGGGCTGGTCCGCACCAGATATAACGAACAGCGCTGGCACGGGATTTGAGAGCTGGACGGCCGGGAATATTGCGCTCTACCTCGGGACCGGGCACCGCCGTCTGTCGGCGGCTACCGGGCCGATGGCGGAAGCAGTCGAGCTGTCCACATCCAGGATGACCGATGCGGACACAATGGCGATCGCGACGTATTTGAAATCGCTGCCAGGCAAAGCTGAAGAGAGGAGTGGATCGCCCTCGGTCGACGCCGACATGATGGCCGCCGGCGGGGCTATTTATCGCGACGAGTGTGTCAATCGGCCTGTAAATTTGACCCCTCATCGGCGTCCAATTTTGACCCCTTCGTGCGCCGCGGTTTGACGGTAGCGCTCGGCTCGTTGGAGCTGGCCGGGATAGCGGAGACGAGACGAGCGCGGGTGGCGTGATCGTCGTCGCGGCTTTTGAAGCGCCAGCTGTCATTGCCGGTCTCGACGATGTCACAGTGATGGGTCAACCGATCGAGCAGCGCGGTGGTCATTTTGGCGTCGCCGAACACGCTCGGCCATTCGCCGAAGGCGAGATTGGTGGTCACGATGACGGAGGCGCGCTCATAGAGCCGGCTGACGAGGTGGAAGAGAAGCTGGCCACCGGACTGGGCGAAGGGCAAATAGCCGAGTTCATCCAGCACAATGAAGTCCATCCGGGTCAGATGCTCGGCGAGCCGTCCTTGCCGTCCGTTGCGGGTCTCGGTCTCGAGGCGATTGACGAGGTCGACTACGTTGAAGAAGCGGCCGCGGGCACCGGATAGGATGCAGCTTCTGGCGATGGCAATGGCCAGGTGGGTTTTGCCTGTGCCGGTGCCGCCAACCAGCACGACGTTGCGTTGTTGGGCGATGAAGCCGCCGCCAGCAAGATCATTGACGAGTGTCTGATTGATCGGCGTGCCGTCGAACTGGAAGTCGGCGATGTCCTTGGCAAGCGGAAGCCGCAGAGCAAGCTGCGGTGGCTCGGCAGGTCGAGACTCGGGAAGAAAATGTATTGGCGTACATCGATGGTCTTTGGCTCGCGTTTGCCGCCGCCGCGGTTGGCTTGCTTCTTCTCGCGGCGATTTCCGAGCCGCCGGCGGGCCCATTGCCCCCCTGTCGCCATCCTAACAACGGGACCGGCCGTCCTCAGGAGCGCGCGGCAGGCCGACCCTGGTGGAGGCAAGTCAGCATCATCAGTGGGGTCACCTCTGCTTTCATGGCATTGGTCGTAGATTCCAGGCGCCTGGGCCTCCAGATCAAGCCGGCAAGGCGTCGAATCGGCGGGACCAAGAGGCATGGATACAGCTCAAGAATTGAACCCGATCCCTTGCACGATCCTGATACTTGGAAGTGGATCGACGGGCCGTTAAAGCCTCCTGAGGAGGTGTAGGTTGCGCTCTCCGGGCAGATTTGGGAACGTCATCAAGCACATGGCGGAGAGCTGCAGCGTGCTCATTCACCATTGCGGTTCTTTCACTTCCTTGCGGCTGCGCGTAGCGCAAGATGAGCCGATCGCGACCGCCCCAAATCGAAGCGATTTCGACCGGCATATTATTGTTTGCTCCGCATCGAGCGCCTCGGGGGTGGCAGAGCACATCGAAAGAGATGCCCGAGAGGTTAGAGAGTAGCTATTCATTTGCCGATACGCTCGCCCGGCTGCGGTCGAATCTTGAAGCGAGAGGTTTCAGGATCTTCGCGATGATCGACCAACGGACCGCGGCTCATTCGGTTCGGATTGAAAATACCGCCGACGACGGACCTCATTTATGGGAGCCGGAAGGCGGCACTCCTCTGATGCAGGCAGCGCCTGACTTCGCGCTTGAGCTCCCGCTGCGGCTACTGGTTCGAGAGGGTGAGCACGGCAAAGTCTACGTGACCTTCAACCGGTCGGTCGAACTGGATGGAAGGTATGCGCTGCCCGCGGGGATGGTAGGGAAACTCGCGCCGGCAGAGCGGATCATCACCAATCCCGTGGTGGGGACACCAATGACTGAGCAGGGCAGTGGTTCAAAACCGGGGCAAAGTTCTAAACGACTACCGAAGGAGAATGCTATGAAGCTCCGTACGGCTCTCACTTGTGCCGCCCTTGCTTTGGTTCTCGGATCCGCATCCGTGCCGAAGAGCCAGGCCGAAACTGTAAAGCTTGGCCCTGCTGGGACGGTTTGCAACCCCATTGAGGTATCAGGGGTAAAGGTTCCTGACAGCAAACTGGCGCGAGACGCAGTTGAGACTGTTCGCAAAGCCGAAGACGATTTGCTTTTTCAGCATTCCCTACGCGTTTATTACTGGGCGGCATTGGCCGGAAATCGGAAGGGCCTGACTTTCGATCCGGATCTTCTCTTCGTCGCCGCGATCTTCCATGACTATGGGCTAACTGGTGGGTATGCCGAAAGTTATTTGCGTTATGAAGTGGATGGGGCGAACGCCGCGCGTGCGCTTTTGCAGAGCGAAGGTGTTCCAGAGTCGGATCGCCAGAATGTCTGGCTTGCAATCGCGCTGCATACAACAAATGGGATCTCGCCGTATCTATACCCGATTGCAGCACTCCTCGCCGAAGCAGCCAACATGGACCTTGTCGGCGCCGGTTTCGATGATTTCACTGCGGAGCAGCGGAATTCCGTCGAGGCAGCTTATCCACGGCCACCGCAATTCGCGGAAGGTTTCCTGCAGGCCCTGTACGATAGTCTCAAGCACCGCCCTGAGACGACCCAAGGCACGGGTCTCGCCGATGTAATGGCCTACAAAGACCCGAATTTCCGCCGGCGGGACTTTAGCAGTTTGATGCAGAAGTCGCGTTGGGTGACTGGACCATAATCGGCAGCTGCTTTGGTGGAGTGAGATGCTGACGCCCGGTCCCGCCGGCGGCCGTTTGCTCGGGAGTCAGACATCGGACGATCGGATCGCACGCCAGCTACTGCTCGAGGAGAGTTGTGAGTTGAGCGCCCTCGTCAGCAACGACAACGGCTATCAGCTCGGCTGGTTCCGTATTGCTCGCGTTCGCTGAGACGACATGGGTTGAACTCGGCGGTTCAAAGAAGGATTGTCCAACTGCGAACGTTTCGAGTGGGCCACCGCCGAGTTGTGAGCGAATTTCGCCCTTCGTAATGTAGGCCTTGACCGAGCCGCCATGCCGATGGGGAGGCGTGAATCCGCCGGGTCCGTAGGTTACGCGGACGACGGTCACGCGTTTTCCGGGAACATCGGGCAGGGCGTGAGAAGAGATCACCTCAACATTGTTTTCCGGGGATCCCGCGCCGATGCCGACCGAGCACAAAGGCCCCCCCAATCCGATGGTTGGGTCGATAGCTAACGGCAAAGTTTTTGCAATCGCAATTGCGCAAGCTAGCCCTGCCGCAAGCGCGAGAGATACCTGATGCCAATCGCGCTCGCTGGATGGTGTCATTTTCAGAATAGTCATCATCGGCGTGGGACCTTTCATGTTCCAAGGAAGATAAATGGGCTCTGCAGCTTACCGAATTGGAGCTACCGGCTCGAACACATCTATCACTTCGCGAACGGAATCATCAAGAAACCACAGACGACGTTCGGGAACGTGAAGGTTGCTCGATCATCCTCGGCTCCTCCTGGTCGAACTGAAAGGTTGGCGTGAATGGACTTCGCGTAAATAGCCCTGGCCGAATTGGTCGTCGCAATTGCGACGAGGCGCCCGCCGCTCTCGTCCGGGCGCTTGCGTCTGGGACCGTGCTGTAGACGAGGCTTGGTCGGATTGATCGGCCGTTCAGCAATAACGTTGCGAAGCGGCTGCTTGCTTCGATTGAAGCGATCGGCAGCCGCCTTGCTCTTCTTTGGACGGTGGCGGACTCCGACCATTACCGCTGTAACCCGAATTCGCGCTTCGCAATTGTCCCGTAGCGATCCTGGCTCAGAATTGTCCAGCGTTGAATTGTAGGAAGTCTAACCGTGCGGACGCGACCGTGCACCTGCGGCTCAGCCGCTAGCGCTGCCATCGCCGTAAACCACCAGCAAATCCCATCCTGCTCCGATCTCTCCTACGCATCACCTATCCGGTAGTACCATGCATAATATAGTTGAAGTGCTCGCATTGATTGCCGTGGGTGCATTATTGGCATGGTCTGGCTTCCGCACTTGGCATGCTGACCATCAAATGGGGCGGTGCAGCTCTGTTAGGGGTGCTGTCCGCTGCGGCATTGTCCGTCAGCACCCTCATGTTGCTTGGGATGATCGAGCAGCATCGTCGCTCGGCTCCGATCCCGAACGTCAACTTTACGGCAACGCCCGAAGTGCTTGCACGTGGCAAGGGCATCGCCGACGGTCTCTGTGGTGCGTGCCATTCACACACTGGCACGCTCACCGGCGGCTACGATCTGGCTGTTGAACTCCAGTTTCCAATTGGATCGTTCGTGGCTGCAAACCTGACTCCGGCCGGCCCATTGAAACACTGGTCCGATGGCGAGATCTTCCGCGCGATCCGTAACGGCATCGACGCGGACGGCCGGTGGCTGACCATGATGTCCTACATCAGGGCTGGCCGGTTGAGCGACGATGATGTCAAGGCTGTGATCGCTTATATTCGCAGTGTGCCTGCGGCAGGAAATCCGGCGCCGGATCCGCCCGATCGCATGAACATGCTCGGCCTCGTCATGCTTGGCGCAGGCATGTTGCCACCTGCCAAGCCCGTCATCACCGGCCATGTCTCGGGGCCCCCGAAGGGGCCGACCTCCCAATTTGGCGAATACGTCCTGTCGTATCAAGACTGCCGTGAGTGCCACGGCGAGACGTTGACCGGCGGCGTGCCCGGGCAGTTGGCCCCGCTCGGACCCGACCTGAATCTGGTCAAGGACTGGACGCTCGCCGGCTTCACTGCAGCCATGCGCACGGGTATCGATCCCAACGGCCATCAAATCAGCGAACAAATGCCGTGGCGTTCGGTCGGGAAAATGGATGATGACGAGCTGGAAGCCATTTACCAATATCTGACGCATATGCCCAGTTCATAGCGCCCGGGGCCGTTTTTCAGGCGCCAGCTCGGCAATCCAAGCTCAGGCGCGACCCGTCCGAGCGCCCCGCCACGCGTGAGCACAAGCGGCGAGGCCGCCTTCCCAAGCCAATGTGAGCATAGATTTTCGATCCCACGTACGAGGAGGGGATCACGGTCAAGTGTGGGAGGCCTGACGGCTCGGGGCTGATGTCAAGTACGCCTTCTTTACTGCCGAGTTGAGCGAGGAAGGCGAAAGGCGTGCAGGTGGTCTGAATCGGATACTGGGCCGCATCGCGGGCGGCGCCAGCCACCTCTTGGATTAGCTGCGAGTGTCCTTGACCGACTGCTAGGCAAGAAGCTCACAGCGGCAACGGGCGCCATGATCGCTTCGATGAACGAACCTCACGCAGTCGGGCAGACGATTTAGGATTCCTTCGCTTTTGCGATTTGCGCGAGAAGTCTCGCAACAAACAGAAAAGTGCCTCCCGAGCGCTCCCGAACTCAGGTTGGCACAGTATACCCGTTGAGTTGACGGGAGGTGAGACGCTGCACCGGTGCAACAAACACATAACCTCTCATGGGTACAGTCACGATGAGGCGTTGACACTTCGGAGCTAATGCACGTCTAAGCTCGCATACCTGAACTCGGATGTTTGACTCACTGACCATCAAGTCCTGCCAGACGTGCTCCAAAATCTCTCGAAGAGTCACAACTTCTCCGGATCGCTTCACCAGGAGCACTAGTATGTCGAAAGCCCGTCCCCCAAGCTCAACCTGATCCTGGCCCTCAAGGAGAAGACGTCTGCCGGGAATCAAACAATAGGGGCCAAACGCTACAATTTCTGGTTCTTGGCTTGTCGGCATATAAACCATTTGCCCTAACGGATCTCGTCCGGGCGGCATGCGGGCATGTAGGAGTTCGTTCATTTGCATGGCATTTTCCAGTGTTCGATCGCCCCAGATGATGCCTGTCGGCCCAACCAATCAAACAACGATTAGGTCCGGGGCTGCAATCGCACGTTGGTGGGACCGAGAGCGGGCGAAAGATGAAAAAGCCTATACAATGGTATGGTCGCTTCAGATCGAATGCGGGTGCCTCTCGGAGCAGAAGTCGTCACTCTCCAATGGCTTGGAATCGAGTCTTCGAGGTCGTGAATCGTTAAGGCGTGACGTGCAGGGTGCACGATCAGTGCGCGCATTAGCGTCTCAGATTGCGAGGGCACCATAATGCCCTGAAAGGAGGCGCAGGCGCGATTGCTAGCCACCGGAAAAGCACGTCGTCAGCGCAACGTGTCGGACGTATCTTTACGAGCCTTCACGGGCTGCTTTGCAGGCACCGACGAGGATAGAGGATTACGTCAGGATAAAATGGCGAGATCGGAAGATTTCGGACCCCGAGAGAAGGACTGAGAACCTTCCTCAAGCTCTTTGTTCCAGACCACGAAATTCCTGCCCTGCCAAACGTGCTGTCGTCAACTTGGCAGACGAGGTAGTGGAACAAGCTTCATCCGAAAAGGAGGTCCGGACCTCCCTCGCGTTGGTCGGGGAACCCCAGGCCCTGCCAAAACTGCCGCCCGCAGGTGCAAGCGCAGGCGGATTTGTTTCCCCGACAGCACGGTGGGATAAGGCAGCAGCAACTCACACCAAACTGGCGTCCGTTACTGCGTGCCGAGTTCACCAGAGAGCGGTTTGCCGAACAGTTCGTTATACTCGCCGTTGAAGCGCGAGAGCTGCATCTGTTCAATCGGGTTAAAATCGATCTCGCTGGTGTTGATCTTGATGCCCGGAAGGAGCACGCCGAGCTCAAGATCCTTCAAACTGGCGGCTTGCTTCATGATGTTAGCACGCGTCAAATCGTCACCGCACTGCTTGAGAACCCGTACAAGCGTCTGCGCAGTCGCGTACCCATACACGTTAAACGTGGAGCTCTTGTCACCATCCGGAAAGTACTGATCCATGAAAGCCGTCCATTCCTTGATGGCCGTGTCATCCTTCCAGGTTGGATCGGTCGGATCCTTGAGGTAGTTTGCAGAAATGATACCCTTAGAATTCTCGAGACCCGCCGGCTTGAGGACTGCACCTACCGAATTCGAGATGTTGGCCAGAATCAAGGTTGGCTTCCAACCAATTTCCGCCGCCTTCTTGATCGCTTGTGCGGCGAACTTAGGCGACGCCTCGTCGAAGAAAATGTCGGCGCCCGATGATTTCAGCGCCACCACCTTCGAGTCCACCGTCGGCTCGGTCAAATCGTACGAAATTTCGGCAACGATCATTCGCTTTGCTGCGGCTTCGCCGAGCCCATCCTTCAAGCCCTTCAAGTAGTCGCGGCCGGAATCGTCATTCTGATACAGAACAGCGATCTTGCCGTCCGGGTGATGTTCCAGGATGTATCTTGCATAAATGCGGCCTTCGGTTTGATAGGTCGGCTGCCAACCCATAGTCCAAGGAAAAGTCTTGTAGTCGCCAAACCTGCTCGCTCCGGTTGCTACAAACAAATGAGGGACGTGCTTCTCGTTCATGTACTTCTGGATAGCAGCGTTTGTAGGGGTGCCTAAGCTCTCGAAGATGAAAAGCACCTCGTCGCCTTCGACGAGCTTCCGCGCTTGCTCCACAGTTTTTGGCGGACTAAAGGCATCGTCATAACTGATGAAACTGATCTTGCGCCCGTTGATGCCCCCGTGATCGTTCACCATCCTAAAGAAAGCGGCTTGTGTTCGACCTATTTGCGCGTAAGCCGACAACGGGCCGCTATACGGCATGATATTCCCGACCTTGATCTCAGTATCTGATGCGCCAGGGTCATAATGTTTCTGAGCAGCACTCGGACCTGCGGTGAACGCAAGTGTCAACGCTACGGATACGAGCAGAATGAAGCGGAGCTGCATCATGTCAACCATCCCCTTGCCGTTTGGAAAAGTGGCGCGACAACACTGTGAGCGACGCGTAATACTGTCTTCTGGTCCCGAGGACTGAGTGTTCCTTCTCGAGGCTTCTCTTCAAGAGCCGTATTTTTACAAATCTTCGCACACCCGGCCACCTATCCATTTGGCTCAGTCCCGTTTATACCAACGTATGACGGCAGGGCTTTTTGGCACTGCGGCAAAGCAAGCCAGTGCTCGCTCATTACCGGCCCGGAAGAAGAAGCTGTACGGTCGTCTGCGTCGTCGGGGCGGCGACTTGGCACCCTCGAACTGTCTAAGCCAATCTTATTGGGCTATCCTATTGAAAGCGCAGATTATCGGCGAAGCGTGAGGTCAATTGCCGTTTTGCGCTCGACGTAGGAAAGCTTCCACGGGATTGCGTGAAAATGCTACTCTGACCGGACACAAACTCTGGTTCGCCTTTTGTGGCTCTTACCCTTTTTGGGGGGCTGTCCGCGCCTCCTGACCAGCCAATGGTTTGCGAGTGGGACCATTTCCAATGGTGAACGCGAGCGGAATAGACGTCCTTGAGATTTTGTCCGAAGACGGCGGGCTCATATTCGGCCGAGGTTCACGGTCAGCCGCAGGAGGGCAGCGCCAGCAAGTATTGGTTGCCCTTCCGGCTGCGAAACGATCTGAAGCGGGCATCCTTAACCGTCTGGCGCATGAGTATTCGTTGAGGGATGAACTTAAAGGTGACTGGGCGGTGCAGCCGAGTGAACTCCTGACGGACTGCGGTCAGAGCATTCTCCTGTTTGAAGATTCCGGCGGCAAGTTGCTCAGCTCACTACTCGACGCTCCGATCGGCATAGAGCTTTTCCTGCGAATTGCCCGTGGCATTGCGGCGGCCCTACAAAAGGTCCATGAGCAAGGCTTGGTCCATAAAGATATCAAGCCCTGTCACATTCTGATCAACTCGGCTACGGGTGAGGTCCGGCTCACCGGCTTCGGCATCGCGTCACGCCTCTTGCGAGAACGCCAGGCGCCATCTCCGCCGGAGTCGATCGCGGGCACTCTCGCCTATATGGCCCCGGAACAAACTGGGCGAATGAACCGCTCGATCGATTCAAGGAGCGACCTGTACTCCCTGGGCGTCACGCTCTATCAGATGCTCACGGGGGCGCTCCCCTTCAGCGCGTGCGATCCCATCGAATGGGTTCATTGCCACATTGCTCGAACGCCAATACCACCGAACCAGCGGTCCGATAATATTCCCTCGCCGGTCTCTCAACTTGTCATGAAGCTCCTCGCCAAGACTGCCGAGGAGAGATATCAGACGGCCGCGGGAGTCGAACACGATCTTCGACGATGTCAGGCCGAATTTGAGAAACGCCACCGAATTGACGAATTTCAGCTCGCGGAGCACGATCTGATAGGTCGGCTTCAGATCCCTGAAAAGCTTTACGGTCGTGCGCACGAAATAGACTGTTTGCTTAGCACGTTTGACCGAGTCGTAACCACTGGGGTGCCCGAATTAGTTCTCGTCTCCGGATATTCAGGCATCGGCAAGTCATCGGTAGTTAATGAACTTCACAAGGTCCTGGTCCCGCCGCGAGGGCTGTTTGCCTCTGGCAAGTTCGGTCAGTATGAACGTCACATTCCCTATGCCACCGTAGCGCAGGCGTTTCGAACTCTCGTCCGCCAGATTCTCGGCGAAGGTGAAGCGGAGCTCCAACGCTGGCAAGATGAGTTGCGCAGCGCGCTTGGCGAAAATGGCGGGCTGATCGTGAGTCTCATCCCCGAGCTAGAACTCCTCATTGGCGAGCAACCGTCAGTCGCTGATCTATCTCCTCAGGATGCGCAGCGCCGTTTTCAGACAGTGTTACGACGATTTATCGCTGTGTTCGCGCGTCCGGAGCACCCGCTGGCGCTTTTCCTTGACGATCTGCAATGGCTCGATGTCGCAACGCTGGATCTAATCGAAAGCCTTACGACGCAATCGGATGTGCGGCATCTGTTGCTGATTGGTGCTTATCGAGACAACGAAGTCACGGCTACGCACCCCCTCTTCGAAAAGATCGACGCGATCCGTGGAGGTGGCGCAACAATACAAGAAATTTCATTGGCGCCGTTGACTTTCGCAGACCTTTCGCAGCTGATCTCAGACTCCTTGCGCTGCGAGGCGAAGGTCGCCGAACCGCTCGTGCGATTGGTTCACGTAAAGACCGGCGGAAATCCATTTTTCTCAATTCGCTTTCTTTCTTCACTCGCGGATGAAGCTTTACTCACGTTCGACGCCGCGAATGCGCGATGGTGCTGGGATCTCAATTGCATTCACGGCAAGGGTTACACGGACAACGTCGTCGATCTCATGGCCAAACAACTCGGTCGATTACCGGCAAGAACTCAGGAAGCGCTCCGCCAGCTCGCTTGTGTCGGTTCCGGTGCGATGTTCAGGCTACTCGAAATGGTCTGCGACATATCGCAGGAAGATCTTCATGAATGCCTCTGGGAGGCAGTGCGAGCCGAGCTCATTCTTCGCTTACACGATGCATATGTATTCCAACACGATCGCATCCAGGAAGCAGCCTATTTGCTCGTCCCCGAGGAAGCGCGCGCCGAGGGCCACCTACGCATAGGTAGACTGCTCTTCGCGCATACGCCGGCTCACAGACTCGAAGACGCGATCTTCGACATCGTGGGTCATTTCAATCGAAGTGCGGCATTGATCACCTCTCAAGGAGAAATGGAGCAAGTTGCAGAGCTCAATCTACTTGCTGGCAAACGTGCTAAGAACGCAGCCGCCTACTCATCTGCGCAGACTTATCTTACTGTCGGCCGGTCGCTCTTAGGGAGCGATTGCTGGTCGCGGCTATACACCCTAGCTTTCGAGCTGGAATACAACCTCGCCGAATCCGAGTTTCTGACGAACGATTTGGGGGCGGCCGAAGAGCGATTACTCCTGCTTGCCAACCGCGTGAAGAATGTCGTCGATCTAGGCGCTGTCGCTTCCCTCCGCGTCGATCTTTATGTGATGCTCGCTCGTTCGGAGCGCTCCGTCGAGGTGGGACTGGAGTATCTTCGAAAGGTGGGCATCGAATGGTCGCCTCATCCAACGAGCGAGGAGGTGAGGCAAGAGTACGAAAGGCTTAGGGATCAACTTAGAAGATACTCTATCGAGGATTTGCTTGATCTTCCGTTGATGGAGGACGCCAGTACGCTTGCGACGATGAACGTCCTCTCCAAGCTCATGCCGTCCGGCAACAATACAGAATACAATCTGAACTGCCTGCTGATCGCGCGCATGGTGAACCTGAGCCTCTTGCACGGCAACAGCGATGCATCCTGTCTCGGATATGTTTCGCTAGCCTTGGTTTTGGCTACCGACTTTGGCGATTATTCCACCGCGGAACGCTTAGCGCAGCTCAGCCTCGATCTAGTCGACAAGCGCGGAATGGACCCGCTCAAAGCCCGCATTTATCTAAGGGTCGGAGGAGCTATTAGCCCCTTGATCCGCCACTTTCGTTTTGGACGCCTGCTCGTGGTACGAGGCATCGAAGAGGGAGATAAGGTCGGCGACGTCCTTTACGCTGGTCATTGCCGCTCACATGCAATCAAGAGCTTGATTGCTTCTGGTGAGCCTCTTGATGTGGTAGAAAGAGAAGCCCTGGCGGCGCTCGATTTCGCGCGTAGGACCGGTTCCAGTTTTGTTTTCCTCCTCATCCTCAATAAGCTCTACTTCGTTCGTACTCTGCGGGGACGACCTTTAGACCTAAGATTGTTCGATAATACCGAGATCGATCAGGCCGGCTATGAAAATTATCTTGCTGCAGATCCGAATTTTACTAATCCTTCGTACGCATATTGGACCAGAAAATTGCAGGCTTGTGTCTTCGCGCAAGAATTTTCGTCGGCTCTTCAAGCCGCGAGGAAAGCGCAAGGCATGCTCAATGGCCCGTCTCCAGTCGAGCGAGCCGAGTACCACTTCTATTCCGCATTGGCGCGAGCGGGGGCGGTCGTCAGTTTTGAAGACGTCGAACCCAACGAGAGGAGGGCGGTACAGGAAGCATTGATGGCCCATCACAAGCAACTTCAGATCTGGGCCCAACAATGTCCTGAAAATTTCGAGAACCGCGCGGCGCTCATTGCCGCGGAAATGGCCCGCCTCGAGGGGCGCGACCTTGATGCTCAGCAACTGTACGATCAGGCCATCCGTTCGTCTCAGCTCAATGGGTTTGTGCAAAACAAGGCTTTAGCGTGCGAGACGGCTGCGCGCTTTTACGAAGCGCGGGGTCTCACGGCGATGGCCGATCTCCTTCGTGAAAAGGCCCAGGATGGCTATTTGCGGTGGGGCGCCGAGGCGAAGGCACGGCAACTCGAGTCCCTCTATCCCCACTTGGCGAGGAGTGAGTTGCGCGGCGCAGAGACACAAATGTTGACGCCAGATCAACAGCTCGACGTCGCCGCTGTAGTGAAGGCATCACAAGCCTTGTCCGGTGAGATCTTTCTGCCGCGCTTGATCGAACGTTTAATGACGATTGCCATGCAAAGTGCGGGAGCAGATCGGGGCTTGTTAATCCGCCCAAGCGAAGGTGATTACCGGATTGAAGCAGAGGCACGGAGTGATGGTGACTATATCGTTCTGGATTATGGCTCAGACGCAAGTGGGGTACTTCCTGTCGGTGTCGTTCGGTACGTAATGAGAACACACGAGACTGTGCTTCTCGACGATGGGTCCAAACAACATCTATTCTCAGAGGAATATTTCCGAGTTGGAGGGGTACGATCTGTACTTTGCGTTCCGCTTCTTCGTCAGGGAACACTGGTAGGAGTGATCTATCTGGAGAACGCGCTCGCATCCCACGTCTTCACGCCTGAGCGCGCGAGGCTCTTGGAGCTCCTGGGTTCGCAAGCGGCGATTTCGCTCGAAAACACCCGTCTCTATGGCGACTTACAGGAGCGTGAAGCGAAGGTTCGTCGGCTGGTCGAGTCCAACATAATCGGCATATGCATTTATGACGGCCAAAGCCGTATCACAGAGGCGAATGACGCGTTTCTGAGCATCGTAGGCTATAGCCCGGATGACATCTCTTCTGGTCGGCTTAGCTTTAACGACTTGGCACCTCCGGAAAGGAGTGGTGCTGACGTGCGGCTGTTATCCGAGATTGCGTCGGCGGGAAGCTCGGAGCCCGCCGAAGAGGTCTTTGTGAGAAAAGGCGGCGGTCGCGTTCCAGTACTTGTGGGGGGAGCATCGTTCGGCGAGCCACCACACCAGGGTGTAGCCTTTGTCCTAGACTTGACAGAGCGAAAGCGCGCTCAGGAAGAGCTGGCGCACGCGAATCGCGTAGCGACAATGGGTCAGCTCTCTGCCTCCATAGCACACGAGGTTAACCAACCGCTTGCTGCGCTGCTTACAAATGCCGGAACGGCAGCGCGCTGGCTCGATCGTCAGCCACCGAACTTGGAAAAAGCAAAGCCGTTGATCGACCGCGTTATCGCAGACGGTAAACGCGCCGCTGACATTCTTAGCCGCATCCGTGAGTTCTCCAGAAAAGCGCCGGCGCGAGCAGAGGAGTTAGACATCAACAAAGTGGTTTTGGAGATCGTCGGGCTAACCCGTGTTGTTCTATCCGAGCATAGCGTTTCACTTAAGATGGTACTCTCGGAAGATCTGCCGCACATATTTGCAGATAGAATCCAGTTGCAGCAAGTGATCCTGAACTTGATCATGAACGCTATCGAAGCTATGATCACAGCTACTGAAGGATCGCGCATGATATCGATCGGAACGAGTGCAGCCGATCCTGCCGGCGTCCTTATAGCCGTAAGCGACTCGGGGCCGGGGCTCTCGGCGGGAGATGCCGAACGTATCTTCGAGCCGTTCTTTACAACGAAATCAACCGGGTTAGGCATGGGCTTATCGATCTGTAGATCGATCGTCGACGCGCACGGCGGACGGCTATGGGCGACTCCGAACAGGCCTCAGGGCGCTGTCTTTTGCATGCTGCTGCCTGCCGGAAGATGATTTCAGAAAAGACGCTCGCCTTATCGAGTGTTAATACAAGTGTTTGCGACTGCGCTGCCTGTGACGGTACATCTCTGGAGGCGGCGAACGACTTCTGCTAGCCACGAGGATTGCTACAGCTAGCTTTCAAAGCGTCGGCCATTCGAACCAGCTCGGCATAGCTATGCGCCATCATTTTGTGCATGACCGCGCCGCGGTGAATCTTGACCGTGATCTCGCTGATACCGAGATCGCTAGCTACCTGCTTATTCATCTTGCCGGCGGTAACGTGCCACATGATCTCCCGCTCCCGGCGCGAGAGAGCCTTGTATCGCTCCTCTAGCTGAGAAAGATCGTACTCAGAACTCCGGCGCTGGCGGTCCCGCTCAATGGCAGTAATGACCGCGTCCAGCATGTCTTGGTCGCGAAACGGCTTGGGGAGAAAATCGACAGCGCCGTGCTTCATGGCACGAACCGACATCGCAATGTCGCCGAAGCCTGTGATCATCACCACCGGCATGCCGACTCCGATTTGACTCAGACGCCCTTGAAACTCTAGACCGTTTACGTCCGGCAGTCGGACATCTAGAACAATACAGCCTGGCCGGTCGGCTCGCCCAGCCGAAAGAAAGTCCTCCGCTGTTGCATACGTCTGAGTTTGTAGGCCCACTGAATCAAAGAGATCCGCCAACGCGCTTCGCATAGACGCGTCGTCATCAACCACATGCACCAGGGGCTTTGTCTTCTCTCCAGATAGCATGCGCGCAGTTTAAACCCTATCTCGGGTCGACTGCTATCAAAATGGCACGGACGTTGCGATCAAAGCTGGTATAGGCCGACAAAGCCTGCCTCCCCAGATCCTTCGAAAAAGGCGCCTGGTGACAATGGCTTAGACAAGGGCATCGGACTGTGAGCAGCAACGGCTTATCTAAGGGTAGCAGTACGGACCTATCAAGACTCAACCATGCCGGGCGTGCAACGTAACACTCTCGTATGATTTCGCCAAACCTCGGCGCGTGCGAGTGTACTGCGTGCTTCACTCTTCCATAGCTCAAGTTGAATGCAAAGTGCCGAGAAAGCTCGAGATCGCAGTGATTGATGATGATGAATCATTCCGGATGGCGCTGGTGGATTCGCTTTCCTCGCTCGGGTTTGGTGCTGATGGATACGCTTCCGCGGAGGCGTATACTAACACAGTTGCAATCGTATCATGCGATTGCATCGTCACAGACATTCATATGCCCGGAATGAGTGGGTTAGAGCTGATTAAGTGGCTGATGGCTCGCGGATCAGCGGTTCCAGTTGTGCTGATTACTGCACACACAGAAGAAAACTTGGAGGGCAGAGCAGCCTCTGCCGGTGCAGCGGGCTTGCTTCGCAAGCCGTTTGAAATAGATGATCTTGTCGAATGCATTGAGCGGACGCTGCGTACATCGAGGTGAGCGGACGGCCGGCATCTTGCGGGATTGATGGCGAGTAAACCAGACGAAGCCACTGGATGTGGCGCTCGTTGAGTCGCAGGTAATCCCCGCATGTGGCGTGAGAGCGAGATCGAGATGCTGTGACAGGTCTGTAGCCGGGCCGCGGGTTCGCACGCTGCCCTCGGTGCAGGTCGAGGATTGTCGGGGTGCTGGAAGTGAAGAGCTGAGCGCCGCGGGTAGGTACACGGCGACCCGGTAGCTTGCGCATGCGCGAGCGTTTGTTGATGCAAAGCCGAAATTCGTCGTCCTCAATGAGCCGATCGCCGAGTTTGCGCCTATCTTGCTCGTGCGACCCCAACGTTGATAATGGCACTTAGTGGGCGGACCAGAGCGCAAAGTTTTTGCGGGCAGCGATTGCCGATCTCTTCCCACGAGCCACGCCGACTTCCTCGAGCCCAGCGCGACTGCTTGACCAAAAGCTGGCGTTCTGCAGAGGGGCTCCTGGAGTCGCGGCTTGTCTCTGCGCTCGTTAGGCGGAATCTAGGGCGCGTGATCCTCACGCCACACGCCTACGAACGCCGCCATTGCGGGGGATCAATTGCTCTGAATGCGGTTCGCTGGCCGGACGATGTTCGATTGTCCGTCTCGAGCTACGCTTCGTCAGTCGGAGCTGCGGAGCCGTGGTGCCGACGATCGGACCGACTTCGAGCTGGCTAAGCTTGCGGTCATGGGGTTGCGCAACAGTTAGTAGTAAGGCAATCAGTCAGCGCGAGCGCGCGGCGACCGCCACTAAACGGTAGCGGCCCGTGTTGTACAATGTGGCAGGGGCCGGCTTTGACCCGCAGCTCACCTCAACGGTTCAGCCGCCGTCGTGTTCGCGCGGGGCCTTGACGCTTATGCACTCCGGGCAAGGCCTTGCCTATTTCGTGATCTCTCCCTGGGTTAGCAAAGACGTTGCGGTGCAACTTGACACGGAATCTGACTCGGCAACCGCCCAGGACAGTACGAATGGGGATGTCAACCGTTGTCTCAAGACCGACCGCGTTACTATAAGTCTAGCAGAGCGGCGCGGCGCCTAACAATCGTGGACAATGGGTGCTCAATGGATCGGCGAGTGTTCGTTGCGGTCATTCTCGCGCCGTTTTTGGGCCTGTCTCGCGCGCAGTCAGGTAAAAGCAAGCAGGTCATGACGGTCGTAGATTGGAGTCCGAGCGCGTACCACTCTTTCAACGGCTTGATCGCTTCTCGCGCTTCGCCTTCCTCGACCAACTACCTCCGTCCCACGATGTTTTTCGTTGCCTGGTGCGCTCCAGTACCCTTCGTAGTCCAGCGGTCGTGCAGAGTCCTCATCTGGCGGTTGCAATCGTTTCATTTCCGCAGTTAACGTCGCCTCGCTATGAATGATGAACGATCTGGAGCGAGCGATCCAACACGAGGATCGCACAGAAGTTGCAGTTGAGGCGCTCTCCGACCGCAGCGGTCGCCTTTGAAGTGGGACCTCCGCGCGTCTTCACTCTGAAAGGAAAAGAGATGTGTGCGAAGACCCCAAAAGATGGCACCCAACATGTATGCAGTGTGGATTGCGATCATGGAAGTGATCCAACGTCCGTGGCCATCGATGGGGTGCGAATTCCGGACAGCAAAATGGCCCAGGAATTAAGGCAGCTGATCCGCGACACCGAAACGGATCTTCTCTTCAATCATTCAACGCGCGTCTATTTTTTCGGGGCTCTGACCGGAAAACGACGTCGCCTGAGGTTTGACCACGAGCTTCTCTACGTCGGCGCGATGTTTCACGACATAGGTCTTACGGAACGATATCAGGCATCCACCAACCGTTTCGAAGTCGACAGCGCCAATGCCGCTCGAGACTTCCTGAGAAGCCACGGGATCCCCGAAAGGGACGTCGAAGCAGTGTGGGATGCGGTCTCGCTGCATACCACGCCGGGAATCCCCGAGCATAAGCAAGCCGAGGTGGCCCTTTTGACTTCCGGAGTAGAAATGGACGTTATGGGCCTCGCATACGAGCAGTTTACCGAAGACCAACGTAACGCAGTTCTGGCAGCTTATCCTCGTGGCGACTCGTTTAAGAACGACATCATCGGAGCGTTCTATAACGGGATGAAGCACAGGCCGAACAGTACATTCGGGACCGTCAATGACGACGTGCTAGCTTACCGCGACCCCCACTTCCAGAGAGTGGATTTCTGCAAACTTATATTGCAGTCGCCTTGGAGTGGGTAACGGGTCCCATCGCAGCCCACTCCCGCCCGATGATGTATCCGGATTCTAGGTTTTCGGATTTCGTATCGAGCCAAACGCGAGAGCATAGATGATAGAGAGATGAGTCCCGGTCCGCATGAAGTCGCAGCTTTAGACTGAACGCATGTCAATCAGAGATGACAGGCCGACCAAATTGTTGCGTTTGGCGAGAACCCTATCGATAGCCATCGAGGATAAGTCATGTCTTGCAAGTGGATCGCAGCGGCTTTCACGATACTGTTGGCGACCCGATTGGAGGCCGCCGGTCAGACCGCGCGGACCGACAAAGAGCCCTGGCCCATTCGGAATGGTCATAATAACCAGCCGACGGCGCAAGAGCTCAGAGCTTTAGGTCGGGAGGATGTCACACCCGACGAAGCGCGCGAAATCGATCGATTGTACGATCAGCTCTTGACGAATGAAAAAAAGGCTCCGAAGCCCAAGCCGTCTTCTGGACGCTAGCCGATCGGTCGGACACTAAAGGTCCGCTGAATCGCGCCACAGCAGGTCTAGAGCACACTGCATCAACGAGCGTCTAGTGGCAGGACTTACTCTGCACGAGGAGAGTGAATAAGCCCTGCAACGCGGCAGTCACGCGGTCGCTAAATGCAATTCGACAAACTGTCGTTTGATAGCGCAGACAGCATCTTAGTAGCAGATTGCGAATAGTCGCGACGTGTTGAACTGCTAGTCTGGTCTATTCCGGCCATGACCGTACTTCTCATCCGTGGCGTTGCCTGGATCGGCGCACACGAACTCGACGTGCGCAGCCGATCGACTCGGCAACCAGGCCGATCGCCCTTCAAGTAGTCTCGCTCGATTGGAAGTGGCTGCTCATCTATCCAGAGGAAGGGATCGCGAGCGTCAACAGGCTCGGTTATTCCTGTCAAGACGCCCATTCGCTTCGAACTGACTCCATCGAGCGTGATAAATATTTCTTTGTGCCGCAACTTGCTAGCCAGATCTACAGGATGTCAGGAATGGTCACGCGCCTTCATTTGCAGGCCGACTACGCCGGTCTCTATCCTGGGCTTTCCGCTATGTTTAGCGGCGATCGCCTTTCTGACATGCGCTTTTCAGTCGATGTCGTGGCAAGTGACGGGTTTGCACAATGGGCCAGACAGGCGTGGGACAAGGCGGTCGCGCCGTTCAGCTACCGCGCCATCACCCACGATCTGTTCCGCAGCATCGTGGACGATAATTATGTCATGAACGATGGCGAGGACGTTGGACTTCGCCTTACCTTGGGGTCGAAAGTCTTTCCTGCGCTCACGGCGTCTCATCCAAGGTGAAGCGCTGGCCGTGACGACGGGGATGAGGCCGCCCTCGACCTCCGGCCGTTCGCACGCTTCTTCAGTGAGGCCATGGACACTCGAGCGGTGAGCGCACGGGTGCCGAGGCAGAGCAACCAAATTTATCGCGCATTTATCATAGCGTAAATTGTAGTTATTGAAGAGGCCCGCCACACGGTGGGATATGAACGCTCGTCCCGTCCCTTACTTGCCATCGACTTCTCAATTGTCGCCGCTAGCGGCGCACCAATGATGCCGCTCCGATTGCGCAGTCTTTTGGTCCCGACTGCGGCGCTAAACCCAAAGTATGTGCCGTCCACAACCAATATGTCATCTGAGTTACCTTTTGCAGCGTCGATTCGCTGGCTTGGCCGGACTATGCTGAGACTGCGAAAGGCGATTTCGTTCAGACGACAGATCTTTCATGTTGCGACCATCCGCGGAGACTCGAATGTCGGCGAAAGCTTCATTTCATCGCGAGTTCACGCGACGGCAGGTGCTTGCCTCTTCGGGTGCACGAGCGTTCGCGCTTTCAAAGCCCGCGTGGGGCCAAACGATCATCGACCTTTCGCTACCGGGCGGCGGGGGAGGTCGGGAGATCACGACTTCCTTTCCACAGAAGGGCCCGATGATCCTGCAGAGGACCCGTCCACCGCTTCTCGAAACTCCATTCGAGGTGTTCGACAAGGGGGTCTTCACGCCCAATGATCAGTTCTGCTTTTATCAGTCTGCTCGTATCAATGGCAGCCGATGCAGGTCCGGCGACCCAAGACGACGTCAGGCAGCACGACTACTTTCATACAGGCGCGGGCGCTCGATATCTCAACGAGCCGAGCCAGCTCTCGTTGTAGAGGCCTTTGCGCGGAGGACTCACCGTTCTGATGGGGTCCGGCGGAAACATCACAGTCTTGTCTGGCAACTCGCCGACAAGGTGTTCGGGCATTCGACGACAGGTCTGTTCGGTTACACGCATCTCACCGGCCGGTTATCCCGGCGGCCAGGCGGAATATCTGCGGGTCCGGTTCGCCGAGCCCCTCCGGAAGGGAATCGATGGCGATGACTGGTTGGCGCCGAGTTTGGTCGCGACGACGCTTGGGGCGGCCCCACGTAGGTGACTTATACCTTGTCCAAATGAAGATCGACTTGGGCGTAAAATACGAGATGGCCCCCATGCCGCGGTATTCGATTGTGGTATAAAACGGATTCAACCATGTCGCCTTGGGTCTCTTGCGGAAGACGAGCAGGCCGTGTTGCGCACACCATGACTTCGTGATCGCCGACATGAGCGATGAGCCGCTCGCGCCTGTAGGTCCTCGGTCCATACACTGTCATCGGCGCCAGGTTTATTTCGGGACAGCGAACGCTATTTTCAATCCAGGCAAACGCAGCGCATGCAAAACATCTCTGACGCATATGGCCAACTCTTTGTGCCGGTTGCGTTAGGAAAGGAGAGCCAGTCATGGCAATGAGCCGGCTTACAATTCCATCGATCGCCGTATTCCTTTCGGCTCTTGCTTTTGGATATGCGGCCCCCGCAACCGCCACCGCGCCGGTAAAAGGAGACTATTTCCACACCGGGGCCGGCGCGCACTATCTGGAGCGAGCCAAGGGCGACATCGTCGCCGTGCCCTTGCACGGCAACATCAATGTCCTGATGGGATCCGGGGCGAATATCGTGGTTCTGTCGGGAAACGAGGGCAAGTTCCTCGTCGATGCCGGCATCAAGCCGTCGAAAGACAAATTGCAGGCGGCTCTCAATAAGATCGGCCCGTCACCATTGAAATACGTCGTGAACACCCATTGGCACTGGGATCATACCGACGGAAATGAGTGGATGCATGCAGTCGGCGCCACGATCATTGCGCAGATATATACGCTGAAGCATCTTTCCGAGACCACTCACGTCGATGATTGGAATTGGACTTTCGCTCCCGTTCCAGCTGGCGCGCGCCCGACGATCCTAGTGGAAAATGAGAAAGAGTTCACCTTCGCGGGCGACACCATAAAGGTGGAGCATTTCGGCCCCGGTCATACCGACGGCGATGTGGTGGTGTATTTCGAAAAGGCCGATGTGATGGCCCTCGGCGACGCGTTCTGGAATGGAAACTATCCGTTCATCGACAACGAAGACGGCGGCAGCGTCAATTCGGCCATCGCCTTTGCCAATAAGATTATCGACCACACCACGGATAAAACAATCCTGGTTCCTGGTCATGGGCCGGTCGGCAACCGCGCTCAATTGATTGAATTTCGCGATATGCTGGTCGCGGTGCGCGGTAAGGTCGCTGCACTGAAGTCACAGGGAAAATCCCTCGAAGAAGTCATAGCGGCGAAGCCGACCGCCGCCTTCGACGCGAAGTGGGGAAGATTCGTGATCGGTCCGGAATTCTTCACAAAGCTTGTGTACGAAGGACTTCCGGCACGTTCGCAGAAAGACCCATCGTGAACGTCGTGCAATCTACGTTCGAGGGCGATCTGTCCACACGTGCCAGTCGGTCGCCAACGCTTTCGAAAAGCATAGCGTCAACGTTTGCGCGGTGGCCGACCGGCATGAGTTCGGCCGATATTTCGCCGCTGGCACCGCGAGACGTTCCGCAAGGTGATGCCGTTCGAAAGCCACATCATTCCCGACCCGGTTGAGATCAGCGACAGCTGAACTTCATTTGGACGAAGGCAACGAGAGGACCACCATGATCGACAGACGCACCCTGATGCACTCCGGAATGATGCTTGCGGCGTCCGGCGCCGCTATATCGTTTTCATCAAAGTTGGCTTTGGCTGAGACTGTGACGTTGCCCTTTGGCAATGGCGAGCGGCCGCTGATCAAATACCCTCAGAAGCGTCCGCTGATCGGCCTGACCAGCCGGCCGCCGCAGTTAGAGACGCCGTTCTCCGTGTTCAATGAAGGTGTGATCACACCGAACGATGCGTTCTTCGTGCGCTACCATCTCGCCGATATTCCGCTGGAGATCGATCCGGATACTTTCTCCGTCGAGATCAAAGGGAAGGTGGACAGGCCGCTGAAGTTGTCGCTGGCCGAGATCAAAAAGATGCCGGCCATTGAGCTCGTGGCAGTCAATCAATGCTCCGGCAATAGCCGGGGATTTTTTGATCCGCGCGTCGGTGGTGGTCAACTCGCCAACGGCGCCATGGGCAATGCACGCTGGAAGGGCGTTTCTCTAAAGGCAGTCCTCGACCAAGCCGGCATGCAGGCTGGTGCTAAGCAAGTCGTATTCGGTGCGCTCGATGGTCCGGTCAGCGACAGGACGCCGGATTTTGCCAAGGCACTCGACGTCGATCATGTGAGAGATGGCGATGTGATGCTGGCCTATGCCATGAACGGAGAGGACCTTCCGGTCCTTAACGGATATCCGCTGCGCCTGATCGTGCCCGGTTACTATGGCACCTACTGGGTCAAGCATCTCAACGAAATCACTGTCATCGACACGGTGTTCAATAACTTCTGGATGAAGAGTGCCTATCGAATTCCGGACAATGACTGCAACTGCGTCGAGCCGGGAACGGCGCCAAAGGCGACCATTCCAATCAATAAATTCACCGTGCGCTCCTTTCTGACCAGTCTCGTTGACGGCGCCAAGGTGAAGGCTGGTGCTGAGACGCCGTTAAGAGGCATTGCATTCGATGGCGGAAGCGGCATCAAAGAGGTCGCGGTCTCGACCGATGGCGGACAGATCTGGACGCCGTCACGCCTCGGCGAGAATCTCGGCCGGTACTCATTCCGCGAATGGACGTTGATGGTCAAATTGGCGGCCGGCGCGCATGAGTTGAAGGTCCGCGCGACCAGCAATGACGGACAAACGCAGCCCTTGCAGCCATTGTGGAATCCCGCTGGCTACCTGCGCAACGTCGTCGAAACCTATCGTATTGTGGCAGCTTGAGGAGAGTGGTCATGAAGCTCGTGGTTATGACTGGCCTCCTGGGTGCGATGGCCTTGGCAGGAATTGCTTACGCCCCGATGTTGGCGAAGGCCAAGCCTGTCTCCTACAACCTTCCCGAGGAGACAGCTGCTTTCAAGCCAGGGCCGAACCTGGAAGTCGTCCAGAACAACTGCACCGCATGTCATTCAGCCGACTACATCAAGACTCAGCCACAGGGCCCCAAATTCAAAAAGGAGTTCTGGCACGCCGAGGTCATGAAGATGATCAATGCGTACGGCGCACCGATCGACGAAGCGGATGTCGACAAGATCGTCGAGTATCTTTCGCAGACGTATTAAAGCGACCAGCCCGCTGTATCAATCAGTCGGACAACGGTGAACGACCACTGCGTTGCCCGTTCGAGCCCGTATCGAGATGGCAGCAACGAAGTCGTGTTCGTGCAATTTCCTCAAGAAAAGTCTTGAGGAGATAGACCACATCTACCAGGTTCATGAGGAGGGCTCCCTCAACGTGGAGGTAAAAACACTACCGAAAGATATCGATCAGCTACACGTAGCCCCGTCACGTTGGTGGCCTCGGAAGTCAGTCTTGGTCCGAACACGAGGGGCAGTTGTATGAGCTGGACTCCTACACTAACCGATCGCGAAGGCCCGGTTTATTTGCGCATTGTGGCAGCCTTGGCCGCGGACATCGAGAGCGGAAGGCTAGTGCGCGGACAACAGCTCCCCACGCATCGGGAGCTGGCCAAGACGCTCGGCATCGATCTCACCACGGTGACACGCGCCTACACGGAAGCTCGGCACCGCGGGCTGACGCAGACCCGCGCTGGGCAAGGCACGTTCGTCGTCGAGTGTCTATCGTTCCCGAGGCGCAGCTCGTACCAGGCGCCGGACGTCGACCTTTCGATGATTCTTCCGCCTCAACCGCTGGACAGCGACCTGGAAGGGCGGCTCACGCGCGGACTCGCGGCGATCCAGCGCGAGGTTGGGTTCTCCGCGCTTCTCACTTACCGGGACCCTAGAACATGCCAGGCCGATTGCAACATTGCTGCGGAGTGGCTCCGTTCGCGCATTGCGGACGCGCGTGGTGATCGCCTCGTGATCTGCCCCGGAACTCAGAACGCAATTTTCAATCTGCTTGAAACGCTGACGTCGCCAGGTGATGTGGTTCTCACCGAAGCGCTGACCTATCCCGGGATAAGGGCCGCGGCCGGATATGCGGGCGTTCGCCTGGTCGGGGTCCCGATGGATGAGAACGGCGTCGTTCCGGCCGCGCTCGAAGAGGCGTGTCGGCGACATGCCCCCAAGGCGGTGTATTTGGTTCCGACGATCCACAACCCGACGACCGCGACAATGCCGCTTCCGCGGCGCCAGGAGGTGGCCGAGGTATTGCGGAGAAACGACGTACTGCTGCTGGAAGACGATGCCTACGGCGCACTCGAGCCGGAGGCGGTGCCGCTTGCGTCACTGATTCCGGAGCGGACATACTTCATGGCGAGCCTTTCAAAGTGTATCGCTCCCGGCTTCCGTGTATCGTTTGTTCTGACCCCCGACCACGCGTCCAAAGAGCTTCTGGCGGCCGCGCTGCGAGCGAGCGTTCAGATGCCGATCCCCCTCACAGTCGCGCTCGTCACGCGGTGGCTGCAGGACGGCAGCGCCAATGCGATCATTGATGCCGTCCGCGCCGAAGCGGCAGCAAGACAGAAGCTGGCCGCCAGCGCGCTCGCGCGACACCCCTATTACGCACATCCCAACGGTCATCACATCTGGATCCCGTTGCTCGGTGATTGGACCAGCACCGAGTTCGCGTCGCATGTTCAGGGTCAAGGTCTTGCGGTCGTCACCTCCGAACCATTCGCCGTCGATAGAGTTCCGCCGCACGCTGTTCGCATCTCGCTCGGCGCCGCCACCAGTCGATCCGATCTCATCAGAGCGTTGAATCTCGTCGCCGCCGCATTGAATCGTCAATTGACCAAGTCAGTCTGACTCAACCCAGTCGAACCAACTGTGTCGTCGCTAACACGAGCCGCTCAGTACTCCCTCCCGGCAACTGAAGTACCCGACGGCGGTTCTGATCTATCGAGACCGCTCGACTGTGTTGGCCCACGCTGAATGCAGCTTCTTTATCGCCTGCAGGTCCTCGGTCCATACACTGTCATCGCGGCGAGCTTTATCTGCGGCAGGCGGAATGCTACTTCAATCCGTGCAAACGCAATTAGACAGTTCGATGCGCGGATGAGGTTTGAATGAGTCCTTACGCGCACAACTTTCTGCCTCGCAGAGTGGGTGCTCGCATGTCTTTTGCCAAAGATCGTGGTTCAAGTCTTTTGAAATCTGACGAGCCGATTGCGTGGCCCGAACGGAACCGGACGGCGCGATTCGCATTTGGTCTCAGATCATTCTGGCTATTGGCTTCAGCATCTGTAGCGTTGCTGTCTGGCTGCTCCGACAAAGCTCAGAGCTTCCAGACACCAGGCTCACCCGTCTTGGAGCGAGAGTATCATCATTTGTGGTTGATCACGCTGGTCACGCTAATCGTCCTGGCGTTGTGCCTGATGTTATTCTCGGGGTCGCTAGTTACCCTTATGAACTCACGAATGCTGTGGCTCTTTTTCAACCTCCATAAGCGGATGATGTCGGTAGCCAACGCCGCCAGCCTTGAGATCGCACGAACCCAACCATCAACATGAGGAGAAAGCAGATGATAATTTCACTGTCAGCCCTAGTACTGGCTTCGCAACTGATCGTCACGGTCGCGGATCATGTTCCAGACTTCAATATTGAATCGGGATGCAAAGTCGAGACTGCCTCCGCAGTCGATCCAAATGCAGGTTTTAACGCAACGATAAAAAAATGCGCTGACGCCGAGCAAAGCGCAAAGGATCAACTTCAAACGCAATGGACGCAATATGCACCGTCCGAAAAGAAAATATGCATGGCATACGGACGTCGCTTCTATCCCGCCAAGCTACGCCGAACTGGAGACGTGCCTTCATGGCCAACAGCTAGTCCGACCGAAGGATAGCAGGTAAGGCGCGTTGGCTCTTCACTCCAAGAGCGCGATAGAGCACCACCTCACGGACAAGAAACGCCGCGGCGTTCCGTGCCAGCTCGCGATCGACAAGGCCGCCGTGCATCGAGGCGCGCTCCGTGTCAATTGCTCGCAAAGTTCCTACGCGGGCGCGAGGCAATTCATTCGTCTGATCTTCCCCGAGCAGATCATGTCCATGCATGCCGGCACGGCTGCAGTCTGCCGCGCGACGGGTTTCCGCGGCGGGCTCGCCGTCGCCCCACCGGACATGGATCGAACGAAAGCAAAGATAAGAAAAATGAAGCACGAAAGGTCGATAACTCCCACGGCACCAGCGACCTCGAGCGAGGTCCAAAATCTCGATCCAAAGCGGTGGTGGGCGCTCGCGTGTCTGCTAGCGGGTTCATTTCTGGCGCTGCTCGACTTCTTCATCGTCATTGTCGCAATGCCGTCGATCACGTCGGGTCTGCAAGCCACGGCGGCGGACGCGCAGCTCATCATTTCCAGTTACTCCGTGGTCTATGCGGTCTTTCTCATCACCGGCGGACGGCTTGGCGATATTTATGGGCGCAAGTCCATCTTCCTGATCAGCCTTGCCGGCTTCGCCTTGGCTTCCGCATTCTGCGGCCTCGCCTGGTCGCCATCCTCGCTCATCATGGCGCGCCTGTTGCAGGCGATGGCCGCCGCCGCCATGGCCCCGCAAGCGCTGGCGTCCGTGCATGCCCTGTTTCCGCCGCGCGAGCGCGGACGCGCGCTCAGCATTTATGGCATCACCCTCGGCCTCTCCTCGGCCGTGGGCCAACTTGTGGGCGGCACCCTCGTTGCCGCCGATATCGGCGGATTGAGCTGGCGGTTGATCTTCCTGATCAATGTGCCGATCGTGGTTGTCGCATTCATCGCCACGCTCCGCGTGCTGCGGGACACGCGTAGCGAACGCCGTCCGCGCCTCGACTGGGGCGGCGTCGTTTTGTCCTGCGCAGCACTCACGGCTTTCGTGGTGCCGCTGGTCGAAGGGCGCGAGCGAGGCTGGCCGGTGTGGTCGATGGTCATGTTGCTGACCACGCCGATCTTCGTCGAGTGGTTCCGACGCTACGAAATCCGGCTGGCTGGGGCCGGGGGCGACCCGCTCATCGCTCTTGAAATCTTTCAACAGCCCGGCCTGATGCGCGGCCTGGGCGCCATCATGACGCTCTACACCATTTCCACGTTCTTCCTGATCTATTCGATCTATCTCCAGGCTGCGCTTGGCTTTACCGCCCTGCAGGCCGGGCTCGGAGTCATTCCGTTTTCCGTCGGCTTCCTGACCGGATCGACCTTCAGTCCACTGTTCGGCCGCTGGTTAGGAAGGGCAGCGACGTCGCTCGGCTTTTCTCTTTCGGCGACCGGCGCTATCGCGATCGCGTTGATTGCTTCCCATTTCGCCGCTGGCGTCGCTCCGCCGTGGACGTTGCTGGGTCCAGCGGTGGCGGTCGTCGGGCTCGGCATGGGCATGTCCATGCCGACGATGATGCGGGCGATTGTCGAGCGCGTGGAGCCGCGCCACGCAGGTCTTGTCGGCGGCATTGTCAATTCTACGTTGCAGGTCAGCGCCGCGGTCGGCATCGCCGTGCTCGGCGGCCTTTTCTATGCCGTCATTGGCGCGCATGCCGTTCCGGCAACCGTGACGCGAGCCTTTTCAGTTACCCTTGTCGGGATTGCCATCTGCCATGTCGGCGGTGCTTTGCTCGCCGCCGGTTTGGGGCAGCGCAAGCCGCGCTCCCCAACGGGCACGGTGTTTTAGGAGTCGTATCGCGCTTAAGTGAGGACCGGCCAACGCGATGGTTTCGATAAATTGCTCTTGTTTGGGCGCTGCAAAATCTCGGGGCCTAAGGTCCTCGTCGGCCGTGGGGCTATGGCTAGCCACCTCATCGGTAACCCACTGCGCAATGCGGACGTTTACCGAAGTCGGCTGATGATCGATACTGTTGAAAAGTCGAAAATAGTACCAGCGCAAGAATCTCGCTGAAATCAGCTCAGGGCGAATTCCGGCAAGAAAGCCTTCACGGCAAAGCTAGGAAGATCGCAGAGCGATTCAGCGCAGATTGACGTGGCGCCCCGTGTCTACGGCGTCGACCGCACCGGTAGCCCTTAGAAAATAGGCATGCGCGACAGATCGGACTTTTTCAACAGAAACGCTCCTGAGCAGAACAACGCAAGAGCCGTCGCTATGTCGGATGTCTGCGGCAGAGCGTGCGCCATGTGATCGCTGAGCTGACTGCTGCTGTTGACCCTGGCTGTGTGAAGAGCCACGAGTCAGCTACGACTCCCCCGTTTCCTGATGGGGGATACTGTCTAGCCGATCAACTATCCGACCGTTCCGCGCGGCACCGAGGCTGCGCATTACCCCGACGCCCTACCACGATGACGCCCTGATACAGGCGCTTGTTGAAGCGTTATACGATGTGTGGAGACGCCTCGCGTTGCCTCGACGTTACCGAGAGCTCGCAGCCGGGTAAGGGTGCTTCGACCAGTCTGGTTCGCGCCGGTCGCTTTAGCGAGCTCGCAAACGATTTGAGCGCGATCGTCCTGTGCACATGACTGCACGATTGTGGGCCGGCCTTCGTATTCCTGACGGTGGAAACTCCGCGGCCGACTCAACCGGTGAGGGATAGCGCGCCGCGGACTGTCATTCGGCGCGCTGTTTGACCCCTTATCGGCGTCGAAGGTTGACCGCGGCCAGTAATGGCGAAACCCCTGGACGGTCGGCGAAAACTCCATCACGTATGGGGTCAATGTTGGAAGCCGATGGGGGTCAAAATTCGGCGCTTATTCACACTTCGATCGCGCATTCGACCAAATCCATACTCGGTGTATTTCCGCGGTCATCAAGAACATAAAATTAGTAGATCATCGCGTCTTGCTTACAGCTCGGTGATCGGTCAATCTTGCTTCAGGGGCCTGTAGCTCAATGGTTAGAGCCGGCCGCTCATAACGGTCTGGTTGCAGGTTCGAGTCCTGCCGGGCCCACCAAACGCCACCGCTACTACAAGGGCTTGAGGGTGAGCCAACGAGGCAAGGGCGACGGCAGCGTAGACCGGGGGGAGAGCGTCTTCGATCTCACTAACGTCGCGAACATTCAAGAGAACGCCACCCTGATGGCTGGCGTTCACCAGGAACTTCCATTGCCGTATCGTTTAAGGATCGTCTCGCCGCGTTTGACGATGAGGGATCGTGACATACATGCCACCGCAGATTGAAAAGGCTTGGGTAAGCCTTCCATCCTGGAAAAATAGCGTGGGAGGTAATCGGAGGCTCGTCTCAATGGACTACAACCGCAAAGCATGGTGTTACTGTAGCCATCGTGATCGTGCTTGCGTACGTCACTACATTGAATGGCACGCATATCAGCACCGTGCAAAACACGCCGGCCGGGACGGTGGGGCTAGCGAGACCACACCCACCGCTTGGCCGGGCGCCGGGTCAAGAGCTATCGGCGCGTCGGTAGCCGCTGGTCCGGCCGTAGCGCGCTATTCCGAGCCGGTCGCTATTGGTTTTGAAGCTTTGAGAGCGGGCGAAAGATTTTTAGGAGGAGCGGTGGTCGGATTTTCGAGTCCTTTGAAAGAGCACGACGACGACTGAGAACAACAACATAACTGGTTTCGCATTGTCTGGCCTCACCTTACCGGAAGTTCGGGCTATGCCACCGCCGCGATCGCGCGTTCTATCTCCGGCGTAGGTATGGCTTGCTCGGCGTGAACCTGGAGAAGATCGGCCCACTGCATGTCTTTATAGTTGAAGCTGCGCGAGAGCGTAGGCTTCACCACCATGAAGTAGGGCGATAAATCGAAGTCGCGCGGGGCGTAGAGTGATGAGTGGCGGATCGCGGCGACTTCGCGCCGCGCGGACTGATTTTCGATGTACGTAATCTTGGGCAGGACCGGGTAGCGCACGGCCTCGAATGCCTGCGCAATCAGCGAGGAACAGATGATGCGGTTCGCATCGCCGGAGCCGAGCGCGATGGCTCGGCGGCGCCAACGCTGCGTTAGCGGACATGGGAATAGATAGCGCATGAGGTCGATGATGTTCTTGAAATCGTATCCGAGACCGATGCGTTCGAATGCGTAGCCGCAGACCTGTTCGCAATCCGCTTCGCTCAAGCCAACTGGCCGGCAGATGCGTGTTCGACAATGCAAATACTTCGACAGGGGCGCCGACACGACGCCGTCTTCGATATTGGCTTCAATTAGGACGTGGGGCTCGCTTCCAGTTGTGGCATCCGATATCGGCCCGACGAACAACGCCGAATGCGACCAGGTCGATTGAGTGAGATATTTGATGCCGCCGGAAATACGACCTTTGCCCTCGACCAGCAGGACGTCACCGGGTCGAAGAGTGTCGCGTAAGGCCGTCGTCGCATCGCCTGAGGTGAGCGGCTCAAAGTGATCGGCCGGCTTCCGCAGCCGGGCAATCAAACGTTCGACGTTGTCGAACATCCAGCCCATCACCCGTTCCCTTTTTCGCGCTTTCCCGTAAGGCAGTTCCAGACGACCGGTCGTTTCCAAGCGTAGTCAGAAAAGTTGGACCGGGCCATTGCACGGAGGTTGATCTGTGCACTGCATTTGTCTGAGACAACCATACCTAAGTGTACAATTGACCACCCGGGCGCTTCCCAGTGATGGGAATGTCGCACCTCGCCCGGCAGCTGCCTGATGGTATCGGTTCATCAGCACGGTGACGCTGTTCTTCACCGAGTGCCTACGAGGTCGCAGAGCTGTAATGAAGCGACAACACTCAGCGCGTTTACCGGCTTTACATTAAGGCTGATCTCGGATTTTGGCCTTCGCGTCATTTCGTATGCGCGCAATAGTCAAGTCGCTTCAGGGTTAAAGCGGACATCAATTGGCAGGCAGAGCTGCCTGGCTCCGTCGAGAATGACCAAGAGCGGCTGAGCATGATCGCGGAACGCTAGTATTTCTCAAATACATGCTGGTCTTCCTCAAACCGGAAGCATGTTGATCACTGTACCAAGAACGAAGCAAAGCGAACCGATAAGGTAAAGCCAGTTCGCTAGATTGCCCATGCGACGTCCCGTGGATTGGCCGGCTGGAGCTCTGCAGGCTTGGTCATTTCAGCATGTATCCTTTGTGCTCCATGCGACATCCATCACGCAAGCGTGCGGCTCAAGGAGCCGCACGCTTTCAAGCGGCGAGGGATAGCGCGCCGCGGACTGTCATTCGGCGCGCTGTTTGACCCCTTGTCGGCGTCGAAGGTTGACCCCGGCCAGTAATGGCGAAACCCCTGGACGGTCGGCGAAAACTCCATCACGTATGGGGTCAATGTTGGAAGCCGATGGGGGTCAAAATTCGGCGCTTATTCACAATTGTCAACACCCCAGCCGAATACGGACCTGATCCCAGGTAGATCGCCATCCTTCAAGGTCTTGACGCTTACGACCTTGAGACGCTCATCCTTGTACGCGAGCATGTCCGCCTCAGTTGCGCGGCCTGCATTGTCATGCCCAAGGTGTTTCACCAGCCGGTCTATGGCGCCCTTGTAAGCGTCATGAGTACTACTCAGTCCTGTAGCCTTTGCTTCGGCCCACCGGCGATCGAACAGGCCTGTGATGGTCTGTCTCGGCGTCATCGCTGTTACGCTCTCGATCGCAGGGAAGCGTTGCGCCTTCGGATCGGGTGTGTATCCGTCGATCGCATGCGTCATCGCCGTGCACTACGTCCCGGCGGAATCTGAGGGCAATGAAGAGAACTCGGATTGAAGATACGGCGAAGTGGCCAGGGCAACCGCAGCAGGCAACGCCGCGCGACGCAATCGCCGCCCGAATTGAGGTCCATGATAAATGGTTATCGGATAGATAGTCACACGGCATTTCCCTTTCTCGGGCGGCGGCGGCATCCTCCACTCAATTCGCAGTATGCAATTAAGGCCGCTGTGCTGTGGCACGCAGCATCGGGCGGTTCGGTCGGGCTGGGCCGTGAGCCAAGCGCGACAATCGACAGTCGACAACAGGAGCTTAGAAATGCCAGTCCAGAACCCAGTTCTCACGGCGCCCAAGGGCGGTCAGACGGTGACCTTGAGCAAAGGCTCAACCATTGAGTTGAAAGTGGAGAGCGGCCAATCTGGATGCGACTATGGCGCTGTCCTGTGGAACGTGCGAGCCGGCGAGGAGCCGCCGCTGCACACTCACTCGCGCGAGGACGAGCTAGTCTTCGTGGTTCAGGGGCAGCTCATCGCGCGGGTCGGCGATACCCGCGTCGAGGTCGGGCCGGGCGCCTACGCGGCTCTTCCCCGCGGTGTGCCGCATACGATCGAGGTGGTCGGCGACCAGGCGACCCTGCTCGTCAGCTTCGTGCCGGGTGGGTTGGAGCGCTTCTTGGTCCCAAAGGACGGCAAGGAGCCCCACCCAGCCGATTTCGGCATAGCGCTCGCCTAGAGCTTGATCCGGAAAAGTGTGCAGCGGTTTTGACGCGGTGGTGGCATTCCTCGCGACGGCATCACGCGACACGGCGGCAATAGCGATCGTCTATCGACTCTATGGTGAGAGGTGATTTCCCTCGCCGGGTTGCAAGGTCACGCTCCAAAGCATCGTCGCACCTACATTCAGTGCCGCCACCGAGACGCGGTGCGAGATTGAGACGCCAGGAGGCTCGATATGCAAAGCAAGGACGTAAAGGCGGCCTTGAACGGCAAAGAAGCCACCTATTTCGGTGTGCCATGGGAAGATGCCTACGGATACGCGCAGGCGATCAAGGATGGTGACACGATCCATGTCTCCGGCCAGCTCAGCCACGACGAAAAGGGGAACCTGATCGCGCCTGCTTCTCTCGATGAATCCGGCAAGCCGGCCGACTTCTCGATGATGGAACAGCAGATGCGGGTGACCTACGCCAATGCGGTGAAGCTCTTGGCGCGCTTCGGTGCAACGCTGGACAACGTCGTCGAGGAGACGCTCTATGTCCTCGATGTCGACGCCGCATTCGCCGTCGCGGGCAAGGTGCGCAAGGAGGCCTACGGCACAGCACGACCTCAGTGCGCCAGCAACCTGATCGGTGTGGCGAGACTGGCCTTTTCTCAACAGCTCATCGAAATCACCTTCAAGGCTATACTGCCGGGAGTAGAAGCGAAGCCGTGGTGATGAATCCCCGATTTGGAATCGTGACCCAAGGACCTAAAACCGAGAGAACAATGTCCGATATTCTGATCGAGCCGAAGGATTGCGCCTTGGTGCTGGCCGATCAGCAAGCCGGACTTGCTTTCGGCGTGGGATCGATCGATCGCTAAATGCTTCTGAACAACGTGATCGCTCTAGCACGCACTGCCACTGTTTTCGGCATACCGATCGTGGTGTCCACGTCCGCCACCAAGGTCTACAGCGGCCCCTGATGCCCGCGATTCAAGCCGCGATTCCCGAAGTAGTCGCGATCGATCGCTGCAACATGAACATGTGGGAGTACCAGCGGTCGGAGCCAACACGCTTGGTCAAAGAGACCGTTTTCGGCACCACGATGCACCACCCCCATGTATCAGGAGCGACGCGAGAAGCCTCTATGGCCTTGTGTTTTCGGTGAAATAATGGTGCTGCCCGACAGGATTGAACTATGTCCGGTCACACCTTGCGCCTTGAAAAATCTAAGGTTTTCATCGTCGCTCGGTGAGGCTGTGTAACAGTCTAGGCAGCAGTTGTGAAGGCGGGCTGGATCATTTTAGTAGGTACTCGGCCATCCCGTAGTTTACGGCATAACGCAGTTGCAATCCGCTGAACTCGGCAGTGAGCGTGGGGTGCGGAGTTGGCTTGTTCGTTGGGTCTGAGTAGTCGCGCGTGTTCGTGGTGAAGAATACGATTGGAACCGTCACCCCGTTGGTCCGAAGTTCTCGCACTAAGCTCAAATAGCTTTCCAAGACGACACAGTCCTTCGCTTGCTGGCCCTTCTGTGCCGGTGCAATGTTCTGGCCGATCCTCGCCAAGGCCCTGGCTTCCGCCCCTCTCGGCATTGAAATGTGTGTGGCTGCATCAAAGTAGCGTTGCAGGAGGACCTGTGCGACTGCAGGAAGCCCCGCGGCAGCTAGATCCGGTGCAGTTGTCTGCAGCCCATGTGCAGTCATAATGGTTCGCGCCTTGTTGATCGCGTCCTCAAACTTCACTATCGCCGCCTGTGCGGCATTGCCAATGTAGCTTCGATGGTCATTCAATTCTGAGAGCACCTGCCTGGTCAGCGCGATCCATAGAGTTTTGGGCCGAGCTTCGGCCCGCGCGACTAGGCGCCTTGCGGCCTCGACATGGGCTCCTGTAAAGCCCATCGCGAAAAGGCTCACGGATCAAGTCGAGCAGACTACAAGTATCGATTAGCAGGACGGGAGCTGGGGCCGCAACAATCCGGCGAACGCTCTCGGCGGTGGATATCATGTTCGCTCGTTGTCGTAAGCAGCCAAAAGCTCACGTGCAAAGCTGAACTCGCTCGCAAGATCGTAAGCTTCGGCCTCGGGCCACTTCTCCTCTTCGATGAGCCATCGAGCTAACGTCTCGCTGTCTAAATGTCTCCCACCTGCATGTTCGAGGATCAGAAAGGTGAGCCACCGACGCCGATCCATCGGGTGGGTTGAGCCGGTAGTCTTGTTTGCGGCGCTGGAGAATGCTTGAAGGGCTTTTGATGCGCTAGCACTCAACAGTTCGCGAATATCCTGTTGCGACGAGGTGATCGTGGCCTTCAGTTTCAGCCTTTGCGCAATAGGCAGGGCGAGCTGCGAAAATTCTTCTACGTAAGAGTTGTATTCGCTTTTTGAAAGCTGACCGTGCACAGACGGTACGACGTTTGTAATCTTGAGGGATCGCCCGCTTCGCAACAAAAACAAATTGGCTGCTGGCCTATCGTCGATCGCAGTGATCCTGAACACAAATGTCCGGTCTTTACCAGAGAGGTCACGCAACTCCTTCTCGCGGTTCACATCGCGCTTCCATGCTGGCGGCATCGCCTTTACGAACTGGGCAAGAAACGTAGTCAGCTTGGCCTGCTCACCGTCTATTCTAAAGTCTCGAAAGACCTCAAGCACCGCTGTCTCCCTCTAAGTCGCGCGACTGGCCCTGTGGCCAGTTTTTCGTGCAAAAATGAATGCCCACACGGCGTCTACTTTTTCGTTCCACATCAGCTCTGGGTAAGGTTCCTCGGGAAGCTCATTCAAGGTGAACCGAATGGTGCTCTGAATGGCTGCTCGTGTTTGCTGTTTGCTCTGCCACTCAGTAATGGAGAGCTGCTCCTGCAACTTCTCCAACAGATCACGGGCAACTTTCTTCACGGCGGCTTCCTGAGCTTTCGTGAGCTTTGGCTCGGGCTTGGTGAGCAAGTCAAAGATCGCTAGCTCGTCCTCGCTCAGGTTCTCTCGTGCGGCGCGGCGCTCCTCTTCATCCATCTCGGCTGCAAGAGCCTTGAGCGCCTCGAAGAAAGCTTCGACCTGGACGGTCCCGAGGTTGTACGCTTCGACGAGCTTCTCCAGCTTCTGGACAAGATGCACTCGGGTCGGATTGCGTTCTGCCATGTCCTGCGCCTTTGCCTCCACCTCGGAGCGCAACTGCTCTGCGGCGGTTCGTGGTCGGCTAGAGAAAAGCTTGGCGAGCTTGTCGAAGTCGATAGCTGATAGGTCAACACGACCTCCAGCTTCGTCCCCTTCGATGATTGGAGCCGTGATCGCGACGCCTTCGATCTTCTCGTCCAGCAGCGCTTCGATCTTCGCTGAGATAGCGGAGATGTCCACTGGCCCCAGCTTTCCCCGAATAGCCTCTGCGATGACGTGCAGTGTGGCGACGGGCTTCAGATACGGAGCAGCTCGTTCGTCGGGTAGCAACGCCTTGTAGGCTCGAACGGTTGCACTGACGACACGGAAGAACCCACGTCGGCGGTCATCGGGAGCGATGAGAGCCTCGACCGCCTGCCCAATCAATTTGGTGCGGTCCAACCCCTTCACCGCGGAGATCGCATCCACTTCCACGCTCGCTGCGGTACAAAACGTGCGGGCTTCCGCGAGAGCCTTCTCAAGCTCCGTTACCAGTTCGTCCTTGCTCTTGATCGGTGTGTTCGCGCTGCCCTTCGAGGCGTAAATGGCGAGCGCCTTCTGGAGGTTCTGAAATACGCCGACATAGTCCACGATGACGCCTGCGTTCTTGCCCGGTGCGCGTCGGTTGGCACGAGCAATTGTCTGCATGAGCGTGTGGTTCTTCATCGGCTTGTCGAGATAGACGGTGCTACAGGTTGGTACATCGAAGCCGGTGATCCACATCGCGCACACGAACACGAGCCGCAGCGGATCGTCAGAGTTCTTGAACTTGCTCTCTAAGTCCTCCGTCTGCATCCGTTGGCGATGCGGCAAAATGTCGAGACCTTTCTGCTTGAGATCGTCGATTTCGTTCTGAGACTGGCTGACCACTACAGCCATATCCACTGAGCGCATCCACTTCAGGCGTTCAATCAAAGCAGGCCGCGTCTCCTCAGATGCATCGGCGAACTGTGCCTCACGCGAGGCCAACTCGGACTTCCACGCCTTCTGCACCTTCTCGTGCATCCGAACGGCAGTCGCCTTGTCGATGGCGACAAACATAGCCTTGCCGAGATAACCTCGGGCAGAGAAATGGCGCACGAGATCGATGGCGATCTCGTCCAGCCGGTCATTCCGCGTGATCAGTTGGTACTGCTTGCCGAAAGTCTGCTGGAGCCTCCTTTCCTGCTCCTCATTTAGGGCAGCCGCATCGAGCAGCTCGTCCAGCTCGTCTTTAAGCTCGTCCGCAGCAAGTTGCAGCTCCGGCTTCCTAGCCTCGTAATAAAGCGGCACCGTCGCGCCGTCGGCGATAGATTGAGCGAAGTTGTAGACGGACACATAGTCACCGAAGACTTCGCGCGTCCGCTCTTCCTGACCCGCTATGAGCGGTGTTCCAGTAAACCCGATGAAAGCCGCGTTCGGCAGCGCCCGGCGCATATTCGCGGCAAGCTGATCGTACTGGCTACGGTGGGCTTCATCGGTAATAATAATGATGTCCTTTCGATCTGAAAGGACAGGCATCGGCTCCCGTTCAGCCGTCGAGAACTTATGGATCAGCGTGAAAACGTAACGTTCTTGTCCCGCAAGAAGTTCGCGAAGATGAGCCCGGGTCTGCGCCTGACAAGCCTCGACAAGCTTGGTAAGCGCTCCAACGGAGGCGAATGTTCCGGCAATCTGATCGTCCAGTTCCTGACGATCGGTAATGATCACAAAGGTCCAGTTTCCCCCGAGCCTCCGCAGCACCTTCTCTGCGAACATAACCATGGACAGGCTCTTGCCGCTGCCTTGCGTGTGCCAGAACACGCCGAGGCGACCCCTGTTCTCACCAATCTCCTTCACAGCGTCGATGGCACGGTTGACGCCAAGAACCTGATGATACTTGCCGACGACTTTGCGCAGCCCGCCGCGGGCATCTTCAAACAACAGAAAGCTCTCGATTAGGTCGAGGAAGTGTGACGGCTCACAGGCGCCCCGCAGCATCGTTTCCATAGCCACGCTCTCGGGGCCATCCTCCTCCAGGCGCTTCCACGGTGCAAAGGCGTCGAACGGCGCGTGGCTCGCGCCCATCAGGGCTTCCAGCCCGTTGGACAGGATCGTGAAGCCGTTGAAGTCGAAGAGGCGAGGAATGGTGTCGCGATAGTCTCGCAGGTTGGCCTCATAGGCTTCCTGGATGGGCTGGGTGAGGTCCTTCCATTCAATAAGCAGAAGCGGGATGCCATTCACGAAGCCGAGCGCATCCGGCCGACGCTTGTAGAGGGTGCTCTCGATCCAAACTTGCGAGCCAAGAAAGAAGTCGTTGGCAGTTGGGTTCGTCCAGTCGATAACCGCCACTCGATCGTCCTTGAGGGAGCCATCAGGCTGTCGTACCTGCACCGCAACGCCCTCCCGCAATAACCTGTAAAGCTCGCGGTTCGCGGCAACGGACAGCATTGCCGAGCGATCCGCCGTAAGCGCAAGCTCAGCCTGTTGCAGGGCTTCATCTGGCGAGGACGGATTGATCTTGCGCAGTGCACCTCGGAGACGTGCACTCAATACAAGCTCGCGAAAGGACTGACGGCCGGTAGGATTGCCCGGTCCCGGCTCCTCGTTGAACAGATCGGCATGCGTCCAGCCCAGTTCGACCAGCAAGTCGATACCCGGTTTCTCCACCAGCTTGTCTTCGCTGGTGATAGCGCCCGAGAGAGACTTCTGGGGAGCCGGAGGAACCATCAGGCGGCGGCTCCTAGCTCACACTCGTCGGCCGAGGCGGACAGGTTGCCAGAAACTAGGCGCGGCAACAGGAGGTCGCGAGAACGGGCGAGGCGCCCGTTTGCGCTCCGTAGGTTTGCTATAAGACCGGCTGTAGGTTCTGCGACATCCTCATATCTAGCTTGCAATGGTAGCGGTGGAACCATGATGGGAACACCGGACATGACGCCAGCGCTAAGGTTTGGCATCGTTGCACCGGAAGCCCGCGAGCGAATTGCGCCGAGCGTTGCGGCCAGTCCGAGAGTATCAAAAAAGTAGCGAGGCCGCACTTGAGTTACGTCGGGCCTCATCCTCAGACAACCAGTGCCGCAGAACCAACCATTCTCGCGCGTCGAGATGTAAGCGCGACGACCTATGTCACCACGACGACCATACACCACATCGCCCGCCGCCATGCGATGTCGCCCAAGTTCATCGGCCTTCTCTTCGGGGATGCGTGCGATGCCGTCTTCCACAACGTGTAGATCGATGATGTTCTTTGGCATCACCACCGGTACACCGTCTTCCGCGTAGTCCGATTGATGTAGTTGGCTTCCGAACGGCCCAGTCTGGACACCGTTAGGCTGAACACAAACTGAGTTCAGTGGGCGCCATTCCCATCCTTTCGGCAATGTTCCGTCCGGCGTCTGAACAATCGCCCCGCTTTCGTGACCCGGAAAGCGGAAATGGACGAACCACTCCTCGAACAGTCGCCGCGCCATCTCCTCGAGTACACCAATCCGTCGCCGGTTCACCTCGATTAGATCGTCATAGGCTCCTAGGATCGACGCGATGCGCTGTTGGACGGGAAGGACAGGAAGCGCAATCTTTTGTTCGCGGATGATTGATCCACTAAGGTTCCTCTGTGCGCCCCCATGAGCCATCTTGATCCACGCGTCGCGATAGTATCGTATCGCGTAGAAAAGAAATTGTGCATCGCAGATTTCCGGATTGGGTATCAGGGCGCAGCAAGCTTGGTTGCAACTCACTGGGGACCGCACCAATCCCAGGCTCCCGATGGTCTTCCCATCGCCGTACATCGCCATCAGAACCGTGTTCCCAGGCAGCACTTTTGCCGAAGAATTTTTGATGGCTTCTTCGGTGATCCATTCACCAACAGCTGACGGATCAATGACACTATCCTTGAGTTCACCAGTCTTGACCCAAGGGATTGTTCCATCTCGATAGAAGGCAGGATTGCTTCGACGCGGCGTCCCGCCACTTGTTACCCGGGTGCAGCACTGCTCGATAGTTAGCTTCGGCCAAACGGACACTTATATCTCCAGCAGTTGAGCGACGTTCTGCGCAATTCTCGCCTGCAACTGAGCCGCCTGGATGTTTAGCTCCTCCAGCTCGCCGTGCAGCGTTTCAAGTTGCTCTCTGAACGCCTCGTCGTCCTGCTGTTGCCCCGGCGCGACACCAACATAGCGGCCCGGACTGAGGCTCCAGTCCTTCTCTTCTATTTCCTTGCGTGAGGCCACCTTACAAAGGCCGAGGACATCTCGGTATTTGCGGTCAGGAAATACTTTCGCCAGACGAGAGCTGCTGCCGGTGTAAGTCTCCACTGTCTCACCACGCCATAGACGAACGATGTTACCGAGAAGCTCGATATGATTGGGATCGAACGTGCGATGAGCCCGATCGACTTGTCGGAAGAAGTGGCGAGCGTCGATAAAGAGCACCTGATCGCCCCGTGGTCCATTCGCCTTACCTTTGTCTAGAAACCAAAGGACCGCCGGGACGCCGACGGTTAGGAACATTTTAGGTCCAACAGCGACGATGCAATCTACCGCGCCATCCTTGATCAACTTTTTCCTGATCTCCTGCTCGCTGCCGCCTGCGCCCTCTGCACCGCTTGCCATAACGAAGCCCGCGCGGCCTTTGTCGTTCAGCGCCGCGTAAAACAAATTGATCCAGATGTAGTTAGCGTTGTTTACGGTTGGCAAACCGAACGGAAAACGAGCGTCCACCTTGCCGCCATCGTTGATGAGCTTGGCGCGATCCACCTCTGGTTGGTTGAAGGGCGGATTAGCCATCACAAAATCGAAACGGCCGATGAGCTTGTGTGGGTCGTCGTAGTAGCTGTTGGCCTCGCGAACGTTACCGGACAATCCATGAACGGCAAGGTTCATGCGACAGAGCTTCAATGTGTCGGACATCTTCTCGACACCGTAGAGGCTGATCTCGCTGGATGGCGATCTGTGATGACGGCGGACGAACTCCGCGGAATGCACGAACATGCCGCCAGAGCCACAGGCAGGATCAAAGATCGCGCCATGATAAGGCTCGATGACCTCGACGATGAGTTTGACGATGGACGCCGGTGTGAAGAACTCGCCGCCCTTCTGCATGTAGTTGGAGGCGAACTGCCCCATGAAGTACTCGAAGATGAGACCATAAGCATCACCCTCGATCTTCAATGGAGCGAGCAGGCGCAGCAGCTCCTGCAAAACGCTGTTCGGCAATCCCACATAACCCTGCGGAAGCACCCCCGCGAGATCGGGATTTGCATCCGCAATAGCTTTCATTGCCCCATTTAGTTCGGCCCCGAGGTCCGCGTTTCCAGGCAAAGCCAGCAAGCGAGAGAACCGGGCGCTATCGGGCAAGAAGACTGCGCCCCGAGCCTGATAGTCAGCCGGGGCGGCTTTCAGCCGGCCCTTGTACTTCGGAGCTAGTTCGGCATGGACCACCTCGAACTTGGCTTCCATCTGCCGCAGCGCGATCAGCGCCAGCACCGGCTGTGCGTACTGATCCGGACGGAGATTGGTGTTGGTCCATAGTTGGTTTGCGGCCGCAAATAGCGTCCGCGAAAACTCTTGAAGGTCAACTGCCACTCATTCCCCCAGATCGAAGCGCAACTCACGCGAGCAGCGAACATACTTGATATCGAAACAATACAGCAAGCGGGGCAAAAACACTGATAGGCTCACAGGAATGAAAATATTTCTGCGCCGAGGTTCCTCGAAAGGCTCATAGCCGAGCCATCGTACGTGACACTTGCACCGCTGACCACGCGCCTGTGCCACCGCTCGGCTGCGGTATGCCGCGCATGGTGAGAGCCCTCGCGATCTCCCTTAGAGAGCCCGCCCCAGCCTTCCTGATCTCAGCGATAATCGGTGCTAGGTCGCTGGCCCTCTGTGCAGCCTTGGCTCTCACGGCTTCTGTGGCGGCCTTCTGACCGACGCCAGCCACCAGATGGTGCTTGGCCTTCCTGTCCCATTGCCCATCACGGGCGACCTTGGCAGCAAGCGCGGCCTTCGTGCGCTCTGAGATCAGGCCGGCCTCTAATTCGGCGACCGCCGCCATCTGCTGCAGCATGAAACGCCCAACAGCGCCTGCTGGTATCTCAGGCAGATCGCAGAAGAGCACATCGACCCCGCTGTCAATCAGTGCCATCAGGAATGCTTGATTGCGAGCCAAGCGGTCCAGTTTGGCGATGACTAGGACAGCCCGGTGGACGCGACATGCAGCAAGAGCTGCAGCCAATTGCGGCCGATCAGCCTTGCGCCCGCTTTCCGTCTCGGTGAACTCGGCAACCGGAGGCCAACCCCCGGACGCTTCGATCAAGCTCCGCACGGCCTCTCGCTGCGCACCTAGTCCCAATCCAGAGCGGCCCTGCCTGTCTGTCGAGACGCGGTAGTAGGCGACGACTTTCGTTCCCTTCCGCTTGATCATAGCTTTTCCGTGCCCTTTCCCTCGTATCATAACATCGTTACGCTCGTTGCGATGAAGTGATACGGGTAGGTGCGGGGCATGTCAAGGCGACAGCGTGGCTGCACTGTGGGTGGTCTGACGAGGGCACGCTACCGGCCCCTGCTTGTTGCACGGGAAGGCCAACTTGTTCGGCGATGTTGAACGCAGGCCGATCACACCCGGCAACCTCGGAGCGCGCTGCAGGGCGGCGCGACGCTCATCCGCGACGTCGTCGCCGCTGTGTCTGCAATCGCACCGCTGTCCGTGGGGATGATCGGCCCGAAATTCGTGCATTAGGTCGGACCCCCCAGGGGGAAAGCAGCCCAGCGGCATCCCTCAAACGGCCCTTCAGATTTCGGCACCGACTATCCGGGGTCCCTCAAGCCGTGATGGCTGCAACTTGAGGCTCAACCTTCAGATCACCCTTCAGTGCCTTGAAGAGCAGCGTCCGAGCCAGCGGATCGCGGGCCGCCTTGGCTGACACGACGATGACGTTACCTTTCACATAGCCCAGCGCCGGCTCAATCCGAACGAGGGACGGAGAGGCTTCGCTCGCGACCCCAACCGAGCGCTCAAGTGGGATGTCGAAGGCCGGGCATCGGGCCGGGATGACGATGTCATCTGTGGTGATGTCAATGGGGACGCTGATGCGGCGGGCTGCTCGCTGAGCATTCTGCAACATCGCCTTCCGGGGGTTGGTCTGAAGTGTGTGCCGGTAGATCGCTCTGGCGTTATTGCGGTTACGCTCGCGGCGGTTCTCAAGCATCGTAGCCTTGGCGGCGGCGATTGCAGAGACAATGTCGGTAGTGGGGGTGGTGCTCATAATCTTCCTTACGAGGACGAATTGATGAATGTTTCGGGCGGGAGGTCGGGGCCGTTGGCATCGAAGCTGCGCCTTGCGATGGCGCGGAGCATGGCCCTGATGTTGCTGCGGTGGTAACCGGGAGGCAGCTTCCCGGCTCCCTTCAACGTGGCGTCAACAAGCCAGTCGAGACGCTGCGTCAGCGCCTCGGGGAGTTCAGTCTGCCGATAGACCGGAGAGCGCCTCTTCGCTGGCTTGCTCATCGCTTTATCTCTCTACAGTCCTCTCTTAAGGTGGCGTCGGAATAACCACATCATTTCAGTTGGTTATTGTTGCGGTGGGGAAGTTTTCGAGGCTCGAATTTCCCCATCGGCCCGTTAGGCTGCCTTCTTCAGGGGTGGGGCAGCTCGCTTGGCGATCAACGCGGCGGTGCTGTCCGACGATAGCCATTCGATCAGCAGCCCCCTCATTCGTTCCGAGGGGACGAACACGTTGATCGGGGTTGGCTCTTCCTTGCGGATGCCTGATCTCCAAATCCACTGGATCATCTCTGACAGGGCGTGGAGGTCTTCGTAGACGGGTACGCCGCGACGCTCGAAGAAGCCCTTGATGGTCGGCTGATGGAAGACGTTGGCGAGGTAGGCCATTGATCTCTTCTCGATGTAGTCGTTCGTCGCCTTGGCGTTGATCGGGATGAACCCACGACCGTAGCCCTTGCCCTTCAGTGGCGTCTTCGCCTTCTTGAAGGTCGTCCATCCGTTGAGTGCGGACGGTGTCTTGGCGATGCGCTCGAAGAACTTCTCTGTCGATGACCGGAGGTTCTTCAATGCCCCTTCAGGTGCACGGTCGAACCATGACGATGACAGCGGATTGCACCCAACGCGGGACGCCCCAATGTCATTCATCTTCCCATCGTAGATCGTGACGAGTGATCGGAGCTTGGCCTTGATCGCGGCCTCGTCGGTGTTGTCCCAGCGTCAGCATTCCGTGCCAGCTTCTCCACGCCCTTCGTCAGATCGCGGGCGACGGTTTCAATGACCGACCATCGGCTGTCCTCAGTAGTGAACACGGCCTCGCGCGTCAGCGTGGCGTCAACGATGGCACCGAACCTGTTCTCCATGTCAGCTTCGCGCCTCGCATCCTCATCCCTGAAGATGCCCAGACGAGCAACGAGGCTGTGCTTCCCGCGTTGCGCAGCCTTGTTCGCGTCGGCGACACTCAACCACTGTTGCGATGTGAGGACAGGGTTGTCCTCCAGCCCTTCCGCGAACGCTCGGTAAACGATGCCCGACAGCGCCGACACCTGCTTGGCCGTGAGCGGCTTCGGGCCTTCGCGAAGCGCCCTAAACGTTCGCTCCACATCGGCGGCAATGTCCGGCTGTCTCGTTTTCGCAAGGGACTTATCGGCGGTGCCGGTGGTGATCAGAATGTGCGTCTTGTACCAGCCCCTCGGTCGGGGGTGGTTGGGCAGCTTCGCAGGTATCCGCTGAACATCGGCAGGAATTGTGCGGCGGTAGTACCAGTTCTCCGACCCGTTCCGCTTTGTCAGCAACGCCATTCTCAGAACCATCTGTGCAACACCCCTGTGTAACAGGAGCGGCGCGAAAAGCTCAACCGGATCAGTACGGTGTTGATTTTTCAGAGGAAGCGATGGTGCTGCCAGACAGGATTGAACTGTCGACCTCTCCATTACCAAAAGTAGTAAATCCGCGCGAGCCCGCGGCGTCCCGAAAGTGCTGGGCAATCAGTAGCTTCTGTGAGACACTAGCCCGAGTGATCCCGCGCAAGCCCGCAAATCCGTGCTTCCGGGGTGCTTCCGGTCGATTGGGGCGAAGAAAATGCAGAACCGGGTGAATCTCACCGAAGAGCGCATCAAGGCGCTCAAGCCGGACGAAGGCCGCGAGGTCGTCCTTTGGGATTCCGAGGTGCGAGGGTTCGGCGTGCGGTGCTGGCCGTCCGGTCGGAAGCTTTTTATTTTGCTGTACCGTGCTGGTGGCGGCGGACGGAAAGCGCCGCAGCGGCGTATGACGCTTGGCGAGGTCGGATCCGTACGGTTGGCCGACGCCAGGACGGCCGCGCGCAAATATGTTGGCCAGATCGCCGGAGGGGTTGATCCTCAAAGCCAGCGTAAAGAGGCGTTACGGCGCGATGCAGCTCGCCTGGATCGCGCAATCGACGCTTACGAAAAGCACTTGCAAGGCCGCCACGTCGTCAACACCGTGCACATCATTTCCCTGTTGCGACGGGAACTGCTGGGGCCGCTTGGAAAGGTGGACGTCCAGACGATTGATCGGCAATCGGTCGCCGATCAGATTGTGAAGCTCGAGGAGCGAAAGAAGCCAGGGGCAGCGCAGGATCTCCGCTCTAAGTCTGCGACTTTTTTGAATTGGTGCGTTAACCGCGGCTTGCTGCACGCCAACCCATTGGGCGGTTGGCGGCGGGACCGCAAGACCCGCGCGCAATTCACATCGCGGAAGGGACGGGCAATTCCCGAAGCCGAGCTCAAGCTGATTTGGCGCGGCTGTAGCGCCGTTTCGGCACCGTACGGGGATTACGTCCGAATCCTTTTCCTGTTCGGCCAGCGTCGGAAGGAAACGGCATTGATGAAGCGTGCTGACATCGACCTGGCGAAGGGGGTTTGGACCATCCCAGGCGCGCAAACGAAGAACGGCCGAGAGCATCGCGTGCCGCTTCCGCCCTTTGCGATCGCAATTTTGCAGCGGCAGAAGAAATGGACGAAGAGCGACTACGTTTTCGCCGGCGCGGGTGGGAAGGCCATGACGGGTTGGTCAAAGCGCCAGCCGGATTTGGTCGAAAATTGCGGAGTGAAATTCCACCTGCACGATGCGCGGCGTTCGTTCCGGTCGGGCCTCTCCGCCGCTGGTGTCGAGGAAGAGGTCGCGGAAATGATGCTCAATCATACGCGCGAAGAGCTCCTGGAGACGTACGACCGTGAGCCTCGTTGGAAAGAGCGCGTCGATGCTGCGCAGCGCTGGGCTCAATATGTCGCCCGCATCGTAGACGATTCAGCGGTTATTGAGCTCGCCGCGACCGCTTGAAAATTATTTTTGCTTGCATTTTCAACACCAGAATTCCCCTTGTCGACCGCGCTTTGTCTGGTTTGTCGATTTTAGCGATTTGACGTTTCCGAGGTTGAGCCCGATCCTGACGCCACGTTCCCACTTAAAGAGGATGTGGCACGATGAACACCGCTACCGCCCCGGCCCAAAATCATTTTGAAGTGCTCGCGGGCAAACTGACACTAGGCGCGATCGCGCGCTTGGACCCAGAAACGCTCCTGCGAGAAAGCGAAACGGCGGAAGTGTTGCGGCTGAGCGCCCGCACGCTGGAGCGCTGGCGCGCCCGCGGAGAAGGACCCAAAGTCAAAAAGATCGGACCGCGCCGCGTCGCGTACACCGTGGGTTCAATCCTCGAATTCGCGGGTGTGGCTGCCTGAGATAGCAACCTCTACCTAATTTGCCCGCGGCCTCAGCTGCGCTCATTCCCGTCTCACATCCCATTCGGCAATCCATCTTTTCAAGAAAGCCCTTCCGCGGTCCGGTCGAAAACGATTCGGCCCCCACACAGCGTGTGGCGCGCTGAACGAGGGCCGAAGGAATGCTTCGAATGAGCTTAGAACCTACCACGCGACGCGTGGATTTTCCAGTGCATCTAATGTCGACGGCTGAGGGCAACTACCACGCGCCCTGGCGCGACATGGCGCCGTGGCCCGGCAAATCCACGGTCAAATTTTATGAGCCGCCGCCAGATACAAGTTCGGCAGATTTGGACGAACACGCAAGCAGCGTCATTCTTTACTTGGGACCGGGGGTGCGCGTCGCAACTGCCACGAAGCGTCTTTTCCATCTGTGCGTCGCAAAAGCGCTTCCCGACCGCGTCGAGATCGAGTTCTCGAGCCCAGCTGGCGAACTGTCTAGCCCAAGCATATTCAAATCGTCGGCCGTAGACTGGGCCCTGGGTGAATGCGACGAAGTCTTGATTGCTGTCGATCGAGAGCGCGGGCTTGCAGCGGGCGAGGCGCACCGAGTTTTGGCGCCGAAGCAGCTTGTGTTTCGGTGTCGCGAGCACGAAGTTGAGGTTTGGGCCCAGTTCCTGAAGCCACGCCTCAAGGGTAGGCACCGACTCAGCGTCATTCATCTCGCCGCGGGCCGCGCCTGATGAGCGACACGGTAACGGTTCTTACCTCGCTCAGCCGGCCGTTGACAAAAACGATCGTCAAAGGCAGCGCCGGCGGCATTGAGACGCGCACTCAGCAGAACGTCAAATTCTACAGGGGCGAAGAACTCAGCGTTTCCGACATCCGCGATTTCGCCGACCTCCTCGAGAAGATTTCAGCCGATCCGCGCAAGTGTGTCGCCCGCGGGGCGATAGCTCCGGGCACCGACCGCAAGCGGATGCTCCGTCGCAAGTTTCCAAAGGACGGTGAACCGGCAACTTTGATCGAGGCGCCCCGACGATGGATCTTATTCGACGTCGACGGCGTCGCGCTGCCCCCTGCGTTCGATCCGTTGGCAAGTCCCGCTGACACAGTTAAGCTGGTGCGCGCCAAGCTGCCGCGGTGCTTTCACGATGTCACTTGTTGGTATCAATACACTGGCAGCGCGGGGATTAAGCCTGGCCTGCATATCCGGCTCGGCTTTTGGCTTGATCGCTCGCTCGGCGAGGCAGAGCTTAAGCGGTGGCTTGGCCAGAAGGTCCCGGAGCCCGGGAAGGCGGCAAAAGCTTGGTTTCGCCAGTATCCTGTCGACCCGGCCGTGTTCACGACGGTCCAACCGATCTACGTGGCAACGCCAATCGTCGAGGCTGGTGCTCAAGACCCACTGGCCGGCCGATGTGCGCGGTCCGGTCTGATCGGAGGCTCCTCGGACACTGTCGCCGTCCCACGCTTCGACGACGCGCGCCCTATTGAACGAAATGCGGCCCTCGCGGCGCCTAGTAGTGGGGCCGTCGGGGCGACGTTCTCGGAATGCTTGGCTGCGATCGGAGACCACGAAGGGGGCGCCGGTTGTCACGGTGCGTTGAAGCACTGCGTCGCCGTTTACTGGCGCCGGCACGGATCAAGCGCCAGCCCGGAGAAGCTGAAGCGGCTGCTGACTGAGCGGGTTGCCGCTGCGGAGTGGGATGCGTCGGCGCATCCGCCAGCGTATCGCCGATTAGAGCTCGAACGTATCGACTCCCTGATCGATTCCGTGCGCGGTCAGCAGCGCGCATCGGAGCTGGCTGAGGAAGAGCGCCGCACGCGAGCGTCGTGCCGGTGGCCGAATCCCGGGATGCCGCTGGCCGAGGCGGAACCAGCCCTGGAAGCAGCTGTCGCGCGCTTCTTTGAGCATGCCATTCCGGATGGTCTCAGCGGACGGGAAGCTTACGAAGAGGCGCTCGAGGAGCATCGGCACACGCAGGGGCAGGTTGCGGCGGAGGTTGAGTTTGGCCAAATGGACGCTGACGATTTCTTTGTCGTTAACGACGAGCCGGAGCCGCCAGAATATGCACAATGGGGCATCCGGATAACGCCCGGCGCCGGCAAGACGCACGCTGCGATCGAAAGCATCGTGCGGTACGTGCAGGAAACTGGCCGGAGCGTTGTTTACGCCGTGCCGACGCATTCCAAAGCCGAAGAGATCGAAGCCGATATCAACCGGCGGGCGGGCGAAACGCTGGCGACCACATGGCGCGGCATTGATCGGGAGGATCCGTCGCGCCCTGGAGTGAAGCTCTGCCGGCGCGGCGAGCTGGTCAAAGCGGTCGTGAAGTCCTCCGGTTCGATAAATGATGTCTGCGGCTCTCCAAGCCGAGGCTTCTGCCCCTTCCGCAGCGATTGCGGATACCGGCAACAAGCCGACCTGGCGCCCCGTGTTTGGGTGACGACGCATGCCGCGCTTGCGACGAAACCCCAAGGCTCGATGAAAGATGCAGACGCTCTGATCGTCGACGAGGCTCTGACCCTGAGCGGGGCTCGCGAGGACGACTTGCCGCTCTCCGACTTCTCCGCACCACGGAAGGAACATGCTCGCCTTGAAGGGTGGTTGCGGCTGGCACAGGCCGCCGCGGAGCGGGTTGCGCCCGGCAGCTATCTGCCGCGGGAGCCGTTCGAGGCCGAAGGGCTCAGTGAAGCTGCTTGCGCGGCCCTCAGCGCCGGTGAAGCCTACGGCTATGCTCGCGTCGCCAAGACGTTCGACCCCCGCGCGGACGACGACACAATCCAGGCGATAATCGAGCCTGTCGCCATTGCGAACGGACAGGTGCGCATCCGACAGACGTTCTGGCGGAACCTCGCCGAGCTCCTCGGGGGCGAAGAGCCCACCTCAGCGCGCATGAAGCTGTTGGCGGGCGACGAGCAGGCGATCCGCATCGCGACGCCGGCGCGGCCGCATCCAGATTGGCTTAAGCGCCCGGTTCTCCACCTGGACGCAACGCTCAATGAAACCGTCGTCTCGACTTGGCTGCCTCGTTTCGAATTGATCGCGGATATCCGGGTCGAACAGGGCGAAGGCGTATTGGTGCACCAGATCGTTGACCAGGCCGTGAGCTACGGGCGGGTGGTGCCCGGCGCCGGCGGCGACAAGAGTCCAGAGAAGCGGTCTGCGCAAGAGAACAACGCCCGAAGAATCATGCGCGCGATCGAAGTGAAGGCCGCCGATGATCGCAGGGCAGGCGGGAAAACTGGCGCCATCGCTCCGAAGAGCCTCGAAGAATACATGGAAGAAACGTGGAGGGTCTGGAAGACGCGGCCCCCGAATTTGATCCTGAACCATTACGGAAACATTCGCGGCCTGAACAATCTCGAAGACTGCGCGCGTGAGATACTGATATCGCGCCCTGAACCGCAGGCGGGTGAGGTCGAGCGTGCTGTCAGGTTGGAGTTCGGGCGACACCCGTCCGCTTCTGTGGGGGCGGGTTTCTATCCGGACCGGGTCGTCGCATTGCGAAGCCGTGGCAACGCGGTGGTCGCTGTCGAACAACCATACCATCCCGACCAACGAGCCGACGCACTTCTAGGGCAGGTTCGGGACGCTGAGGTCACGCAAGCCGCGCACCGCGCGCGGCCGGTGCGGCGTGGAAAGGACCGTCCTTTGATCCTTGAGATCGTCGCGGGTGCGCCCGCGGCCGCCGCGAACGAGAAGCTCGGTACCGTTGTCCGCCGGCTTGCTGACGCCTGCGTTGGGGCAATCATCCAGAATGGAGCACTCGAAAAGGTCGCAAGGTCTGGCGTGACTGCAACGGTTGTTTGCAGCTGCGCCGCGGAAATCGAGGTCGCGCGCGGAAGCTTCCCGAAGGAAGGCTTCGATGCGTGGGCGGTGCAACCCCAATTCAAGGAGACGCTGGTGCGCTGCGCGGGAGCTCAGTGAGAAAGTTACAGCTCGCGGCGACTCAAAATCGAAGTACCCCGCGTCGCCAAACCCACCACCTGCAAAGCAGCCCCCCGCGTCAAAGTCATGCCGACAAAGCCGCGCAAATCGATAAAACCAACCACTAGGACCGGTCCGAATGGCCACCGATAGCTCCGCCGCCGTGATCTCACTTCGCCAATCCGCTCCGAAAGCAAAAGCCAAGACCGGCGCGCAACGGGCAAAGGCGTATCGAGATAGAAAGCGGAATGCGAAGCTTGCGTCCGCCAATGCGGAGCCATCCGGCTCCGCCGTGCCGGAGCCCGGGCCCATCGCGCAACTGGCCGTCACGCCGCCCCGTCGCGCCTTCACGGCGCCTGTGACGGCTCCGCGGGTTGCCCCGTCACGTTGCCGCCCGTGACGCCTCCCGCAGCCATCACAGCGTCACGGCTTCAACTGGCTCCGATCCTGCTCACAACCGCCGCTCTGGCTCTGGCAACCGTCGGCGTGGCGATCAACGGATGGTTCGCGCGATCGCTAGGCTCAAGCGACGCCGCTGGATGGCTGTTCCTGGCCATTGGAGTGGCCGCGGATATGGTTGCCCTCGCCACCCCGTCCTGCGCAGTAGCCCTGTGGCAAGCTGGGCGGCGAGCGACCGCGCTGGTGACATGGACCATGTGGCTGGTGGGGTTCGTTTTCGCCGTGACAGCAGGCCTGGGGTTCGCCTCGACCAATGTCAGCGACGTGACGCTCGCCCGGGCGTCACGCGTTACGCCGGCCGTCACGGCCGCGCAGGCCGGGCTTTCGGACGCTATGGCGTCTCGAGATCGAGAGTGCAGGGGCGGAGTTGGAAAGTTCTGCCGGGAACGTGAAGCAGCCGTCGCGGAGCGCCGTCAGATCCTCGACGCTGCGGTGGCCTTGGTTGGGCAGGGCACCGATCCTCAAACCGATGCTGCCATCAAACTCATCGCTTGGACCTCTCTCGGTATCTTGCGGCCCACCCCAGAAGATTTTGGGATGCTCCGCTTAATGCTGTTGGCATTGCTGCCGCAGGTTGGCGGGATATTAATGATGATTGCACGCCGCTGCGACCGGACGGCAATCGCGGAAGAGATCCGCGAGCAAGCGGTTGATAGCTGACCGCGCCGCGTCATAGAAGCCGCGCGGCCGTGGAAGTAAGGGCCAGAGGAGACTGGCTTACTTCATATTACCTGGTGCCACCTTCGTGCCGCCTTGGTCGCTGCCGGGACCAGAGCCGCCCTGGCCGGATGCATCGGGTTTCACCATTCCGCCCTTGGCCATGCCGTCTTTGCTCATGCCGGTGGTGCCCTTCGTCATCGAACCTTTCTCCGTTTTGTGCATACCGGGCTTCTGCATGTTGTCGGACTGTGGAGCGGGCCTGGAAGTCTGAGCGAAGGCGGAGCCGCACATGAGTCCGAGGGCGGCGGTAGCAATAATGATCTTCTTCATCGAAAACTCCCGTTTGGATTCGTGCGGGGCCAACGGGAGCGCAGAAGCCACGTTCCTAAACCGTCCGTTCAGAAGGAAAGAAAATCTACCAGGGATTTCCGAAACCAATCCGGGTCGGGTCCGTACCGTCCCTTAAATCGCCCTGTAATAATCCTTGGCATGGGATGTCGTTAGGTGTCGCCACGGCGGAGCTGCGTAGCGGGCCCAGTACTGACGGTGTTCCACGAGGAGAACGCTCAATCGCATCCTGTTCATGGGCCGTTCTTTTGTCGTTCTGGTTTGATCGGGGTGACTGCCAACCTAGCTGAGCCTTAGGCCGGGCACCAGCAAAGTCAAACCGCTTAGGTATTGAGCTAGACTGCCCGGCGTTTGGCCCCAACCGGCGCCTGGCCGCCGACGGATGCACATCCTATCGTGGCCTGCGTTCCTTTCCGTTTGCTCGGCTTTCGACCGGTAACGCCACGAGAGTAAGCTCTTATGCCCGGAGGACGTCCGGACGCTGGCAACTGCTCCTTCAATCAGCAGGGCTCAAAGGAGCTCGGTGAATTTCTTCGTCTTGATCATTTCTCACTGAGATAAAGTTTCCGTCTCGCACCAGGCTCGGCTTTTCAGTCGCGAGACGATGGGCGATCTGTTCACCTTCCTGCCGTGCTTCAATGTCATCAGCGCATTCGTGTCCCGTTAAGTCGTGAGCAGGCAAGTCGCCGATTAGGTCGAAACGATACTTGGGCATGCTGCGGCAACAAGACCGTGTTGCGGTTGTTCCTAGCAAATAGGAACGCGGATTTGCGCGCGGCGTTCTTCGTCGACAATAGAAAAGGCGGAGTCATGGAGAAACCAACGCAGGAGCAACTCGACGAGCTGAAGCGCCTTAGCAAAGAGGCGCGTGTCAATGACTGGTCCGAAGTTGTCCAATCGAAGGAAGAGGCCGAGACGCGCATTCGCGATCTCAAGGAAAAAGCACGGATGGAGTAAGACGGCTGACTGACCATCAATGGTCGGGAGCCGCGACGTTCGGAGAGGTCGATTCCTATCACCGACGCCGTCGCGGCGGTCGCCGCAGCTGGATCTGTCATTCGTCAAGATTTGGCAGACCCCTTCGTGGACGGCGTGCCGCACCCAGGAGCTGAAGAAGCTTGGCCCGCTCGAGCGCCTAACGCTGCCGACCACGCCGATCCTGTCGACAACGTCGCAACCAGCGGCTGGCACCTCGAGGACGCCGTTACCTACCTGCGCGCCGGCGGCGCGACGTGCATCGCGATTGCGTGGATCTCCGGGACGGTGATCGGCGAGGGCACCGCGTCCCAGCCGGTTCTCGACTTCGGCTTTGAGCCGCTGAAACGGACCGACAGCCAAGGGGGCAATATTGGCGCTCGCCTCACCTCTGCCTCTTTTGGAACATCCGCCCTGGTGCATCATTGCTCTCGCGCGAACCCAGGGAGAATTCAGGTGGGCAATAGCGGCGTCGGTATGCTTTCGAATGAAAGAGGTCGCCAACTGAGGCGGCCTTACTGGACGCTGAGTGCTCTAATTGCCTCGGCGGAAATCTGGGCGGGATCACGCACGCCGGTCTGAGCTACCTCGATTACCTTCTTGGCGACCATTTGAGCTATTGGGTCGTCACGGTCCTCCAGGCCAATGGCTCGCAACGTTTGTTCATAGGCCTTCGTCAGATATCGGATCTCTTCCGGTCCCATCGGCACGTTTTGAAACACCCGATAAATGGGCATCGCCATTGCTCCCTGTTGTGCAGGCGGGAGCGCGATCGGTCTCTCAGCCATCGGCGCCTACGGCCCGAGCCCTTGGCCGATGATGCAGAGACAATAGACCCTTTGCCGACCGGTTCCTAAATTGAAACTCAACAACAATGCGTGTTCCTGTGGCGGAACGCCATCGTTCCCAATCCGTTCCGGAAATCCAAAATAGGCCAGTGCAATTTTGAAAACCGGCCACTGAGCTCTCAGCAGGCCGCGCGCGGCCTTCGGTCCCCTAATCGCAAATCGAAGTCATTGTCCCGGCGCTTAATCGCAGTCCTGGCCCACCTTTTGCTGAGACGGTGCTTGCTCGGCCTCACCGGCCGTCATTTTCTTTGACTGTTCAGTGGGTGCGGGACGGGTCTGCTCGACCGTGCCTGCCGTCCGATCCGGTGACTGCGAGGAGGGTGCGGGCTCGATCTTCTTTGATTGCTCGGCAGCGGTAGGCTCGCTCTGCATCTGGCGTTGCGCGTCCTGCGACGATGTTGCGACATTCTCGGAGGCTTTGTTCATCGCAGATGTCGGCGGATGCCCGGAATCAGTTGCTGTAGAACCAGTGGTTTGTCCGGTATAGCCTGGGACATTCCCAGATCCTGCATCGCGGCTCGCCATATTGCAGGGAGCCGCATACACGGCGCTGGCGCTGGAGGCTAGCACCGCGCCCAAGATCATAAGCCTGTTAGCAAGCATATTCTTTCTCCTTTGCGTTTGCGTTAGACGCTAAACGAATTGAACAAAACTTCCGTTCCTGTGTTTCGGCGCTGCGCACTTCTCGGCGGGTTAAATTCGCTGTTCGTGCTCCATGCCTCGAAGTCCGCTCCGGGTCCAAAAGCCGACACTCGCCGAGCAGGGCCGTGATCTCCTGGAGTCCGCTAAGGCCTGTTATCGGACGCCAGGGAGGACCGGCCGGCTTGTTCACCATATGCACAAACCACGACGCCCGATGCAACGGACGGAAAGCCCTTTGTCGCGTGCCCGCATTGCCGGCAGGAGCAACCCGTCGTTCCTTTGGAGGAGCCAGCGGTAGTGAGCGATTACTTTCGCGCTGCCGCCGCGAGCGAGTAGATCGACGGTCGTGCTCATGTCATCACACCTCTGCAACAGGCAGCGGTCGACCAGGCCTTGGCTCCTTGAAGGCGATCGGGAAGGTCGAAGCGGAAAGCCTTTGCAGAGAAGCCTCCTCCTCGGAAAGTCGCCGTTCGATGAACTGGCGTTCCAAAGGCAGAAGCTTGGTACGCAGGAGCCGGCGGTAGCGGCTGATGTTGTTGTGATGGGCACGAAGGCGTGCCAAGTTCCCGTCCATCATCATCTGACCTCCGAAACTACGCCGCCGCAGCCGCACGTTCGGTCGAACGGAGACGGTAAGGCTTTCCGCCGGGTGGCGTGCGGGGGCCACCGTCCAAGGCGCGCAACGCGTCCAAGATCTCGTCGATCGAAACTGGCTTCTTGAGGCCGGCAGGGGCGCGCATTGATGGGCAAGAAGCGATCGCGGACGCGTCGGACGCCCATGATGCCAGGATTGCGCGCTTCTCGGCCAACGTCAGGGCCGGATGATCTAGCACGTCTCTCGGTGCTTCAAACACCGTGCCGGTATGAAGAAGAGCGTTGAAGTCGAAAACATTGTCGTCAGCGGTCGTCGGCCGCATGGTCCTACTCCTTTTCATTGACGAATGGATGGGAGCCGCACGATTTGTCGCGCGGCTCCAACGGCGCCAGCGCTATGCGGCAGCTTTGGCTTCCAGCTTACGCATGTTGCCGGCCGAGACATCGCCGATCGCAATCCGGCGGGGCTTCATGGCTTCCGGGATCTCGCGAACGAGTTCGATGGTGAGCAAGCCGTTGTCAAACGCGGCGCCTTTCACCTGGACATATTCTGCGAGGTTGAACTGCCGCTTGAAACCGCGGGTCGAGATACCGCGATAGAGGAAATCACGCTCAGTCTTGTCGGATTTGCTGCCTTCGACCGTCACCACGTTCTGCTCGGCGGTGATGACGATGTCGTCGGGCGAGAAACCCGCCACCGCGAGCGAGATCTGATAGCGATCGTCCGCTAGCCGTTCGATGTTGTAGGGCGGATAGTTGTCCTCGCTGGCCCGCTGAGCCACTTCTGCGAGGTCGAAAAGGCGGTCGAAACCAATGGTCGAGCGCCAGAGGGGGGCGAAATCGTAGGTGCGCATAGCCAAATCCTCCAGAGAGCAAGATGGTTACGAGCGGCACCGGACACTGCCGGTGCCCGTCTCAATTGCCCGGACCCCGAAGGCGTCCGGACGCCACCCTGCGGTGGCGACAGAAAAATTATCAAAGCCGGTTTTGGTTTCAAGAGGACGTTGAAAAAAATTTGGCTTACCGATCGCCGCCGTTATAGGTCCTCGCGCAACCCCTTGAAGAACGGGTGCCGCACCTTCCCTTCGGCGGACTTGGCGCGGTATTCGATCTCGGCAAGCAGCTTCGGCTCGACCCAGATTCCCCTGTGCGCGATCCGCTTGGCATAGGGCTGAGTCTTGCGGACGAGCGGTTGAAGCTTCTTACGCAACTCGGCCGCCGATGTCTTATCGAAGCCGTGGTCGACCTTGCCGGCATAGATCAGGTCGTCGCCCTTGCGCCGTGCGAGATAAATGCCGTCCCACTTCCCCCCATCAAGGTCGAAGCCGGCGATACTGAGCGTCTCGCGCTTGGCGCAGGTTTTCTTGACCCAATTATTGCTGCGGCCGACCGGGTACGCGCTGTCGCGCACCTTTGAGACGACGCCTTCGAGCCCGACCTTGCAGGCGTGGGTAAACATCTCGCCTCCGTCGATCTCAAAACTCGCTGAACTGGACGTCGGTGCCGGCGAGCGTGCGCCCGCACCGAGGTGCAGCGGCGGGCCTGGCGTTCGGCAGCTTCATCGAGACGGCGGAGCCGCGGATCCTGGTCGGCTATGTCCGCGCCTGGTTGCGCGACACCTTTGCCGCCTTCACCGGCGCCGGCATCCAGGAGCTGATCGAGCAGAGCGGGGCGAGGAGGAGGCGTTCATTCCTCGCAACTGGCCCGGCGTGAACGGGTCCGATAAGGCCTGTCTGCAGGGCCCCACGAGTGGCGCCGGGACAGCTTAATCCGGGCTCACCAGTAGCCATAGCAGGCGGGACATACCAGACAGTGCAGGCGAACTGGACCAATTCGCGGGCGATCAGCTAGTGATCGCTGGACGCCTTAGACGATCCTAAACGCGCGGCGTAGATCGCGTGCTCTGACCTCTCGAGCGTACGGGAGTATCTCCGCAACTATGGCGTAGGCGCGCTCTCTGGGCACGCCTAGCGCGACCTTGCCCTTGATGAACTCATCGAGGCCGACCAAAAGTTTACGTCATCTTCCATCATTTGCTGAAGAGCGTCCGTTTCCTGCCTGAGTGGCTCGTTGTCAGACATCAGTGCTTCACTCTAGTGGGAGCTGTAAATACTCCGCCGGGCAAAGGCCCGCTGGTTCACTGGCGGGCCTACCACCAATAAGCAACCCCTGCCGGTTTACGACAGGGGCTGCGGCGGATGGATGGCCTGAGGCTAGCGCCGGGGCGTCTAGGTGTCACGCCAAGGACCCGCTGAAAGTCAACGCCGCTCAGCGCCTCGCAGCTAGCAGATTTGTTAAGCAGCGCGCACAAATAAGCGGCTTCTTAGGCCGAGTCGGGTTCGATCACGTGTATCAATGCGGAATACACGTTTTGGTTTACCAATTGTTCTGCAGTACGCATTGCGACCACCAGTCACGCTAGCGGTTCGCCAGCTTGACCGATCGAAAAGCGGTCGCGCAAGCCGTGGTCCCCCGACACTCGGGCTTTCTAACTCAACGATGCTGCGATATTTCAAAAGCCATGCCTCGGAGCACAAACCGTAACCTGCCGAGATCTGCGGACCTATTGACCGCCAAGGACGAGCTTCTTGCTGGTCGACGGATCGTCATTGCTGCTTTGGCTGGACCGCGTCTTAGCGGCAAGAAAGGCATCGTTCTTGGTCAGGGAGCGACGGCCACTCAGGTCAAGGTGCTCTTAGACGGTGCCAAGGGCTACGTGATTCTCCATGCGCGATACGTTGATCTATTCGAGGATCGATCCGCTACCGAGGGGGTCTAGAATGACCGAAATGAAGGCGCGGTACGTTGTTTGGTATGAGCGACCGGTGACCGGCCGGTTCACCGTACTGGATCTTTCACTAGATGTGCCTGCGATCGGAAAAGGCGGGAAGCCTCTGTCCGGCTTGTCGCACTCCACTGCTGAAGCAGAGGTCGATAGACTGAACGCTGCCCGCAGCCGACCGAGGGGCCCAGAAAGGGGATGGACGGAAAGGGGCAATTGAACCGCCGGGCCCGATTGGGCAGGAGGCGCGCGACCGAACGCTCAGAATTCTCGCGTCATTGCCGGATGGGTCCGGTTCTTCACCTTGATCCAGTCTTTCGAGCGGCCGGCGCCATAACGCCGGTCGCGGCGTTTCGAGACCAGGCCCTCGAGGCCCATGCGGCAGGCGGCGGCGAATAGATCCGGACCGATCTCGGCAGCCTCGAACGGCGTGACGAATATGCCATCAGGCCGACCACGCAGCAGCCGCGCCAAATTGGTCTTGCGCATCGTCAATGGCAGCTGGCGCAGGTCCTCGCCGCCAAGCGCGAGGATGTCGAACGCATAGAGCTGAACCTCGTGATCATGCTTGCGCGAGTGCAGGGCGTTGAAGTCCGAGGCGCCGTCGACGCCGAGCACCACGGCCTCGCCGTCGATGGCGAATTGCTGCTCGCGGTTGTTCAGCGCGGCCTCGACGATCCAGGGGTATCGCTTGGTCCAGTCGTGGCCGTTGCGGGTGAAAAGTCGCACAGTCTTGCCCTGGCGCTCGACGCGCAGGTGATAACCGTCATACTTGATTTCGTGGATCCAGTCGGGGCCAGCCGGCACCACCTTGGCGGCGGTCGGCAGGCAGAATTCGAACGCGGTACGCATGATGCGGAGATAGGGGTCGTCTTTCCCATAAGAAAGGGCCGCATTGCCGGTTCTGACCCGAAGCCGACCATCTTGTCCCCAGAGGCCCGAAACGGACGTCCATTCGTTTGCGTCGATCTGACACCAAGTCCGCGGGCGAGACGGAGGAACATCAATTCAGCGCGCCCGTTGAAGCCTTTCATCGAGAGGAGGCCAAAATGAAGCTGGCCACAATTCTGGTTCTCGGTTCCCTCGCCATTGGCTCAGCAGCGAGAGCAGACCAACCCGGACCTGACTGGATGCCGAATGGAGCAAGTGAAGGCCAAGGTCATGGAGTCGGGCTATTCGCAGGTCACTAAGCTTGAAGCCGACGACGGCCAATGGGAGGGCGAAGGCATCAAGAACGGACAGAAGATGGAATTCCATGCCGACCCTAAGACCGGCGTGATCGTGCGCGAAAAGCCAGACCACTAGCTTTGAGAAGATGCAAGGTGGGTGGCCAGTTGCGCTTCGCATTCTGAGCCGCCCCCCTGGGGGCATTACAGTATTGACGCATCAGCATCTGGCCCGAAACGACAATCGGGATCGCACAGCAAATGCGCACCAAGGATGTCACCAAGGCCGCCGCGCTCTACATGCTCAAGAATGGTCTTGCGAGCTATAAGGAAGTCGCCGAGCTTTCCGGTCGATCACGGCAACTCATTCGCATTTGGGGCGGGAAGGTTGGTGCACCGGGAGCCCGAAAACGATATCTGAAGAAGGTCTGGACCCGCGCTAAACGGTTGCGCGGTTGACCGCTGGGTTCGAGGCCGCAGTTGCGAGCGCGTGATCTACTTCGGAAACAACTTGTCCCGGATGTAGCGCGACGTGGGCGTGAGTCTGATGCCGCGCGGCTTGCGCCAAGCCGCTTTGTCGATCTCGTTCTTATCGCCGATCCTCAGGGCACCGGACGCCTTCTTGGCCACAAAGATCGCGTCGCTCATCTGTCGTCCGGATTGACGGTTTTTTCCCTTTACCTCTTTCCAGAGCTTCACTGGCCCAAGTTTTAGCTTCGGCAGTTCCTCGGTGATCTCGCGGCGAAGACACTTCCTCTCACTTTCACCCGGACGCTTGCGGCCGCCCGGGAACGCCCAGCGCTTGTCGCGCCGTCGTCGGACCAGAAGTACTCGCCCATTCTTCGCGGCGACAAGTTTCGAGGATTTAGCCATCTTCCTGCGAATCGATTTCACAATCCGGCATCAGTTTACAGCGGGGGTCGCCCCGCAGTGAAGAGCATCGTTCCCCTATGATTACGGAGCAATCGGTTTACGTCCAAGTCGCTGGTTCGCGCTGGGCCAGACGACTGGTCACGCTGTGCGTATCGGGCGGGTGAGCGCCGAAGGCGGCTCGCCCCTATCGGGATCATCATCTTGTGGACCCGCCGATGAAGTCGCCAGCGACCGTTCGGCGCTACTGCGAAGGCGCTTGGGGCCGCTCACAAGGCACCTCAGTGCCGCCAGCCATCCTTGTCGACCTCGACCCGAAAGCCTTCCGGCATGCGCGGCACTTCACCTTCGCCAGCGGCGTTGCAGGCAGGGCAGGGTGCGCCTGCGCCGCCACAGGTGCAGGCGCGCGGGCCGTCCCAGGGGCGGTCCGGGTGGTTCTCGCAAACCCAGCCGAGATCGTCGCAGTTGATGCACGTCGTGGGCGTGGCGCCGGCGGCCGGTGGCTTTTCCTCACCGGGCATCAGGCGACCCACGCAAGGGCAGCGCTAGCTGCATGTCGAAGCGCCTTGTGGCGTTGGCGACGATGAAGTCTTGAAATGCAGAAGGGACCTCTTCGTCGGAGTTGGCCGCGCACTGGGCCAGTGCGTCGGCGACGTCGGAAGTCGCATCCCGCGACCACCCCTCGATGGCATTGAAGGATACAATTCGGACCGGATAGGCGTACTGGCCGGACAGGAGAGTTTGCAGGATCGTCTCGAGGTCGGTGTCAGCCTCGTCGGTCTCGCGCCAGGCGCAACCGGCGCGCGCGCCGAAGTCTTCAAGCACCAGATAGATGTCGCGATCGAGCCGATCGGCCGGCACGATTGAGGGCGAGGAACGCATACGCTACTCCGATACGACAAGGGCGGAGAGACGGCCCCGGCTGCAGGGGAGTCAATGAGGTAGGCCGGGGCCGCTCCGCCAGCTCTGCCGGTGAGCAAGCGAGGACTCAAAATTTCGGGCCCCCTTTTTGGTTCCTCTTCCCGAAACAACCACCGACCTGCCACCGGGAAACTTCGGTAGTGGCGCGTGGCGCAGCCCCGGTGCGTCCGAGTCAGGCATGCCTATCCAGGGCCGCCCCCAACGGTACGCCTTACAAACGTTATTGACGAAACGACGTAGTCGGGAAAACTTGGCAAAACCGGCAAGCTGGCAGATTTCATTTCGAAAATTTGAAACCCGGAAGTGAGGGCCGCCGCCGGCCGCGTCGCGCCAGCAGACAACTCCGAGCCGGCTTCTGCGGAGAAATTATCCAGGATGGCGCAAAGCCTTGGCGCTCGGTGCCGCCGCGCTCTGGGTGGGGCCCCGGCGTTTGCGCGCCAGCTTCGCCTTCTCGCGCTCGGCTATCTTGATCAAGCGTTCTGCCTCCGCGCGAAGCACCTCGGCGCGCCTAACAAGCTGCGCAGCAGCCGCGCGCAGCTCCTTGATGCGAAGTTCGCGGAACTCCTGAGGCGTCGGTGCGCACTTGCCCGACAGAGCGCCAGAAACCAGCCGCCCGCCCGTTATTTGGGACTTGAGGGCCTTGGTCTTAGGCGAGGGGCTCTGGCGCATGGGCGGGGCGCTCCTAGCGGGTTCGGTGGGCTGCGCCACCGTCGCGACGTTCCAGTCGGCTTCGCCTTAGGTCACGATATCGTCACGGTGCAGGGTAGCGCCAAGTTCTCCCCCAACCACACGGTGTATTCACGGCGGAACACGCAGTCATCAGTTACCGCAAATTCCCGGTTTTGGCACAATCTGCATAGACGCCAATTCTAACCGGACGCATGCTTACCCCTTAGGTTGTGGAGGGTGAACCATGATCGAGCGGCTTATTAAAGCGGGCATTGTCGCGGTAGGCACCATCAACACCGGCCTAATCGTCTGGCTGATCCTGTCGCTTTGAGCCCGTTTCATAGACGGCTGTTATCGCCAGCTTGCGACGGACCCAATGGGATCTTCGCTCTTCAGGTTAAGCTGCGGGACATAGTGGCGGGCCGCTTCGTGCGAAGCGCACAGAACTGGTTGCCGGAACTTATGGCAACCGTGGCGACCCCATTACCGCCAGGGTAACTCCGACGGCCCCGGCCTCCACACCTCAAAAGCCCCCATGGCCGGGGCCGTTTTTAAATAGAGTGGGCCACGGTCTGCCAAAAAATGCGCTCCGGTCAACGTTGCTTCCTTTTCCCAAACAACCAAGCGCGATATGGAAATGACTACAGGTTGCATAAGCAGGGGGCGCTTATGGATTGGGCGGAACGAACTTATCGGTTCGGCTTTGTTGCGCTGTCGATCTTCAGTGCTTTGGGGTTGGTATGGATGATTCTATCGCTGTGACCCGTGCTACGCGGGGCGTTGGCCCGTATCGTGCGGTTAGGCCATGGTGCGTGTCGTTCGCGTGGATTGCGCTCGTCGCGTTTGTTGCTTACGCAATCGCTAAGCTGCCCTGGTGACGCCTTAGGCAACGCGGGGGCAATGCAGGCGCTCAACCCAACGTCCTTTGTGCTCAGCGTAGCCACCAGCACCGTTGCCAATAAAACCCAGCCGACGATCGACAGCAGCCATAGAACCGTACCGTCAAGATTATCAGGGTAGTGCCTCGCCCCGAGCGAGAAACCGATCACGGGCAATCGTGGCGGGTTTTTGGTGCGGCAACTGAGTAGCGGGGGGTGAGGGGGTGGCCTAGTCTGGGAGTGGGTCTGATTTATCTTCGGTAACTTTTACGAGGTGATCAAAATTGACCATAAGTCCGGTATCGTACATGCCAAACTAGCCCCATCACCGCGCAGCCCCGGCATCTATCGGTGATGAGAACGCCATCACGCGCTCCCGCCTCCTTACCTTTGGACAGGAGATGGCGCCATGCAGCACCGACGCCGCATCAAGCAAACTACATCCCTTGAAGAACGCCTTGCCGAACAAGCCCAGCGGCTCCGTCAGGCAGCCAAATCGCTTCCGCCAGGTATCGAGCGGGAGCGGGCGATCCGCAAAGCTCGGCAAGCCGAGACCGGCGCTCACATAAGCGAGTGGCTGACCTCGCCGGGTCTGGCTCCACCGAAATGATCGGATACCACGCCTACCTCATAGGCTCCGATGGTCACATTCAACAGCGGATCGACCTCCTATGCGATGCCGACGAGGCCGCAAAGGAACAGACCGAACAGTTTGTAGATGGTCATGACGTAGAGCTGTGGCACCTCAACCGCAGGATTTGCGAGCTCAAAGCAAAAGAGTTAGGGCCGCCTCAGTTGGCGGCCCCGGCCTGATTTGATTCAAATCAAGAGACGCTGGTCGCCATCAGAGACGCTGGACCTCATGGCGAAGCCCGAGGAACAGAGCGAGTCCAAAGAGCCCAAGCCGTCCCGCTTAGAGGAAGCGCGGCGGATCATTGAGGAGTATGCCGCTGACCTTCGTGAGATCATCCGGAAGTTCAGCCGCAAGATGAACTAAGGCCGCTTCAGTGCGGCCTCTTCATCCCGAAGATACAACTTCAAATTCGTTGTCGACGGCCGGCCGGCATGAAGGACTGACGGCATATTCGCGTCTCGGAGGGAATACCCGATGCGCCTTGCATTGCCTTATGTGGAAATTGGTTTCTGCGCGCTTCTCTCGAGCTGGTTGTCATTTACCCTGATCTATTGAGTGAGTGGGCCGCCCGGGCCTAGCAAGCGCACGTAAGTCCCGCTTTCGTGCTTCGATAACCAGCCGCGCTCGATCGCGTGTTTGAGCCCAGCGCCGAACTCGCTGCCGCTGCCCTTCAGCTTGAACAAGAAGAGCGCGTTGATCCTCTCGATATAGATGCGGCCGTCCTGCACGGCCTCGACGTTGGCTGCGAGCTCGACGAGCTTGCGCGCGGCCGCCTCCGGGTCCGCAAAGGGTCGTTCTTCGGTGTGCTTCATCGGCGTGTCCCATTGGCCGCCTGGGCAGCGGTGATGTGTGCGCGGTGCTGGTAGCTCTCCGCCGGTTTCCAGCTGTCGAATGTGGTCCCGCAGACGCAGCGCATCAGCGTGCTCCGGATTTCGCTGTCGAGCTTCTCACCCCGCGCCCGCTTGGCCGCAACCTCGGCCCGCCAGTCGCGATCGTGGCGCCATTCGGCGAAGGCGCTGTCGGTGATGGCCGGAAGTAGTTCGGACCATGCCGCCTCGAAAGCTTCGCGGGCGGCTTCGAAGGTGGCGGCTATGCCTCTTCGATCGGTGCCTGGCTCCATACCGGGATAGAAACCGATCGACCAACCCCATTGATCGGCGCGCACAGGCACGCCGGCGCGCACGCCGATCGCGCCGATGCGGACGTCGGTAAAGTAGATATGCCAGGTCTCCTCATGCGGATTGTCGGAGCGGCGGCGGGTGAGCGCAGTGTTGATCATGACGACAGGATAGGGGCTAGCCGAGCCTTGAGCCAGCCGCTGGGGCTTGCACGCGGGCCTAGACCGGCCCCAAGAGGTTGGTCAATAGGTGCCTACTTATGGTTGGCTGCTCCAATCGACCTGTAGCTCAGTGGAATGAGAGCGGTCCGCTACGGACGGGCAGGGCGGGGGTCCCGTGCCCGGTCGTCCCGGAGCTCTCAGGGCCGCAGATCGACCTCAGACCTTGCGGCATTCCTTGGCTATCTCAGTTCGGAATACTCTTCGGCTTTAAGGTACCATACGTTCGTTCCAAAATGCTGCACTATCTCCTTCCGGAGGTCACGAACTCCATTAAGAAGCTCGCGATTGACGGGATCCATACGTAATTTCCGTTTGCTGGAGAGATATGCCTCTGTCAAATCGCGAAACCAATCCATTTCCTCATCGCTAAAAACAGGAGCCTCAATTGACCATTTAGTTGTGCTCCTGACGTTCGACGAGCCGATGCTTTTGATCTCTTCATGAACTATTTCAGTATCTTTCTTTAGCTCTGTTGTACGAATGCGCCGTGGCGTTAGTGACAATTTCCAATCGTCTGTGCGGCTAGTACTTTCAGCTAAATGGCGATAACTCGGTTTGCTACTTATGCTATCGACTTTAGCGCTGTCTACGTTGATCGTCGTATCGAAGCTGTCTCCATCAAAGGATCGAGTTTCGGAAATAGTTAAGCTAAGATTGGCGAACACTTTTTCTCCGGAGAGCTGAACTACTATTCTCTCGTCTCTTCTCTTATCCACTTCGGTGGAAAGTTCCTTCAGAGAAGCGTCGATTTGGCTTTTCAGTCTCTGGTCAGCAGCGTCCGCCAGCCACAAACCAGCAAGTACTTGGGCAAGCAAAGAGAGCCCGGCCCCTCCGGCGGCCCTAACAGGGGAGGAGGAGGGCCTTCGCACAATCGTTGTCTGCGGTGCCTGATTGACGTCTATAAAGGTGATACCCCGGCTCTTCAGGGTCCTTGAAATGTCGGTTTTGTTGCCCCAAGCATTTGTGATCGCAACTTTCACATTTCCTGGCCACCTCTTGCCCTGCTGCACCGCGGTCAGTGTGTCTCGAAGACCCTGTAACACAGTGGCCTTTCCAGGCATGTTCGTGATTGCTTGGACGCGTATGATTTGCCTTTGGAGGCTTGCCGCAAGCCTTACAGTCGGGTCGATCGTCTGGGCTTTAGCGGTGGCAATCGTTCCCGAAGCCGAAAACGCCTTATTGTCATAAAGAATGAGGTCATGGATCTGCGGATGGTACGCAAGTCCATCAAGACCATGCTCATTTGCTGCGTGACCTCCCGCGCCGCTGGGTCCATCGACAATAACGTAGCCTCGCTCGCCAAGCCAGAAGCCCATAGTTTGTTCGCCGGCATAACCCCGATCAAGCGCCTCTCCCATGCGTCTCTCCCATCTTACGCGAGCCGCTCAGCGTGACCTGGGTTCAACCATCGGCCCTCCGCTCTCGCCGGGCCGTATCACCGCGTGGTTGGTTCGCTGGCCGTCATCACCCATCAGATCAGTAATCGTTATTGACAGAACCCGACACACATCGCGCAGGGCAGCCGTAGATCCTTCGGGCCGTGTGTGTCTCTTCGCGAGATTTTTGCTCGCTCAGAACCGCGTAAGGCTGTGAATGGCGAACGGGCCAAGCACGCCATTTGCACCAGATCGCGGCCACGACTGCTCCGTGGTCGCGCCGGTAGCGCCGTGGTTCAAACGAAGGCCCGCGACCTATCGCCACGCCGTGGTGGGCTGCACGGTTTCGAACCTTCCTTTTGGCGGGACGGATTGCGCGTTGCGATGCTATATGCCCTGCTTAACAAGATCAGGTCGATGCCTTCGTGATCTACATGGACAACGAAACCTGGGCCGGTGCCGTGCCTCCGGTCCAGGCGCTCCGCGAGTATCGGAAGGAGACCGGCATCCCGGCCAAGCTGATCGTGGTCGCGATGACTTCGACCGGTTTCACGATCGCGGATCCGAGCGATGCCGCATGCTCGACGTCGTCGGGTTTGATGCTTCGGCGCCGGCGGTTATGGCGCGACTTCGCGCGCGGCTGAACGACTCGAGCGGGGCGTAGACATCACGCCCGACCGGCTCGCAGTGAACCGGCCTTCCCGCTTTAAACCGATCCAGCTCCTTCGCTGCCTTCGCTCCGAAAAGATAAGGCAAGTCGTCACCCCGGCAGAGCGGCGAGCTTTCGGAGGCATCAATGCCCCACAGCCGGATTCGGGCGCCGTGGATTTCAAGCGTGTCGCCGCCTGCACACTGCGATTCTCAGCGAACGTCCCTGCACAACTCATCAAGACGGCAGCGGTCAAAGCGCCACGCAAAGCAGTCATCAGGTCAAGTATCTTGGGCACTATGAACCCACATTCACGGCACGAAACTCGCCCGTTTCTTCATTCAAGTCCACCAACTTCATGACCATGCGCCGTTGCTCGAAGCAATTTGCTATTCATCCGAATTTACGTCCTTGGCTTCAGTGATGATTACTTTCATCAAACCTCTGCAATGATCCCGCGCCCACTTTGAGGCCCGCAATAATCACTTCTCCAGCCCGACTTTTTGCCGCATCTTGTCGATGAGTTCGGAGGCTTCAGCCTTGCGCTTCTTCTCGGGAAGGGACTTGCGGGCCTGTTCGGCCAGGCGGCGCACGGCCCTCGCTAATCGTCGATCGGGCCACATTACCGAGGTTGGAATTAGTAGACGGGCAGCCGAAGCCAAAGGTCGTTGCTGGATAGCGTACCGGTCGGCGTGGCTATCTCCATATCGATGACGCGAAATGAGCCGGGCTCGTCATCGTACGGGTGGCGAAGGTGCCAGACCGGACCAGTTCTGGTGCAATGGCAAAGTCATCTAAGGCAGTCGCAATGGATCGAACGGCATCGCGATGTGCTATCGGCGCGGCGAACATCGTGTCTATAAGCGTCGCAAGGCTCACACCTTCCAAGAGCATGCTTCGCGCGACTTCGTCCCCGTAAACGAGCCTAAGGGCCGATACGACGGACGCGATGGCGTCAGGGTTCTTTAAGGGCACGGCAGATCGTTTCAGGCGGAAGCCCGACAGTTGACGCAAGGGCGCGCGGGCGGCGGTTACGAAGAGTCCATTTCATGGAACAACAATCGAGGTCGTGGGGCTCTGTTTCAAGGTTCGCATTCCCACAGTGTGAACTGGACGTATTCGTTAGCAGTCACCGAAAGCGCTTACGAGCCCAATGGCAATGAGGATGACAACAACGCAAGTCCATAGGGCGGGCAAGCTAGAGCCGATGCCGGCCACAAGGGATCCCGGCTTTGTGCGTGATTACGCGGATCTTCGTTTCCGAGTTCGTCCTTTCGGCAGGCGGCGATCAGCTAGGGGACGTAACGCCAGTATGTCCGAGTTTGTGGCGGCTCGGGGAAGCCGCGGATCTCCCCCAATCGCGGGGACTTGTCGCGTTTGTCGATAAGGAGCTTCAAATCGTTCATGACCGCACGGTTACTTGCGAATTCGGAATGATTGAGGCCGAGTAGATCATCACCAACTGCGGTGACGTCTATCGTATCTAGATTCGGCAGCACGACCGGTCCTTCATCTGGTACGTCTCCGGCGCGCGGATAGATCGCAAGCACCTTCGACGCCATCAACGCTTTGTCTGCCGACGATGCGTATAGCGTAGCGCCTTGAATTATTTTCTGCACGTCAGGAAGCTGGCGAATGAATGTGTCGCGGGCCACATCGGGCGCGGCCATAATCAGCTGGTCCAGCTGAACCGGGCTTGTAGATGATGCGTTGCTCTTCAGCGCATCCAGCACGACGAGATTTCCCATGCTATGTGCGAGCACATCGACATGTTCGATTCCCAGATCCTTCAGCTTCTTCAGGATGAATATGAAGCCATCCCGCGCTTCAAGCGCGCTGTCGAGATCATAACGGTAGTCTTGAACTGCCCCACGCGAACTCCACGAATAAAGCACCGGAAGACCCTGGTAGTCGAGGTCGTAGACAATCTGCGCGTTGCGAAACAAAGCGTCCTCGAAGGTGTTGGCGAAACCATGCACAAACACCAATGCGCTCTTTGCATTTTTACCCCTAACGAGTTGCTCCCAGTTCTCAAGAGGCATGATGGATAATTTGCGGAGCGCGAAGTGTTTCTTGTCGTCCTGTTGCTCGCGCCTAAGCTCGATCCCCCAGAATTTCCAAACTGAGGGCAACTCGATGCGACCTATCCGATGGTGTTCCGGGACGTGTATGGCTGCGGCGCCAAAGGTCAGATTTGTTTGGCGATCGCCCGTGAATTGAACGGCTACAGTTCCGTTCTTTGGAACGCGATCAGTGGCGAACAGGAACTCAACCAGCCGTCGGTCATTGAGTTGGCCTGGCGTTCCGGAGCCGCAGGCCCCAGGCGCAGTTCGGCATGGATCAGTGTATTGCACGAGCTGAGAGGTTGGCTGGCTCTGCGGCACAGATTGGCCAGCTGATTGACCCACCCGTCCGCTCCAGTTCGGAACGCCCGGAACAGAAATATTACCCGACGCGCTTGAATGAGGGCCTCCAAAAATGTTCCCGTAGACGGTCCCCTGACTCTGATTGCTTGGAATAGGAACGATGGCGTTCGGTGGGGGAGTCGGCGGGGCCACCGGAGTCATCGAAACGGTTTCAAGATTGGTCCAACGAATTCGCAGATCGGCCGCGGCCACGAAGAACGCCCAGCGCGAGATTCCTCTCGGATGAAAAACATCAGCTCGAAACGAATACGCTTGGTTAGTCTGGTCGAGTTGAGTGGTCGAGACCTGGATATTCGTGATCGGACCGAGATCACGAATTATGGGGTAGATCCCGGTTCCAGACGTTTGAGCTAACGTATTCTGATACAGCTGAGGTTCAAGCAGCGCTTGCAGGGCCGGAATGTTTCCGACCTGGAGGGCCGAAACGTACGCGTAGACAGTGCCCTCGGGACGTGGGGTATCCGCCTTCAGCTCGGAGGCAGCGTACATTGTCAATCCCGCGGCCAGCGCGCTGGCAACTAGCCACGCCTTCGCACAATCGACAGAGTTCTCGCCCGCTCCACCAAGGCGCTGGAGCTTCCACCCCATGAACCGATTGGCTCGCTCCTTCCCCAGCGCTTCGCTGGGCTCCGCATGTAGCTCTCTGAGCGCGGTCACGTGCCGATCGGCAAGCCAAACCGTAAGCGCCTGCTGTGCGCTTAGGAGGCCGTAGGCAAGCGCGCAGCCAGCGGCCGCGACGCCTATGCCGAACCAGGCGGGGTCGAGCCGAGCCACCCAGGCGTACTTAGCGGCGAGTTGAAGCCAAGTCGACGGGAATAACCGGGCGGTCGCTCCGGCGGCGATCGACAACGCAGCGAGTAGGGCGGACGTCGCGACGGGGAGCGCGGTGAGGAGTTGCCACCGGTTCATAGGGGGCCTCCGTGAAATTCGACAGTTGTCAACAATTCGGGCAGCGTATTGTAGGTAGAGAGAATTGCCAATGCCAATTCACGTAGGGGTGCTGGGACCGTTGTTTTTTTGCGGACGCTCGGTATGGTCTCCTCGCTACCGCCCTTAGGATGGCGCCGGGCTGGCCGCAGGCCCTGCAAACGAACCGGAGCTCGAGCTGGGACATCCGAAGTTCATCCCCATTTGTCTACCTGGTCAGCCGACAGCTTCACGTTGTGCCCGCAGCGGTTGCCCGAAGGAAAATTGCTGGCCGCTCCGCAACGAATCAATCGCAAGTGACTAGGAGGACCAGACAAACCAACGTTGAAGGGGCAACCTTGCGCCCATTGCTCTTTTTGAGCCACTAAAACGCGCAACTCCCACAATTTGACAGACAATCATCCGTCGTGGCCGGCTACCTCCCAAAGAGGTGCCGCCGTGTCAGATCCACCACTGTACCAAGAATATCAGATGCTCAAGCGCCTGAAGATCAGAGCATCAGAACTGGAAGCTCTTCAGAACGTTGGAATGCTTGCGCCGGTCGCGCGCAGAGGCCGCGATCCGATGTACTGCGCGGAGGCCGTCGACGCGCTCGCGACCCCATACCACAATACGCGCCTCGGCTGCGCCATCTGGTGGGACTTTGATCTCAAGCGGCCAAGCTTCCTGCCGGACCACAGCACGTGGTCGTCGCCAGATGTGCCCTTCTACCCCTTCGACGACGAAGAGCAGCAATCGTGGGCTCGACGATATTACAAGCTCAAGAAGGCCTGCTCGCCTGGACCGTATCCTTATCCCGAACGCCTGGCGCGCCGACGGGCGAACCTGGAAGCCAAGGCCACCAGGGCGTTCGAACGGAAGCACGGGATCAAGAGGCCGCGGAAGACTAAGCGCGTCGGGTTCTCGGTACGTCACAGGTGGATTGGCATCAGCCGGGTCAAACTCCGCGATCTCGTCTGGAGCAAGACGATGATCCGCGCGGCGGCAGACCTTGGCATATCGGAGCTCGCGCTCCGCCAGCAATGCAGACGCTGGCTGATCCCGCTGCCGACCCGCGGGCACTTCAATTGGGAGGATCCAAGGAAGAGGCCGCCGAAGCCTGCTCTGCCGCCGCTGAAGAAAACGAAGTCGACAATTGATATCACCAAAAGTTCAAGGTGAGCGTCGTTAGCCCGGCTCAACGTCCACGTGGACCCGCGCAATATTGTAGAGCGCCACCGTTCCGCCTGTCGCTTTGTTCGGATCGAAGAGAGCGAGGTTGATGCCGGCGCTTACCGAGCTGCGATACACCACCCCGTCAAACCCTTTCTTCTTGATGAACTCGCAAAGATACTGGCTGGGGATGTAGTCGATCGCAGCCCCCTGCGGTAGCACCGGGCGCGTCAATTCCTCGCCAAGTCGCTCAAGGAACGGCAAGTCGGCACGCAGTTGGCCAATCTCGCTGGCATCGGTGAGAATGAACGGTGAGACGAGCTTCCGCGGGTTGCGCAGATCGACCGCGCGAATTTCTGGAATAGTGAAGTCGGCGACGCACGCCACCTCGCCGGTATGTGGCCGCACTTCTGCCGTCGCGGTCTCTGGGAGAGAGCCCAGGTAAAGATAGGGAATGCCGGCCGGGTTGGCGCGGCCATGCGATGCGCGTCGCTTCGGCGGCGCCCCCATCTTGTCGATCGGGAAGTTTTCATCGTCCGTACGGATGCGCGCTCTGTACCACTTGCGCGGGATTTCGGGCGCGAGCAGCATATCAAGAAGCTGGCGAAGCCGCTCCTCGTCTATGGATATGTCCAAGAACCAGCGGTTCCGATACATCATCTCGTCCCGCAGCGTCTCCCATTTCGCAAGGCCTTCGCTGATGTAGCTCGGCGAAGGCGCGAAGGATTGGCGCACAATGTCGCCATCGTCGAGAATTTCGCCGAGCAATTCCTTGGCATGGGCGATATCCATCTTCGGATGGCTGAAGAGCTGCCAATCGTCCTTCATCCATTCGACCAGCGATTTGCCGTCGCTGTTGAGCTCGTAGACATTCGCGAGCGACTCGAACACGTCGGCAAGCCGGCCCGGTTCGACCAAAGGTACATTCGCCGTGCCGCAGAAGCTGCAAGTACCCGTCTGTGGATCAAGCGACGGGAAGATGTCATCGCGCAGGCCGCGATCGTCAAAACATTCGGGGCAGCAATATTTTCTTGCCATGGTCGGCTCAGCGCAAATAGGCAGCCAATGTCTCGATATGGTGTTTCATCGAGAGCTTCTTCACGTAGCCTAGCCCCGGGAAATGCCCCTTCGCGTGCAGCTCGCGGAATTCCTTGATGGCGCTGGTTTCGAGCAGATTGGACGTACCGCTGTTGAGTTTCTTGATCAGCTTAGCTAGCGCTTGACCGAACTTGCCGGCGGGGTCTGTCGGCGTATCCTTCGTGTCAGGCGGCTGTGGTCAGCCCGGCCCGCAATAACCGCTCTGGGGACGAGCACTGTTCCAAGATCACCCGCAGGCTGATCAGGCTCTCTACCGCGTTGCAGACCAGGCGGTTCACGACCACCCCAGTGTCTACTTGCGTCCCGGTGATCCTGCAGGCATTGGGCGGATTGCGAACCGTGATGATGGTCTTGGCGTCGAAGCCGTCTCCGGTCTCGACGATCTCGTACTTCTCCGGCTTTGGCTGATTGATGTCCCCGAAGGTGCCCTTGTGGACAAAGGCGAAGTGGGCGTTGTCGAAGGAGTTTTCCATCAGGCGTAGCGACGTCGCTGGTTATCGACGCCAAAGAGACAAAAAACCTCGGTGGTGAGGAATGGCGCGTAGGCGGCGGCTTTTGACGGGCTATCGTGAGGCCACCTTAGCGAGCTAAGGCTGCCCGCCGGTAAGAAAACAGGGCGTCCGCAATGGTGGGTTTCGCCCTGTAGCGGTCTCCCGCTACCAAATTTCCACGATCTTGCTCGCCTTCCTGCGATCCTTTGCGCTCAATGGTAGCGCCTCGTGAGCGCGAACGGACGAATTCGCCCCATAAACTCAGACGAATTTCCATTTGTGATTTCTCTCGTCTGCGTATCCGCCATACCTCAGCAAAGCCGGAAAAGATTGTGTCCACAGCGGAGTAGCGACCCCCGGCGCCGGCTATCTCGCGATCGCCTCCGTGATCTTCGGCAAGTGGTGGATCGGCGGAACCACGTTCGCATGCCTTCTGTTTGATGCCGCCACTGCGCTGCAGTTCCAACTGCCGGCGCTCGGGATTGCGGTGCCCAATGCGCTCCTGATCATGCTGCCGTATCTGCTGGCGCTCTTGGCCGTTGGCGGACTGGTCGGGCGTCAGTTGGCGCAGGCGGCTTTGGGTGAGCCATACCGAGGGAAGCGCGCGCGATATACGACAACATCTTCCCGCCGGCTGATGCGATCCGCGAGCAGGCGGACGACAAGACGCCCCCCATCAGAGTTGATTTTGGACGGCCGCCGGCAAGTGCGGCTTACCGGGCGCCGTCACGCCGCTTGCTTGCGAGCCTTCGGCTTCGCCTTCTTGTTGAGAGAAACTTTCTCCGACGCCGGGCGCGCGCCGGGTCCGGGATGGACATGAACTTCCTTGGCTGAAAGCGGCTCGCCGCATTCCGAGCACACCATCACGGGATCGAACATCTTGCCGCACTTGCGGTGCTCATGCAGGAGGGGGCGTCCGCGCACGTCAACCATGTGGATGTCGCCCCAATGGACGATCGCCATCATGATCGGATACAGATCGAGGCCCTTTTGCGTCAGGATATACTCGTGGCGTTTGGGCGACTCCTGATATGGAATGCGGCGTAGCACTCCCTGGCGAACCAGCTTTTTCAGCCGTTCCGCGAGCAAGTGGCGCGTGATTCCAAGCGCTGACTGAAAACCCTCGAAGCGGCGCGTGCGCAGGAAGCATTCGCGGAGAATCAGAAGCGTCCAACGGTCGCCGATCACACCAATAGTTCGAGCCATCGAACACGGCTCTTCCTCAAGTTCATCCCATTTCATTCGTGCTCTCCGGTCGTCCAGCGCCTGTTCCCAGCCGAATCATTCAAGGGAGCTGCAGTCGCCTCTACCATTCTAGATAGGTACTGAATTCCAAACAATACCCCGGCGAACGGCTCAAACCAGCAGATTTCAGCATGTATTTGACAGTTCAATTTTAGAACTGTATGAACGAATGGTAGCGAGGGTTCGGCTGGAGAACCACAAGCTCGGCCATTCATTTCGCCCTACGGGAGGAGCTGACATGCCCCTGAAAGTTGAATTTCTGTTCGATTTCGGCAGCCCGAACGCCTACCTGGCGGAACTGGTCCTTCCGGGAATCGAACGCCGCACCGGCGTGAAATTCGAATATGTCCCGGTTCTGCTCGGCGGCATCTTCAAGGGGACAGGCAACATGTCCCCGTTCGACTCGCTTCGTGGCATCAAGAACAAGCCGGAATACCAGGCGCTGGAAACCCAGCGCTTCATTCGGCGCCATAACGCGACGAAATTCCAACAGAACCCCTTCTTTCCGGTCAACACGCTGATGTTGATGCGCGGCGCCGTCGCGGCGCAGCTCGAAGGCGTGTTCGAACCCTATTTCCGCGCGGCCTATCACCACATGTGGGAGGAGCCGAAGAAGATGGATGACCTCGAAATCTTCCGAAAGGCATTCATCTCCTCGGGCATCGATATCGACCGGTTGATTGCGCGTGCGCAGCAGGACGACGTCAAGAAGGGATTGATCGATCGGACCACGGACGCCGTCAACCGCGGGGCATTCGGCTCGCCGACGTTCTTCGTCGGAAAGGAAATGTTCTTCGGCAAGGACCAGCTCCGCGACGTCGAGGAGTCGATTCTCGAACAGGCCAGCCAGCCGGTTCCAAAGACGGCGTAAGACGAACGCAAATTCGTCGGTGCCCGTTCGCAGAAGAAAATTCAGGGAGAATGTCATGCCTGGCCCACTCAACGGCGTTCGTGTCCTCGATCTGACAGGCGTGGTGTCGGGCCCGTTCGCGACGATGTTCCTGGCGGACCAAGGTGCTGACGTCCTGAAGATCGAGCCGATTGGCGGCGACATCACCCGGCGCAGCCGCGCCACCATTGACAAGGATGGCGAGTTCTCGGCGCTGTTCATTTCTTCAAACCGCGGCAAGCGCTCGCTGTCGATTGACGTCAAGAGCGCGGCCGGCCGTGAGGTTCTCGCCAAGCTGGTCGCCCAGGCTGATGTCCTGGTGCAGAATTTCAGGCCCGGCACGATGGATCGCCTCGGTCTTGGCGTCGATGAGTTGCGCCTGCGGCATCCACGCCTGATCTACGTCTCTATCAGCGGCGTCGGAGATACCGGCCCCTACGTGAAGAAGCGCGTCTACGATCCGATCATTCAGGGCCTGTCCGGATTCGCCGATATCCAGTCGCAGCCGGTCACGAACCGTCCGCAAATGATCCGCACCATCGTATGCGACAAGACCACCGCAGTGTTCACCGCACAGGCGGTGGCGGCAGCGCTCTACGCTCGCGAGAAAACGGGGCAGGGCGACCATATTCAGGTCGCTATGCTGGATGCGATGATCTCATATCTATGGCCCGAAGGCATGATGCAATACACGGTGGTAGGGGCCGAGACCACCGCCGCCGATCCTAACGATCGACCGGATCTCGTATTCAAGACCGGCGACGGCTACATCACCGCCGGCACCATCTCGGATTCCGAATGGCAGGGGTTTTGTCGGGCCTCCGGCGATCCCGAGCTTGCCAAGGATCCCCGATTTGCGACGCCGTCGGCGCGCTCGGTCAACGCCACGGCACGCATCAACAAGATGGCGGAATATATCGGCCAGCACACCACGGCCGAATGGTTGGAGCGCCTGGACGCCGCCGACGTCCCTTGCTCGCCGATCTTGCGGCGAGGCGAGATCATCCACAATGAACAGGTGGTCGCGCGCGATATCATCGCAGAGTTCGACCAGCCGAAGGTCGGGCGGGTGCGGCAGCCGAAGCCCGCAGCCCGCTTTACGGTCAATGAGGTCGCGATCGGCGGACCTGCTCCCAGGGTTGGTGAGCACTCGCGCGACGTGTTGCGCGAGCTGGGTTATGACGACGGTGCCATCGACAAGATGGTCGCCGAGCGCAGCGTGCGCGTCGCGGTCTAGCCCCCGAAGCCGTTGGCGGGCGTATTCTAAATCTTTGCGGGCTCCGGCGTGATCGGTGCCATCGGGATATTCGCCGCGACGGCTCGCTGAAAGGCGTCCCGTTTCTTGATGCGCTCGAGATAGGGCTGAGCGTTGTCGCAAATGCCGACGCCATAGGCGATCGCCCACTCAAGGCAGGTCGTGAGTAGGATGTCAGCGCTGGTAAACCGGTCGCCCATCAGGAATTGCCGCCCGTCTGCGAGTGCGACTTCGACATGGCGCAGCTGCTGGCGGAAATACTCGCCGGCCTGGGTGACGACCTCGGGCGCAATGCCGTAGATCGGCCCGAGCGCATCGGCCCGATGGCGGCGCATCACGTAAAGGCTGGTAGAATCCAGCTCGGCGACGATAAAGAAGCACCACTCTAGCCACGCGGCATACTCGCGGGTGGCCTCCGGAATCAGCGAGCGTTCCGTCGTGGAATACATTCGCGACAGATAGGCAACGATTGCGGCGCTCTCGCCGATGCTGAAGTCGCCGTCCTGCAACAGAGGAATTTTCTGACGCGGATTGAGTTTTGTGTATTCAGCGGTCTTGGTCTCGCCCGTTCGCGGTCCGATAGGTTTTGTCTCGTAGGCCAAGCCCAATTCGTGCATGGCCCAATGCGGACGAATGGTGCGGCTTGTCCCAACGCCCCACAGGGTCAGGTTTGGCGTCGCGTTCATGTTACCATTTCTCCACGGACGGACGGAGATCGAGCTCGTGGGTCCAGCCATCTTTGCTTTGCTGGTGTGTGAACCAATAGGCTTCGGCAATGGAAGACGTCTTGGTCAGGCTATCTGCGGGAATTTCGCTCGCCTCGATACCCTTCGCGGCTTTCATGCGCTGATGAATGGCTTCGCTGTCCACGCCGGCATCGATCAACAGATGCACAACATGAATGTTCTTTGGCCCCAACTCGCGCGCCATCGCCTGGGCCACTGCTCGAAGTCCGAACTTCGCCGAGGAAAATGCCGCAAACCCCAGGCCGCCGCGCACACTGGCCGTGGCGCCTGTAAAGAAGATGGTGCCGCGTCCGCGCGGCAGCATCACGCGGGCAGCCTCGCGTCCGACCAGGAAACCGCCGTAGCATGCAAGTTCCCAGGCCTTGAAGAACAGCTTCTCCGTAGTGTCGAGCAGAGGCTTGTTGACGTTCGAACCGGCATTGTAGAGGCAGACCTCGATAGGCCCGTGCTCTTTTTCGACCCGTGCGAATATGCCTTGGACTTCTGCTTCCTGGCGGGCATCGACGCTGAACGCGTGAATATTGTGCCCCGCAGCCCTCAACTCGCCCACAAGCCCCTGCGATTTGGAAGCGTCACGTCTGCAGATGCAAACCGTATAGCCGCCTTGGGCAAATCGCCGGGCGACCGCTGCCCCAATGGCATCGCCCGCGCCCACAAGTATCGCTACACCGCGGTTCGCAGTCATTCTCTTCCTCCACGTAAGTTCTTATTTGGTACTTTAAACATTAGCGTCCACGCGAGGTGTTGTAAACGACGGTTTTCAGAAATGACGCGATCAACGTAGGGAAGCCAGGTTGTCCCTTCGGACTTCCACAGAGTTTCTTCGACGAATTAGTGATTGACGAGTTCTAAAAAAGAACGTTATGTAAGCGCCGAATGTGCCGCATTGCAAAAGTTGGCACGGTTTGGTCGGGAGGTCAGTCGTGGCGAAGCTTTCGGAGGCGATCAATCTCGACGAGATAGCTGTCGGCTTGCCGAGCCGAATCCACGAAGTAATGGCAGGACCAGTTGCCAAAGCTCCCGAGCGAATCGCGCTGGTCGAGGACGGGGCTTCCTGGACCTATCGCGATCTGGAGCAGCGCGTCGGCGAGATCGCCATCGTCCTCTCGTCGCTGGGGATCAGGCCAGGCGACCGGATGATCATTGTCAGCGAAAACTGTATTGCGCTTGCCGCCTTGCTGCTGGCGACGAGCCGGCTCGACGCCTGGGCCATCGTCGCCAACCCGCGATTGTCGGGTCGCGAACTGGACCAGATCCGCGACCATAGCGGTGCCCGCCGGATGTTTTTCACTTCAAGTATTTCGAAGGAGGCCGCGGCTCACGCGTCGCGCTATGGCGCCGAGCACCGGCGAATGGGCCCGCTGCTGGAGACGGGCGTTGGTCCGCTCAACGAAAGCGCAACCGTCGAGTCGGTCGAGGCAGATCCCGCAAAACAAATCGCGGTGCTGATCTACACGTCGGGGACGACGGGAACCCCGAAGGGCGTGATGCTCTCGCATGACAACCTGCTGATCAGCGCAAAGACCACTGCGTATTTCCGCAGGATGAACGAGGACGACAAGATTTATCTCGTATTGCCGATCTCGCACATCGTAGGCATCTCGCTCCTGATCATGACGTTAATGGTCGGCGGCACGGTGCGGATGGTCAGCAAATACGATCCTGCCGCGACCGCCAGGGCGATCGCGGACGAGGGCGTCACCATCCTCAACGGCGTGCCTGCCACCTATCAACGCCTGCTGGAATACAAGAGTGTATCAGGTGTGGAGCAGCTCGCCCGAGGCTCGTTACGCTTGATCGCCGTCGCTGGCGCGCCGCTCGATTTGAATCTGAAGTCGCGTGTCGAAGAGGAGTTCGGCCTTCCGTTGCTCAACGGCTATGGGATCACCGAATGCTCGCCTGGAATATCTGGCGTCCGCTTCGATGCGCCACGCTCGGATCAGGCGGTTGGTACGCTGCTGCCGGGCGTGGAGGCGCGGGTGCGAACGCTCGACGGATTTCCGACGACAAGAGGTGAAGTCGGCGAATTGCATGTTCGCGGGCGCAACGTGATGCGTGGCTATTATCGGGCACCCGAGCTGACGGCCAAGGTCATTGACAGCGAAGGCTGGTTCAATACCGGCGATCTCGCGCGCTTTGACGGCGATTGTCTGTACATTGTCGGCCGCACCAAGGAAATGATCATCCGTTCCGGTTTCAACGTCTATCCCGCCGAGGTCGAAGCGGTCCTCAGCTCACACAAGGACGTCGTGCAATCTGCAGTGGTCGGTCGCGCCGCAGACGGCAATGAGGAGATCATCGCCTTTGTGCAATTGCTGCCGGGATCTCGCACGACGACCGAGGATCTGATGAGTTTCATCCGATCTCAGCTCACCTCATACAAGCGGCCGTCCGAAATCGTCATCCTTGATGCCTTGCCGGCGACCTCGACCGGCAAGATACTCAAGCACAAGCTTGCGGAGTCCCTGCGCGAAGGTGACGCAGCCCCTCCGGCGCAGACGCACGAATTCCGCAGGCAACATATCTAACTTCACCGGGAGAACAGCCGTGCAAAAGAGAAATGCAACCGTGGCCGTGATCGGCGCCGGAGACTATATCGGCGGCGAGATCGCGAAGAAGTTCGCCTCAGAGGGCTTCACCGTGTTCGCCGGGCGCCGCAACGGCGCCAAGCTTGAGCCGCTCGTCAAGGAAATCGAGGCAGCGGGCGGCGAAATCCACGCGCGCTCCCTCGATGCACGCAAGGAAGATGAGGTCATCTCCTTCCTAGGCGATGCGGACAAGCACGCGCCGCTTGAGGTCTGCATCTTCAACATCGGCGCCAACGTCAACTTTCCGATCCTGGATACGACCGAACGCGTATTCCGCAAGGTCTGGGAAATGGCCTGCTATTCCGGCTTTCTCGCCGGCCGCGAGGCGGCTCGCCTGATGCTCCCCCGCGGCAAAGGCAATATCTTCTTCACGGGTGCAACAGCGAGCCTTCGTGGTGGGACGGGATATGCGGCCTTCGCCAGCGCCAAGTTCGGCCTGCGGGCCGTTGCGCAAGCTACCGCGCGCGAATTGGGTCCAAAGAACATCCACGTGGCCCATCTCATCATCGATTCCGGAGTTGATACCGAATGGGTCCGTCAGCGGCGGATCGAGGCGCTCGGTCCCAATGCGCTGGATGACCCTGATCTCTTGATGCCGCCGTCGTCGGTCGCGGAGTCCTACTGGCTGCTTTATCAGCAACCCAAAAGCGCCTGGACTTTCGAACTGGAGATTCGTCCGTTCGGCGAGAAGTGGTAGCTGGAGTCGCTTGCGATGGAGCTCAATCTGTCCAGCGAAGACGCTGCGTTTCGTGACGAGGTGCGCGCTTTCATTGCGGAGAATTATCCGCAGGAAATGCGCGTTCCAAACCCCGAGACCGATTTGACCAAGGAGCAGTCGCTGCTCTGGCACCGCATCCTGCACAAGAAGGGCTGGATTGCTCCGCTCTGGCCCAAGGAATATGGCGGCCCCGGCTGGTCGGTCATGCGACGGTTCATCTTCGAGCAGGAGACGTCACGCGCCGGGACGCTCCCGCCGCTTGCGTTCAGCGTCACAATGGTTGGCCCGGTCATCTACACCTTCGGCAACGACGCGCAGAAAAAGCAGTATCTCCCGCGAATCCTCTCCGGCGAGGACTGGTGGTGCCAGGGCTATTCGGAGCCGGGCTCCGGCTCCGACCTTGCTTCCGTTCGAACCAAGGCAATGCGCGATGGCGATCACTACATCGTCAACGGCCACAAGACCTGGACGACGCTGGCTCAGCATGCCGACTGGATATTCTGCCTGGTGCGGACCGACCCGTCGGCAAAGCCCCAGGCCGGCATCTCCTTCCTGTTGATCGACATGAAATCGCCCGGCGTCACGGTGCGGCCGATCATCACCATCGACGGATCGCACGAGGTAAACGACGTCTTTTTCGAGGACGTGCGGGTCCCCGCCGAGAATCTGATCGGCGAAGAAAACAAGGGCTGGACCTACGCGAAATTTCTGCTCGGCAACGAGCGTACGAGCATGGCCGGAATCGGCCGGTCGACACGCTATCTCGCGCGTCTCAAGCAAATCGTGAGAACCGAAGTCGGCGAGGACGATCCGGCGTTCGGGGAGTTTATCAGGGAGATTGCGCGCGTCGAGCTCGATGTGCTGGCGCTGGAGGCCACCGAACTGCGCATCGTCGCCCAGATGTCGCGCGGCATCGACCCGGGACCGGCCGCCTCGCTGTTCAAGATCAGGGGCACCGAAATATTCCAGCGCATCACCGACCTGACACATCAGGCGATAGGCAATTACGGTCTGGCGATTCGCGAACACCCGGCGAGCGCCAACCGCTTCATGCCGGGGCCGGACTATGGACACACGGCGTCGGAAAAATACCTGAACTCCCGAAAACTCAGCATCTACGGGGGATCGAATGAAATCCAGCGCAACATCATCGCGAAAGCAGTCCTTGGTCTCTGACCACATCGCACGAGGCATCCGATGGATATTCAGTTGACCGAAGAACAGGAATTGCTCCGTTCCAGTATTCAACGGTTCCTGCGCGATCAGTACGATTTCGATGAGCGTCGAAAAATCGTCGCGACGGATGAAGGCTGGAGCCGCAAACACTGGAGCGCCTTTGCCGAGCTTGGGTTGTGCGCGGCACCGTTTCAGGAAAGCTCCGGCGGTCTGGGTGGCGGATCGCTTGCGACAATGATCGTGATGCAGGAGTTTGGACGAAATTTGGTCGTCGAACCGTATTTCGAGACGGTTGTTCTCGCAGGCGGCTTGATCGAAGACGTCGGCTCGCCCGTGCAGCGCGAGGCGCTCCTGCCGAAGATCATGGATGGGAGCGCTATATGGGCGCTGGCTTGGGGCGAAGGGCGATCGCGTTACGATTTTAACAGCGTGGCCACGACGGCGCGACGCCAGGGGCACAATTTTGTCTTGAGCGGAACCAAGGCTGCGGTGATTGGTGCGCCATGGGCTGACAAGCTGATCGTTTCGGCGCGCACGTCCGGAGGAGCCTGTGATCGCGACGGCGTAAGCTTGTTCGTTGTCGATCGTCATTCAGCCAATCTCCACTTGCAAGGCTTCAAGACCATCGATGGTCGTCGCGCTGCCGAACTGACGCTGATGGACGTCCAAGTGCCTGCCGACCAGTTGCTTGGTGCCGAAGGCGAAGGCGTGGCTGCGCTGGAAGCGTGCCGGGACCGTGCTATTGCGGCACTCTGCGCGGAAGCGGTAGGCGCGATGTCGGTGCTGAATTCCGCGACGCTTGAATACAGCAAAACGCGCAAGCAGTTCGGGGTCGCACTCGGGACCTTTCAGGTGTTGCAACACCGCATGGTCGACATGTTCATCGCGCTCGAAGAATCGATCTCGCTTACGCAGCATTTGAGCCTCAGCCTTGCGGCCCGGGAGCCAAATGGATCGAAACTGGCGTCGGGGACGAAGTCCAAGGTCGGCTATGCGGCGCGCTTCGTCGCTGAGCAGGCCGTGCAGCTACATGGAGGCATGGGCATGAGCGACGAACTGAACGTCGGCCATTACTTCAAGCGAATAAGCTCCATCAACATCCAGTTTGGCGATCCTGCCTATCATCTCATGCGATACGCGCAGCAAAGCTGAGGTTCCGTCCGAGGCGGTAATCCAAGTCGTATCCAACCAAAGGTAAAACAATGACTGAAGCCGTGATCGTCTCGACCGCCCGCACACCGATCGGCAAGGCATACAAGGGCGCTCTCAACCATACCGAGGGCGCCACCCTGTTAGGGCACGCGATCTCGTCGGCATTGTCACGCGCTAAGATCGATGGCTCGGAAGTGGAGGATGTGGTGATGGGTTGCGCCATGCAGCAGGGCACGACCGGCACCAACATTGCGCGCAAGGCGCTGCTGCGTGCCGGGCTTCCGGTGAGTACGGCCGGAACGACCATCGATCGCCAATGTGCATCCGGCCTTCAGGCGATCGCGCTGGCCGCGCGTTCGGTGGTCTTCGATGGGGTGGAAGTCGCCATCGGCGGCGGCGGCGAGTCCATCAGCCTGGTCCAGAACAATCAGATGAACATGTTTCATGCCGTCGATCCGACGCTGCTCGCCATGAAGGGAGACGCTTACATGGCGATGCTGGATACAGCCGAGATCGTGGCCAAGCGCTACAACATCTCGCGCGAGCGCCAGGACGAATACAGCCTTGAAAGCCAGCGCCGGACGGCATCTGCGCAGCAGGCCGGCCGCTTCAACGAGGAGCTCGCGCCGATTAAGACCACGATGGCAGTCACCGACAAGGCGACTAGTGCCGTGTCATATCGGGAAGTGACCCTGTCCGCAGACGAGGGCCCACGCCCCGATACCACCGCTGAGGCTCTCGCGGGCGTCAAGCCGGCCAAGGGGCCGGGCTTCACCATTACCGGTGGCAATGCGAGCCAGCTCTCCGACGGTGCAAGTGCCGCCGTCATCATGAGCGACAAGCTGGCGGCGCAGAAGGGACTAAAGCCGCTCGGCATCTTCCGCGGCTTTGTCTCGGCGGGCTGCGAACCGGACGAGATGGGAGTAGGGCCCGTCTACGCCGTGCCCCGGCTCCTCAAGCGTCACGGACTTAAGATCGATGATATCGATCTCTGGGAATTGAACGAGGCATTCGCCGTGCAAGTCATCTATTGCCGCGACAAGCTCGGGATCGATCCGGAAAAGCTCAACGTCAATGGTGGCTCGATCGCGGTAGGCCATCCCTATGGCATGACCGGAGCGCGGTTGACCGGGCATGCCTTGATCGAGGGGCGCCGGCGCAAGGCCAAGTATGCCGTCGTCACCATGTGCGTGGGCGGCGGTATGGGTGCTGCAGGACTTCTCGAAATTGTCCATTGATAACAATAAGTCCACCATCTGCGAAATCACATCGGAGGCACGCGTGAAGACAGCAATCACTGAGATGTTCGGTATCGAGCATCCGATCATCCAGGGCGGAATGCACTATGTGGGATTTGCCGAACTTGCGGCTGCGGTGTCGAACGCGGGCGGGCTTGGTATCATCACCGGTCTGACGCAGCGAACGCCGGAATTGCTGGCCAAGGAGATCGCGCGTTGCCGTGACATGACGGACAAGCCGTTCGGCGTGAATCTGACCTTCCTGCCGACCTTCAGCGCGCCGCCATATCCGGAATACATCGCAGCGATCAGGGAAGGCGGGATCAAGGCCGTTGAAACCGCAGGTCGCAGCCCCGAGCAGTACATGCCGGCCCTCAAGGCAGGTGGCATCAAGGTCATTCACAAATGCACGTCCGTTCGGCACTCGCTGAAGGCCGAGCAGATCGGCTGCGACGCCGTCAGTGTCGATGGCTTCGAATGCGGCGGGCATCCCGGCGAGGACGACATGCCCAACATGATCCTGTTGCCGCGCGCGGCCGAGGAACTGAAGATACCGTTTGTGGCTTCCGGCGGCATGGCGGATGCACGGAGCCTGGTCGCTGCCCTTGCGATGGGAGCCGCCGGGATGAACATGGGAACGCGCTTTATTGCCACCAGGGAAGCGCCGGTGCACGAGAACGTCAAGAATGCGCTGGTCAAGGCATCAGAGCTCGACACGCGTCTGGTCATGCGCGGACTCCGGAATACCGAGCGCGTATTGAACAACAAAGGCGTCGAGCATCTGCTCGAAATCGAACGCGAGAAGGGCAAACAACTCAAGATCGAAGATATTCACGATCAGGTCGCGGGCGTCTATCCCAAGGTGATGATCGACGGCGATATGGACGCTGGCGCGTGGAGTTGCGGCATGGTCGCGGGCCTCATTCACGACATCCCGACCGTAAAGGAACTGATTGATCGCATCATGGCGGACGCCGAACGGATCATTCGGCAGCGCTTGACCGGCTTCCTCGATGGTGCCGAGCAAAGGACTGTTGTCGTTAGGGCGATCGCGTGAGCGTTTCGGGGCGGGTGTGCTGCCGCCGTATGCTCTGACGAGGCTTATGCGCACGCGTAGTCAAGCCTGCGTTGATGGGTGTTGATGAGGCTCGACTGGCGAGCGATGGCCGACTTTCGGCAGCCTGGGGAAGGGTAAGTTATGGACCCGGTCGACTTCCACTATTACGAGCCTTCGAAGGGCCACGGACTTAGACATAATCCGTTCAACGCGATTGTCGCGCCGCGTCCAATTGGCTGGATTTCGTCGCGGAACGCGGCCGGTCAACTCAATCTCGCTCCATACAGCTTCTTCAACGCGTTTCTATACGACCCTCCAATCATCGGGTTCTCCTCGATTTCATGGAAGGACACCGTCAAGAACGTCAGCGAGTCCCGCGAGTTCGTCTGGAATCTGGTTACGATGGATCTGGGCGAGCGCATGAACACGACTGCGACGCCTCTCGATCACGGCGTGAGCGAGTTCGAAGCTGCGGGGCTGACGCCAATACCCGGGCGCCACGTGGCTGTGCCGCGGGTAGGCGAAAGCAGGGCCGCAATGGAATGCAAGGTTGTCGACGTCTCTCAGTTGGCGAATGCGCGCGGTGAGAAAGTAGAAGGATGGTTCGTACTCGGCGAGGTCGTCGCGGTATACATCGACAAGTCTTTGATCGAGGACGGAGTCTACAACACGGCACTTGCGCGTCCCATTCTGCGCGCTGGCCGTGGTGGAGATTACCTCGAGGTCAGGCCGGAAAACATGTTCGAGATGAAGCGCCCGCCTGGCAGCAGCAAGCCGGAATTTCACGGCATCTGATGAGAGGAACGATCGATGACCCAGCATGTGAAAACTGAAGTCACCGCGGGCATCATGACGATGACGCTGGCCCGTGCCGAGAAGGAGAACGCGCTCAGCAATGCGATGTACAGCGCCTTGTCGGAGGGGCTGGAGCGTGCGGAGAAGGATCCGGCCGTACGGGTCGTTCTATTTCAGGGAGATGGCGACAGTTTCACGCCGGCCCGCTGGCTCTCTTGGTCACACCAAGGCGCTGATGCGCGAAATGGACAAGATCGCTGCGCAAATGAATCGGGAAAGCGCGCTCGCGGCGTTTGCCGAGTGGCGCAAGCCTGACTTCACAAAGCTGACGCGCGACTGACAAGAGGCCCGTGCGGAGTCACAAACCAATCAAGACCCCGGGCCTCGCGCGTACAGGCCAAGCGCCAACAGAGAAAACGCGCTCAACACGACGCCCAGCGCCAACATTGCTTCATGCGACACCGTGGCGGCAAGCCATACGCCGATTGCGGCGGTCATCATCTGCCAGAAGCCGAGCAGCGCCGATGCCGCGCCGGCTTTCTCCCCGAATGGAGAGAGCGCTCGCGCGGTGGCCAGTGGACTGACAATGCCCATGCCGAGGAGAAATACGCTCATCGCGCCTAGAAATGGCAAGAAAGTCGGGTTGATCATCGAGATGAGCAGGATCGCAACGCTGCTGGCGGCCGTCGCCCACAGTCCTGCCCGGATCGGGCGATCGAGCCCGTAGCGTGGTGCCAATTTTGTCGCCAACATACCGGCGGCGAATACAATAAAGACGGTGCCGGCGAAGAAGAGGCCGAGCTGGATCGGCGTGAAGTGCAGCGCTTCGATGAATAAGCGCGGTGCAGCCGAAAACATAGAGAACAAGCCGCCTATGATGAGGCTTGAGGTTGCAGCCGGGATAGCGAAACGACGATCGCCAATCAGACCAGCATAAGTGCTGGCGATGGCGAGCGGATTGAGCGGCGTGCGGGTCGAATTGTGGGTTTCGCCGAGGACGATGCAGTAGGCAATGGCGCTAATTGCGGCAAAGGCCGCGACGAGCGCGAATTCGGAGCGCCAGCCAAAGTTGTGATCGAGTGCGCCACCAAGCAGCGGCGAGAATCCGGGAGCTGCCGACATCACGATCATGATGAGCGCCATCGCGCGTGCCAGCGCCGCGCCACTGAACATGTCGCGGGCGATGGCGCGAGACAGCACTGACGTCGCGCAAGCGCCGGCAGCCTGCACGATGCGGCCGGCCAGGAGATTTGGTAGGTCGTTTGCCAAACCGCACCAAACGCTGCCGCCGAAGAACACGGCAAACCCGATCAGGACCGGCCAGCGTCTTCCGTAGCGATCCGAAAGCGGTCCGACCAGGAGCTGACCCACCCCAAACACTGCAAGAAAGGCGGTGATGGCGGACGTGACCGCCGCGCTCGTGACATTCAATGAGATCGCGATTTGAGGCAGCGATGGCAGCAAGATGTTGGTCGCGAGCGTTCCCATGGCGGCCAGGACGGAAAGGACCGCGATCGGCAGGACGCTGGAGAAGGGAACGTCTCGCGGCGCGGTCTTGATCTGGTCGGCCATGGCAACTTTCACTCTGATAGAGATAGGCAGGTTCCAGGGCGGCGAGTGACGCGGTTCGCGCCGCTCGCCGAGCCCTTTCCTGTCGGACCGGCCGTGCTATCAGCGGACGACGCGCTCGATCGCGATGGCGGTCGCTTCACCGCCACCGATGCAAAGGGCTGCAACGCCGCGTTTGAGGTTCTGCGCCTCCAGCGCATGCAGCAGCGTCACGATCAATCGCGCGCCGGTGGCACCAATGGGATGGCCGAGCGCACAGGCGCCGCCATTGACGTTCAGCTTCTCTCTGGGGATGCCGAGATCCTTCTGCGCGGCCATCGCCACCACGGCAAAGGCCTCGTTGATCTCGAACAGATCGACATCGCCGACGCTCCAGCCGATCTTGTCCAGCAGCTTGCGAATGGCGGGGATTGGCGCCGTGGTGAACCACTGCGGCTCCTGGCTATGAGTGGCGTGGCCCTTGATCTCGGCCAGTACGGGCAAACCGTCACGATCCGCCAACGAGCGCTTGGCCAGGATGAGCGCCGCGGCGCCGTCGGCATTCGCCGAGGAGGCGGCTGGCGTGATGGTGCCATTGGCGCGGAACGCGGCTTTCAGCCCGGGGATCTTGGCGGGATCGACTTTGAGCGGATGCTCGTCATTGGCGATGATCCGCGGCCCGGCCTTTTCGGTCAACGTGATCGGAGCAATCTCAGCCTTGAACGCGCCGCCTTCAACCGCTTTGCGCGCGCGGGTCAAGGTCTCCATCGCGTAGGCGTCTTGGTCCTTGCGGGTGAACTGATAGGCTTCCGCGGTGGCCTCGCCGAAATCGCCCATCGAGCGTCCGGTCTCGTAGGCGTCCTCCAGGCCGTCCATCATCATGTGGTCGATGATGCGGTCGTGCCCGGCGCGATAACCGCCGCGTGCCTTGGCCAGCAGATAGGGAGCATTGCTCATGCTCTCCATGCCGCCGGAAAGTACGATCGAGGCCGAGCCTGCATTGATGATGTCGTGGGCAAGCATGGTGGCCTTCATGCCGGAACCGCAGACCTTGTTGATCGTGGTGGCGCCGGTAGCATCAGGCAATTTGGCGCCGCGGGCAGCTTGGCGCGCTGGAGCCTGACCTTGTCCGGCCGGCAGCACGTTGCCCATGAACACCTCGTCGATCCGCTCGGGTGCCAGCTTGGCCCGTTCTAGAGCTGCTCCAATCACATGAGAGCCGAGCTTGTGTGCGCTGAGCGGCGAGAGATCGCCCATGAAACGGCCGAGCGGCGTACGGGCGGCGGAAAGGATGACGACGGGATCGGAAGCGGCGGCCATGGCGAATTCTCCTGTTGATCGCTGTTGTTATATGACGATAGTCATATAAGATAGCGAGCAATGCAATGAAATGTTGCCGTGGCCTTCAGAAACGCGGTTCCAGAATTGCTGGGAGGGATGGGAGCGGTTTGTACAGCCGCGCACCCAGGTGCTTGCAAGGGAGGGGCGATGCGTTACGTAGAAGACCATAGGCGCCAAACTCACAGTCGCATCGTTGAAAATGCTTCGTACGGCTTGCGCCAAAAGGGTGCCGAAGGGCTCAGCGTTGCCGACCTGATGAAACTCGCAGGTCTGACGCACGGGGGCTTCTATAATCATTTCGAGTCCCGTGCCGCGCTTGTTGGCGAGGCAATTGCGTTTGCAATGGACCAAATGGTCGCGCGGTGGAAAAAGCTGGCGAACGGGAAGGCCAACGGGGATCGCTTCGAGGCGTTGATCGCCGATTATCTTAGTCCCCGGCATCGCGACAATCCTCGACACGGTTGCGCGCTTCCAGCCCTGGCCGCCGATGTCGCTCGATCGAGTCCTAGCGAGCGGCGGGCCTTGGCTTCAAAACTGGAGCAGATGATCGACATCTTTGTCGAGCTGCTTCCCGATGAGGCACCGCAACAGGCTCGCGAAATCGCGACGGGCGCTATTGCAACTATGGTTGGATCGATCGTGCTGTCACGTGCCGTCGGCGCCGGGAAGCTTTCCGACAGCATTCTGGATGTCGGACGCACCACCGCCGGCCGCCGGATTCGGAAGCCCCAGCGTAGAACGACAAAGGCGATGGGCTCCGACAAATCATAACGTTAGGGAGGTCACCATGACGGCCGGCAAGTGGCTCAAGACAGCCTGTAACTTGTGTTACATAAATTGCGGTATCGAAGTCTGGGTGAATGACGGGCGTCTCGAGAAAGTGCGGGGGGACCGTTCGAGCCCGAAGTCACAGGGCTATCTGTGCAACAAGGCGACCCGGATTCCATATTATGCGCACCACAGGGATCGGCTCACGACCCCGCTGCGTCGTCGCGCCGACGGCGGCTTTGATGAAATCGAGTGGGACGCGGCGATCGCAGAAATCGCGGAGCGGCTGCGAGACATCGCCGACAGGTATGGCGGCAAGAGTATTGCGCTTTATGGCGGCGGCGGACAGGGTAACCACGCCGGCGGCGCCTACGCCAGTGGATTGTTGCGCGCGCTAGGTTCTCGCAGCGTCTTCAACGCGCTTTCGCAAGAGAAAACCGGCGACTTCTGGGTGAATGGCCACATGTTCGGCAGCCAGACCTGTCACACCGCCGAGGACGTGCACCATTGCGATCTCTTGCTTGTCATCGGTGCAAATCCCTGGATCGCGCATGGCTTCCCCAATGCGCGCGACCATCTCAATCGAATCCGTAAGGATCCGGCACGCAAGCTGATCGTCATTGACCCGCGGCGAACAGAAACCGCCGAAATGGCGGATCTGCATCTTGCGGTTCGTCCCGGTGCCGATGCGTTTCTCCTTGGCGCGTTGCTGGCCACGCTTGTCCGTTCCGACCGGATCGACCATGCCTTCATCGAGGAGCACACGATCGGCTTTGCGGAAGTGAGGCAGGCGCTGCTGAACATCCCCGTCGAAGAATGGGCCGCCGCCGCCGATATCTCGATCGCGGACCTGGAGCGTTGCGCCGCGATGATCGTGGCGGCGAAGGCCATGGTGGTTCGGGTCGAGCTTGGCATCCAGCAAGGCATCAACTCGACGCTCAACTCCTATCTGGAAAAGCTCTTGATCATGCTTTCCGGAAATTTCGGCCGTGAAGGTACCAACCAATTGCATAGCTGGCTTCAACCGCTATGGGGTAATTCTCCGAACCAGACATTTGCGCCGACCGGCGACGCGATTATTGGGGGCCTGTTGCCGCCCAACATTTTCCCCGAAGCTGTGCTCAAGGACCATCCAGACCGGTTGCGCTGTGCCTGGATCGACAGTTCCAATCCCGCCAACACCGCCGCAAACACCGAGGCGGTGGAACGCGCGCTGCGCTCGCTCGAACTGTGCGTTGTCGTCGACGTTGCGATGACCGAAACCGCACGGCTCGCGCATTACGTTCTCCCGGCGTCCACACAATACGAGAAGACCGAATTTACTCTATTCAACTTCGAATTTCCGACGAACTATTTTCACGTGCGCGCCGCTGTCTTGCCGCCGCTCGCCGGCACTTTGCCGGAGCCCGAGATCTACACGCGGCTTGCCATCGCCCTGGGGCTTCTGCCGGGTGACAATGTACTCGCGCCCCTGCGCGAAACAGCACGGCGCTCGCGACCTGAATTCGCCGCGGCCTTTCGTGCTTTCATCGCGGAAAACCCTGCGGCAGTGCCCGCCCTGGTGCTCTACCATACGCTGGGGCAGACGCTTCCGGATGGCACGGCGGCCGCGGCTCCCTTGTGGAGCGCGGCACTGGCTTGCGCGAAGCGATCGCCGCAAGCGGTGCGGCGGGCGATCGGCGCATCGGACGATGTGGCGGACCATCAGCTCGGCGATCTCCTGTTCGACACCATCGTGGCCACCCGGCAGGGCACCGCGGTTACCCGGCACGACTATGACGAGGTCTGGTCGTTGATCAGCCATTCGGATCGCAAGGTTCGGCTGGTGGTTCCGCAACTGCTGGAATGGCTCGCGCGTCTCGATCCGCAAGCAGCAGGCGCGCCAAAGGAGTTCCCGTTTATGCTGGCGGCCGGTGGCCGCCGCATGTTCAACGCCAACCAGATCTTTCGCGATCCCGCATGGCGTCGCGACGATCCGGACGGCGCCATGTTGATCAATTCGAGCGACCTGAGCGAGTTGGGCGCGAAGGATGGTGACTGGATCGCCGTCGAGTCGATGGTCGGGCGGCTCGTCGTCCGCTGCAAGGTCGACGACGCTATGCGGAATGGCCAGCTGGCGCTGCCACACGGCTACGGTCAGGCATATCCGACGTCGGACGGAGAGCGCCTGATCAACGGGCCGCGCATCAATCTGCTGACCGAGAGCGGCAACCGCGATCCCATTGCGGGCACGCCCTACCACAAGAACGTCGCGGTTCGTCTGGCCCGGGTGTCCGCGCACGAGGCTGCCGCCTATCAGTCGCAATCCGAGCGAATTCACATGAGAGTGGCCGGACAATAGCTGGAAGGGAGCGTCAAATGACCGAGAAACCAATCGCGATCGTGACCGGCGTAGGGCCGGGCACGGGAGCTGCCATCGTCAAGCGCTTCTCTGCTGGCGGGTTTCGCATCATGGCGCTTGCCCGCTCGGCGGAGCTTATCAATCGCCTTGCGCAAGAACTTCCGGACGTGCACGCGATGACCTGCGACGTCTCGGACGAAAGCCAGGTTCGGACCGTGGTCACTGACGTAAAGCGCCGCTTTGGCGCCGCCGAAGTTCTCATCCACAATGCGGTCGGAGGAGGCTGGGGGAGCTTTCGCGAGATCGACCCGAAGATGCTGAAGGGCAATTTCGAGGTCAACGTGATGGGCTTATTGTACCTGGCACGCGAAGTGGCTCCTGACATGATCGATCGAGGCAAGGGGGCAATCCTGGTGACCGGAAACACGTCTTCGATCCGAGGCAAAGCCAATTTCGCCGGCTTCGCTCCGACAAAGGCGGCGCAGCGCATCTTGGCTGAGTCGATCGCACGCGAAGTGGGGCCTCTCGGCGTCCACGTCGCCTACGTTCTCATTGACGCCGTGATCGACACCCCCCGAATGCGCGCGCGGATGAGCGACAGACCGGATGAATTTTTCATCAAGCCCGCCGCGATCGCGGATGAACTGTACCATCTCTACGGTCAGGACCGGTCGGCCTGGTCATTCCTCACGGAACTGCGGCCATACCGCGAGAACTGGTGACTGGCGAGACACGATCACAGCAGGGAAAACGCGCTTCCTCATGACAAAGAGCTCTGCAGACGCAGGACTTGAAAGGTCAAAACCATGACTGATGAGGCAATCTCGATTGATACGGGGACGGGCGAATTGCTGTGTGCGATTCGGGATCGCGTTGCCGTGATCACCTTGAACCGACCTGACGCACGAAATTCACTGTCCGACCATCTCACGCCGGCGTTGCGCCGGATGATCAAGCGCAACGGTGACGATCCGGACGTCGGCGCACTTCTGATTACCGGCGCAGGCAGAGCGTTCTGTTCGGGCGGCGACGTCAAGGGGATGGGCAGCAACTCTGCCGCACCGGCCATGTCATTCAGCGACAAGGTTGCGCGATTGCGGGAACGTCAGCGCACCCTGACCGGCGTGCTTGTCTCGGTGCGTAAACCCACCATCGCGGCCCTGCCGGGACCGGCGGCCGGCGCGGGGCTTGCAATCGCGCTCGCCTGCGACATCCGTATTGCAGCCGAATCCACAATCATGACGACCGGTTACGCCAGGATTGCGCTCACCGGCGATTACGGCATTTCGTGGCTGTTGACCCGGCTCGCCGGGACGGCGCGTGCTCGCGAACTGATGTTTTTGTCCGAACGGATCGATGCACGCCGCTGCGAAGCGCTGGGGCTGGTCAATCGCGTGGTGCCCGATTCTGAACTGCAACACGAAGCATTTGCAGTGGCGAGGACGTTGGCGAACGGTCCGGCGAGCGCGTTTGCCTCTATCAAGGATAATCTCGATCTTGCGCTATCGGCCGACTTCCTGACGTCATTGGATCAGGAGGCCGAAAGGATGGTCGTTGCGGCGGGCACTGCACAGCACGCCGAAGCAGTCCGGGCCTTTATTGAGAAACGTCCTCCCACTTACAGGTGAAACGCTTTCGGCTCATTGCCTTGAAAGCCTAACGGGCAGCGCTCGCGACCGCACAAGTTGGAGATGTCGAGCGTTTGCTCACTCGACTTCGGCGATACGAATGGAACGTGTTCCGATCGGAGCGCCGGTCGCGCGGTCGATGGTGAGGGGATCGATCTCCGTTCCGTTCTCGGCGTCGAAGAACCGGGTCACCTTGCCTCCGCCGCGATGCTTGCGTCCCCACGCGCCAATCGCGAAGAGGACCGGCAAGAAGTCGTGCCCGGCTTCCGTCAGCACGTATTCGTCCCGTGGTGGACGATCGGAATAACGGCGTTTCTCCAGCAATCCCTCGTCAACCAGGGCTGAAAGCCGCCCCGTCAGCATCGTCGGCGCGATACCCAGACTCTTACGGAAGTCGTCGAAGCGGGTCAGCCCCGCATGGGCGTCGCGCATGATCAGCATGCTCCATGCGTCCCCGACCAGCGCCAGGCTCCGGGCGATCAGGCACGGCTGTTCCGAAAGTTTTTTCATGTCAGTCTCATTTTGGTAGTGACTTAATACTAAATTGATAGTAACAGATTGTTCGTCGATGTTCCACGACAAATTGAGAAAACCGGAGCCGATGAGCAGGACAGAACGCGGAATTGCGCTGATCTCGGGTGCTTCCGCCGGCATTGGGCGGGTGTCGGGGCCAGCGTTGCGGCGCGATCAACACGTGCATCCCTCGGTGCGCAAAGGAGAAGCCGCGCGATCCGACCGAGCCCCTCCGATCTTGGTCATTCCGGTTTCAGCCGAACTATGGAGTAAGTGATGTCCAGTTATGTCAGCCACGCCGGATCGGTCGTGCGCTATGTCGATGCGCCGAATCTTTCGATCAGTGCTGCAGGAACAACCTTTGCCTATCGCGATATCGGTCCACGCACCGCTGTGCCATTGATCCTTCTCAACCATTGGGGCGCGGTTCTCGACAATTTCGATCCACGGATCGTCGACGGGCTCGCCACCAGGCATCGTGTGATCGCGATCGACTACCAAGGTATCGGCGCTTCAAGCGGGAAAGCGCCTGTGACCGTTGGCGAAATGGCGCGAGACACGATTGCTCTGGTCGCCGCGCTGGGCTTTGAAAAGATTGATCTGCTCGGCTTTTCCCTCGGCGGTTTCGTGGCGCAGGATATCGCGCTGAAGGCCCCCAGCCTCGTGCGAAAGCTCATTCTCACCGGCACGGGCCCGGCAGGCGGCAAGGGTGTCGAGAAGGTTGGGCCTGTGTCCTGGCCGCTGATGATCAAGGGCTTGCTGACTTTTCGAGACCCAAAATTCTATCTGTTCTTCACGTCCACGGCCAATGGCCGCCGAGCCGCAAAGGCCTTTCTGGAAAGGCTTAAGGAGCGCAAGGCCGATCGGGACAAAGGAGCCACACCAGAGGCCCTGTTGCGGCAACTCAAGGCAATCAAGGGCTGGGGCCAGCAGACGCCTCAGGATCTCGGCAGCATCCGCATCCCTGTCCTCATCGCGAATGGCGACAACGATATCATGGTGCCGACCGCAAACAGCGCCGACATGGCGCGCCGTATCCCGGGTGCGCAATTGATTATCTACGAAGATGCCGGGCATGGCGGAATTTTCCAGCACTACGCCGACTTTGTTCCGAAGGCCCTGTCCTTCCTTGAAGCCTGACACCACGGCAATACTTCGAATGGAGAACAGCATGAGAGCGTTCGTTGTCGACAAATACAAAAAGAAAAGCGCTCTGCGCTTGGCCAATTTGCCGGAGCCGGAGATGCGGGACGAAGATGTCCTGGTTCAAGTTCGTGCAACCGGCGTGAACCTTCTCGACTCCAAGGTCAGGGACGGGGAATTCAAGCTCATACTGCCGTATCGTCCACCTTTCATTCTGGGTCACGATGTTGCTGGGATAGTCGTCAGGGTCGGCCGCAATGTCAGGAGGTTCAAGGTCGGCGACGAGGTCTATGCTCGGCCGCGCGATCATAGGGTCGGAACATTCGCCGAATTCATCGCCATGAATGAAGCGGACGTGGCGCCAAAGCCCAAGAACATCAGCATGGAAGAGGCCGCCTCTATCCCGCTTGTGGGGCTGACCGCCTGGCAGGCGTTGGTCGAGGTGGGCAAGCTGAAGCCTGGCCAGAAGGTCTTCATCCAGGCCGGCTCCGGTGGGGTGGGGACTTTCGCCATCCAACTCGCCAAGCATCTCGGTGCGATCGTTGCGACGACGACGAGCGCGAAAAATGCCGAGCTGGTGAAGAGCCTCGGCGCGGACCTGGTCATTGATTACAAGACGCAGGATTTCGAGAAGGTCTTGTCGGGCTACGATCTGGTCCTGCACAGCCAGGACGCCGAGGCGCTAAAAAAATCCCTGCGCGTGCTCAAGCCGGGCGGCCTGCTCGTCTCAATCTCCGGGCCGCCCGACCCCGAATTCGCCAAGGAAAAGGGCTTGAACCTGTTCCTGAAGCTGGTGATGCGCATGCTGAGCCGCGGTGTGCGGAAGAAAGCCAGAAGCCTTGGTGTGCGCTTCTCATTCCTGTTCATGCGCGCGCAGGGGGAGCAGCTGAGCGAAATCACGTCCCTGATCGAATCCGGCGCGATCCGTCCGGTCGTGGACCAAGTATTCCCGTTCGAAAAAACCGGTGATGCGCTCGCCTATGTCGAGGCCGGGCGCGCAAAGGGCAAGGTCGTGATCACGGTGGCAGACTAGCATCCACGGCGAGCCCGTCAGAAATCACGAAACCGCTCAACACAGTCCCTCGAGAAAGAACAAGATCATGGCTAAAAACTCCACCGTCCTTATCACCGGAGCCTCCTCTGGCATCGGAGCGACTTACGCGGACCGTTTCGCCCGTCGCGGACATGATCTCGTGCTTGTGGCCCGCGACAAGAAGCGAATGGAGGCTCTTGCTGCGCGGCTTCGGGACGAGACGGGTGTTGCTATCGACATCCTGCCGGCCGATCTCACCAACCCAGGCGATCTTGCGGCCGTCGAAAAGCGGCTGCGTGACGACCGCCGCATTGGTGTCCTCATTAACAATGCAGGCGCGGCCCTGGGCGGGTCGTTCGTCGCGCAAGCAGTCGAGGATGTCGGCCGACTTGTCGCTCTGAACACGACCGCCGTCGTTCGTCTCGCCAGTGCCGTAGCGCCGCGGTTTGCAGAGGCGGGTGAAGGCGCGATCGTCAATATTTCGTCGGTGGTCGGGCTCGCGCCGGAGTTCGGCATGTCGGTGTACGGCGCGACCAAGGCTTTCGTAACCTTCCTGTCTCAGGGGCTCAGTCTCGAGCTCGGCCCCAAGGGCGTCTATGTCCAGGCGGTGCTTCCCGCCGCGACGCGCACCGAGATCTGGGAGCGTGCCAGCATCGACGTCAACACGCTGCCCGTGGTGATGGACGTGGCGGAGCTGGTTGACGCCGCGTTGGTCGGCTTCGACCGCCGTGAACCGATCACCATCCCGCCGCTCCACGACGCTGGGCAATGGGACACCTATCAGGCTGCCCGGCAAGCGATACTCCCCGGCCTTCGGCAGGAACGCGCGGCTGCCCGCTATCAGTCTTAGTCCTGATTAATTTCGATGCGGCAAACTCTTGGTGAAAGCGACAAATGACCAACAAGACACTCTTTGAACCCTATGTGCTCGGATCTCTCACGCTGTCCAACCGGATCGTCATGGCTCCGTTGACGCGCAACAGAGCGGGCGGCGGATTTGTGCCAGGCGATCTGGCTGCGGAATACTACGCACAACGCGCTTCGGCGGGCCTGATCATCTCGGAGGCGACCCAGATCTCGCAGCAGGGTCAGGGCTATCAGGATACGCCCGGCATCTACACCCAGGCGCAGATCGACGGCTGGCGGAGGGTGACGGACGCCGTTCACGCCAAGGGCGGTCATATCTTCCTGCAGCTCTGGCACGTTGGCAGGGTATCGCATGTCGATCTTCAGCAGAACCGGCAGGCCCCGGTAGCCCCTTCGGCTGTCAGGGCCGAAACCAAAACCTTCGTGAACAATTCCTTCGTCGACGTGTCGGAACCTCGGGCGCTCGAGCTGGGCGAGATCGTAGCAATAGTCGATGATTTCCGTCGCGGCGCCGCCAATGCGATTGCCGCTGGTTTCGATGGTGTAGAGGTCCACGGCGCGAACGGCTATTTGCTCGATCAGTTCTCCAAGGACGGAGCCAACAAACGCGCCGACGCCTACGGCGGGTCGATCGAAAACCGCGCCCGGCTGACGCTCGAGGTGACCGCTGCGGTGGCCGGGGAAGTTGGAGCCAACCGAACCGGGGTTCGGATTTCTCCGGTTTCGCCGGCAAACGGGGTATCTGCAACCGATCCGCAGGCACAGTTCAACTACATCGTCGAGAAGCTCGACGAGCTCGGTATCGCCTATCTCCACGTCGTCGAAGGCGCGACGGGCGGTCCGCGCGATATCGCATCGTTCGACTTCGCTGCGCTTCGGCGGAAGTTCAAGAACACTTACCTCGCCAACAATGGCTACGATCTGGACCTCGCGACGGCGAGACTTCGGGAAGGGCTGGCGGATTTGTTTGCCTTTGGAAGGCCATTCATCGCCAACCCGGATCTTGTCGAGCGCCTGAAGATCGGTGCGCCGTTGGCCAGCTTCAATCCGGCGGCGCTCTACGGGGGTGGCTCGGCGGGCTACACAGACTACCCAGCCATGGCTGCGTCAGCCCAGTGAGGACAATAGGGCCGCGTATGCGCGGCTCTATTACTCTCTTCTACGATCGCAGACCCTGCCGGCCATCCAACGCATCGGAGGAAGCAACATGACTCAGTCCAGCCGCGACACCCAGACTTCCGCGCCTGACGTTGCGCTTATTGTCGGTGGTGGCCCGGGCATCAGTTCGAGTTGCGCCAGGTTGTTCGCGGAAAACGGCATGCGTGTCGGCATCGCAGCCAGGAATCCCGAAAAAGCTGTTCTTGAGACCCTCGAAAAGATGCATGGCGTGCGTCGATACGCCTGCGATGCAAGCGAACCGGCAGCCGTGGCACACCTGTTCGAGAATGTCGTTCAAGACATCGGGACGCCAAGGCTCGTCGTACACAACATCGACGGCCGGGTTCCCGGCATTTTCCGCAAGAACGTGATCGAGGCCGATCCGGTCATGGCGCTCGAGACACTTCGAAACTCGGCGTTCAGCGCGTTTCTGGTAGGTCAACAGGCAGCTCGGCTCATGCTCGGAAACGAGCCTGACGCCAATGGCGCGAGAGGAACGATCATCTTTACGAACGCCAGCGCGGCGCTCAAAGGCTTTCCATCAAGTGGTCCGTTTGCAATGGCATGTCATGCCAAGTCCGGACTCGCGCAAAGCCTGGCACGAGAATTGATGCCGCAGGGGATTCATGTAGCGAATGTGCCGATCGACGCCGCGATCGGCTGGACTCAGGAGGACGGGACCCGCGCGCACCGGCTGGCGGGGACGACTGTCGACGACAACATGGCCGACCCTGTCCATATCGCGAAGACCTATCTGCAGCTGCACCGTCAGCATCGATCGACCTGGGCCTTCGAAGTCGTGCTCCGGCCGTGGGTCGAGAAATGGTGACTCTCGCTTGCTTCAATGCAGACCTGCGTAGCCCCCGATCCCGTTTTCCCGGTTGCCAGCTTCAGCCGTGTCCGCGCGACGGTGAAATATCGCAGTAGATCGCGCGCGATGCGAGCCAACGAATGATGCCTTTGCGTTCTGGGTGCGCGAACTCTCAAGTCTACCTCACGGATTCACCGAACGATCTGCGCCAAGCATTCAATTCCAAATAGGAATTAGATAGATATGCCAGGATAGCCGGCTTTTAAGTTCATTACACAGCCATTCGTATTGACAGTTCTATTTTAGAACGGTTTACTGATCCGACGATGGAGTGAAACGCGGATCTTCCGGTGTGAAGGGGCCGCTCAGCGCTCTCAAAAACAACACACGAGGGAGGACGGCATGAGGAGCGTGGACGATATCACTGCGGCCGAGTTGCTGGATGGCCTGCCGTCCAGGGTACATGAGGTGTATGCGCCGTTCGTGCGGGACATCCCGGATCATCCGGCCTTCGTGGAAGGAGGGCGTTCGTGGAGTTACCGGCAGTTCTCGGATGCTGTCGATGCCGCGACCAAGGACCTTGTCGATTTGGGGATAAGGCCCGGCGATCGCGTGATGATTGCGAGCGAGAACAGCGTGGCTCTGGGGGCGATGCTGTTCGCGGCAAGCAAGCTCGATGCATGGGGCATTGCAGTTAATCCCCGCCTCTCGCCCAGGGAGATCGACCTGATCGGGACGCACAGCGGCGCCAGACGCGTGCTGTTCAATTCAGCGCTCTCGAAGGAAGCGGCCGATCATGCCAGTCGCGTCGGGGCGAAAATCGGCGCTGTGGGACCATTCGGCGGAATCGGTATCGGTCCTCTCAATGCGGATGCGCAACCGGAGCCCGTCGAGAAGGATGGCGCCCGCCAGGTCGCTGGCCTTTTGTACACCTCGGGCACCACCGGTGCACCGAAAGGGGTCATGCTGAGCCATCGCAACCTCCTCTTTACCGGAAAGACTTCTGGGGTCCTTCGTCAAAGCGGTCCGGCCGACCGCATCTACGGCGTGCTGCCGATGTCCCACATCGTCGGCTATTCGATCCTGCTGATCGCTACGCTGATGCACGGCGGCACCCTGCATGTAGTATCCAAGGCCGATCCCGCCGCGCTGGCCCATGCCATAGCCGAGGAGGGGATCACGAGTGTGTTCGGTGTGCCCGCCACGTTTCAGCGTCTGCTCGAACACAAGGCGGTCAAGGGCATCCAACGGCTTGAACGAGGTAACCTGCGGATCATGTGCGTCGCCGGCGCTCCGCTCGACCTCGATCTGAAGAAGCGGATCGAGGACGAGTTTGGAATCCCGCTGTTGAACAACTACGGCATAACCGAATGTTCACCGGGCCTGTCGGGTGTCCGTTCGGAAGACCCTGTCTCGGATGAGTCGGTCGGCCCCTTTCTTCCCGGCATCGAGCACCGGATCGTGGACGGACAAGGAAAGAAGGCGGCGACCGGCGAGGTGGGCGAATTGCACGTTCGAGGTCCCAACGTCATGCTCGGCTACTACCGCGCGCCCGACCTCACCGCGGCGGCGATCGATGACCAGGGATGGTTCAACACGGGGGATCTCGCGCGGGTGAACGGCCAGGGCCATCTTTACATCGCTGGCCGCACCAAGGAACTGATCATCCGCTCCGGCTTCAACGTTTATCCCGCCGAGGTGGAGGCGGTGCTGAACGCGCACGACCAGGTCGTCCAATCAGCTGTGGTGGGACGATCGGTCGATGGCAATGAGGAGGTCGTCGCGTTTGTGCAGCTTCTCCCCGGCACGAGCGTTAGCGCCGAAGACCTGAAGACGTACACGGCCCAATTGCTCACTTCGTACAAGCGTCCGACTGAGTTGATTGTGCTCGACGCTCTGCCCTCAGCCTCCACCGGCAAGATACTCAAACACAAGCTCCGGGACATGGCGATCGAACGGGCGGCCGCGAAGGCGTCCGATGCGGCGGCCGCGGGCTGACGGATGACCAAGGCGTTCGAAATCGAAACGCCAGTTCAGGGAAGAATGGAGAGCGACGGATTTGTCGCCGAAGGGAGATGGCAATGTTGAGAAACACCGTGATTGTAGCCGCGCTCGCGGCATCGATAGCCGGCGCGCCAGCGCGTGCGGAGACGCCGGGAGTCACCGAATCCGAGGTGAAGATAGGAGCGACCTTCCCGTTTAGCGGCCCCGCTTCGCCGCTCAGCAATACCGGAAAGGGCCTGATCGCCTACGTCAATTCGATCAACGAGCGCGGCGGCATCAACGGGCGGAAGATAAACCTCGTCACCTACGACGATGCTTACAGTCCTCCCAAGACGGTGGAGCAGACCAGGAAACTCATCGAGAGCGACGAGGTGGCATTCCTGTTCGGCCCGCTGGGTACGCCCGGCATCAGCGCCACCATCAAGTACGTCAACGCGAAGAAAGTGCCGCACCTGTTTGTCGTGAGCGGAGTCACCAAGTTCACGAATTTCGCCGAATTTCCCATGACCACGACCGGATTGCCGAGCTACGACACGGAGGGGCGCATATACGCGAAGTACATCACTCAGACCCGTCCGGACGCGAAGATTGCCATCCTGTATCAGAACGACGATTTGGGTAAGGACTTCGTCAATGCATTCAAGGGCTACCTGAAGGACGATTTCGACAAGAAAGTCATCGTGTCCTCCTACGAGGTGACCGAGCCGACGATTGATTCCCACGTCGTTTCGCTGAAGTCGTCTGGCGCGGAAGCTTTCCTGGTCGCTGGCACGCCAAAATTCGCAGCGCAGGCGATCAAGAAGGCAGACGAGATCGGCTGGAAGCCGCTGTTCCTGATCAATTACGTTTCGAGTTCTGTGTCTTCGACCATCGTCCCCGCAGGGCCGGAAAAGGCCATAGGCATCGTCGCCGCGACGATCACCAAGGATCCGAACGACAAGAAGTGGGCCGACGATCCCGGCATCAAATGGTACCGTGACCATTTCACCAAATACCTGCCGGGGGCCGATATCGGCGACAATAATTATATGTTCGGTACCCAGCAGGGACAGATCCTGGAGCAGGTGCTCAAGCAGTGCGGCAATGATCTCTCGCGCGAGAACATCGTCAAGCAATCGCGGAGCCTACGCGGGCTGTCGCTTCCGACGGCCATACCGGGTGTTATGATCAACACGGGCCCGGAAAGCAGCATGGCGTACACGCAGCTCCAGTTGCAGCGCTGGAATGGGACCACGTGGGAGCAATTCGGTAACGTAATCAGCGCCGAGGGCAAGTGAACTGGCCGTTGGAAGCTGCTATGCGGGTGATTTGAGTCCGCAAAGCCAGCAACTGAATCATGGAGGACCAATGTCCAGCGAGGCACTTTTGCGGCCTTTCAGGCTGAAAGGGCTGAACTTGCCGAACCGGGTCGTGATGGCGCCGATGACGCGCTCATTCTCTCCTGGCGGAATTCCGACCGAAGACGTCGCGCGGTATTACGCCCGTCGGGCTGAAGGAGCGGTCGGGTTGATCATATCGGAGGGTACGGGCGTGGATCGTCCAGCATCCCTGAACGATCCGAATGTTCCGCGCTTTCATGGCGAGAAGGAACTGGCCGGGTGGCGGCGTGTGGTTGACGAGGTGCACGCCGCGGGCGGCCTGATGGCACCGCAGCTATGGCATGTTGGAGCCGTTCGCACGCGCGCCCCGGATTGGTCTCCTCCCGGTGCTTACGACAGTCCGTCCGGTCTGTCGCGACCGGAGAAGAAGTTCGGCGAGCCGATGAGCGAAGAGGACATCGCAGACGCCATTCGCGCTTTCGCCGATGCGGCGCTTGCGGCGAAGCGCCTGGGATTCGATGCCGTCGAATTGCACGGCGCGCACGGCTATCTGATCGATCAGTTCTTCTGGGACGGTACCAATCGCCGGGAGGATGCCTATGGAGGCAAGGACCTGCCGGGCCGAGCGCGGTTCGCCGCTGATATCGTCCAAGCGGTGCGCAAATCGGTCGGAGCCGAATTTCCGATATTGCTCCGCATCAGCCAGTGGAAGCAGCAGGACTACGAAGTGAAGCTGGCCGATACGCCTCGCGCATTGGAAGCTTGGCTCAAGCCTCTGGTCGACGCCGGAGTCGATATCTTGCATTGCTCGCAACGGCGCTTCTGGGAGCCGGAGTTCGACGGCTCTAATTTGAATTTCGCCGGATGGGCCAAGAAGGTGACGGGAGTACCGACGATTTCGGTCGGGTCGGTCGGTCTGACCGGCGAATTCATCGCTGCATACGGCGGAGAAAGCTCGTGTCCGGCGTCCCTCGACGAGTTGATCCGCCGCCTCGACCGCGAGGAGTTCGATCTTGTCGCGGTGGGTCGCGCGCTGCTTCAGGATCCGCAGTGGCTGCTGAAGGTACGTGACGGCAGGACAGAGGAACTGATGGCTTTCGAGCGAACCGCATTCGCGGCGCTGAGCTAATCCGAGCGATGAAGGGTGTCGGGGCAGGGTTCGTCGCTACTGAATAAGGGCTATCCAAATGTTGGGTAGCCGGTGCCACGACGATCGGTCCAAGCTGGCTGGCCAAGAATGATCGGCTGCGCGGCAGTCGACGACGGGAGGAGCCTGCGTGTCGTTACGCAGTCGCCTGGAAGCAATTCGGAGACCGGCAATGAACGACACAAAAACCCACGTCGGCCAAATCCGCACCGAGGTGCACGGGCATGTGTTCAAGATCATCATCGACAACGTTGCGAAGAAGAACTCGTTCAGTCCGCAGATGATGGCGCAGATGTCGGATGCGATGACGCTTCTCGACCGCACCGGCGACTACTGGGTCGGGGTACTCTGCGCCGAGGGCCCGGATTTCACGGCCGGGTTGGATATGCCGAAATTCTTTGGGCCAAAGGCCGAGAATACCGAGGACAAGCCCGGCAACATCGATGCGTTTGCGCTGAAAAGCCGATGCCGCAAGCCGATTGTGACGGCCGTACAGGGGATCTGCTTTACGATCGGCATCGAAATGATGCTGGCCGGCGACATCGTCGTGGCGGCCGACGACGCCCGGTTCTGTCAGATGGAATCCAAGCGCGGGATCGCGCCCCTTGGTGGTGCCCATTTCCGGTATTTGACACGGGCCGGTTGGGGAGACGCGATGTATCACCTGTTCCTGTGTGACGAGTTCGGCGCAGCCCGGGCTCACAAGATCGGGTTCGTTCAGGAAGTCGTTGCACCCGGCCAGCAGATCGCGCGTGCAATGGAGATTGCGAATCTGATCGCCAGGAATGCGCCGATCGGCATTCAAGTGACCAAGGAAGCCGCGTTGAAATACATCGAGGCCGGCGAGAGAGCCGCGATCGATTACATTCCCAAGATCAAGGATCGCGTCTTCAGCAGCGAAGACATGAAGGAAGGCATCCAGTCTTTCGTGGAGCGTCGCTCGGCAGTGTTCCGCGGGAAATAGAGATCCCGTGGAACCGCACAGAACTTCGCTCACGAGCCAGAGGATTTGACCATGGGAAGCATCAAGAAGGCATTCGATCTCACTGGCAGGAACGCCCTTGTTACAGGAGGCTCCCGTGGCCTCGGGCTTCAGATCGCCGAGGCGCTAGGTGAGCAAGGGGCGCGGGTCGTGATCTCCTCTCGCAAGGCGCCAGATCTGGAAAAGGCCCAGGCGCATCTTGCCGGGCTCGGCATCAAGGCGGAGTGGGTCGCAGCGGATAATTCGAGGGACGAAGACGTCAAGCGGCTCGCCGACGAAACGATCAAGAGGCTCGGACGGGTGGACATTCTGGTGAACAACGCGGGCGCTACTTGGGGCGCGCCGACCGAAGATCACCCGATCGAGGCGTGGGACAAGGTGATGAACCTGAACGTTCGTTCGCTGTTCTTGCTCAGCCAACAGGTGGCCAAACACTCGATGATTCCGAACAAGTATGGCCGCATCATCAATCTAGCCTCGATCGCAGGCCTGTTCGGAAGTTCCGGCGATATGCAGACGGTCGCATACAATACGAGCAAAGGCGCGGTGGTCAACTTCACGCGGGCGTTGGCGGGGAGTTGGGGACGCTACGGAATTACGGCCAATGCTCTGGCGCCCGGCTTTTTCCCATCGAGGATGACGAAGGGCACGATCGAAGCTGTCGGAGTCGAAAAGCTCGCCGCCGGGGCGCCGCTGCGCCGCATCGGCGACGAGGACGATCTGAAAGGCGCCGCGGTCCTCTTCGCCAGCGACGCCGGCAAGCACATTACCGGACAGATCCTGGCCGTCGATGGCGGTCTGACTTCGGTGCTATCGTCTTCCTGAACTTCCGTCTGGCCGCTTGCGGTTCTGCGGTGATACCGTTCGTGGCGGCGGACGGCTAGGGGACCACCAGGGTCAGCGTCTCGGCAACCAGAGCCGGCGTTTGACTATTCTCGATCTCGAGTACTGCGTTGCCCTTGACCAACATACGCCCGTTGTCTTTCGGTTCGACGCTGGTCATGGAAAGCTGAAGGCGAACGCGGTTGCCCGACCTTACCGGTGTCAGGAACCTGACCTTGTCCAGACCATAGTTGAAGACGGCAGATGCGTCGACCGGAGCGAGCCCCAGGTCCATGCCAAGTGGTGCAATCAACGAAAGGCTCAGGAATCCGTGGGCAATGGTACCGCCTGCCGGACTTTCCTTGCTCGCGCGCTCGGCGTCGACGTGGATCCACTGCCTGTCTCCGGTACAGTTCGCGAACTGGTCGATCATGGACTGGTCGATGGTGACCCAATCGGACGTTCCGAGATCCTGGCCTACGAAATCCCTGATCGCCTCGAGTGTGATCGTTGCCATCGCTGGTGCCCGTTGTTTCGACTAGTGGCATATTCCCCCATATCGCGAGGAAGGCCATGTCGATTTTGTTTAACGGGGGCCGCAATATTGAATAACGGTCGAGTTTTGATGGTGTTTTCGCTTGAGTTTCCGGGTCCTGCGACGTCGTTCGCACTCGTCGATCAGGAACCCGAAGCGCTTGCGCAAAGGACGGGAGCATGACCGAGGCAAGCTGGGATTTGTTTCGCTTGTTTTCCGTGGTGGCGAGAACCGGAAGCGTCAATCGTGCCGCGCACGAATTGGGTATGAGTCAACCGACATTGAGCAGGCGTCTCAAGGAGCTGGAGCGCTACGTGGCCGCTCCCCTGTTCTTTCGCGCCTCGTCCGGGGTGAAGCTGACGCAGGAAGGCGAGGACCTGCAACGCTCGGCCGGCGATATGATGCTCGCATTTGAGTCGTTTCATCGCGATCTGCGTTCGCGGGTCGGGCAGCGATCGTCAGTGGTCAGGATATCGGCGACCGAAGGCATGACCAAGCACTGGCTTCTCCCGCGGGTTAAGGAGCTACGGCGGCGCGATAGCCGGATCTATCTGGAAATAATCTCCACGGTGAATCAGCAGAGCTTGGCAACGAGCGATCTGGATTACGTCATCAGGATGGGAGATCCCGGTGAGAACGATCTCATTGGAAAGCGGGTCGCCGATGTGCCGATGGGGATATTCGCTTCCGAGCAGTACCTTGCCGGACGCTCTGCGCCTCGATCATTGCCTGAGCTCAGGGATCACGACATCATCGGCCATACTGCCGATTTTGTCTCGTTCCGCAATGTTCGGCCCAATCAGAGGCATCTATTGGAATATTTCTCGGAAGCGGCGGGTACCCGCAGCGTTGTTCGGGTCAACCCGGTGGCTAACCATTTTGCCGCCGCCGGTTGTGGCCTCGGGCTTGCGCTTCTTGCTGTACCGTTCGCGCAGGCCGAGGGGCTGGTTCAAGTATTGCCGCAAGAGACCGTCACGATGAACGTATGGCTGCTCCGCAGGCGCGAGAGCGACCTGAGAAAATTAACTCGTGAAGTCAGGCGATTCCTTGAAGCAGAATTCGCTGCTTCCAGGGAATGGCTTGCCGGCACCCCCCGAAGTGCGAGAGCGACCAAGCGCAAGGCTTGAGGCCGTTTCAACTGCTGTCATTGCCGTGTTTGGATCCATCGCGGTAAGACGTGCGAACCGGCAGTCGTCATTCTGCGCTGAATAGCGGTAGTCCAGAATTTAGGTACTCGCCGGGCGCTCTGCCGGTCATCCTCCATCCTAAAATCTATATTGGGAGGGGTGGATGATCGAACCGGCAGAGTCCTTGCTGTCAACGCCGATCCAGACGATCGCGGACATTCCGCGACGTTACGCGGCGAGCACCCCCGACGCGATCGCGCTGAGCTTCGAGGGGCGCGAAACAAGCTATCGGTCCCTGGACGGATTATCCAATCAAGTCGCCAACGGTCTTGTGGCTATGGGTGCGCGACCGGCTAGCCGTATTGCGATACTCGACAAGAATTCGGATATCTTCTTTCAGGTGCTGCTCGGAGCAGCCAAGGTCGGCGCCGTCCTGGTTCCCATCAATGCAAGGCTGGCACCTCCCGAGATCGTTTTCGCAGTCAACGATGCCAAAACCGAAATTCTCTTCATCGGGGAATCGTTCGAGAAACTCGTCACTGAAATCCAGGATCAGCTGGACACTGTTTACCAAATCATTGTGCTGGACTCACGTTACCTAAAGTGGCGCGACGTCCACCCCCTGACTGAGCCGAGCCTGCCAGTCAGCCCGGATGACGTCTGCTTGCAGCTCTACACCAGCGGCACGACAGGTTATCCAAAGGGGGTGCAGCTTTCGCACGCAAATTTTCCCCTACAGGCGGTGGACGACTGGAAAGCGTGGTCGTCCGACGACGTCATGCTGCTTGCAATGCCGTTGTTCCACATCGCGGGGGTAGGTACCGGCGTGTTCGGTCTGATGGCCGGCCTCAAGACGATTGTGCTTCGCGAGTTCGTTCCATCTCAGGCGCTTGAAGCCATACAGCGCGATCGGGCTACGGTCACCTTTCTCGTTCCGGCGATGTTGTTGGCGATGCTGGCCGAGCGTGACGTCGAGAAATTCGATCTCTCCTCGCTGAGGCAAATTCTTTACGGAGCGTCCCCGATACCGCTCGAACTTCTCAGGAAGTCACTCTGTGTGTTCAAGCATACGGGGTTTTTCCAGGTCTACGGCCTCACCGAAACGACTGGCGTCATCACCGTTTTGGGAGACGCAGACCACTCCGCTGGCGATAGCGAACTCCTGAGGTCGTGTGGCCGCCCTATCGAAGGCGTCGAACTGCAGATCATCGATGCTTCGGGAAAATCGTTGCCAGCTCGACAGGTGGGTGAGGTCGTCTGTCGCTCATCGCAAAATATGCGGGGGTATTGGAATCGGACGGACGACACAGCGAGGACCATCCGGGACGGTTGGCTGCATACCGGCGATGCCGGATTCCTTGATGAAAACGGCTATTTGTATATCCACGATCGCTTGAAGGACATGATCGTTCCGGCGGAGAGAACGTCTACCCCGCCGAGATCGAAAGTGCCTTGTACGGGCACGCGGATATTGCCGACGTCGCCGTCATCGGCGTACCTGACGACCGATGGGGTGAAGCGGTCAAGGCAATCATCGTGTTGAAACCGGATCGTTCGGCCGATCCGGCGGCCATACTGCGTTTCGCGCGAGATAGGCTGGCGGGGTTCAAGATCCCGAAGTCGATCGAATTCGTGGACGAGCTTCCCCGCAATCCATCCGGAAAGATACTGAAGCGATTGCTGCGCGAGCGCTACTGGGAAGGATATGAGCGGAGGGTCAACTGAGTGTGGTTGGCCGAGCTGAATGTATCGGGCCGGGGAGACGTTTTTGCTAGGCGACCGCTGCGTCCTGCAACTTGAGCGACTGAAGCGTCAGCACCTCGGTCAAGCGCAGATGTTCCGTCATCAGATCGGTGGCGAGTTTCACATCGCGGCCAAGAATAGCGCGTGCCAGCGCCGAATGTTCGACGCGCAGATCACGATCCGCGCGCGACATTCGAACATTGATACGGCGATAGCGTTCGCCCTGGACGAAGAGTTGTTCGCGGATTCGCAGCAGCCAGGGGCTGTCGCAGGCGGCCACCAGGGCGGCATGGAATTTCGCGTGCGCGATCATCCAGTCGTCGCCCAGGTCGTGGATGTCATGGGGCGTATGCGAGAGTTCATGATCGGCTGCGACAATAGCAGCCTCCCATTTGAGGCCGCCGAGTTTCATCGCGCGGTGCATGCATTTCAGTTCGATGTCGATTCTGACGGCCGTCAGGTCCGAAACGTCGGCGGCATTGATGGGCGCTACCCGGAAACCTCGCTGGGGCTCCGCAATGACCAGTGCCTCGGCAGAGAGACGCGAAAGGGCCTCCCGTACAACGCTCGGGCTCACCGTAAGATATTGAGCCAAATCCTGAATTTTCAACTTCCCGTCGGCCGGCAAGCGGCCCGCCAAGATGTCCGAGCGAAGCCGAACATAGGCTGAAACGGTAAGGCTGGTGGCGTCTGGGGACATCCTTCCATTTTCACAAGGATTCGGGGGAATACAAGACAGAACAAAAAATATCTTTTTTATATTGACCGTATGATTTTTTAATATACCGTTCCATTATCGAACTTTAAGCACGCTCAAGAAAAGTCCGGAGGAAATCAATGACCACACCAAACCAGTTGGTTGCCGTCAGTCGGGAGGGCGATCTCGTTACTCTGACGATGACCTTCGCTCCCTATAATCTCGTCGGTAAGCCGCTGCTGACTGCCCTCATTGACGCGGTTGAGAAGGCTCACAAGGAAGGCGCGCGCGCCATTATCCTTCGAAGCGCGTTGCGGCACTTTTCCGCAGGTGCTGAAATAGAACTATTCGACAATCAAGGCGAACGGCTGCCCGAGATAGATGTGTGCGCCTGCCTGGATGCGCTCGAACAGGTCCCGGTGCCGATCATCGCGAGCATGCACGGATTGGCGCTCGGTGGCGGATTCGAGCTGGCGCTGGCCTGCGACATCATCGTTGCTGCGGACTCCTCGAAGGCCGGCATGGTCGAAGTGACGCTGGGCCTGCACCCGCTAATGGGCGCTATTCAGCGCGTGGCATCGCGCGCCGGCGTGGCGCGCGCCAAGGAGATGGCTCTGTTCGGCCGTCGTTATGATGCGGCCACGCTTGAGCGCTGGAACATCGTCAATCGCGTGGTGCCCGAAGCGCAGCTTGAAGAAACGACGCGTATCCTCGCGCTCGAGCTTGCTATGGGCCCGACGGTGGCACATGGTGCCACCAAACGACTGATCCGGGAATATATCGACGAGAGCGTCGTGAAAGCCGATCGCGCAATGTCCGACGCGCAGCGCCCGATCTTCCAGAGCGACGATCTCGTCGTTGGCCTCAAGGCCTTCCGCGAATCCGGGCCTGGTCACGCCATTTTCTCGGGCCGGTGAGGAGGGATCATGACAAATCGTGCACCCCTTGCCGGAATCAAGGTCGTCGACTTTTCGCGCGTCCTTGCTGGTCCCCACTGCACCAGGGCCCTGTCGGACCTCGGCGCCGACGTGATCAAGATCGAGCCGCCGCGCGGAGACATCTCGCGGTACGCACTGCCCGGCGACGAAACCGCGAGCATGTCTCATTATTATATCCAGCAGAACGTCGGGAAGCGGAACATCAGCATCGACCTCAACTTCCCCGAAGGAAGAGAAGTCGTTCGCAAGATGTGCGACAGCGCCGACATCATCGTCGAGAATTTTCGTGCCGGCACCTTGAAATTCTTCGGTCTCGATTATGAATCCGTCGCAGCACGCAACCCGAAAGTCGTCTACGCCTCGATCAGCGGTTACGGCCAGGGTAGCGCGCTGTCACACCGCAGCGCCTACGCGCCGACCGTCCATGCCGAATCCGGCTTTGTCGGCGGGATGATCGACCATCTCGGCGAGGATCTCGCGGTCAAGCGGCATGATGCCTATTCGCATGCCGACATTTATACGGGTCTCGAGGCGATCATCGGCATTCTCGCGGCACTTCACCACCGTGACCGGACAGGCGAGGGCCAATATGTCGACATTGCGATGGCCGCCACCATGCTTGCCGTCAATGAACGGGTTCATGCCGATCTTTCTGACGCAGATTTAGGCGGCGAACCGGCGGCGCTTGGACCTGCGGACTCGCCGTTCTTCAAGACGAGCTATGGCGATGTCATCACAATCGCGACCAGCGTCGTCAGCAGTCTGACATTTCCGAACTATATCGCGGCGATGCGCCGCCCCGATCTCGCTCTTGATCCCAGATTCGCCACGCCGGCGGCGCGCCGGAAAAATATCAATGCGCTTTATCAGATCATCCAGCAGTGGATTCTTTCCTTTGCCACGGCCGGCGAACTCGATGCCCAGCTCGACGAAGTGAAGCTGGCGTTCGGCGTGGTCCGCTCGGTCAAGGACTTCGCCGGTTCGGACTGGGTCAAATGGTGGGGCGCGATAGAAGAGGTCACCGACCGCCGCGGCAAGGCGGTCAGGATCCCCGGCAAGCCTTGGCACTTCTCAAAGACGCCGCTCGCGGCGGCGCGCGAAGCCGCCTATCGCGGCGAACACAACGTCGAAGTGATGAAGGAATACGGCTACTCCGACCAGGAGATTGCCGCCCTTACCAATTCGGGCGTGCTGCTGACGAACGTCCCGCCACGACCCTCGCCGCTGACGGAAGCATCCCCGCCGCCCGATAACGGCGATGTCTTGAAGCAGGCGTCCTAGCCGTCGTCGAAACCGATCAGAAAAAAATCTGTGGGAGGGAAATCATGTCGTTGCTGTTGTCCTCGGAACAAACGCGCAAAATCCTGTCTAATCCGTCTTTCAAGGAGCTGACCGCCGCGCGGGCGCGGTTGCGGTGGGGGCTCTCGATCGTCACGTTGCTGATGTTCTTCGGCTTCATCGGCCTGATCTCAGCGGCGTCGTCAACGCTCGGGAAGAGCATGGCAGGCGGAGCCATTCCGTTGGGCATGGCGATCGCGCTTGGCATGATCGCCCTGGTCGTCGCTCTGACCGGTTACTATGTACGCCGTTCCAACACCTACTTCGACGGACTGACGCAGATCGTTCACCGGGAGTGTGGCCGATGATCGGGCGTATTGCATTGGCGATCATCGCGGCGACGTTTTCCTTTTCCGCACACGCGCAGGCGACTGCTGTCGTAGCCGGGCGCGACACCAACTGGGTCGCCATCAGCATGTTCCTGTTGATCGTGGCTGTCACGCTTCTCATCACCTATCGATCAGCTGGCCGCACCAAATCGAAGGCGGACTTCTATACCGCAGGACATGGGATCACCCCGCTTCAGAACGGCCTGGCGATTGCCGGGGATTTCCTTTCCGCCGCGGCCTTCCTTGGCATCTCGGCGCTGATCTATGCCACCGGCTTCGATGGCCTTATCTATGCGCTTGGCTTCTTGACGGGTTGGCCGATCGTGCTGTTCCTGATGTCGGAGCGTTTGCGCAACCTCGGTAGTTACACGTTTGCCGACGCGGCGTCGTTTCGCCTTGATCGGACCTCGGTCCGTTTGGTCGCCGCCACCGGTAGCCTCGTGGTCGTGCTGTTCTACCTGATCGCGCAGATGATCGGCGCCGGCAAAGTCATTCAGCTTCTGTTCGGCGTGAACTATCTGTTCGCGGTCGCCGGTGTCGGACTTCTGATGATCGTCTATGTCGCTGTTGGGGGCATGCAGGCAACCACCTGGGTTCAGATCACCAAGGCGCTGCTGCTGCTGGTCGGCGGCACCTTGATGGCGCTGGTGGTGCTGTGGCGCTTCGATTTCAGCCTTGGACGTCTTTTCGTCGAGGCGAGCCGGGTCCACCCCAAGGGCGCAGCAATTCTCTCTCCCGGCGGGCTGTTCGCTGAGCCGGTTTCCGCAATCTCGCTTGGTCTCGCGCTGGTGTTCGGGACCGCTGGATTGCCGCATATCCTGATGCGGTTCTTCACCGTCGCGGATTCCGCAGGCGCAAGGAAGTCGGTTTTCTATGCGACGACCTGCGTGGCTTATTTCTGCCTGGTCATCCCGCTGTTCGGCTTTGCCGCGATGGTGGTCCTTATGCCGGACGCGAGTTTCTTCAATGTCAGCGTGGGCGGTCAGTTCAACAAGATCACCGATCTGATCGGCGGTCCCAATATGGCGGCGGTCCACCTGGCGGGCGCACTCGGCGGACCGATCCTGCTTGGGTTTATCTCGGCCGTCGCGTTTGCCACCATTCTCGCCGTGGTAGCCGGATTGACGCTCGCCGGCGCCTCCGCGGTGAGCCACGATATTTATGGTCAAGTGATTGCGAAGGGTAACGCGCAGGAAGCACGTGAAGTGATGGTTGCGAAGATCGCCGCGGTCGCGATCGGCATCGTCGCGGTGGGCCTTGCCATCACTTTCGAGAACCAGAATGTCGCGTTCATGGCGGGGTTAGCGCTCTCGGTCGCGGCAAGCTGCAATTTTCCAGTGCTGGCGATGGCGATCTTTTGGCGCGGTACCACCACGCGCGGCGCGGTTGCCGGCGGCCTGGTCGGCCTGTTTAGCTCTCTCCTGTTCGTCGTGCTGAGCAAAACCGTCTGGGTCGCGGTGTTCCATTTCGCGGTACCGTTGTTTCCCTACGACAATCCGGCGCTCTTCTCGATGCCGCTGGCATTCCTGGTGATATGGCTCGGTTCGCTGAGTGACCGAACGGCCCGTGCGGCGGCCGAGCGGCGCGCGTTTGATGCTCAGTTTGTACGATCGGAAATCGGCATCGGGCCCTTTGTAGGCAACAACGCGCCGGCGGGAGTTGCCTGATGAATGCTATGATCGACGAGACCCACGATCCGGCACGCCGCAGTTTTGTGTCGGCCGCCAACGATCCCTCCGGCGAGTTCCCCATCCAGAATCTGCCGCTCGGCGTCTTCAGCCGTGGCAAGGACGGAAAACTGTCCGCGGGGGTTGGGATCGGCGATCAGATCCTTGATCTTCATGCGGCACACGGGGCCGGTCTCCTGCCAGGAGAAATTCCCGAGTGGACCGTCGCCGACTCCTCGCTCAATTCGCTGTTTGCGTTGGGGCCTCGCTCGTTGCGAACTTTACGAAAGGCAATCAGTGCCGCGCTTGACGCCGGCTCAAGCGGTGAGGCTGCGCGCCGCCGTGCGTCAGACCTGCTGGCCCCAATGAGCGCCTGCACGATGTATCGTCCGACCGCGGTGCCGAACTACACGGATTTTTATGCCGGCATACATCACGCGAAGGCGGCGGGCGCGCTTCTCACGCCTGAGAATCCACTGCCTGCCAACTATAAGTGGGTGCCGATTGCCTATCACGGACGGGCTTCTTCGGTGCAAGTCGGGCAGGGTGTTGTTCGCAGACCCATTGGACAGCGGACGCCATCGGTCGACGGAGGCAGTCCCGGTTTCGGTCCGTGCGACCGGCTCGATTTCGAACTAGAGATGGGATTCTATCTCAGCGGCGGCAACGAGCTCGGAAGTCCGATCCCGGTTGCGCGCGCAAGCGAACAGATTGTCGGCTATTCACTTCTCAACGACTGGTCGGCGAGGGACGTCCAGCGCTGGGAGATGTACCCACTCGGGCCATTCCTCAGCAAGAGCTTCGCGACGTCCGTCTCGCCGTGGGTTGTCACTGCGGACGCATTGGCTCCATTTCGCATTCCGGCAATGGTTCGTCCCGACGGGGATCCCCAGCCGTTGAATTATCTGCTCGACGACGACGATCAGAGAAATGGTGGGCTGGACATCCGCCTGAAGGTGTTTCTGACGACAGCAAAGATGCGGGCCGCGAGGGACGTTCCTGCCGAAATTCTCAGTTCGAACGCCAAATATCTATATTGGACTCCGGCGCAGATGGTTGCGCACCACACGATCAATGGATGCAACCTTCTATCGGGGGATCTGATCGGCACCGGCACGATCTCCGGGCCTACCGACGCCGAATTGAGCAGCATGCTTGAATTCACTTTGGCTGGAACCCGCCCCGTGACGCTTCCCAACGGAGAGCGTCGCGGCTTTCTGCTCGACGGCGACGAGATCAGATTTGAGGGGCGCTGCAGCCGTGAGGGTTTTGTATCCATCGGGTTCGGAGCCTGCGTCGGGATGATTGCAGCACCGCACCAAGCGGCGCTTGAAAACAGGGCGGCCTGACCCGCGCGCGTTCGGCGAAAAGTCGGGCCGGCCGAGCAACTCGCTCCGAACGGGTTTTCGGAGCCCGGAACACGACAGAACAAGCAATGCCCAGGAGGAGGAACGGCCATGGAAAATTGCCGCATGATCGCATACGCCATGATCACGATGCCGGACATTGACATCGAAGAGGTCCAGTTTGGGCAACTTCTCGTCCTTCTCGTAGTCTTATCAATAGCCGTGTTAGGCCGCTTGGCTGCATTTATCTTCTGACCCCTCATAACGCGGTCAGTCTTGCCGTGGGCTCATGCGACGTCGGTGATCGATCGTATGATCCTGCGTTTGCGAGAAGCGGCGTGAATACGATTGAAGGTTGTGGCGCGCGAGCGCTCGTACCTGGAGATCGTCGGTATTGGTTGCGCGTTCACGTTCCGAACGTGTGAGCTTTGCCTTCGGAGGGCAATGGTCGACTTACGCTGCCAGTCGGGGAACGGCCGCTTGCCCGATTGAAAGAGTTGGGTGTTGCGAGCAGCAATTTGAGCTTGATTTGCATCCCCGAAGAGTAGCTGGAAAGCGCAACAACCCCGCGGCGGACTCTTAATCAGCGGCTCCGTCGGAATCGAGAATTTTACGTCGCGCGGGCGTGCGTGGACCGCGTAAGAACGGCGGCTTCTGGCGGGCTATTAACGCGCGAGGTCGGGAGTTAAGCTGCCCTCCGGTAAGAGAACAGCGCCTCCACAGTAGTGGGTTTACCCATGTAGCGCTCTCCCGCTACCAAACCTGCGATTTTGCACGCCAAATTACGATTTTCTGCGATTGTGCACTTCTGATAGTAGCGGATGGCGTCCGGTGGCGTGCGATAGTTCGAAGTCGCATGATCGCGACTCGCGGGTTTGACTCCCACTGTCTCCGCCATAATAATGCGGCTTCGAGAAAGCCCGGTAAAATCAGGCCTTACCGCACGCCAGAGATCCAAACCAGAGTTGTAAAATCCGTCATCCAATCAATGGCCGGGAAGCGCTTGAGGATGGCAAGCATGACGATGTGCTGGTGCGGGCATCTCCATCACACCAGTTATCCTCACGCCCGCTCTGCAAAGCTCGCGAGGACCAAAAGCCGGACAGCCTCGGCGAACTGGCGCACCCGCAACCGGTCCATCATGCGTGAGCGGTGAACTTCGACCGTGCGCACACTGATACCAAGATCGAATGCGATGACCTTGTTTTGCTGCCCGGCCACGAGCGCCTCAAGAACCTGCCGCTCGCGTGGACTTAGCGTATCGATTAACGCTGCCGCCATGGCAATATCATCGGTCCGGCCCTCCGACGCGCTGGTCTTCAGCGCGGACTCAATCGCCGCTATCAGGGCGTCGTCGCTGTAGGGCTTTTCGATGAAGTCCACAGCTCCCGCCTTCATCGCTCGGACCGCGGTCTGCACGTCGCCTTGAGCTGTCACCACAATGACCGGCAAGTCCGGGTTTATCAGCCGAAGGCGAGCATGAACCTCGAAGCCGTCCATCTCCGGCATACGAAGATCCAGCAGGACGCAGCCCCCGAGTAAGCTGCCAGCGACGTCGAGGAACGCTTTTGGCGTTGCATACGACGCCACCTGGAAACCGACCGCATCAAGCAGCCGCTCCAACGATCGGCGGATCGCCGGGTCGTCATCGATAACGTAAATGAACCGTTCGGCGGTCATCGGTGCACTCATCGCTCGGGCGGGACAGGCAGCGTCACACGAAAGATTGCTCCGCCGCCGCAATTGGGCTCATACCCCAGCTTTCCGCGATGGGCCTCGACGATCGAGCGGCAGATCGAGAGTCCTAGTCCCATGCCATCGACTTTTGTGGTGTGGAATGGCTCGAAGAGGTGTTCGACAACATCGTCCGGCAGGCCTGAGCCACGATCTGCTACAGCGATCTCAATCGACTCGTCATCGAGACGCGCTGTGACCACTTCCAACTCGCGCCCCTCGCACTGCGCCATCGCCTCGTGCGCATTGCGTATCAGGTTAAGCATGACCTGCTGCAATTGAATTCGGTTTGCAAACACCGCCTCGGCGCGGGGATCGAAGCTCAACCGGACCTGCACTCCGTGCGGTCCGGCTCCCGCCGAGGCAAGATGACTGGCTTCATGGATCAGGTTGGGAAGGTTTTCGATCCGCATTTCCGTCTCGCCCCGCGTAACGAATTCTCGCAGCCTCCGAATGATCTCGCCGGCGCGGAGCGCCTGATCGGCGGCCTCGCCAAGGACATCGCGTACCGTGGCGACCCTTTGGGGGGCGAGAGGCCCGTTGGCCATCATCCGGTGCACAGCGTTGATCGAATTTGTGAACGCGGTCAGCGGTTGGTTCAATTCATGCGCCAATGCGCCGGCCATCTGACCCGCTGTGCTCAGCCGCGACGCATGATGGAGCTCCGCTTGTAGCTGCTGTGCGCGTACATCCGCGCACAGCCGCTCCTCGGCTTCGAGCGTCAGTCGCTCGATCGCTTCCGCCAATTCCGATGTCCGTTCCGCCACCCGCTGCTCCAACGACTCGTTGAGGCGTCGAAGATCACTCTCGAGCTTTTTCTGATGCCTCAGATCGCGGCTGACGGTCGCCATGTTCGTAGGCCGGCCCGTGCGCGCGTCGTCGATGCGGAACCAATCGACCAGGAAGGGAATGACTTCTCCAGTTTTGAAGTGGCGGAAGTTGAGCTCGCCGAGCCAGCGTCCGGTTCCCATCACCATCGGAAGCAACTCGCAATGCGCCCGAGTCCGCTCATCGGGAGCCATGAAATCGAAGATATTAAGCCGCTGCACTTCCTCAGTGCCGGAAAGCCCGAGCAGGTCGATGGCCGCCTTATTGAGATATTGCGGCGTGCCGTCTAGATCGGCGAAACCAATGAACTCGGACGACCGCTCGATCACGGTCGCCAGACGCCGTTGCTCGGCCTCCGCGTGCCAGCGTTGGATAGCGAGCGTTACATGGTTCGCCGCAATTCCTAGAAGGAGCCGGTCCGTCTCGCTTGGGAATTGCGGATTGACGGAACCTGCGACCATCCCGGCGTCTCCGCCAAAGCCCATCGGCGCCGCCACGATCCGTAACGTTCCCTTCCCTAGCGGGTTGTCGATCGCGGATATCTGCTCGCGTCTTCCGCGCGATGCACCGCGGAGGATGCGTTCAATGTGACCAGACGATCCGATGGATACCGCTTGGCTCGTGCGCATCACGTCGGCCACCGGTTCGTCGCGCAGCCCCGGCACAGTCACGTAAATGACGTCGGCATTGAGCATCGAAAGCAAAGCGGCCGCCGCGCTGTCGGCGATCTGCCGCGAATTGTAATCTTTCCAGATTGCCGGCAGCGTCGAAAGCGCGACGAGATCGCGGATGCAGCGCCTGAGCTCTTGCGGCTCGGAAAGCTTATCGACCCAAGGCATGTCGCCCGATCCAGTCCACAACAAGACCGCTGAAGGGGAAGTACACTTGTGCTATCGACTGATCGGTTCCGGCGACCACCTCTGCAAAGGACAGCTTCACGGGCTGGAGGTGCGGCTTAATGCCGGCAAAGACCTCTTGCGGGAGTACGTTGAAAATGCGATTGGCGCACTGGAACATGACGAGGCTCCCCGTTCGGCGGGAGCGCAGGAGCGTCTCTCAGCCACTGAAGCCATTAGCTACTCAGTGATGAGAAATATTAGCCCTGCTAATCCGGATTGGCGAGCCTTAGTTCCTAACGGACAGGCAAATCTCTTCTTAGAAAACCTCACTGGACGGGAATGGGGCGGTCACGCGGGGGAACTGACCAGCAAGGTGTCGCAAAAACGCGCTTTGATTACCGTCGGATTTCGCTGGCAGGCGTAGCAAAATGATTACGTAGAATTACTTAATCTGCTTGGCCACTATATCCCCTTACATTTCCGCATCGTTTGGCCGCGACAATTTTGCCGCGGCACGGCCCGCGGAAGCAAAGGCGATGACAAATCTCGAGGAGCCGCTCGACGCTGCAACTCGGCAACAAATCGACCCCGTCCTGCAGCGGCTGAGATATTCCAAGGATGTCGACGCGGACCTGCTGCGGGTCCTCGATATTGCGATCGGCATAACGGGTGCCGATTTGGGCACGGTGCAGCGCTTCGACGAAAGAGCCGACTGCCTGACAATCGTTGCCAGCCGCGGATTCTCGACCGAAGCCCTGACTTTTTTCGGCGTTGTGCGCCGCGACACTAACACCACATGCGCTGCCGCGCTCATGCGGCGCATGCGTGTGTTTGTCGGGGACGTCTCAACGAGCTACCTGTTTGTGGGCACGCGCGAGCTCGATATGCTGCGTGCCAGCGGCATTGCTGCCGTACAATCGACGCCGCTCATCAGCAGCAACGGCCACCTCTGGGGCGTGTTTACAACGCACTTTCGCGAACTGAAGATAGAGAGCGAGTTCGATCATGCTCCGTTGGATCGGTTCGCCCTTCAGGTCGCGGACAGCCTGGAGCAACGAGAGAGCCTGGTGCCGAGCAAGCACTTTCACGTCAAGCGGGTCGCAGAGGACTCTTAACAGTGAGGCTGAAATGAATCCAACTGCCGAGCCCATTCCGTTTGGACGATCTATGCTTCGCGAGCACCGGCATGTCTGCGCGTTCTTCAATTCTGCAGTGGAGGAATACGACGCGTTGATGCCCTTCATTTGCGACGGCATCAACTGCGGCCAGCGCGCCTTTCATGTCCTCCCTTCTCAACACAGGGAGGATCACCTCAATTGGTTGCGCAACGCCGGCATTGACGTGGAGAAGGCGATGAAAAGCCGTCAGCTCGAAGTCGCGCTGCCGGAGGACACCTATCTCAAAACCGGACGCTTCGACAAGGATGCCATGCTCCTCCTGATCCAGGAGGCCTTGAAGGCCGGCGCCGGGCTCGGCTTCCCGTTGACGCGGATGATCGCGCACGCCGAAATGGCCGTGGACGACTGGAAGAGCGGCATTGAATGGGCCGAATACGAGATGCGGCTCAATAGCGTGCTGCCGAATTATGACGACCCGGTGATTTGCACCTTCGACGTCAATCTGCTGACGGCGCCCCATGCGATCGATATCTTGCGAACGCACCCTATGGTCATCGTCGGCGGCGTCTTGATCGAGAACTCGTTCTTCTCTAGCCCGCAGGACTTTATCCGCGAGGTGCAGTCGCGAACCGGACCAAGCCAATCGTATCGGGCATAGCCTGACGACGCCGTCAAATCCATGTTTGTCGAAGACTTGCCGCCGCTTCTTGACGATCGTCAATGACAAAGGGGCTCGCCCGATGAACCATCCGAAGCGAACCGCGGACCGCCAATTGTTTCGCTGCAATGCTGCCTAATGGCTCGTCACAGGAACCCGAGCATCTGATCGAGTGCTCCCGTTCAGGACGGAACTCCGCTCAACTGCCAGGCGTTTCCGTCGATGCTAGAAATCAATAAGCCTCTTTCTCAAAAAGTCGCGGGCGAAGATCTGCGCGGCTTCGTCCGCGTGCGTGGAGCACGCGAGCATAATTTGAAGAATATCGATCTCGAAATTCCCCGCGATGCCCTGGTGGTGTTTACCGGCGTCTCCGGCTCGGGCAAATCGTCACTGGCCTTTGGAACGCTCTACGCGGAGGCGCAGCGGCGGTATCTCGAATCCGTCTCGCCTTATGCGCGGCGTTTGTTTCATCAGATGGCGGTTCCAGAGGTTGACGAAATCGATGGCTTGCCGCCAGCCGTGGCGCTGCAGCAGCAGCGCGGGTCGCCCACCACGCGCTCCTCCGTCGGCAGCGTCACGACGCTGTCCAACCTGCTTCGAATGCTGTACTCGCGCGCCGGCGATTATTCACGGCGCCAGGCGCATCTCGATGCCGAGGCTTTCTCGCCCAATACGCCGGCTGGAGCCTGTCCTCGATGCCATGGGCTCGGTCGGGTCTACGAGGTGACCGAACGCTCCATGGTGTCGGATAATTCCAAAAGCATTCGCGAGCGCGCGATTGCAGCCTGGCCGCCCGCCTGGCATGGCGGCAACCTGCGCGACATGCTGATTTCGCTCGGTTATGACGTCGATCGTCCATGGCGCGAATTACCGAAAAAAGCCCGCGACTGGATCCTATATACCGAAGAGCAACCGGTGGTCCCGGTTTACATCGGGTATGACGCGAACGAGGTGCGAAGGGCCATCAAACGCGGGGAGGAGCCCAGTTACCGGGGCAATTTCTCCAGCGCCAGGCGATATGTGCTGAACACCTTTGCCACCACTGAAAGCGCGTCAATCAAAAAGCGGGTATCGCGCTACATGGTAAGTACCGAATGCCCGCTCTGTCATGGCAAGCGGCTTCGCCGCGAATCGTTGTCCGTCAAATTCGCCGGCTTCGACATTGCCGATATCTCCAGGATTCCGCTGGGCAAGCTCGCTGACCTCCTGCGACCCTATGCGGAGACCACCGCCCCTGCACTGACCAAGCTTAAGGCGCAGCATCCGGAGAAGGCTTTGGTGGTGCAGCGGATCGCCGAGGACCTCGGTGGCCGCCTCACTGTTCTGCTTGACCTCGGACTAGGCTATCTTTCGCTGGAGCGGAGTACCCCAACGCTCTCTCCGGGCGAACTGCAGCGCCTGCGACTGGCAACCCAAGTGCGTTCCAATCTGTTCGGCGTCGTCTATGTGCTCGACGAGCCGTCCGCCGGACTTCATCCCGCGGACACCGAGGCGCTGTTGACGGCGCTCGACCGGTTGAAAGCCTCCGGCAATTCGCTGTTCGTGGTCGAACACGAGATCGATGTGATCCGGCATGCGGATTGGGTTGTCGACGTCGGGCCTGGCGCCGGCGAACTCGGCGGCCATGTGCTCTACAGCGGTCCTCTACAAGGGTTCAAACAGGTAGAGGAATCGCAAACCCGCCGTTACCTGTTCGGCGACTACATTGTGCCAAACCGAACGCCGCGCTCGCCCAAGGGCTGGTTGCGGCTGCGTGGCGCCAGTCGCAACAACCTTCATGAACTCGATGTCGATTTTCCGTTGGGAGTATTCACCACCGTGACTGGCGTTTCCGGCTCGGGCAAATCGAGCCTGGTGAGCCAAGTCCTGGTGGAATTGATTGCAAGTAAGCTAGGCCATCCCCTACCGTCGATCGACGATGAAGGCGACGAACTCGAGCGCACCGTCGTGACCACACTCGGCGGCCGGATCGCAAGCGGAATGGAGGGTGTCAAGCGATTGGTGGTCGTCGATCAGAAGGCGATCGGACGCACGCCACGGTCCAACCTCGCGACGTACACGGGGCTGTTCGATTACGTTCGCAAGATATTCGCGGCCACCAAGTCGGCGCGCGCCCGTCACTATGACACTGGACGCTTTTCCTTCAATGTTGCCAAAGGCCGCTGCGAGACCTGCGAGGGTCAAGGCTTTGTTTGCGTCGAATTGCTGTTCCTGCCCAGTGTGTATGCACCGTGCCCAAGCTGTCATGGCGCTCGCTACAACGCTAAAACCCTTGAAATAGAATACCGCGGCAAGAACATCGCCGCCGTACTGGGAATGACGGTCGATGCCGCCTTCGCGTTCTTTGCTGAGGAGGCGCAGGTACGCCGGTCCCTCGATGTGCTGCGGCAGGTTGGCCTTGGCTATCTGCGACTTGGCCAGCCGGCGACGGAGCTTTCCGGCGGCGAGGCCCAGCGAATCAAGCTTGCCACCGAGCTGCAGCGGACGCAACGTGGCCAAACGCTCTACGTCCTTGACGAGCCCACCACGGGACTACACCCGGCTGACGTCGAGAAGCTCATCGCACAACTCGACGGGCTGGTCGAATCCGGCAACACCGTCATCGTGGTGGAGCATGACATGCGCGTTGCCGCCGGCAGCGACTGGGTCATGGATATCGGCCCGGGTGCAGGTGACGAAGGCGGTCATGTGGTGGCGTTTGGCACGCCTGCCGAGGTCGCTGGATCGTCCATAAGCCGCACTGCGCCATACCTGTCGCGGTTCAGGGCTCGGCTCGCGGCCGACGCGTCATCGTCCAGTCGCCTTGCGGCACCACAGTAAGATTGCGGAATGGGCGCCAAATGCGATGTCTGTCGGCTCGAAAGATCAAACGTCACTTCGTCGACATACCACCACCCCCACCCTTCCGGTGGATCAAAGGCTTCGATGATCGGGTGTCTTGTCGCGTGAAAGTGTTTTTGTTGCGTGCCTATCTGTCGACTGGTCGCAGCAACCGACATGGTCCCAGATGCAGCAAATCCGTGGATGCAACCAGGTCGCCCGAGTTCAGGCATTCTTCGCCCCTCAAGGCGCTCGGAATAAAGTCAGGGATGGCCGAGAGATGCTTGCAAAGCATCCCTATCTCTAACTGACGCGCAATGGCGCGCCCGTTTGTCTCAGTGCTAATCCAATTGCAAAGCTTAAGCAGCTTCAGCTCGACGGCCGCCGCGCGACGGGCGTGGTGTTTCGGCGATATTGAGCGTCAACTGTCGCAGTAGGCGCCAGCGTTGGCGATGAAAGCCGCTTGGCGAGTTGACGAATGTCAGTGCGAGCTAGCCGAAACCCAAGGATCATGCGGTATGCGTGCTTTTGCGCATAATTCGCTAAACGGCGTGCGGTTGGCGAGCAGATCGTGGATCTCAATACTTTGATCGCGTAGCCCTCCTTTTGCTGATTTGCACTTGGGGGGCGGAGCGGCACGCCGAGGGAAGGCGACGATGAATATTGAACAATATACCGAGCGCTCGCGCGGTTTCATCCAATCCGCGCAGTCGCTGGCGATGCGCGAAGGTCATCAGCAGTTTTCCCCCCTGCATCTGCTGAAGGTCCTGCTTGATGACAGCGAGGGCCTTGCTGGCGGTCTGATCGACCGCGCCGGCGGCAATTCCCGTGCAATCCTGAAGGCGACCGAGGATGCCCTGAACAAGGTGCCAAAGGTCTCCGGGGGCGGTGCCGGGCAGGTTTATCTTGCACCCGAACTGGCGCGAGCCTTCGACGCTGCTGAAAAGGCAGCCGAGAAGGCCGGTGACAGCTTTGTCACGGTTGAGCGGCTTTTGCTCGGGCTCGCCATCGACAAGAATAGCGAGGCCGGCCGGCTACTGGCGAATGGCGGCGTTACTGCGCAGAACCTAAATGCTGCGATCGAATCCTTACGAAAGGGCCGCACTGCGGATTCCGCGACGGCCGAGAATGCCTATGACGCGCTGAAGAAATATGCCCGCGACCTGACCCAGGCTGCGCGCGACGGCAAGCTCGATCCGGTGATCGGCCGCGACGAGGAGATCCGTCGCACCATCCAGGTGCTGTCGCGCCGAACCAAGAACAATCCCGTCCTGATCGGCGAGCCCGGCGTCGGCAAGACCGCCATCGCGGAGGGGCTCGCGCTGCGCATCGTCAATGGCGATGTGCCCGAGAGCCTCCAGGACAAGAAGCTGCTTTCGCTCGACCTCGGCTCGCTGATTGCGGGCGCAAAATACCGCGGTGAGTTCGAGGAGCGACTGAAGGCCGTGCTCCAGGAAGTCACCGCGAGCAACGGCAATTTCATCTTGTTCATCGACGAGATGCACACGCTGATCGGCGCCGGCAAGGCCGACGGCGCAATGGATGCCTCCAACCTGCTCAAACCCGCGCTCGCCCGCGGCGAGCTGCACTGCATCGGCGCGACTACGCTCGACGAATACCGCAAGCATGTCGAGAAGGATGCGGCACTTGCACGGCGCTTCCAGCCGATCTTCGTCAGCGAGCCCAGCGTCGAGGACACCATCTCGATCCTGCGCGGGTTGAAAGACAAGTACGAGCAGCACCATGGCGTGCGGATCACCGATTCCGCGCTTGTTGCGGCGACGACGCTGTCCAACCGCTACATCACCGACCGTTTCCTGCCCGACAAGGCCATCGACCTCATGGACGAGGCGGCTGCGCGGCTGAAGATGCAGGTCGATTCCAAGCCGGAAGAGCTGGATTCGCTCGACCGCGAGATCATCCGGCTCAAGATCGAGCAGGAGGCGCTGAAGAAGGAAAGCGATCTCGGCTCCAAGACGCGGCTGCAGGCGCTGGAGAAGGAGCTTGCCGATCTCGAGGAGAAATCGGCGGCGTTGACCGCGCGCTGGAGCGCGGAGAAGAACAAGCTCTCGAACGCGCAGAAGCTCAAGAGCGAACTCGATGCGCTTCGGGTCGAGCTTGCCAATGCGCAGCGGCGCGGCGAATTCCAGAAGGCCGGCGAGCTTGCCTATGGCAAGATTCCGGCGCTGGAGAAGCAGCTCGCCGAGATCGAGGCCAGCGAGAATGCGGGCGCCACGGTGGAGGAGGCTGTGACCGCCAACCACATCGCGCAGGTGGTCTCGCGCTGGACCGGCGTGCCCGTCGACAAGATGCTCGAGGGCGAGAAGGAGAAGCTCCTCAGGATGGAGGAGCAACTCAGCCAGCGCGTGGTGGGCCAGGCCGAGGCCGTGCATGTGGTAGCGACCGCCGTGCGCCGTTCGCGTGCGGGTCTGCAGGATCCGAACCGCCCCACCGGCTCGTTCATGTTCTTAGGGCCGACCGGCGTCGGCAAAACCGAGCTGACCAAGGCCCTCGCGGAGTACCTGTTCAACGATGAGACCGCGATGGTCCGCCTCGACATGTCCGAGTACATGGAGAAGCATTCGGTCTCGCGGCTGATCGGCGCGCCCCCGGGCTATGTCGGCTATGACGAGGGCGGCGCGCTCACCGAAGCCGTGCGGCGCCGGCCCTACCAGGTCGTGCTGTTCGACGAGATCGAGAAGGCGCATCCCGACGTCTTCAACGTCCTGTTGCAGGTGCTCGACGACGGCCGCCTGACCGACGGCCAGGGCCGCACCGTCGATTTCCGCAACACGCTGATCATCATGACCTCGAACCTCGGTTCGGAATTTTTAGTGAATCAGCCAGAAGGCGAGGACACTTCGGCGGTGCGCGAGCAGGTGATGGGGACGGTGCGGGCGCATTTCAGGCCCGAATTCCTCAACCGGGTCGACGAGATCATCCTGTTCCACCGGCTGCAACGCAGCGAGATGGGACAGATTGTCGAGATCCAATTCGCCAGGGTTCAAAAGCTGCTGGACGATCGTAAGATCACGCTCACGCTCGATGCGGACGCAAGGGATTGGCTCGCAGCGAAGGGCTGGAATCCCGCTTACGGCGCGCGGCCGCTGAAGCGGGTGATCCAAAAGTATCTGCAGGACCCCCTGGCCGAGATGATCCTCGCAGGCGAGGTGAAGGACGGAGACAACGTCGCGATCTCGGCGGAAGGCAATGTGCTGACATTCAACGGCAAGGCGCCGCAGACGGCGGAAATAGCGCAGTTCAACGCGCCATCTCCGAAACGGAGATTGCACTGAACGGCCTGCCTGGACGCTGGCATAGCGTTCTGCGCCAAGGAGTACCAGAACTGAAGGACGGCTCGCTCTGCAAACGCGCAGGGATTGAGATCAGACAGTTCGCAGCAGACAAACATTGAGCAGGATGACATGGCGCAGCGTTGCAGGCACTTGGCAGGAATTCATGACGTCGTTCCCCATTCTCTTGGGTGTGAAGAGTGCCTGCAGCTTGGCGACCCATGGCTGCACCTGCGTGTCTGCCGAACCTGCGGTCATGTCGGCTGCTGTGATCAGTCGCCCAATCGGCACGCGACGAAGCATTTTCATGCAACCGGTCACCCAATCATCGAAGCTTATGATCCGCCCGAAGCCTGGGGCTGGTGTTATGTTGACGAACTGATCTTTGACTTGTCGGACAGGCCGACGCCACAACTAGGTCCGATCCCAAGGTTTTATTAACGCGCGCACCGCGCCGCACGATCAGAGGCTCTGGAGGCGCGGGCGAACCGTACACAAGCAGTCGATGCGATGCTTTCCCCCGTCTACGTTGACGGCTGTCAAGGCGGAACGTCGCTCCGCGCGTCATCGTCAGCTGCGAAAGCCAACCTGCTAGGGAGATGGATATGGTCGCGCGCAGCGCCAGCCGTAATTCCGACCGACACGAAGCCCGAGTACCGGACGGCACCAAGGTTCAAACGAGAGATCCGCAACCTTATGATCAATTCAAGCTGCTGCCGATCGCCGGGAACTGGCGCCATGGTCAGGCGGAGCACAGGCTGGTCGACACGAATCCTTTTACCGGCGATGTCCTCCTCGAGATCAAGCAGGCCGATCGTCGCGATCTCGATGCGGCGTTTGCAGCGGGTGCCAAGGCTCAGGTGGAGTGGGCCGGCTCAGCGCCGGCGGTGCGGGCGCAGGTATTTCGCCGCGCGGCAGACGTGATGGAAGCGCGCCGTGGCGAAATCGTCGACTGGCTGATCAAGGAATCCGGCAGCACGCGACTGAAGGCGAACCTCGAGTGGGAAGTCACTCATACGGTCATGCTCTGGGCGACCTCGGTGCCCCATGCGGTGGAAAGCCGCTACATTCCGTCCGACATTCCGGGCAAGGAAAATCAGGTGCGGCGCAAGCCGGTCGGAGTGGTCGGGGCGATCAGCCCTTGGAACTGGCCGCTCCATCTGAGCAATCGCACCATCGCACCTGCACTCGCGGTAGGAAATGCCGTTGTGGTGAAACCCTCGAGTGATACGCCCGTAACAGGCGGATTGCTGTTGGCGAAAATCTTCGAGGAGGCCGGTCTGCCAGCGGGGCTCCTCAGCGTCGTTGTCGGCGCGGGCAGCGAAGTCGGCGACGCTTTCGTCAGTCATCCCGTTCCACGGGTCATTTCGTTTACCGGCTCGACGCCGGTCGGCCGTGGGATCGCGGAACTTGCGGCGAAGGCGCCGATCATCAAGCGCGTCGATCTGGAACTCGGTGGCAATGCTCCCTTCGTTGTGCTCGCGGACGCAGATCTGGATCAGGCCGTCGAGGCCGCAGTGTTCGGCAAGTTTCTGCACCAGGGCCAGATTTGCATCGCTATTAACCGCATCATTGTCGAGGAGCCGGTCTATCACACGTTCGTTGATCGCTTCACGGAGCTGGTAGCGAAATTGAAAGCCGGCGATCCCAGCGATGGCGATACCGTGATTGGTCCGATCATCAACAACTCGCAGCTTCAGAAACTGATGGCACGCATTCGCCGCGCCCGCGACGACGGCTGCAAACAGGTGCTCGGAGGCGAGCCGGACGGTTTCGTGTTGCCGCCGCATGTCTTCGTGAACGTCACTAACCAGATGGAACTCGCAGCAGAAGAAATATTCGGCCCGGTGGCGCCGATCCTCCGGGTCGGCAGCGCCGAAGAAGCCTTGGCTGTGGCCAATGAAACGAGTTTTGGACTAAGCGGAGCCGTATTCACGCGGGACGTGCACCGGGGCGTGCACTTTGCCCAGCGAATGCAGGTCGGTATGGCCCATGTCAATGATCAACCCGTCATCGACTTGCCGACCTGTCCGTTTGGCGGCGAGAAAAATTCCGGCATTGGCCGATTCAATGGATCTTGGGCGATCGAGGCTTTCACGACGGACCAGTGGCTGACCGCGCAGCATGCGCCGCGAGGCTTTCCCTGGAATGCTTCCGCCGTGCAGGGGCCGTGGTCCTGAAAGGCGCATACGATGGACGAGCTATCCAACACAGTTGTCGCTGGTCTCCAGACGAGCAGCAACGGCATGCTTGAGTCCCGCCGCGAGCACATGTTTCCCAAGTTCGCGCCGGACGAGATCGACCGCATGCGCCGATTCGGCGAGATCCAACACTATGCCGTAAATCAATATCTGTTCCGGACGGGTGAGATTCCGCCGGGCATGTTCGTCATAATTGCCGGTCGGGTATCCATCGAAGGTCGCGATCTAGCTGGACGGGCGGAGAAAATCGTGGAACTGGGTGCCGGCGAATTTGTCGCCGAAGTCGCGCAACTCTCCGGCGGACCCGCCCTGGTCGATGCGCGCGCAACCGAGCCCGTTGAATCGCTGGTCTTTTTGCCAGCCAGACTTCGCGCTTTGCTGATCGCCGACGTTCAACTCGGCGAGCGCATTATGCGCGCCCTTGTTTTGCGACGAGTGTTCCTGATCGAGGCCGGCGCCGGCGGCCCTTGTCTCATCGGGCACGACGGCCATCCCGGAATGGTGCGTCTGCTGGAATTTTTAGCGCGCAACGCCTATCCGCACCAGGTGCTCGACCCCACCAAGGATCCGGATGCGCAAGCATTCTTGATGCACTATCCCTGCAAGTCGGAAGAAATGCCGCTGGTGGTCTGTCCGAACGGGGCAATCCTGAAAAATCCGAGTGAGACCGATTTGGCGCGGGCCCTGGGGATGGTGCCTCCGGATCTCGAAGGGCGTCGATACGACGTAGCAATTGTTGGTGCTGGCCCAGGAGGACTTGCGGCTGCCGTGTATGCGGCATCCGAGGGTTTGTCAGTCGGCGTCTTCGACGCACGGGCGTTCGGGGGGCAGGCCGGTGCCAGCAGCTGCATCGAGAACTATCTGGGATTTCCGACGGGAATTTCAGGCCAGGCGCTGGCTGGGCGTGCCTATGTGCAGGCCCAGAAGTTCGGCGTAGAGATGATCATCCCCGAAAGGGTCACGAACCTTCGTTGTGAACACTATCCATTCGCGATCGAGCTCTCCGACGGTCGGAGCGTCACCGCGCTGAGCGTGGTGATCGCGAGTGGGGCGCGCTATCGCAGGCCAAATATACCGAATTTGGAGCAGTTCGAAGGGCGTGGAGTTTGGTATTGGGCCTCCCCGATCGAGGCTCGTCTATGTCGAAACGAGGAAGTGGTGCTAGTCGGCGGAGGCAACTCCGCAGGGCAAGCGGCGGTGTTTCTAAGCCGCTATGCCAAGAAGTTATGGATGCTTGTGCGAGGATCCAGCCTCTCCGAAACTATGTCGCAATATCTGATCGACAGGATCGCGGCGACAGAGAATATCGAGTTACTCACCTGCACGCAGATCGTAGCGTTGTCGGGTAACGAGCAGGGCCAACTCGAACGGGTCCGCTGGCGTGACAGGACCGGCGCGGAAGTCGAGAAAACGATCCGCAACGTCTTTATGTTCATCGGTGCGGAGCCCGCAACAGAGTGGCTGAAAGATTGCAATGTCAGCCGCGACAGCAAGGGGTTTGTGCGAACAGGCATGAACATCCCCCCTGACGACCTCTTATCGGCTGACGGCGCGAGCGTGCCATCGCTCGAGTCGAACGTGGCGGGTGTGTTTGCAGTGGGTGATGTTCGTTTCGGATCCGTCAAGCGCGTTGGCGCGGCGATCGGCGAGGGAGCAACCGTTGTGCAGCAGATTCACGCGTTTCTCGAGACGGTGCGGACCAGCCGAAGCGAAGAGCCGGTGCAGGCCGCCGCGGAATGATAAGAGCTGCAAGCGGTTCGTGAAGAAGATCGCTCGCATATGACGCCTGTCAATGCGAGTGGCGGCGAAAAATGGCAAACGTGTCCAATGATCGCGCACCTTCCCCCTGACAAGATGCCGCCGCCGCGCCCAGAAGGCGTGCGGCAGTTCCAGCGACTGTTTCGCGAGGCGGCTGATCTCAACTTGGACAAGGCTGACCTCAAGCGCTACGAGGAGTTCATCGATCACAGGATTTATCGGCTGTTACTGCGCGCCGAGGCTGACGCCAAAGCTGGCGGCGACGTCCTGATCGAGCCCTGGAATCTCCCGATCACGGCCGGGCTCCAGGAATGCATCGAGCAATTCAGGAAAATGGATGAAACGCTAGAGCTGGCGCCGATCCTCGACCGTCTGGCTCATCGGCCGCCACTGAAATTCAGCTATAGCGACGAGACCGAAGCGATGCTGCCGGACCTTGCCGGGGGACTTGGCGTCGCGCTCGCTCGAGCATTGAAGATCATCGAGCCGGATCTGAAAAATCCGCAGACCAAGGAGTGGGAACTCGCCTCGCGGATCTTCGAGCTGCTGTTATAGCTTCGCGCCTGATCCCGCTGGAGTTCGCGCATCGATATCGGGGTCATCTGCTGGTGATCTCGCTGATCGATGTCAGCGCGGGCGATGTTCAATTTTTGCAACATCCGTCACGCCCGGCCGTGCATGGAAGACAAGGGAGCGCCCCCTATGACTGTGATGGAGACCGCCCGGACGATCGTGCTTCCCTCAGGTGAACAAATTCCGAGGCTTGGCCAAGGGACCTGGCACATGGCCGAGAATCCGCTGAATCGATCGCAGGAAGTCAACGCGCTGCGTCTCGGCATCGACCTCGGCATGAGCCTGACCGATACGGCCGAAATGTATGCCGACGGTGGTGCCGAGCGTGTCGTCGGCGACGCGATCAAGGGACGGCGTGACGAGATTTTTCTGGTGAGCAAGGTGCTACCTCATAACGCCACGCGGCACGGCACGATCGCGGCCTGCAACCGAAGCCTGGCTCGGCTGAGGGTGGATGCGGTCGACCTCTATCTGCTGCATTGGCGAGGGTCGGTTCCGCTGGAAGAGACCGTCGATGCCTTCGAAACCCTGGTGGGCGCGGGTAAGATTCGGTACTGGGGTGTCAGTAATTTTGACGTCGGCGACATGCAGGAACTCGTCGACTTGCCCAACGGTACAAACGTCGCGACCGATCAGGTGCTCTACAATCTCGCCCGCCGCGGCATCGAGTTCGATCTCTTGCCTTCGTGCCAGCGCAGCGGCCTGCCGGTCATGGCCTATTCGCCGATCGAGCAGGGTCGTGTGTTGCATCACGTCACGCTCAAGACGATTGCAACACGTCTCGGAGCAACACCGGCACAAGTAGCGCTGGCCTGGGTGCTGCGCCAGGATGGCGTATGTGCGATACCGCAATCGGGCAAGCCGGAGCATATACGCGAGAACCGGGGTGCGCTCGACGTTCGGCTGACGCCTCAGGATCTGGCTGAGCTCGATGAAACCTTTCCGCCGCCGGATCGCAAGCAACCTCTGGCATCGCACTGATTCGGGAGACGTTGAGCCATGAGCAAAGAGGACCGCCACATCGTTTGCCCGCATTGCACGAGCACTAACCGCATCCCGGCCCGGAGGGATGCGCGCCAAGCGAAATGCGGACACTGTCGACAGCAGCTCTTTACGGGGCATCCGATGCCGGTTTCCGCCAGCAGCTTCGCCGCTCACATCCAGCGCAACGATATTCCGGTTGTCGTCGATTTTTGGGCGGCATGGTGCGGGCCTTGCAAAGCGATGGCGCCGGCTTTCGAGCGCGCCGCCGGCGAGTTCGAACCCGAGCTTCGCTTCCTGAAGGTTGACACCGAGGCGGAAGCGGAGCTGTCAGCCCGCTACAATATTCGAAGCATTCCGACCTTGATGCTATTCCACAGAGGCAACGTCGTCGTTCAGCGCGCCGGCGCGGTAGGCGTCGAGGCTTTGCGCCACTGGTTGCGCCAGCATGCGCCTTCAGCCGCGCCTGCAGCCTCGTAAATTGCGGAACTGGGTACCTTACGCCCGCGGAGAGGCTCCCGGTGAATAGGCATGGTGCTGCCCAGCAGCAGGCATCCGATAAAGTGTAACTCAAGGACATCTGGGTCAAGCCACCATGCAGGCTAATGACACAATCACCCTGATTGAGGCTTACGATGCGATGCGGATCTTCGTGGAGACGGTCTGGCGTCGCGCGGACAAACCTCAGGAGGAAGTCGCTTTTTTGCTTGCCGGTTTGAAATGGGCCGATGGCTCTCCGGTCGATCCCGCGATGTGGCAGAACTGGCTGGCGGCGGCGGAGAGCGTGAGGGAAGAAGGAGCCAGCCCACCTTAGACTATGCGCCCGCAGTCGTCGCGCTTGACCGCGGCCTCGCGTTGCGCCTCCGCCTCCCGCGAGGATCAAAGTCTCCGTGGCGCCTTCGCTGCTGACTCCGTAGAAGACGGGCAATGCCACGAACATGACAGGGCGCCACGCCACGCACATGCTGCGCGAGGGCTGCATACCATGGCGCGCGGGCGCGCGCAGCTACTCGTCATGCGTCCTCCAGCTTGCTGCAGAATTGATACGCACGCCTGAAGCCGATCATCTGAGGCGTTTTCTGATCCGGAAAGGCGATGTCAAACCTCGTGATCGCCACATGGATCGCAATCCCTACCTCCGCCGTTCGTATAACGATACTCTCTTTCCGCCGACTATTGCCGGTCCGATCGAGGATCGTGCCATGCGCGAGCCAATGACCAACGGTCTCGGTGCGCGCTGAACGGGCTTCCGACGCGGGCAGGGCGGCATTGTCGATAGCCGGCAGCATTCCGTGGGCAGCGGCGGCCAAGGTCGCGGCGCACTCGAAATCGCCGCGATGGAAATGGTCGATGGCAGCGTGTATCTGGCGCATCGAGGCGTATCTGACAGAGGTTTCGATAAATGGCACGCTGATTATTGTGGTCTCCCGCTCTCGGTCGGTGTCCAAGGGAGCTCACGTGGCGGCTGCAATTCGCTGTTAAGGAGATTTGAAATATCCCGCCGCTGCATCGGATCACTGCAAGTGACGCCTATACGCTTCGCATCGGCGGCTCGCTTGCGAAGCATGCACAGCATCTTCGCGCATTCCGGACAATGATATGACCCGAAGCTTCTGCCCATCGATGATGCTCGCGCCTTGTTTGAACTCTTGGTATTCTCCTGCAATGCGCAATTGCGACCATGATACCCGTCAATGGATAAGATGAAATCGCGGAAGGAGGGATCACTGACGATCCAGACTGAATAGCGGAGCGACCGGAAGAGCTCAGTGTTACCTGGGCCCACCATGAGCTCGCTTGCCGCTGGCGCGACTAATTCCCAACCGTTCGACCAGCGCGTTGGCCACGGCGTTCGACGACGCGGTATTCTGTCCTGTGATGAGGTCGCCATCAGATACGGCGTAAGGCTGCCACTGGTCGTGCTTGGAATAGTTGCCGCCGTTATTCCTCAGGATGTCCTCGACCAGGAAGGGAACGACCTCAGTCAGCTCCATCGCGGCCTCCTCGGCGTTGGAAAAGCCGGTGACAGATTTTCCGGCGACGAGGGGCCGCCCATTCGCGGCCCTGGTGTAGCGCAAGGCGCCGGCCCCGTGGCAGACCAGTGCGATGGGACGCCCCGTGTAAAATAAGGTCTCGATCAATGTGATCGAATGCGGGTCATTGGCCAGATCCCACAGCAGACCATGACCGCCAGGATAGAAGACAGCATCATAATCGCTGACTGAAATGCTCGACAATGTTCTGGTATTCGCGAGCTCGGCCTGTGCGTAACCATCTGCCTGGAACCGAATGGCCGCCTCGGTCTGCATCTCAGGTCGTTCACTCCTGGGATCCACTGGAGGCAAGCCGCCATTAGGAGACGCAAGCGTCAGCTCGGCCCCAGAGTTCCTGAAAATGTAGTATGGTGCAGCGAGCTCCTCAAACCAGAAGCCGGTCTTCTTTCCGGTGTTTCCGAGCTGGCTGTGCGACGTGAGGACGATCAATATTCTGATGCGGGCCGGCTCCTCTGCTGCATCATCGCCAACGCTGGTCGACACAGGCCTTCGCCTTTTCGCCGCGGTCCTGTTCCAGGGAAGGATAGTCCGTGTAACCTTTCTCGCCGCCACCATAGTATGTCGTCGGGTCGTCCGCGTTCAGTGGTGCACCGACGCGCAGCCGTTCGGGCAGGTCGGGATTGGCGATGAACTTGCGGCCAAAGGCGATCAAGTCGGCCTGGCCATCGCGCAGCCATTGCGTGGCGGTATCGGCGTTGAAGCCTCCGGCCACGATGAGTGTTCCCTGATACTTGTTCCGGATCAGTCGAGCCATGCTGAGGGCGTGCGGCTCCGGCTTCTCGCCCTTCTGCATCTGCTCGAGCGCCGGATTGACGATGTGCAGATAGGCCAAACCGTAGCCGGAGAGCTGCTCGGCGAGGCAACCGAACGTCGATTCCGGAGTGTCGTCGCTGATGTCGTTCATCTTGCCAAGAGGTGAGAGCCGGACGCCGATCCTGTCCGCCCCGAGAATGGGTATCAGGGCTTCTGTGATTTCAAGCAGAAGCCGCGCCCGATTTTGAACTGTGCCGCCGTAGGCGTCGCTGCGTTGGTTGGTGCCGCTCTCGATGAATTGATCGATCAGGTAGCCGTTGGCTGCATGAATCTCGATGCCGTCGAACCCGGCGGCCTCCGCATTCCTCGCCGCGCGCTCATACTGTTTGATAAGGTATGGCATCTCCTCAAAAGCCAGCGCGCGTGGACGCACAAACGGAACCAGTTCTCCCTCGCCACGCTCGTTTTCGATGAAGGCCTTGCCCGCGGGCGTGATCGCCGAGGGCGCTACGGGTAGCATGTTGTCCGGCTGCAGGGCCGGATGTGAAATGCGACCGACGTGCCAAAGTTGGTTGAAGATCAATCCATCAGCCTCGTGCACAGCTTTCGTGACCTGCCGCCAGGCTTCGACCTGTTCGCGGCTATGGATACCTGGCGTCCAGGCATAACCCTGCCCCTGCATCGAGATCTGGGTGGCCTCGCTTATGATCAGGGCGGCAGACGCACGCTGCGCATAATAACAGGCCGCGAGTTGAGACGGCACATTGCCGGGCTGTCGTGCTCTTGAACGGGTCAATGGCGCCATGACCACTCGATGGGGCAGGCTGAACGGCCCGAGCCGACATCCTTGGAAGAGGGGGGTCGCCTTCCCATTTGAAACCCCGTTAAGCGCGTGCGCGTGCGTGGTGGCTGTAACCATATTGCCTCACGTCGTAGGAGTTAGCTGGTTCAAGCCTTCGGTAAGGAAATGGCTGAAGATCTTTGGACCTCTACAGCAAATATAGCGGTGGCTCAGTCCATCGCGCTGACAACAGTCAATGCTCTGACCATCGAGAATGCAGTCGCGCAGGCGATAGGACCATCGACGTGGAGGAGGCCGGCGGTGCTCGTCTTACGGTCAAGTTTTGATTGGTATGCGCGTGATCGTTCGTCCCCATGCATCGGTGACGACGACAGAAAAGCCGGACCAGTCGCCATCTCGCGCCAGCTCACGAGCAATGGTCAGTCCGCGTTCCGCAGCTTGGTCGGGCGAGAGGAACACGCTGCCGCATTCGTCGAGATAGTTCACACCGTTCTGAATATGAAAGAAGAAGCGGCCTCCTTCTGCGGCTGGCGTCGTTTGCGGATCGTCAACTTGGTCTCCCCCGTTCAGGCGATCGACATAGCAGCGCGCCGCATATCTCAGGGGTTCCGTGATCGCGGCGATCAGGGGCTCGACATCTTGAGAAAAATGACGTCCGATCCGTTGGTGTACGCCAAGAATGACGGAATGACCCGCAGTGTCCGTGAGCCGCGTTCCGAGGATGTCCCGAACGCCGCAGCTCAGCACAAACTCATTGTACCACTCGCTTCTCCGCAAAAGTGCCTCTGGAAGACATGTGGAGAGCATGATCCAGCGTGCATCCAGAAGTGGCGAGTATGGATCGAGCGCGGCGTAGTGCTCGACGTAGCGGGATTTGAATTCGGCACTGAGACCGCAAAAGACGGCTTCGTCGACCGTACCCGTCGTCTTGTTCGTGACAATCACCGCCGCACCCGCCACGCTCGCCTCATCCATCAGCCTTCGAAGCACTTTTGGCCAGGCATCCGCGGACATCGCTGCGTCGTGAAGTGTCGAGAGAAGTGACTGCATGATCCGTGGCCTTCAAAGAGATCAGCGAAGCTCGAACGCGCAAGCTCATGATAGTCAATCAATCGCAAACGCATCAATGTGGGCGTTCAGAAGCTGTGATCTGCATCGCCTGGATGTCTCGGAGCAGGCAACGCAGCCCATATAATTGATCCAGCAGATACAGGACCAGCGCAATACCGTCGTCGTTGACACCCAGGTCGTCCTTGAGATCCTGAATGAGGCGCGCACGGGCGAGATCCTGCTCGGAAAACTGAAGCCCTGGTCGATGCGCTACCAGCCATTCCGCATTCACCCAGGCTTCAATCGTGGAGGAATCGAGGTGAGATCGATCGGCGAATTCTTGGAGCTGCATTGTCACACTCGCATCGACTGTCTTGGGCTATCAGAAGGCTGCCACTCACTCACAAAGCGTTCGAGATCCGGGTCTGGCTTTTTCGGCAGAACCAGTTTCAGCGTGACGTACTGGTCCCCGCTGCCGCCTTCGGCGCGCGGCACGCCGCGTCCCTTGATCCGAAGAACCCGGCCAGAGCTCGACCATTTTGGCACAGAGACCGCGACAGCGCCGCTCACGGTTGGTACCTTGAGTTTCGCGCCCAGCACGCCTTCTTTCAGTGAGATCGGCAGGTCCAGATGAATGTCGTCGCCTTTGCGGACGAAGTAGGGATGTGGCAGGACGCTGATCTCGATCAGGGCGTCGCCTGGCGGACTGTCTCCGGCTCCCCGGCGACCCTTCTCCTTCAGGCGCAAAATCTGGCCGTTGCGGGTGCCGGGAGGGATGTTGACCTCGAGCGTAGTCCCGTCCGGCAGAACAATGGATTGCTTGCCGCCGTTGACGGCGTCGAGAAAGCCGAGCTCAAGATGATACCGGACGTCAGCCCCGCGTCCGCGCCGGGTGGTGCGGCCGGCACGTCCAAAGATCTCGGAGAGAATATCATCGCTGCCGGCGAAGTCACCGAAATCGGCAAAGCCGGCCCCACTGGTGTAGCCCGACGAGCCTTCACGATCGGCGAAATCCCGGTAGTATCGCCGGGGCTGCTGCTCGGTCCCTGATGCATCGATCTCACCGCGGTCGAAACGGGCGCGCTTTTCCGGATCGCTCAGAAGCATGTAGGCGGCAGATAGCTCCTTGAATTTGTCCTCTGCCGCCTTGTTGCCGGGATTGAGATCAGGATGCAGCTTCTTCGCGAGCCGCCGGTAGGCCTTTTGAATGTCGGCCTGTGTCGCGTCTCGCTTTACGCCCAGCGTAGCATATGGGTCTGCAGCCAACACCAGCTCCTGTTTTCGCGTCGGCCGGACCGAGCGGACCGCCGTTCATTGTTGCGGGGGTGGCGACGATTGTGGTCTAGGCGGTTTGGCTACAACGACCCGGGCCGGCCGCAAGAGACGGTCGTGAAGCATGTAGCCATTCTCCAAAACGTCCGCGACGTTCCCGGGAGACTGATCGGACCGATCGGTTTCCATGACTGCTTCGTGTTTCATCGGGTCGAATGGCCGATTCAGAGCGTCGATTTCTTCTACACCGAAGCGTTTCAGGATCTGTGTCAGGATACGATCGGTCGCGACGACTCCGGCCAGCAGGCCGTCGTCGTCCTTGGCTCCCTGGTCCGGCGAGCCGGCGTCGATGGCTCGTCGCAGATTATCCGTCACCTGTAGCAGTTCGCGGGCAAAGTCGGCGATCGCATATTGCCGCGCGTCTTGGACCCGACGCTCGGCGATGCGCCTCGTGTTCTCGGCGTCCGCAAGTGCGCGCATCAGGCGGTCGCGCTCTGCGGTGGTCGCCTGCGGCTGATCGCTTTCCTTGTGCTCACCCTCGGGAAGCTCGCCGAGCTCGTCATCCATGGTGTTGGTAGCCATGTCGTGCTCCATCTGTCGCGTTCGGCCGGATTGGGGGCTTCAAGAAGCCTTCCGATCGCCGGGGTCGACTTCTTCGAATTCCGCGTCGACGACGTCCTCACCGCTGCCAGACGATCCCGCCTGTCCGCCGCCGGGAGCGCCGCCTTGGGACGCCGCTCGGTTCAAGGCTTCGCCGATCTTGGATGCCGACTGCTGCAGCCGCTGGGTTGCCTGCTGGATCGCTGTCACGTCCTCGGCGCTCAGCCGTTGCCTTGCCTCAGCGATCGCCTGCTCGATCTCCCTCTTGACGTCGGCAGGGATCTTTCCTTCGGAGTCCTTCAGGGCCTTCTCGGTGCTGTAGATCACCGCGTCGGCCAGGTTGCGGGTTTCGATGAGCTCCTTGCGCCGCTTGTCCTCGTCGGCATGGGCTTCGGCCTCCCTGACCATCCGCTGGATGTCTGCTTCGGTCAGACCGCCGGACGCTTGGATCCGGATACTCTGCTCCTTGCCACTCGCCTTGTCCTTGGCCGAAACGTTGACGATGCCATTGGCATCAATATCGAAGGTCACCTCGATCTGCGGTACGCCCCGCGGCGCCGGTGGGATCCCGACCAGATCGAACTGTCCGAGCAGCTTGTTGTCCGCTGCCATCTCGCGTTCGCCCTGGAAGACCCGGATCGTGACCGCGGTTTGATTGTCCTCCGCTGTCGAGAACGCCTGGCTCTTCTTGGTCGGGATCGTGGTATTGCGGTCGATCAGCTTCGTCATGACGCCGCCAAGGGTCTCGATGCCCAATGACAAGGGTGTCACGTCGAGCAGCAGGACGTCCTTGACGTCGCCTTGGAGCACGCCGGCCTGGATCGCGGCACCAACCGCGACCACTTCATCGGGATTGACGCCCTTGTGAGGTTCGCGTCCGAAAAGCTTCTGTACGGTCTCCTGAACTTTTGGCATGCGGGTCTGGCCGCCGACCAGCACGACTTCGTTGATGTCCGATGGCTGCAGGCCGGCGTCCTTCAATGCTGCCTTGCAGGGATCGATGGTGCGCTGGATCAGATCGTCGACGAGTGCTTCGAGCTTAGCGCGCGACAGCTTGATGTTAAGATGTTTCGGTCCGGCCTGATCTGCGGTGATGAAGGGCAGATTGACGTCGGTCTGGGTGGCGCTGGAGAGTTCAATCTTGGCCTTCTCGGCGGCATCCTTGAGCCGCTGCAGGGCGAGGCGATCTTTGCGGAGGTCGATTCCGTTTTCCTTGCGAAACTCGTCCGCCAGATAGTCGATGATCCGCTTGTCGAAATCCTCTCCACCGAGAAAGGTGTCGCCATTGGTTGACTTGACTTCGAACACGCCGTCGCCGACCTCCAGGATCGAGACATCGAACGTGCCGCCACCGAGGTCATAGACCACGATCTTGCCGCTGCCTCTCTTGTCGAGGCCGTAGGCCAGGGCGGCCGCAGTCGGCTCATTGATGATGCGCAGCACTTCCAGTCCGGCGATCCGGCCGGCATCCTTGGTTGCCTGGCGTTGCGCGTCGTTGAAATAGGCGGGTACGGTGATGACGGCCTGTGTGACGGCGCTGCCAAGCGTGGCTTCAGCGGTTTCCTTCATCTTGGTGAGGATGAAGGCGCTGATCTGGCTCGGACTGTACTTCTTACCCCGGACGTCGACCCAGGCGTCGCCGTTGTCGCCTGGCACGATGTGATAGGGCACCATGGTCTTGTCTTTTGCCGTGATCGGGTCGTCGTAACGCCGGCCGATCAGTCGCTTGATGGCATAGATCGTGTTCTCGGGGTTGGTGATGCTTTGCCGCTTGGCCGGCTGTCCGACCAGGACTTCGCCATCGTCCGTGAAGGCAACCATGGACGGCGTGGTGCGCCCGCCTTCGGCATTCTCAATGACCCTGGGTTTGCTGCCTTCCATCACAGCGACGCAAGAGTTGGTGGTTCCGAGATCGATGCCGATTGCCTTTGCCATGATCAGGTTCCTTCGGGTTTGAATCCTGGGACAGCTGCGGCCGTCCTAAAGTCTGTGAGTGTCTCGCCCTATTCGCGATGAGAGGCGAGACGCGCCGAGCTGGGCTGTGAGGAGACAATGGCTCGGGCGTCTCGCCGCGCCGACGATCAAGCAGCTTCCTTGACTTCGATCTTCTTCGGTTCCGGCTTTGCGGGCTTTGGAATCGTGATCTTCAGGACGCCGTTGGCCATCGTTGCCTGGACGGAGGAGGGATCGATGCCGGGCGGCAGCTGCAGCACGCGAAGGAACACGCCATAGCTGCGTTCGCTGTGCTGGACATTCTTGTCGTTCTTGCCGCCGTCCGTGCCCTGCTCCACCTTCTTCTCGCCGCGAATAGTAAGCGTGTCCTCCTCGAGGGAAATATCGACGTCCTTGCGCTCGAGGCCCGGCATTTCGGCCGTGACTTCGATCGCTTTGTCGGTTTCCGCGATTTCGATGTTCGGCACGAGCTGCTGCCCGTTGGGGCCCGAGCCCTGCGAGAATTCGCTGAACAGGCGGTCAATTTCCCGGTGCAGGCCGAACAGGCCGAAGTCGGGCCGCATCAGCATTCCTGCGTCGCGAGACGGGACGAGTGATCGTAACCTCATTGGGGTCTCCTTTTTCAGCTTGCTATGCAGCTCTCGGTTCTAGGGGCTCACGACGATGCGATCGTCGACCCTGCTCACGCCGGGCGCCGACCAGGCGACGCGCTCGGCCTCCTCGCGTTCGATCCAGGAGCGTACCGTTCCCTTGAGGACCACTTCGCTGCCGTTGGCCTCGACCTGGATCCGGTTGGCGTCGACTTCCGCGTTTCGCTTGAACGCGTCCTGAATCTTCTGCTTGAGCTCGGAAGGTTTGACTTTCGGCTCGACAATGATCACGTTGATGACGCCCTTGACGCCTTTGACCTTGCGAACCGCGTTTTCAGCCGAAGTCTTTTGATATTGCCATTCGGCGGAACCTTCGAGCGTGATCCAGCCGTCTCTGACGGTCACCTTGATCTTGTCGTGAGAGATCGGAAGCTCCGCCTTGAGCGCGGCGACCGCGTCGCGCGCGATATCGGGATCCGGGCGCTGATCGATCGATGGCAGCCGAACCTCGATGTCATTGGCTATGGCGCGAACGCCCGTTACGCGCTTCGCCGCGGACTCGGCCTCAAGCCGATCAGCGTAACTGTGCGTGAAACCTGCAAGCGTGACAACGCCGTCCTTGACCGAAACGGCGATGTCACTGGCATCGAGGTCGGGATTCCATTTCAGTTCGTCACGGACATCACGTTCGATCTCACTGTCTGACTTCATGATTGGCTCCTGGCATTTGCGAGTGGCATTCTCGGCGCAGTTCCATCATCGCCGTTGGGGCAAATTTACGCGTGACGAGCAAGCGAGCCATGACGACCGTCAACTTCCGTCTCGACTTTCTCGCGTGAGCTTGCAGCTGGGAGAAATGACACGGACGTGGCATGTGTCGCAGCCTCGTTACGGTCGCCCGAGGCGTTCGTCACCCAGCCAGGGGTCCGGACGAAGTGAGTGCAGCGGCAGATCTTCCGGCCGCGTTTCCAGATCGATTTCATGAACGTGCACGGCCTGCCCGCCATGCCGCATGAGAATCTCCTGGGCCTGAGCTTCCTTCTCAGGAGCGTGAACCCGAACCCATATCAGGAGGCGATCCCATTCTGCTACCGGCTCCAAGCCTCTGGCGCGCTCGCGGCGCAGTAGTCGGTATATGGGCACTATGATGACGGCACCCGTGAAGGCCCCGATAAGAATTGACCACATCGCGACGGCCAGAGGGTCATATCCTTTGAGGATCAGGAAAAGAGCGGAGCCAACCGCCGCGATGCAGCCGAGAACGCTGCTGGCGACGGCTTCGGCGCCAAGCAAATCGTCGTCGCCAAAGAAGGGCTGTCTCGGCGTCGTCGGCATGTCGGCGAGATCGGCCGGAGGAATCACAGCGTAATTCAGCCGTCGCTGCACTTCGTCGGGAGAGGCGCTGATGTCGATGTCCGAGCGATCGAATCCCGACAGAAGAAGATCCTGGGCCGCGTCATCGAGCGTACGTCGCGAGTGAAAGACACCGGTCACATCGCGGGTGCGGCTACGGTCCAGGATCGTGTCGGTTGATCTTGACATCGACATATGATGCGGCCGTTAAGAGGATCGGTAGTGGAATTCCGATAGCTTCTTGAGCTCTTCCTTGGACGCGCCAGGAAGAGTGATCTTGTTGCCGGTATCATCGATGACGAGGCTATCAAACGGGACGGCTACGAGATGGCCCCCGACGCCGAGAAATCCGCCGACCTGCAGGACCCCGAAGTCGAGCTGCTTCTTATCCTTGCTGGCAATCACGTCGTCCAGACTTCCGATCTTTTCGTTCTTGTCGTTGATGACGCTGCTGCCAATCAGCTTGCTCATGCGATAGCCCTGAGCGACGACGCTCAAGTCAACCTTGACCAGAGCTACGCCAGCCTGCGGCAGGGCTGGATTGCTGTTGAGGATGGCCAATATTCCGGCAAGTGCCGCCAGGCCGGAATATCTCCTCCACTTCGCCGCGTTCTGCCGGCACGGCGTGGCTGCGCCGATGATGAGTTTCGAAAGGGGATGGGGGATGGTTGCTTCCATGTCTCGCTCCTGTGACTGTTAGTGGCCTAGCGAGTACCCCCTTTGAACCAGGCGTGCGCTGACCATTGTCAATTCGCAGATCGCTTAATCCGGCACCGCGGGTGAATACCCGGATTGCCCAACCGTCATGGCTGCGCATTTGCGGCAGCGACGCGTTTACAAGGCGCTGATTGTGGAATAGCGCCTCGTGCATCTGCCGGAACATGCCGGCTCCGGCTGCGCAATGAAATGTCGTTGGTAGTGGACGGCAATCATCGTTCGAGCGCCTTAAGTCTCGCCTCGATGTGGCTCAAGCGCCGTTACGTGTTTTTACGTATGAAAATTTCCCAGGTTTACGCCGTTGTATTGCTGATAGTTGATTGCCTGTGAGCGGATCGTTCCTCCCGCCGAGAGTGCACTGAAGAAGGAAGGACAGGGAAATGAAGCCGATAATCCACCCAGCGGACTATTATCGAAAGATGCTCGCCGCACAGCCGCACGCGCTGAAGCGGCTCGATGGGTCGGAGGCAATAGTCAAATTGAACCGCGATCAGCAGGTTCCGGAAGACGACGGCTCCACTGGACATTGGTACTACGTGATTGCCGGCGCCGTACGATGGTCGACTATCCGCACCGATGGACGGCGGCAGATCCTGGACCTGATGCTGCTGCGGGATTTCTTCTTTGTCGGAAACGGCCAGAGAGAAGAAACGATCGAGGCCATCACGGAAGAGACCGTGCTCGCGGGCTATTCCGGAGCGCGGCTCGAGAATCTCGGCGAGCGTGATCGCCAGTTCGCGAGAGAACTGAGAGAAATCACCTTTCAATCGTTAGAACGGACCCGACAGCAGCTCGTAGTCCTCGGGGGTGTCACGACGGCGGACAAGGTGAGTGCGTTCCTGCTGCTGCTTGAAAAGCGCTACGGAGACCAGCGGGGTGACATACGGGTTCCGATCACGCGGTATGATCTCGCCGAGTACCTCGCCGTGTCCGTGGAGACCGTTTGTCGCGCGTTCTCAGATCTGCAGCAGCGCGGTATCATTGCTCTGATCGGGATTCGAACGGTCCGAATTGTGGATCGCGATGCACTGGAGCACCAAATCGGTAGAAAATATCCGAACGCTGGTTCTGATACGATCGCTGCCTAATTGCGCTCGACCCAGAGCGGCCTTGGGCGGGACACGGGCATAGGGCCGGTCGTGAGCCCAGCGGAGTGCTGACGTTCGAACGCGGCCCAAAAAGAGCAGCGCCAAAAGCGCAAAGGTTCCGAAGATCAGAGCCCTTGAAAGCCAAGCCCTTGAAGGCCAAGTCCTTGTAGCTCGGCCCCAGTCGCGCGCGCTATGTCATGGGCACCGGGCATACAAGCCATCGCGAAGAGCTGGAAAACCAGCCGCGTCGGCCTGGCCTATTGGCCCGGTATCATCCACCTCCGTTCCCGGGAAGCTTGGCGGCGAGTACGTCGATCTTTTCGAGCGTCGGTGGCCCTGTCAGCAGCGCGGCAGTCTCATCTGACATCAGCGCCGCTGCCACCTTTCCGGAAAGGTGGGCGTTGCGTCCGGTGTCGTTCGGAAAGGCATCGAAGATACCGAAGGTTGACGGTCCGAGCCGTAGCCCGAACCAGGCGATGGTTGCCGGCTCGCTTTCAACAATCGGCAGCCCGCTCTTCAGGAACTTCTCGACGGCGGCTTCACTGCCGGGCTTTGCCTCGATACGAACAAACAGTGCTGCGGTGACCATAGTTTCGTCCTTTCAGTGCGGTGCCGCCTTTCGGCAAGGTATTCGCGGTGGGTCATCGACTGGAGCATCGGCAACCCACGCTGACGCGGATCTCGGGGAGACGTGATCCCATCAATCTCGAGATCCGACAGATGGATAACGGCTGCTTTCGGCGTTCTCTTCAACATGGACGGCGGTGGACGCCTTAGGAATCGTGAAGATACCAGCTTCCCTGGCCGATCACCGCGACCGCGCGTCGGACGGAACCAAAACGCCGGCGCGCGAGGCCAATCAGCTCGCTCCGTGTGGCGTCACGCAGCATGACAGCGTCCTCGCGCTTCGGCAAAGAGCTTGATCATCTCTTTGTTGAATGCCGTCGCGATATCATCGGGCTTGCGGCTCGTGACCAGGCCTCGGTCCACAACCGCTTCCTGATCCACCCAATCCGCGCCGGCATTTTTCAGATCGGTCCTGAGTGACGGCCACGATGTCATGCGGCGTCCCCGTGCTGCGCCGGTCTCGATGATGGTCCATGGCCCGTGGCAGATCGAGGCGACCGGTTTGCCGGTATCGAAGAAGGCTTTTGCGAAGGCAACCGCCGTGGGCTCGATGCGAAGCGCGTCGGGATTGATGACGCCACCCGGCAGCAACAGCGCGTCGAAGTCCTCTGCTTTGGCCCGATTGAGGGGAACGTCCACCGGGAACTCGTCGCCCCACTCCGTGAACTTCCAAGCACGGACCCGCTGGTCTTTCGGCGACACGATGCTGGTTTTGGCGCCGGCTTGGTCGAGCGCCTTGCGCGGCTCCGCCATTTCGACCTGCTCGAATCCATCCGTGATCAGAATCGCAACCTTCAGGCCGTCCAGTGTCTCACTTGCCATGATTCCAGTTCCTATTGTGCAGGGGCGTAGCGCTCGGTGCGCGTTCAGGCAGCCTTTTTCAGCATGTTGTGCGGATCGATGACGAACTTCTTGGGCGAACCGTCGCTGAAGGTCTTGTAGGCCGCCGGAGCGTCTTCCAGCGAAATGATCTCGGTGTTTGCCACTTTGCGCAGATAGGGCATGCGGTCCCACAGGATTGCCATCATGAGATCGCGATTGTAGTGCATCACCGGCGCTTGGCCGCCGGTGAGTTTCGGTGACTTGATCCAGGCCTTGCTGAAGGCGAGCGGAAGCTCGCCTTTCTTCGCCATAGCGGTCTTCGGCGCGCCGGGATCCAAATTGGTATAAATGCCCGGGATACCCATCGCGCCGCCGGCGCGGACGATGTCGAACAAGACATTGATGATCGCTTCAGAGTGCTCGTCCCGGTCTTCCTCGCCGTAACCGTGAGCTTCCAGGCCGACGCAGTCGACGCCCGCATCAACTTCACGCTCCCCGAGGATCGCCTCGATCTGATCGGGAACCGGCGTGGCGCTGGTGGTGTCGACGGTCTCGTATCCGCATTCCTTCACAAGGTTCAGCCGCTCCCGGAATCTGTCCGCTACAATAATGCACGAGGCTCCGAGAAGACGGGCGCTGGCAGCCGCACAACGGCCGACCGGCCCGGCACCCGCTATGTAGACTGTCGAGCCGGTCCTAACGCCGGCCTCAATGCAGCCATGATATCCGGTCGGCAGGATGTCGGAAAGCAAAGTGAGATCCAGGATCTTCGCTATCGCCTGGTCTCTGTCGGGGAATTTCAGCAAATTCCAGTCGGCATAGGGGACCAGCATGTAATCGGCCTGTCCGCCTTGCCAACCGCCGAGATTGAACCCATAGGCGCCGCAATCGACGATGTCGTTGACATACGCATTTTCACAAACATCGGTATGCCGCTCCTTGCAATTGCGGCAGCGGCCGCATGAGACGTTGAAGGGAACTGATACCAGGTCTCCTTTCTTGATGAGTTCCACGTCGCGGCCGACCTCGACGACTTCACCGGTATTCTCATGGCCCATGACCATGCCTTTCGGGGCCTCAAAGCGACCGTGATAGATGTGCTGGTCGCTTCCGCAGATATTGGTCGACACCAGCTTGACGATCACGCCGTGTTCGATCTTTCTGCCGTGCGGATCCTCGAGCTTCGGATAGTCAATGGTTTTGACCTCGAGCTTCATGGGCCCCTGAAATGTCAGAACGCGATTGCCGGCCATGGTTTGAGTCCTTTGCGTTGAATGGTAGCTTTGCAGCATGTCTGTCGCTTTTGCTCGCTCTAGGCGGGCAACCAATCTTTGCGGGTCGTTCCGTGCGATCTCCTGGATTCAAGGAGCGTTGGTTCCAAACAGCATACGGAAGTTTTTTTTGCGCGCCCTGACGTGCGTCAACAATCGCGAAAACGAATTGGGAGTTCGGGTTGTCACCCAGCCCGTAGCGCGATGGAGACATCGTTCACTTTTGAACAAACCGCTCTACGGCTCGTTGACTTTTGAATGGAGAAAGAGGCCCCCAATGCCTCGTTACTTCTTTCATCAGCATGTGCGCGGCCAAAAGACTGAAGACCCGCGCTGTTCGCGACCGAGGGGGCAGCATGTCACCGAGCCGTGCAGCGGATGCCGACCTGCCTGAAGAGAGCTGGGGAGCGTTCCCGAAACACCTATGTTGCCATCGAAGTAACTAACGGCAACCGCACTCTCTTCGTGGTGAGGGGAACCGTCATTGTCGATCGGTGGTAAAGCCGCCTCGGCGGGCGCGAACGCTCTCTGCGTCACAGTGTCGCCCGCTCCGCTCGCCCGCGCCGGAGGTTGTCGAATAGTAATGCCGCCCTTGCTGCGGTGCATGAGTCCGGAAATGGCCCATCGCGCTCACGAGGAAGCCGGTCACGCTCAGTCGCCGAGCGTCGACTTTCGAGGTGGCCGTACGCTCGGTGCGGGCGGGTTCGTGCACGACCTGCGCCTTGAGATACCCCGGCAGGATGGCTTACGCCGCCGCGGCGAGGGAGCCAGTCTGCTCGTTCTGGCGGGTCCGCAACTTGAAGGACAGAACGACCAGCGCGATACCGAAGGCCATCGCGTAAGCTCCCATCCACCACGTGAGCACCACGGCCCCGATCAGCGGCATTGCGACCAGCAGCGCGCCATAAACGAGGGACTACAGCCCGCCGAGAACCATCCACCAGCGGCCATGATCAAGCTTGAGGCGAAAGCCGGCTGTCATCATCAGCGCGCCCGAGATGATCGCCCAGGCGCCGACCATGAAGACAAAGGCAACCACCGTCAGGCCAGGCCAGATAAAGGCGGCAACGCCGACGGCGATATTGAGGAGGCCTTCAAATATCAACAGTCCCCATTGATCCTTCCGTCGCATCGCACGAACGGCGGAAATGATTCCTGCTATGCCGTCGACCAGCATGTAGCCCGAGAACAACAACACCAGCGAGAGCATGGTGGGACCCGGGAAGAGAAAAGCGAGCAATCCGAAGATAATTCCGAAGATGCCCCGCAGCAGGAACAGCCACCAATTCTTGGCGAGCATCGCGGAGGCAGAGTCGATGTTGAAGTCAGCATTGCTGTTGAAGGTCATGCTGGTCATGTCTAGCTCCAAAATAGCCGTCGGTTTCCAGGTCCGGCCATAGTAGCGACCTGGCGCCACGACGTGCCTTGACAGCTATCAAGCTTTGCTCGCTGCGAGAGAATTCGAATGGCAGAGGCGCCTTACGTAGTATTCCCAAATCGCAGCATCGACGCTTCGCGAGCAGTATGATGAGCCATCGCGCTGAGCACTTTGTGCCGAGACGAAGGAGAAGATAGAATGCCAAAAGAGCGTCCCATGAACGGGGTTGAACCCGAGAAGTCCGAAGATGACATTCAGCGCGAGCTGCTGGGGCCGCGCGGCGTTCCCGGAGCGCCCGACCCAGCCAAGATGACGCCGCAGCGCGCGAAGAAGACGCCGCTCTACCATTTGGATCCAGGCCACCCTTCGTAGGGGAGGAACGGGTTCTCGCAATCATGCGCCGTGAACTGTCAGCACGATTTTTCCAAGGACCTCGCCTGCCTCGAGACGTAAGTGCGCCTTGTGGGCTTCAGTCAGCGAGTAACGCTCTGTGATCGGGATCTTGAGCTTCGCCGCCTGTACTGCGTCATTGAGATGCTCGAATTCGCGGACCCCGGCAACGGCGTCATATCGCGTCAATGTAATACCGCGTCGCTTCCTTGGCGCTGGTTCGATGCCGTTCGGGTGTGCCACCCTTCCATTCGGTCGAAGCGCATCGAGGCATTGCCCGAGTGCGTCGCCACCCGCAAGAGCGAGCACGGTATCAACTCCCTCGGGCGCAAAAGCGCGCGCACGATCGTCGATGTCGACCATCCGCTTGCCATCGACGACCGCATCGGCACCCATCTCTCGCACCAGTTCCACGCCCTCTATCCCGGAAGCCGTAGCAAATACGCGAGCGCCACGCAGCTTGGCAAATTGAACGGCCAGAGTGCCGACGCCGCCCGAGGCGCCATGCGGCTTCGCCGGAGGTGAGAGGTGACTGCAGATTGAAGTAGAGACCGGTGATGTGAGATGCAAATATCGTGGCAATCTGGTCGACGGCTGCCAGACGAATGTCGTCTTGCGGCGTTCCGTCGAGGCGAACGAGTATGTCCTTGATCATGGCAGTCCTCTTCCAGTAGTTCGGCCGGCCTCAATTGATCAAATGGTAACTTACAGCCCGAATGACTTGACCGGTTGAATAGAGAGGAAGTGGCCTGAGAGAAGCAACCCGGAAGGTGCGCGGTTTGCAATGCTTCGCTGATCGAGACGTACTCGCCAGGCACGAATATGTGCACGGCGAACCTGTAGCCAGCCTCATCGTTACCGTAGCCTTCTGGAGTTAGCGAACATCCAACGCACATGCTCGGAGCCGCCTGGCCCATGAACGAGCCAGCCGAGCTCTTCGTCCATTTGATCTTGCAGCCAAGTACCGTGGAGCGGACGGCAGATGCCATGATGGTTGTCAAGCCAAGCTGGGCCAAAGTCTCAGGTGCAGCTCTTTGACGCGATGCGGCTTATCGGTGGAGCTATCGAAAACCACGGTCGGGCTGACGGTCATCAAGGCTGGAACCGACCGATTGCCGAATCGTGTCGGTTAGCTTGAGAGCACGCATCGTGTGTGATTCCAAGCTCGATCCCACAGGCTGAATGTCATGCTGATCGGCGAAGAAAACGTCTCCAGGCACGCGCATCCACGAATTGCGTCAGTTGATGACGGGGTGCAGGCCGCGGCTCGTGTCGCGATCGGGGCCGTCGTGGTGGCTGCGGCGGCCTGGGTCGCGTGGGAGTTTCTGGCAGCGTTGGTTTGGGCCGCCATCATCGCCATCGCAACTTGGCCACTTTACAACCGTCTGGCGGCGATCGGAGGCAAGCGATCACAGGTCCTAGCTCCGTTATGCTTCACCTTTGTTATGGCATGTTTCGTGATCGTGCCGACCATGTTGTTGGCACGGCAGATTGCCGAGGGAAGCGGTGCGTTGCTGGCTTCGCTCAATACGCTCGGACTCAACGGGATTGCCGCTCCACCTTGGCTGTCGCGATTGCCGCATGCCGGTCAGCTACTTGACCAATGGTGGCGGGAGAATCTCAGCGACCCCAACGCTCTCGTCGTATGGCTTCGGCGCGTCAATCTCGAAGGCCTCGCGACCTGGGCAGGGCCTCTTGGCGGCGCGTTGCTTCGACGAGTCCTCGATCTGCGGACGATGTTGCTTGCCCTGTTCATTGCGCTCCGCGATGGCGCTTGGCTCGCACTTCGATTTCGGGCGCTTGTGCGCAGTCCGCTCGGGATGCAAGGAGAAAATCTGTTGATCACCTTCGTGGACGCCATCCGCGCAACTGCGATCGGTACTGTGGCGGCCTCGCTCGTCAAGGGCGGCGTGTTTTGGCTGGCGTTTGTCATAACCGGCGTGCCGCATCCATTGCTGTTTGGCGCGACCATGACTCTCTTTTCGATAATACCATTCGGAGCCTGGATTATCCTGATTGCTTCCGCCGCTTCCTTGCTTGTTGTGAACGATGCCCCATTGGCGAGCGCTGGACTAGGGGTCTTCGGCAGCGCCGTATTGTTGATCATTGATCATCTCATTCAGCCGGTACTGATCGGAGGTGCCGCACGACTGCCTTTCCTGCTCGTGCTGATCGGTATTATCGGTGGGATGCGATCCCTCGGGGTGCTCGGCCTGTTCATCGGGCCGGCGATCATGGCCGCCCTGCTGACCATAGGGCGTGAGTGGATCCGCGCCAGCGACAGCTGATCTTTCATTCGTGTGGAGAAAGAAAGGACCGCGCAGCTGTGTGCTGGCGGTCCAAGTCAAGTGAGGACGCCCGGGAACGGGCTGCGATGGTGGGAAACCTCGCATTTGGATCATCGCAAACGCCAAGGGGCGGTGCATTGATAGTTCTCAATTGGATCGCGGTAAAAATCATGAGCGCGGCGCCATGAGCGCGTGACATCAGTCAAGGCGAAAGAACATCCTCCGGCCATATGGTCCCGTGCGATCCCGGCTGACAACTAGGTCCGACAATGCGTGTCGGGCCAGCAAAAGGAAGAGGGCGAAGGCAATCATGACGATTAAGGATGAATTCCAGGCGACGAAGAGCGAGTTCAGGTTGACGTCCCTTTATCAGTGGTTTGAGCACGCTGTAGTGCTCTTCCTGACGTTCCTAATTGCAATCGTGGTGGTCGCGGCGGTCTGGACACTGAGCCTGAAGATATTGTTCGGGCTGGTGTTGGCGGGCAGTCTGGATCCGTCTGATTTCAGGGTGTTCCAGGCCGTTTTTGGCATGATTTTTACCGTGATCATTGCGTTGGAGTTCAAGAAGTCGCTGTTGGTGGTGGCAGAACGTCGAGAGGCAGTGGTGCAGATCCGCTCCGTGATCGTGATCGCGCTGCTTGCCATCTGCCGAAAGGTCATCATTCTGGATCTGAACGAAACGGATGCCTTGCACACGCTGGCATTTGCGACCGTTATCCTCGCGCTGGGTGTGGTGTATTGGCTGGTGCGCGACAGCGATTGCCGACAGGAAGAAACAGCCTAGAGGAAGTAGCCACGTTGGCGCTATGGGCTGCTGAGATAGACGGGCAGTTTTCCAAGAGCTGCCTGGCTGGCGCCTGGAAGCACGATCTCTCCGCGTTGATCGTCGAGCTTGAGGCCACGGAAGGGTATTGCGACGAGATGGCCACCGGGGCCAACGAGATCGCTGACCGCGAGGATAGCGTAGATGTTGCCATCCTTGCCAAAGATGAAGTCGCTGATTCTTCCGATCATCTCGCCCTTGTCGCTGATCACAGGCTTTAGCTTGAGGGCTTCAGCCCGATAGCCTCTGGCGACCTCCTTTGACTCCATGGGCGTCAGGGCGATTTCTTGACTTGCGGCTCGGCCGAGCCCTTGAACAAGAGTTGTCAGGACCAGGGCAATCGCGGCGAGAAAGAGACGAGTGCGGTTCATGAAGATCGGCTCCTGGTTGGACAGAGCAGAGATGCTTGTTGCCGAGCAGCCCTCGGCGGATCTCGAGGGGGCTATCCTACAAATGTCCCTGGTCGATGCGGCGTCGCCGCCGGGCCTCGACATCCAACCTCGCTAACGTCAGGTGCCAACGGCTGCATTGATGATTGTCACAGCGGCACGGCAAATTGTCAGTGGTCGCACTTAAGAAGTTCGCTCGATGTAATTGCGTTAATGAATGCGCGGGAATCGTCAGCTTCAAGTCATGATTACTTACATCCGACGAGCCAGCACCTGGCATTCGCTTGGGGTGATGCCGTAAGCGGCTTTGAATTTTCGGCCGAAGTGAGTGAGATCGCAGAATCCCCACCCATACGCTATCTCGCTCACGGTACGATGAGCTTGATCGGGATCCTCTAGTGCGTATCGGCATCGGGCCAGACGCCTCGCCAACACCAGTTGCATTATGGACGTGTCTTGCGCTGACAAAAGTTCATTCGCATAGCGAACACTGATGCCGACCGCGTCAGCTATGTCCTGGGCGTGCAAATTCGGATCGGTGAGCCTCGCTTCTGTCGCCGTACGAATGCGAGCAAGCAAAATCGCCTTTGATGACGAAACCCGAACACCCTCCCCTTTAAGAGTTCGGGCGATGGACAAGGCAATCAGGTCCACGGCGTGATTGCCCACCATTTCCTCTGTGACAGGTGCCATGTTCGCGGCGAGAGAAGGGAGCATTGCAGTGAGCGCCAGGGCCAAGCTGTCGTCGACCTGGACCGGACGGACGAGACGGGCGACAAGTTCCCGATTTCGACCAAGGCGGGCCCGCAACTCGAGCCGCGGCACTTTCACAACGAGCGTCTTTGAGCCATCAAGAAATCTGCAATCATAGGGAAGCAATGGATCGATCAACGTAAGGGTTCCCGCGTTCAAAGTCACTTCACGTGCATTTTGTGCCATGAAGACGGAGCCAGAGACCTGATAACACACGAACAGTTGGTCGGAACGCGCTCGAGCCAAGTGCGCCAGGGTGTGGCTTACCTGCATAGGGGAATTGTGAAACTGGACAAGTTCCAGATTGCCCAAGCCACCCACCTCAATTGAGGCGCCAAAGTTCAACCGATCCGCCGGGATCGTCTCGTGTTCCACGATCCTTTGGCAAGCGACGCTATGCCAATAGTCAAACCGGTCGCGGGTATGGACCTGATCGGTTGAGAAAACTGTCTGCACTTAACGAGTCCTTTACCGTCGTTTGGCCGAGCAATGGCGCTCATTTGACCGAGCGCCCTGCGAGGAGGGGCTTACGCTCAGCCTTGGTCGAAAAGTCCTACAGAAGTAACGACCGAAAGTTTCCCGCCGAAGATCCCGTAAAACTACTTGCGCGGTGCAGCGATGCTGAACACGTCCGAACACGGAGAGAAACCACCGTCGATAGCTCCAAGGCAATCGACCGGAGTTGATCCTGCGAAGAGCCGACCTCACACGTTAGGCTTTCCAGCGCTTCGTACCGAAGCAAAAACGGTCACGTTCACTCATCCGCTTGATGCGCGGTGCGTCGCCCTTGATGAGTCCTGGTCGACTGATTGCCAAGTTCTAAGCGTTTGGGATGGTGGCGCGCGCTTGTTCGTCCGAGATCCGCAAGACCTCACTAGGTTTTTTCTCATCTTCGTGTCCAGCCCGAAGTTGGTATTTCGACGATGCAAGCGGGTCTGGGTCCGCGGGAACGAACTTGAAGTCAGCTATGAACGGCAGCCGCCTTGCTACGCCCTGGAAAGGAATCCGCTCGATGAAGCACCCGCGCGACTTCTCGATCGATGAAATTCTGGCTTCGAATTGGGACAAGCGGCTCGCGGACGACATTGCGGCCGAATTGGAACTCGCCTCAGGTGAACCACGCACCAGCATTCCAGAGATCCGGCGCTTCTTTGCGATCAAGTCGTGCCGGAATTTGTTGGGTCGCCTCGAAAGCGTACGGAGCGGTAAATCGTCCTTTTCGGCACTCAGGGCAGTCGCCGGTGAAATGCGCCGGTTTGCGGTCGAGCACCCTGGACTGGCTGCAGCAACTTTTCGTGCACCCGTAACCGAATGTCCGGAATGGCGTCGAGCTTATCAGGAACTCCACGAGTTCATGGTCGCGGTGTTCGCTGAATGCAACCTCTGCGGCCGGGAAGGCGATGACGCTTTGCAGATTCTCCGATGCCTGGTCCGCGGCTTTGCTCTGCACGAATTCATGGACGCGTTCTTACATACATATTCTTACGATGAGGCATACGAGCGGGCGCTGGACATTTTTATTGCGGGACTGCGTGTCAGCGAGACAGAACGCTCTGATTTAGGTTTACGACATTCCATGTCCGCGGCGGCGAGCGATCCAAGGATCTAGTATGAGCCCTTCCCTCGTTTTGATCTCTGAAGGTTGACGGCCTCTGCTTAACGCCGGAATCGCATGTCCCAATACAGCGCGCAGCGCGTCCGCGGTCTCCCATCCAACGGAGCCGACGATCATCTCCGCCAAATGACAAGCCAAACGAATAGCACCGGCTCTCCCGCGATGAATCCTCGGCTCGAGTACGAGTTCTTCCCCCGTAGTTTAAGACTGCAGAAGGTGTGGAGTTCCGCTTGCCGTGCCTAATCGGCCGACTGATTGCTCCCAATCGGCCGAGCGAGATGGAGGCGGATGATGGCATCAGCGTGGCCCAAAACGCGATTGATAGGCCACCAATGAATCACAGCCGGGGGACTGCCGCACTATTCATTGACGGGGACAGTCTTCATTTGACCGCAAGAGCCCTGCGCTTCAATATCGATTACCGAAAGCTAGTTGGAGAATTACGAGGCAGGGCTACAATCTTACGAGCCTTCTACTACACAGTAATCGTCGAAAACCAGGAATACTGCGGCGTTCGACCCCTGCTCGATTGGCTCGACTACAACGGCTTCACGGTGGTCTCAAAGCCAGTCAAGGAATTTTCTGACGAAAGGGGGCGCCGAAAGTTCAAAGGTAGCATGGACATCGATCTCGCAGTCGGCGTAATGCAATTATCGAAGCAGTTGGACGAGATTTTCCTGTTTTCAGGCGACGGCGGGTTCAGTTCGCTGGTCAAGGCCGTTCAACGGCGCGGCGTTCGCGTGACCGTTGTTTCGAGCGTTTCGACCCAGCCAGCGATGATCTCGGATGAGCTGAGACGGCAGGCAGATGACTTCATTGATCTGGCCGAGCTGCAATCAAGAATTGAACGTAATTCCGGGCGGAGGGCCAATCATGCGTGAACCCGATTGAACATCTCGGCGCAGCTATATGCGAGGAGTCCTCGTTTCCAGAAGGGGCAACACGGATGGTGTTTCTGACAGCGTCATGGGGCAGACCACTTGTGGTGGGCCGAGCGACTTGTCAGATGACGCTCGTCAGATGAGTCATAGGCCACAACTCTGTGCCGGAAAATCGACTTACGTTCGAAGCCGAGATCAGGACAGCAAAGTTTGGCAACTTGGATGTCGTTGAATTGATAAACTCGCCGATGGAGGTCTCTCACAATTTGCTCATGTCGATCGGACCGACACGGCGTACTCGTTCTGCAGGACGGAGAAGTCCGTCGTCCCGTCCGCGGCCGGCACCACGACTTCTCCGTCGACGATCGTCGATCCTGCCTTAATGTGCATGCGTCGTCGGCGACCTTCTTCAAACGATGGGTCCAGTCGTGACCGCGGCGGGTGAAAACTTTGGAGGCTCGTTCGCGAGGTGGACCTGCACACGGTAGCCGTCGAACTTGATTTCGTGGATCCATCGCGGTCCCGACGGCACCTTCTCGATCGAGGATGCCAAGGCCGGTTCTACGAATCCCGGGAACGGTGCTTTAACGCCGATCGCCGCCGGTTTAGCCGCAGAAACGCCACGCAACGAACTACAACGCAATAACACGCCGATTCAAACTGACACAGCCGGAATGGTTCCGGAACACGCGAATCCTTGCGGCGTTGCACCGGCGCGTATCCCTGCCTCGGCACCGAAGTAATATCGACGGTGAGCGCCGCCTAGCTGAAACGGCTCGCCCTGGCAGAACGAAATCGGGATCGTAGTCTGGACTTCAGATGGCGGATCCGCTCCAGAGCCTCAGAGAGCACCCTGCGAGACGTCCCCCATGCCGAGGTGGACTCCAGGAAATCCATCATTCGTCGCCAGTACCGGTAGCCCCAAGCGAAGAAAGCGATCGACAGCAGCTTCTTCTTGTTCAACTGAAACAGTCTTTCGACGACGGTCAGCTTCAGGACTTCCGCGGCAATGAAGACGATTGCTTCCAGGAAGAAAGTGGCCGGTGCCGAGCAGATAGGCGCTCAGCGGCTCGGCCGGCTCCAATACAATGACGGGTACCGCAAACAGGGCGAAGGACTGATAAGGGCCCAAGGACGTAACCCAGCGCTGCGCACGTCAGCATCAGCTTCTTCATGAAAATCTCTCGCCGCAAGATGCGGCATGCGAGAACCCGCGAATGGTGGCAAGGTTCCCGCCTAGTCACTGAGAGGAGTCAACTCGCTCTCGCCCGCGACGGAACATTCCGGCCAGAGACCGGTTCGCCCACATTCACGGCGGCGCACTTGTGGCTCCCACGCAGGCGTTTGTTCATGTAGGTTCTGCCGATGTCACCATCCGATCCGGTCGCACACGATCGACGCCAACGAAGGCTACTGATCCTGCTGGCGTTGGGATTTGTTGTTTTCGGCGCCGCCGCCGCCGCCCTCTTCTACGTCTTGCAGCCCGAGACCCTCCGGATCGCCGTCGGCCCCTCAGGCAGCGACGACCATCAGGTGGTCGAAGCCATGGCCGAGGCTTTCGCCGAGGAAAGCAGGACCGTCAGGCTGTCGCCGATCACGACTGAGGGACCGGCCGAATCCCTGGCCCTGCTCGGCGCCGGCAAAGCTGAGCTCGCAATCGGTCGCGGCGACCTTGGCATGCCGGCCGACGCGCAGACACTGGCCGTCCTGCGGAAGAACTACGTCGTCCTGTGGTTCCACTCCGTGCGTCCGGGCAAGGACTCCAAGAAAAGGAACACCCGTAAAATCGGAGAAATCGCCGATCTGGCCGGCCACAAGGTGGGCATCATCGGAAGGACCGGCGCCAACCTGGCACTCCTGCGGACCATTCTCGTCGGCTCCGGCGTGGAGCCGGACAAGGTAGCGACCGCCCAATTCGGGACCGACGAAATCGAAAAACTCGCGCAGGACGCCACTCTCGATGCCTATCTCGCGGTCGGTCCGCTCGACAGCAAGATCACTGCCGCCGCGATCGCCGCGACTTCGCGTTCGCGTGGAGCTCCCAAGTTTCTTCCGGTCGACGCATCCGAGGCCATTGCCTTGAAGCACCCCCGCTACGAAGCCGAAGAAATACCGGGCGGTGTCTTCAACGCGAAACCGGCTTGGCCGGAGGACAAGGTCGACACCCTCAGCGTCAACCATCTCATTCTGACCAGAAAAGGGCTGTCGGAAGCCAAGGCGGCTGCCTTCTATCGGCAGCTGTTCGCGGTCCGCGACACGATCACGCAACGTGTCGCCGGTGCTGCGCACATTACGAAGCCCGAGACGGAGAAGGAGGCGGAGCCCTCCGTGCACAGGGGCGCCGCAGCGGTCATAAACGGGACCGAGCGGACCTTTCTGGACAAGTACAGCGACTACTTCTGGTTCGCCTTGCTTCTGCTTTCCGGGATCGGTTCGGCCGCCGCCTGGCTGCGACGCTATCTGAACAGGGACGAGCGGGACGACAACACCAGCTACCGCAACCGCATTCTCGCCGTGGTCTCGGAGGTTCGCGGGGCCGGGTCCGAACAGGATCTGCTGGCATCGCAACGGGAGGTCGACGCGATCATTGGCGAAACCCTCAAGTGCTTCGACGAGGGAGCCATCGAACAAGAGGACATGGCCGCATTCGGCCTCGTCCTTGAGCTGTTCAATCATGCGATTGCGGAAAGGCGGGCGGCGCTGCTGGGCGGCCCCATCGAAGCAAGGGTCCCGGGACCAACCCTCGCCTCTCGCCGATAGGCGCACTCGGCAGGCCAAAACCTCATTGCTTCTGCAACACGGTCGAGAGCGCCGAACCGTCGTTCAAGATCGAGAAGACCTGCCGCGAGGACAAATGCTCTGCGGCCTCCTCGAAGGTAACGCTCGCATCGACCTTGGCACGGCCGACCGCCAGGTTGCCGTCGACCGTGTCGGGCTTGGTGGCGCGGGGAGGTGGCAGCTGCGCCAGGTGGAAGGCTAGGAGCACGGGGTCTTCGCGCAGCTCCACCAGCGCGGGTTTGCCCCCTACGTCCGCCGTCGAACAGCTTTCCGTGCGATGTCGTCTCCAAGGATTCGATGATCGCACGCGAAGATCAGCGCGGCAGTCCCGAAGAACGAGTGGCGGACGCTTTCGCGGAGGTCCGCGACATCTTGGACTCGATCGGGGAAACCTGCCCCGAGTGTCCGCCCGACTGGCGCCGTGGGCCGGCCTCAGACTCGCACTCGCCGGAACTCCGGGCTCAGATAGACAAGAAGGTTGACTCGCTATTTCCGACAACCGGCGGACCGAAAGGCGGCCAAAGCCGGGGTAGGAACGATGTCGGCTGCCTCATGTTCACCCTGTTCCGAAACATTTTCGGGCGCCGTGCGGATTGCCGGCCAATCCAGAAAGTTCCTGATGAAAGTCGTCCAAACGGCCTACGCGCGCCGACCCCGTTCGGCCGCGCCCAGCGGCTCCCTGATCGCCACCGCGTCCATCATCGTTGCCTCCATGGCGGCAATCGCAGCAGTCAATCGGTACCTCGCGATGCAGGCGGAAGCAAAAAATCCGCCCAAGGGCCGCTTCGTCGAAGCGAACGGCGTCCGGCTGCACTACATGGAGCGCGGCGATGGCGATCCGATCGTCCTTCTGCATGGCAACGGCAGCATGGTTCAGGATTTTGAGTGAAGCGGGCTCTTCGACATTGCGGCCAGGCAATACCGCGTCGTCGCATTCGACCGCCCAGGGTTCGGACACAGCAGGCGCCCGCGTAGTGTCGTATGGACACCGGATGCTCAAGCTAAGCTATTGAAGCTTGCGCTGGAAAAGATCGGCGTTTCCAGAGCGATCGTTCTGGGTCACTCGTGGGGGGCATCGGTAGCCGTCGCCATGGCCCACCAGTATCCCGCCTTCGTCCGGGGACTGGTTCTCGCCTCTGGATACTACTATCCTTCTGTCCGGTCCGACACCTTCACATCCCTGCCGGCCTCGCTGCCTATGGTCGGCGACATTCTCAGCCATACCCTTTCGCCTCTGGTCGGGCGGCTCGCTTGGCCGATGATGATGGCGAAGATGTTCGGACCGCGACGTGTGCCCGCAAAGTTCAATGGCTTTCCGAAGGAAATGGCGCTCCGGCGGTCCCAACTGAGGGCGGCCGCGGCGGAAGCTACGCTGATGGTACCGGACGCGCTGAGGGAGCGCGGGCACTACGGCGATCTCAAAATGCCGGTGGCGATCATCGCGGGCGCGCCGGACAAACTCGTCGATACCGAGGCCCAGTCGGCCAAGCTGCATTCCGACATACCGCACAGCAGTTTCCACCGGATCGCGGAAAACGGCCACATGATCCATCAGACCGCAACGGAGGAAGTCATGTCGGCCCTACGCGAAGTTATGAACCGGTCGACGACCGCCGCGGCGTAGCCGATCGAGCGGACCGGCCGACTGGTATTTGCTGCAGTAAGAGCCTAGGCTGAAGGGCCGCAAAATCCAGCCTTTCTGAATCAAGCGAGCTTGGGGGCGACATGACCGGCAAAGAACACCCGCCCACCCCGCATCTGAGGCTTGCGGATTTCATCCGACAAAACGCGCCCGCCATCATAAACGAATGGACCGAATTCGCCCGGACGAGGTCGCCGGCGAGCGATGGAATGTCCAGGCTGGCGCTCCAGGATCATATCGTCAACATCCTCAAATTCGTGGCCAACGATCTGGAGTCCGAGCAAACCCCGTCCGAGCAGATGGACAAGTCGCGAGGTCTGGCCGATACGGACGGACCCTTCCGCAGGAGCGCGGCCGAGATCCATGCGGCCCTCCGTCTTGCGGACGGCTTCGACATCGATCAGATGGTTTCGGAATATCGCGCCCTGCGGGGCAGCGTCGTCAAGCAATGGGCAGCCCATCAACAGAGCCTTGCCGGCACGGACCTCGAGGACCTCACCCGGTTCAACGAAGCGATCGACCAAGCCGTTGCGGAGTCGGTCGCCCACTACACCAAAACCATCAACGATTCCCGGAATCTGTTCCTGGGTATCCTAGGTCACGACCTGCGGAATCCTATCGGGGCGGCGTCGATGGCGGCCCAGTGGATGAAACGCGCGGGACCCACAGATCCGAGGCACCCGAAGATAGTATCGGATCTCGTCAGCACGACGGACCGGGCTACTCGGATCCTCGATGACTTGTTCGATCTCACCCGCGCGTCTTTCGGAACCGATATTCCCGTCAAGAAAGCCCGAATGGACATGCTCTTGCTGTGCCAATCGATCGCCGACGAACTGCGGGGCATTCATGAAAAGCAGACGATCAACGTCACGCACGAAGGGGATACTACCGGCCTTTGGGACGCCGCGAGGATGGGGCAGGTGATGTCCAATCTGATCGGAAACGCGATCCAATACAGCGATGCATCCGGTCCCGTCACGGTGTCGATAGACGGTACCGATCCTTCGACGCTCGGCGTGAGTGTTCACAATTCCGGTGCTCCAATTCCCGCGGAAGCCCAAAAGACCCTATTTCAATCGTGGATGCGAGGCCAAGCCCAGGATCCCGGCGAGCATTCGCATCTCGGCCTGGGGCTCTACATCGCGAAGCTGATCGTCGAGGCCCACCGCGGCGAGATCGCCGTCAACTCCGAGGAAGCAAAAGGCACGACATTTACGCTTCGGCTGCCACGCGCGTAGATGTCTTGCGGCGGTTCACGATGCCCCTTTTCCATCAGGGTGACCTACGATCAAGGAAATCGTTCGGCATTCGGCGAGTCTTGCGTGGGCAAATCAGTCCAAGAGGCGTAGAAGGCCATATGGCTGACCAGCACAGGCACTGCAAATGCGGAGCGGTCTATCGCAGAACCGAGGCGATCGCCGCAGCCCGGGAAATGAACAGCTTCGAATGCTCGGTGTGCGGCGACACAATCGAGACTTGGAATTCCGCCTGGGTGCCAACCTATCGCCTGATTGCAGGTCCTGTTCGGCAACCGCAACCGTTGTCTCCGCCAAATGAGTAAAAGTGGTGTCTTAAGCGAAGACTCGGCTACCATGCCCGTGGGTCCAGTCTTCGGGGAACCTGAGCGTCCCGCAAGCGTGACTCGCCCTTTCAATCCGATATGCTCACCGTCCGCCGCGGCTCCGCAAGATGCGGCGCTTGAAGGAACGAATGGCACTTCCGGGGCTTGGCTCTCGGGGGTATGCCAGTTTCCGATCGGAGTGCTACGCGCTTAATTCGTCCGATCGGCAACAGTCAAGGATTCAGCATGAATGTGATGTCGAGAAACAACGTCCACGTCAGTGGGCGGGGTGATCGGTCCATGGTTTTCGCTCATGGCTTCGGCTGCGACCAAAACATGTGGCGTTTCGTGGCACCGGCGTTCGAGAGCGAGTTCAAGGTCGTACGTTTCGACCACGTCGGTGCTGGCGGGTCCGATCTGTCGGCGTACGACAAGTCGAAGTATTCGACGCTCCACGGATATGCAGACGACCTGGTGGAGATCGGCAGAGCTTTGGGACTGAGGGACGCCGTGTTCGTCGGTCATTCCGTCAGCGCCATGATCGGAGTGCTGGCATCGTTAAAGGCTCCCGACATGTTCGGACGAATGGTCCTGATCGGCCCGTCTGCCAGATACATCGACGATGGCGACTACGTCGGCGGCTTCAGCGAAAAGCAGATCGCCGAGCTTCTCGACTTTCTGGAAGACAATCACATGGGTTGGTCCGCCGCGATGGCACCTTCCATCATGGGCAATCCGGACCGTCCGGAGCTCAGCGAGGAATTGACCAACAGCTTCTGTCGCACCGACCCGGAAATCGCGAAGGCGTTCGCGCGAGTGACGTTCACCTCCGACAACAGAAGCGACCTGCCCAAGGTCACGGTCCCGACCCTTATCCTTCAATGCAGCGAGGATATCATTGCCTCCGAGGAGGTCGGAAAGTTCGTTCGGAGCCGCATCCCCGGAAGCGAGATCGTGTTTCTCAAGGCCACCGGGCACTGCCCCAACCTGAGCGCTCCGGCTGAAGTCGTCTCGGCTATCCGGGCCTATGTCTGAGCCCGGCCCCATCTACGAATATCGCGATCTCTTCGAGAACGCCCCATGTGGCTATCTCACGATAGGACCCGATGGTCGCATATCGAGGGTCAATGCGACGCTCGCGACCTGGACGGGTTTTGCGGCGGACAAAATTCTCGGGCGGCGTCTCCATGAATTCCTCAACATGGCAGGCCGCATATATTACGAAACCCACATCGCGCCCCTGCTGCGCATGCAAGGCTTTTTCAACGAGTTCGCGCTCGATTTCGAGACCGCCGAAGGTCAACGTCTGCCAGTGATAGCTAATGCTTCCGAACGCCGCGATGACGATGGTGGGCTGCTCTTCACGGCCATCGTCGTCATCAAGGCGACCGACCGAAGGCGTTACGAACGGCAATTGGTGGAGTCCAGATCGGAATTGCAGAAGGGACTCGCCAACGAGCGGGAGACCGCGAAATTGCGCGAGCAGTTCATAGCGGTGCTCGGTCATGACTTGCGTAATCCACTTGCTGCCATCAGCGCAGGGGCGAGAATCCTGCAGCGGTCGGGCGCGCTCCAGCAGCAAAAGGAGCTCCGCGTTCTCGACATGATCAACTCGACGGTCACCCGCATGTCCGACTTGATCGACAACATCCTGGATTTTGCGCGTGGTCGGCTAGGAGGCGGAATTACGTTGCATCGCGATGCCAAGCCTATCGAGCCTGTGCTCGAGCAGGTCGTGGACGAATTGCGGACGGCCTCTCCTCAGCGACTGATCGAGACCCACTTCGAGATAACTCGGCCCTTCGATTGCGATCGCACGCGGATCGGACAGTTGGCCTCGAATTTGATTGGTAATGCTCTTACTCATGGAGCGTCCGACCAGCCTGTGCGGATCGGGGCGAGAACGGAAGGTGCGGAATTCAGGCTCTGGGTTGCGAATTCCGGCGAACCCATTCCAGAAGCGGCCATGCAAAGGCTTTTCGAGCCGTTCTTCCGAGGCGAGGTCCGCAACAGCCGAAACGGTCTTGGGCTCGGACTGCATATCGCTTCGCAGATCGCACAAGCGCACGGAGGAAGGATCGACGTGACGTCGACGCCGGAGGAAACTCGGTTCGTGTTCTCGATGCCGCTTGTCCGGACCGATCAACCCAAATGATCGCGAATCCTAAAGGCCCTTAAAATTCTTCGGAACGAATCCTTCCCGTCATGCTTGGCCTGCGGAGGTTCGAACTGAAATGCCGAAGGTGAAGGCCGTCATCCTGATCGTCGAAGACGAATTCCTGCTGCGGATGGATTCCGTCGAGATTTTGGAGGATGGGGGTTTCGAAGTCGTCCCGGCGGCAAATGCCGATGAAGCCATCGCAATCCTGTCCGCCCGGTCCGACATCCACCTCGTCTTCACCGATATCCAGATGCCGGGTTCGATGGACGGGTTGAAGCTTGCCCGCTTTGTCCGGGACCGTTGGCCGCCGATCAAGATAGTCGCGACGTCGGGCCATGTGCGGGCCTCGGAAGAGGATTTGCCGGCGGGAAGCGTTTTTCTGCCCAAACCGTATCGCGGTTCCGAGCTCATCGCGATGCTGCGGGACCTGACCGGCATCGCCTGAGACCCGAACGAATTTTCTCGTCCGCCCTCTTGAAACCAAAACCGGCTTTGCTAATTTTTTCCGGCGTCACCTTCTGGTGACGACCGAGGTGCCCTCCGGGCCTCGGGATCGAGACGGGCACCGGTCGTGTCCGGTGCCTCATACCCATCTTGCTCTTTGGAGGATTTGGCTATGCGCACTTATGACTTCTCGCCTCTGTTTAGGTCGACGATCGGCTTCGATCGCCTCTTCGATCTCGCCGAGACGGCCCAACGGGCCGCCGAGGAAAGCTATCCCCCGTACAATATCGAACGGCTGGCCGAAGATCGGTACCAGATCACCCTGGCCGTTGCAGGCTTCTCGCCTGACGAAGTTTCGATCACTGCCGAGCAGAACGTCGTCACGATCGAAGGCGGCAAGACCGAGAAGACCGAACGGGAATTTCTCTATCGCGGCATCTCGACCCGCCATTTCAAGCGTCAGTTCAACCTGGCAGATTACGTCCAGGTCAAGGGCGCGGCCTTTGACAACGGGTTGCTCAAGATCGAATTGGTCAGGGAAATCCCGGAAGCCATGAAGCCGCGACGCATCGCCATCGCCGGCAGCTCGGCTTGCGGCAACGTCCATCGGATCGAGGCCAAGGCGGCCTGATTCATCACGCTCCGGGAATGCCGCGCGTCGTCCGACGCGCGGCGACTGGCTTCGTCCAAAGAATGGAGGACACCATGCGGCCGACGACCGCTCCCGACGACAATGTCATCGACTTCAACGCGCTCCTGCATCCCGGGACGGTGTTTGGCCACCCGAGATGTGCTGGCGAACCCTTCGCTCTCGACCTCCGAGAAACGCGCCATCCTGGCATCTTGGGCGTCCGACGCATCCGCCATTGCTTCCTGCCCGTCGTTGAGGGCACCGGCGGGGCTGAAAGCGCCGGTCACGATCGACGAGATCCTCAAGGCGCTGTGCGAACTCGACGGTGGTCCACGCAATCCCCCCGGAGGCAGACCAAATCGTCTCTGCTCGACCTCCAGGGTTCTGGCCGCCTGAGCGGGGGAGTTCAATGAAAGACTTGGGACTGCTCCTAGAGGTGCTGAACCGCATCGAACGTCGGTGGATGGCCAAATTCGCGCAGACTTCGCAAGTCCGGCCTTCCGCGACCCGTTGCGACGACCCGCTGCGGTCGCCGCAAGTCCGTCGACTTCTGAATGGATCCTTGAAGCCTTCAAGGCGCGATAGACCCATCGAGTCCAGCTGCGCCTGAAGGTCGGGCGCTTGCCGATAAGCATCACCTCCGGAGCTCCGCTCCGGAGGTCCTACCCGTCGAACTTGATCTCGTGAATCCAACGCTCGCCGGATGGCACACGGTCGATCGAGGCTGCCAGGGCCGGCTCGATGAAGCCGGGGAAGGGCGCCTTGACGCCTAGCGCTTCCGGCTTTTTTCGCTGGAAGGTCATCGCTACACCAGGCGAAGACTGAATTGCCGCAGATCTTGTGGTGAGTAGCGATCCACAAACTCGCCCAGATACGACGGCACGTCGCTTAGTTGAAGATTGCAACGACGCTGGATCTCGCGAGCTATGACGATCAAATCGCATGCCCACAGTGAAACGCGCTGGCTTTTGGCAGTGGCCGCAGCATTCTTCGTCGTGCACCTCGTCGCCTGGACCGTCCTCGGACATGCATCGAGAATCGAACTTCCTGAGTCCCAACTAGAGACGATATGCCGCTCGTGCGGATGATCACAGATCGCTTTGAGAGACACAGGTTGCCACGCTTTCGGACGTCCGCTTCCGATGCTGTGGAGGGCTTCTCCGCAGGCACGAGAGTGCCAAGGAGTGGGTGCCGTTTGAGACTCCCACGATTCGGAGGAACAACTTATGCAGTCAGACCGTGTTCAGAGTCGTCGACCTCAGAGGTCGGCGAGCTGCGCGGACGTACATAAAGCAAGCGAACCACCTTTATAGGTGGTTCTCAAACGCATCAAGTTGCGCGATAGCGTGGGGCGCAGTTGCGCCGGTGGTGCGACATGCGTGGCAACAATCTGATAGCCCGAGTATCAGGACCGGCCGTGTTTGCAAGCGTGTGCAGGCCCAAGGCGAATACAGCCACACACTATTGATTTCTCTCTCGGAGGCCAAAAATGAAAACAAAGCTCGCAGCTGCTGCCATTCTGTAACTGGATCAGAGAGCTCGCCATGAAGAAGGGCGCGTGGGCCAAAGCGGAACGTATGTGAAGCTGATGCCCGCCCGGTGAGGATCTGCTGAGTCGCAAACAGGAACGTATCAGCTGAAAGAGGCCGCGACTGCTCTGTCGCTCTGTCCCCGTCTTGCCGGACGTGAGCAGGCCATGTCCCTCTCCCTTGCGTTGGGGGCGGCGAAGGCATTCTGCAAACTGCCTGCGGCCTGTTCGCGGCAGCAGGTCACTGGCGGCTGCATGCCCTGGTGCTTCTGACGACATTCGTGCTGTTTCCGCTGTTCGGCCTGGCCTTCAGGCCGATCCTGTCGCCGCTTGTGACACCGGCGCTCTACGCCCGAATCCTGTTTCTCTGTAAGCTGCCGTCCACGGTCCAATCCTCGATCGCCTTAACCGCCATCGCCAAGGGCAACGTTCCGGCGGCGATTTGCAGCGCCTCGGCTTCGAGCATTATCGGGACCCGATGAGCCGCATTGGCGGCGGCGTGGCTTCTCGCTCACCAGAGAGGACTCGTTCTTATCTGCCATGGACTCATTTTCCGCTGCAGTACGCAGTCATGTCGCGGAAATTGAACACCTATCAGACGCCCCTGGCTTCTGCGATCTGGCGACCGTCGCGCCATGGTTGGAGGCGTGGGCACCGGAAGCAATCATCAGGGCCTCGCCTAGGAGACGATGATCTGGGCGTTGTTGCCGCGGCATCGGACTGCGCAATTGCCCCGCCGAGACGGGGCAAAGTTCGTCCGGTCATCACCGGAAAACGTCAGTACTGCGTTCGCCGAAGCATCGCTTTCCAAGGATTCGCTCATTGCGTCTGCTCGCCAGCGGGCTTGTACTAGGTACACGTTTCTGGTACACGGTCCGAGCATCGGACGTCCATAACAAGCTGATTTTTCTGTGGATTCTGGCGTCGCCCGTTGGGTGGCAGAGAGTCCCACTCTCTCCGCACCTGACGATCAGCACTGTTCTGGGCGCGCCATTCGGCTTTGATTTCCCTATATTTTCCACAATGCGATGCGGATTAATCCGCCGCAGCGCACGGAGCAGATCAAAACTCAAGGTCGAGGTCTTTCGCGACCCGGCCTTTGCGACGGATGAGTCTCGTGCCGAAGTCGTCTTCGAGCGCTACCTCCGCCAGCGCGTACTCAATAAGCTCGGTGTCGGACGTTATGCGGGATTTTTTCTTCGCGGCTGCCACCAGATCTCGGCAAACGCGGCCGCCGATCCGACGGTTTTCGCCACCGAGCAGACCAAGCTTCCGTGCCGTTTCCAAGACCGCACGCCGCCTGACGTTCGGCTGCACCGGTACGCTTGGACTGTTGCGGGTCGACTTCAAAATGATAGATCTCCTGCTCGGAAAATAGAGATTTGGCCAACGGGTTCAACGTCCTTATGGCCCAAAAAGACGTCAATCTTTCCCGGCCCGACGAACAACTCGGAAAACAAGCTGCCGAACCCACGGGGGTCAAGAACGAGCTTGCGGGATCACCTCAAAGGACTCCGATGGAGACACGATCACAGCTATCCGGCTCGGATTGGGATTGCGATAGGGCCCGACGATTACGCCTGCTACTTGCTCGGATCGCCCATCCGCGTGCGTGAGACCGAACAAGAAATCGATCGTCGGCCTATTAGGCTCTGGCAGGGGTAACTTGATCACGGCAGACGCTACACCTAACGGCTCCCTCACGGCCTTGCCAATTGAGGATCGCGCGCCGGGCGGTAAGTCTCTTCGCGACGGTCCGCAAAACTCTCTTTTGGCCAACATCATGGCTGACTGCAACGAACTGGACGAATAGTCGCCTGACGCGCGCTTTCTCGCGGCTTCGGGTGACGCAGCGACGCAAGATCGACATCGCGCCCGGCCTTGCAGCGTGAACACTCGATCTGAAGCCACGGGAACGCACCTCAACGACCGGCGCGAGCAGTCCTGCGGGACAGCGCCTTGCGCAATGCTTTCTTGCGGGCCGGCGGTGACTTCGGCTGTTCTTTGTCGATCTGGTATTGCTTGAATGCGCGTCGGGCAGCGACGTGCTGATCGATCTGGAACCCCGTCGGGACAACGTGTCGTCCATCGACGATGTGCCAGATGTCCTTGCCGCTGCTGTCACTGGGGATGGACATCACCAGATAGCTCTGACGTTTCGCCATTGATCCATTCTCTCCTGCATGTACTCGCCGGCTCGGTGCCGGACATCGCTTTATCGCCGCTTAGTCCGACTCGCGGGCTTGGTTAAGTCAAGGCGACGGCATTATGAGAGCGGGGAAAACCCCTGGAGGCTTCCGTGGACCGGCTCCCGACGGCGTTTACCGCGACGCTACGGTGGTGGGCGGTGTCCCGGCGCATCAGTTCTCCGGAGGTTCCGGAAGGACACATGGGCCGGCGTTCATCGAAACCGAGAGGGAGAAGAGAATCGATGAACAGAACGCGCCTCTCGCCAGAGGTGACAACGCAGAAATCAGCTACTTGCCGCCAAGCGCCTCTGAGGATGGGGCGGGCAAAGTCCCGCTAGCCAAGGCCGGCAGGCGCATGAAATTCAGGCTATCCGGACCACCGCGCGGCGCAGCACAATCGCAGCACGGAAGCGGAAATGCGCGCCATTCTGGAGGCCGCCGTGCGTCCCGAGGGCCGGCTGCGGCTCAGCACCGCCCTTTCGGAGATGAGCCGGAAGATCGGCCTCACCAATGCCGATGTCGAGGCGCTCGAGCATGGCCGGGGCGCGCGTCCCGCGGAGCCGATGCGCATCGAATGATCCTGCTCGATACCAATGTGGTCTCAGAGGCGATGAACCCCGAACCACATCCATCGGTCCGCGGCTGGCTCGACGCCCAGGCGGCCGAGACGGTGTTTCTCTCTAGCGTCACCGTTGCCGAACTGTTGTTCGGCATCGGCGCGCTGCCGCGCGGCAGGCGCAAGGACAGGTTGGCAGCCACGCTCGACGGCGTGCTGGACCTGTTCTCGGCCCGCATCCTGCCCTTCGATACCGCCGCGGCACGGCGGTATTGCGCACTGCTTTGGCTATGAGCGTTACTGGGACGAAGAAAAGAAGTGTCTGAAATGGCGAGTGAACAAAAAGGAGGCCGAGCTTATAGTGGAGGCCTACGAACTAACGGCGGCTGGCGTTAGCTCGCAGAGAATTTTGGATATTATGAACGCTCGTCCTGAGGCCGAACGCGGCAACAGGATTTGGACAAAAGGGTTCTTGCTCGGAACTGAGCGTTTTGCCTCCGGCCTTCTTAGGCGTCTGCGGTATATTGGGCTCCGCGTCCATGGGCGCGCGAAATACAAAAAGAAGAAGGGAAAAGACGGAAAGGACAAGTGGGACATCACGCTGCACCCAGTGAAAGACTGGGTGATCGGCAAGCTCGATCCGTCTCTGCAGATCGTGTCGCAAGAGCTCTTCGACACTGTGCAGGCCGTTCTGCGGCGGCGATCCGAAGCTTCCGCAAAGCATCACCCTGCTATTCCTCGCTACACCGCCAAGCACGCACCTCTGCGCGGCATCATCCGGTGCGCACACTGCGGTGTCGGTATGACGCCGACCATGAAAAGCAAGGAGTCAAAACCACGACTGTACTGTAATGGGGCTCGCAACAAAAATGGTTGCACAAACACACATTCTTGCACGCTGGAGGCCGTTGAGGACGAGGTACACCGTCTGATTGCCGCGAATCTCGGGACGCCGAGGTCCTTATCACCCACCTTGCTCGTCCGCATTCGCCGCTCGGGCAGTCGCTCGCGCTTGTCCGCCGGGAAGGCGTTCCCGATCTTGATCGTCCGGTCCCTGGTTTTGACCAGCCAGGACAATGAATGCCCCCGAACGCGCAGCACGAAATACGGTTGGCTCTCATCGCAAAAATCAAAGCGTTCGATTTTTCCCGCGAGGGCCATCCCAACGGCCTCATCGACGATTTTGCGGGTCAGCTCGCATCTCTTTGAGAACTGCGGGGTAGCCATATTCAATTCCTTGAAATCCCGATTTCGGCCGATCGTACCACGCTCGTGCCAGCGAAACCAAGGATTCGGACCATCATACAGCCTCAAGGAGTAGGGGACGGGGCATTTTTGATGATTTCTTGGTTGAAAATGGCCCGGTTCGGCTCCTAGACTATAAAAGGCGAGGCATCATAATCCTGGGGTCGGGGGTTCGAGTCCCTCTCCCGCTACCACGATTCCATCGTAGTATCAGGCAGTTAGGCTGCGCGAGAAAACTCGCGAACGGTCTCGTAGCAAATTGGTAGCACGCATCCCCGACCCGACGGCAATCGAATCCTTGCTGAAAAGTGGTGTCTGCAACTACGACGGGCTGGACGGGCTCTCTTTCGTTCGCCTAGCGCATGAAGGATTCGCCTAATCGTTGTCGTGAGATCGAGCAGGGAACAGAAGCGCCGTGCGATGCTTTGTGGTTGTCCGGCTGCCGATTCCCAGGTTCGAGCCGTGGTGCGCCCACCAAGCTTTTCAATAGCTTAGGGGTTTGTCACGGTCGTCATTCCGACAGACGGGTCATGGCTATTCCGACAAACCGGCTGTCTTTGTACTTTTCTTCACGCCGTTTCTTCGTGCCGGAAATTAGCTGTTTCCGTGTGCGCTTTGCATAGGTCGGCAACTGCCGCGATGAGCGATGGCGGCCCGCGGCCCTGAGCTCAGCGTCCGTCAGATCGCTGTCGGCGCCCTCGGTGAACCCGCCGTGGCGGAATGATGTAAAGGACAGTTCTTCCCGAAGATCGGCAGCGTGAACGATCTTTTTCACGACCCCGCGCAGGTAGCGAAGATCCTGCTTGGCTGTGATCCATGGCAGCGGGGTAGGTGACCTCCGGTGCGAATGGTCGCGTCGAAAGACCAGGCCGGACACGGTCGTCTGCTTGATTTCATTCAGCTCGGCCATCAGCTCCGGGAACAAGGTCGAGCCGGTCTCATCGAAAAGCGGCCACCAGGCTTCCTCGTCATTCTTTGGATGGACGATGCGCACGCTGTTCGGACGCTCTTTCGGTCGATAGTGGCTGATCTCGAGAGCACCAAAGACGTGCTCTTCTCTCCGGAGCCACTTGCGCCTGCCGTCTGCCACGTCGTGCTGATGCGGAGCGCGATAAAAGAGCCTGTGTCAATCGGTCAGGTTGAGCGTCTTATCGGCGCAGACGTTGATGCCGGAGGCATCCGTCGACTGGCCGTCGTCGAACGTCCCGCGCAGATCGAAGCGGCAATCGCTGGCCTGTGGCAGTTTAGCCGACGCTTGCTTGCCGGATTTCAGCGGGCCGAGTACTTCCTTCCAGTCTGGCGACCCGGACTTGGCCGCCTCCAGCTGGACTAGATCCGCTTTGCGCGAGTTCGTCACGGTGACCGTGACCGTGACCGTGACCGCGCCCGCCTGTTTCGCCTTGGGCTTCGGCGCGGCCTGCGCAGCGGTAAGGCCGAACAGAGTTGCTCCCACGAGCGCTGCAGCAAGTGTCCGAGTGTTCATCGGATTGTCTCCGTTTGGCCCCCAGCAGCGACGGTCTCATTCTTCAACGCGATGCGGTCCCGGTTATGGCAAGTTCGCGTATTCCATAGATCAAGGTGAAGGAACTCTTTCAGCCCTGTAGCCCGGTGCGCGCTGCCTGCCGTCCCGCGAGGTCGAACTGTCCGCGTTTTCAGCGGCCTTCGCCCGCGCATTGTGAGGAGGCGCAGGATGACTTCTGCCGCACCATCGATGCGGCGCGCACGCCTGATGGCGTCTCGCCGAAGT